>OZ014521.1:8322833-9059230 GCA_963966055.1 Lathyrus aphaca
TTATGTTTTATTGTAGTTGGACAACTAGTAAAGCTAGTTTCGTGATTAATAAATCTGAAAAAGAATTGAATTTAAGATTCCACGTTGAATCAACTGTGTACACTTCTTGTGACCACACAAATTGAATCAATCCATACCACACGTTTCATCTTTATAATCATGGTTATTTGTGAAATAAATCGTGTTAGCTTGATCAATAATCAATTGTATAAATGATAACTTCTGAATGTTAACGTTTTATAAATGATCAATTCATAAACCTCTCACTCAAGACTTTGTCATATTTTCCAAAATTCTCACAAAACATTTCCTTATTATTCAATTATTGTGTTTGGTAATACAATCAATTTTTATTTCGATATCATAAAATTTTCAAGCATCCTAAATTAAAAGTGATGTACACCTGTGTGTTTGGTAATACATTTTTTTTTATTTCGATATCATACATTTTTCAAGCATCCTAAATTACAAGTGATGTACACCTGTATCTCTTCTAATTGATTCATAATCCTTTTTTTTTGCAACGTGGAAGTTGTCTGGAAGATAACTTTCAGAACCTTTTAAACTTCTTATAGATGATAACTTCCATGCCTATGAAATGGGTTCTTGAATCTGTTCACTTACAATGGTAGTATGCATGATAAACTATAATGTTGTCCATCATTTTAAAAGGGAGATATTTTTAAATTTATTTTGAATTACAAAATAAAACTTCCATTGAGTATAATTACTATTTAGCCTAACAATCACTCCATCTGTCTCATAATATGTGTCATTTTTCTAATTTTTATTTGTCTCAAATTATTTGTCCATTTAGATTATAAATGTGATATTTATTATTTATTTCCATTAACTTACCCTTATTTATTGTATTTTAATTCATGTAACTACTCCACTATCTATTATTAATAATGTTAGTTTAGTATATAACACTCATTTTTGCTGGATGATTAGAATAATTCAAATGCAATGTAATTGGCTTTTGAAGTGTTTTTGGAGAATAACTTATTTGAGAAGCTATTTTGGAAGGCTTCTTGTTTGCTGCAGAAATAACAATTTCATGTAGGCAAAACAGAAAAACAGTTTTTGCTTTGTTTAGTCTATTTGTTTGTTTAGTGGTTTATACACTATAAATAGATCTAAATTGTAATATTGAAGGTTAATGCCTTTAGATAATTCCATTCAATATTCTCATCACAATTTTTCTTATTTCTCTATTTTTCATTATCTTCATCAATTAACATTTCTACCACCAAAATAACAACTTCCACCATTGATTCACCTTGAACAAGTTTGATCTTGTTCCAACATTTGGCATCATGAGCTTTGGTTCGGATCGTATTCCGCTGCAATCATGTCCGTTTAAAACGATAAAATACCCACCAACCTTCCAATTCTTGATTCGAAGAACTACGACAAATGGTGCAAGCAAATGAAAGTCTTGTTCGGTTATCAAGATGTGCTTGATGTGATTACCACCGGTGTTACTCCTCTTGTTGAAGAGGCTACTGCAACCCAACAAGCTACTCACAAAGAAGAAAAGAAGAAAGACTACAAAGCTCTCTTCTTGATACATTCTTGCGTCGATAGTGACAACTTTGAGAAAGTTGGCGATTGTGACTCGACAAAGCAAGCATGGGAGATTCTTGAGAAGCCTTATGCAGGTGCAGACAAAGTGAAGGTTGTGAGGTTACAAATTCACAAACGTCAATTTGAGTTACTTCAAATGGAAGAAAAGGAAATGGTCAACGATTATGTGATGCATGTTACGCGTTTGGTAAATCAAATGAAGTCTTGCGGTGAAACTGTTTCGGAGCAGAATATTGTATTGAAAATGTTGCATTCTTTAACACCTATATTCGATAACATTGTGGTTGCGATTGAAGAATCGAAAGACCTCAAGAATATGACCAAATATGAGCTTCAAATCTCATTGGAAGCTCATGAACAAAGGATGGATAAAAGAGGAAATGATAAGACGAAAGCGGAAGTGGCTCTGCAAGCTCGTTTAAATGAAAAGAACAAGAGATCAAAAGGGTAATGGTCTTCTAAAAGTAAGAAGAACTTCCAGAATTTTGGTGGAAAAGATCTACAAAATTTAAAGGGGCTAAAGGGTGAAGGAAGCTCCAAAGAAGGTAATCAAAACGCCTACAAACCACTCGAAAAAAGTCCCGTGAAGTGTTACAATTGTCAGAGGTTTGGGCATTTTTCGAGAAAATGTCGCTCAAAACGCAAGGAAAATGATACGGATGAGGCTAAGGTAGCTAGGCAAGAAACAAATGATTAAAATACGCTTCATGTGGTGATTACGGAGGAGAATAATGGCATGGATAACAGCAGAAAGTTGATGGACAATAACTACTGCAGTACCGGAAAAGTACAGGAAACGCGTTCGGAGAAAAACGCATTGGTAATGGTTCGAGATGGAGTACAAGGTAGGGACGAGTGGTACTTGGATTCTGGTTATTCGACTCATATGACATGTAGAAAGGATTGGTTCGTGAAGATCAATCAAGCCGCACGAAGTAGAGTGAGATTCGCGGATAACACGACTTTAGCAGTTGACGATGTCAGTGATATTTTGATTACGAGAAGGGATGGTGTTCATTCCTTGATTAAAGATGTATTGTATATTCCTGGAATCAAATGTAATATTTTAAGTATTGGCCAATTGCTTGAAAGGAATTACACGATTCACATGGAAAACAAGGTTTTACCGTTTTGGACCAAAACGGTGTTTTGATCCTTAAGGCTCATATGGATGCCAATAGAACTTTCAAGATTGAGTTGAAAGTTATGGAGCATAGGTGCTTAGCTACTGCTGCAAGTCATGAAGAATGGTTATGGCACTACCGTCTCAGTCATCTCAACTTTCGAGACCTTGACACGTTACATAGGCACGGTATGGTGTCCGGGCTGCCATGAATTAATATTCCAATTGAAATATGTGTTGCGTGTGTGAAAGGAAAGCAACACAAGAGTAATTTTAGCAAGGATGCAAGTCATAGGACCAAGCATCACCTAGAGGTGGTGTATTCCGATGTATGCGGACCAATGCAAGTCAATTCATATGGAGGCAACTGATACTTTGTCACGTCTATTGATGATTTTAGTAAGAAGCTATGAATTTATCTCATTAGGAGGAAGGATGAGGTGTTTGAAGTGTTCAAACGGTTCAAATCCATGGCTGAGCGACAAAGAGGTCACAAACTCAAAATTCTCAAAACCGACGGTGGAGGCAAATTTACTTCGGGTGAATTTAGGAGTTATTGTGATGACGAGGGTATAGTGAACGAGGTTGTACCACCTTATAAGCCTCAGCAAAATGGTGTTGCCGAGAGGAAAAATCGGACGATTATGAACATGGTGCGTAGCATGTTGAAAGCGAAGAATTTACCAAAAGAGCTTTGGGGTGAAGCCGTTTCTACTGCCGCCTATTCGCTGAATATGTGTCCTACAAAGAAGCTTGAAAAGGTTACTCCAGAAGAGGTATGGTCCGGATTCAAACCGAGTTTGAGTCATTTGCGTGTTTTCGGTTCGGTAGCGTTTCGACATATTCCGGGTCAACTTCGAAAGAAGTTAGATAACAAGGGTGAAAAAATGTTGCTTGTTGGTTATCATCCAACAGGAGGCTACAAGTTATTTGATATGAGTAGCAAGAAGATCGTGATTAGTAGAGACATGATCGTGGATGAAATTTGGACTTTTGACAGCAAAATTTCTGCTATACCAGTCCAGGAAATTGATTCCCAGAAACGGGAAATTGATTTCCATCCCGAAATTACACTTCTTGAACCTGTTAAGGATCGAAATGCAGGCCCAGAAATCGATTTACCACATGGGAAAATCGATTTCCTGGGAGGAAATTTGAATTTTCAGTTTGTTAATGATGCTGGACAGCAACCATTCACAATAGAGAATGGTGAATCGAGTAGACGACCAATGAGGCAGAGAGGTATGCCTCAAAGACTCCGAGATTGTGAGGTATTCCGTGATAGTGATATCAATAACGATGGTGATCTCATTCATTTCGCTTTAATGGCCAAATTTGAACCGATAGATATGGAAGAGGTATTAAGCGATCCAAAGTGGATGAATGCAATGAAGGAAAAGCTTGAATCAATTGAGAAAAACAATACCTGGATGTTGGTTGACTTACCGAAAGGTAAAAAGGCATATGGTGTGAAGTGGGTCTTCAAAGTGAAAGTGAATCCGAAAGGTGAGATAATCAAGCATAAGGATCGATTAGTTACAAAGGCATTTTTGCAAAAGGAAGGCATAAACTTTGATGAGGTATTTGCTTTGGTTGCTTATGACACCATCTGGTTAGTTGTTGCGATAGCAAATAACAATAGTTGGTCGTTATATCAAACGGACGTCAAATCAACATTTTTGAATGGTCCATTGGATGGGAAGGTGTATGCTGGACAAACCCCTGGTTTTGTTGTTCAAAATCAAGAGGCAAGGTTCTACAAGTTGAGGAAGGCACTTTATGGTTTGAAACAAGCTCCAAGAGCTTGGAACAAACGCATGAATGGTTTTCTTAACGACATTGATTTCAAAAAGTGTGTGTCCGAGCATGGTGTTTATGTGAAATCAGGTGCAAGTGAAGGAGTAATCATACTTTGTCTATATGTGGACGATTTGTTGATTACTGGAAGTTGTGAAAAGTACATTTCAAGCTTCAAAGAAGAGCTTATGAAGGAGTTTGAAATGAGTGACCTTGGGTATGTGAAGTACTTCTTAGGCATAGAGTTCCAAAAGACAAAGTTGGGGTTGCTTATGCATCAAAGTAGGTATGCTTTTGAGATCTTAAAGAGGTGTGATATGGAGCATTATAATGCTGCCATAATTCCATCTGAGGCACGGTCACAACTATCCAAAAGCGAGGAAGAGCAAGATGTGGATCCGACTCAATGCAAAAAATTGATTGGATCATTGTGCTATTTGTGCAATACGCGACCAGATTTAGCATTTAGTGTCGGTATTGCTAGTAGGTTCATGGAAAGGCCAAAGGTATCACATTTGGCAGCAGTTAAGAGGATCCTTCGTTATGTGAAAGTCACTCTTGGCTGTGGAATTTTGTTTCCGACAATTTACTTCGTTATCGTGTTTTGGGAAAAGAGGTGCTCTGAAGGAAAAAAGGGAGAGGAAGAGGAAGCTCAGAGTCAGGAGGCTGTGGAGAACCCCAGAGAAGAGTGTAAAGCGGCGAAATTCTCTAAGGTATAGGGAGTTGTTATAATCTATCGTAAATGTGTAGGAATTAGACTATGAATAGATTAGGATTGTATGAGTTTATGAGTTTTAGGGGTTTTTGATTTAGGTGGAGTTTATGAGAGAAATCTTGATGAATTAGAGTGATAAAAATGTGTTGAATCATATAACTGATTGTATAACTTGTTGTCTCGATGTTGTTGATGTTTGATTGATGTTTTTGAATGGTTTTTGAGTGTTTTGAGGTGAAACTCGTAATGGGATTTGGGTTTTTTTTGGTGTTGATGCAGTCTGCAATTGTATAGCAGAGAACTGCTGGAAAACGTGCGTTAACCGGTTAACGCGATGGGTTAACCGGTTAACCATTGTAATTTTGGTGAATGTCTGGAAATTTCGTAGGCATTAACCGGTTAACGCTATGGGTTAACCGGTTAACAATGTTTGAGTGGCAATTTTAAAATCTTGAAAAATCCGTAACTTTCAAACCGTAAGTCCGATTCGCATTCCGTTTGAAGCGTCGGAAAGAGCATAAATTGAACTTTATTTTGATGAATAAAAATGAGAAAAATGCAATAGTTTTTTATAAATGAATTTATGAAATAACCTTGTAATTGCCTCATAATTTACCGGGTACGGGTCAATTCTTGATGTGTCAGAGTGGTTATAGAACCAGTGTTCTGGGTGTAATGTCATAATGATATATATATGATTATTTGATGATTATTTTGCTGATTGAAATTAATGATGCGAATTATTTTGATGAATTTACGATGTAGCGTATCATTGCGTTTCATAACATTCACGATGGGGCTTCGGCCTATTTATTTGCTTCAATCCCATTGTGTGGATTGAAGTGTCTCGATGATTTACGATGTACTCCTTTGTGGAGGGTTGATGGTCATGTATCCATCTCACGATGAAAATGGTACCACATGCATATTGCATATCAGGATGTTAGAATTACATATTCTGGATGAATTTTCATGACTGTGTTGGTGTTGTTTAATTTCATGATCGTGTTGTTGTTGTTGCTGAATTTTATAGTCGATGATGTCATGATATGTGCACTAATTTATTTATGTCTATATTCTTGTACGTTTATGATATATTATGATTACTCACCCTGCCTGCTTGGTAATGTTGCCTCTTTCGTGGGTGACTTGCAGATGATAAAGAATAGACTTGCAGTGCAAGAGGAGTTTTTCATGAGTCTCGGAGCGTGCTTTAGTGTTCCTTAGAAGTGATCCTGGTCTATGTGTCCTGCTCTATGTCATGTAACACTGGGACGGGGTTTATTGTTAAACAAATTTCAGTTATGTTATTGTTTGGAAAAATGTTTTCTTATTTTATGATGTTAAATTCAGGATGCTGAAAATTATGTTTATGAAGTTTTGAATTATGAAGTTTAAATTCCGCTGCGAAATGATTTATGATATTCTTGATGTTGATTAACCCGTGTTACGGGACATGACACTGTTTGTGTTGAATTATGATGATATGTGATACCCTTTTCAGATGATTACTCTGATATTATTTAAATATTTTGTTTTGGGGTAGAAGGGTGTTACACGGAGCACCAATCTCTTGGTGTTCTAAAAAGGAGCCGGTGGTTGCTCTCTCTTATTTCAAGGTGGAGTACATTGCAGCGTCATTGTGTGCATGCCAAGCTGTGTGGTTTGTGAACTTACTGCGTAAGCTGGACAACAGCACGATAGAAGTTGTTTTGTTGTTGATGGACAACGTTTCAACCATCAATCTTGCTAAGAATCCCATAGCACATGGGAGTACCGAACACATTGAGATGAGATTCCATTACTTAAGAGACTTAATGAGTCCTGGACAGTTACATTTGAGCTACTAGAAAAGTGAAGAACAAGTCGTGGACTTATTGACGAAAGCGGTTACGAATGATGTTTTCAAGCGACTCGTGGTGAGGTTGGGCATGAAGAACATTGAGTATTTGAATTAAGGTAGTGTGTTGGATGATTAGAATAAGTCAAACGCAGTGTAATTGACTTTTGAAGTGTTTTTGGAGAATAACTTATTTGAGAAGCTATTTTGGAAGGCTTTTTGTTTGCTGCAGAAATAACAATTTCATGTAGGCAAAACAAAAAAAAACAGTTTTTGCTTTGTTTAGTCTATTTGTTTGCTTAGTGGTTTATACACTATAAATAGACCTCAATTGTAATATTGAAGGTTAATGCCTTTAGATAATGCCATTCAATATTCTCATCTCAAATTTTCTTATTTCTCTATTTTTCATCATCTTCATGAATTAACCTTTCTACCACCAAAATAATAACTTCCACCATTGATTCACCTTGAACAAGTTTGATCTTGTTCCAACAATTTTATCATTGAAATTAACACAATTGATCATTATCTTAAAAAGTATGAAAATCTCAAAAATGACACCTATTGTGAGACAGAGAGAGTATCGTATCGGCTCATCTTTAATTTAAAGTCAATATATTATTTACATGGGTCATATTCAATGATATAATAGAACAATTCAATAGTCTTCCACTTTCTTAACATGACAACTTAATGTTTCATTCTTATACCATAATTATGCACAATTCATTGAAAATACCAAATCACCATCTTTAACGGATCTAGAATGATGTATTTGGCTATCATAAATTAGCCATCGACCCATTCCTTAACATTAAATAATTATAATAAAGTGGTGATGGATCATGACAGAACATGTATCACAAATCAATTCAATTCAAATAATTTTAAGTAATATAATAAAATATATTTTTTAATCTTTTAAATGACACTATTTGTCATTTGGGATGAAAATATGCTAGGTTAAGCTAGACTTTATAAGACATGAGCCTGACCTACGATAAACTTAAAAGGACTGAGTCTGACCTATGACCTATTATAGGCTCACTTTTTTGACTTGACCTGACCTTTTTAAAAGTCTGACCTGACCTGAAAGCCTATTTACAAACTTTTTCTTATTAAGGTTCTCAATTATTTCATATTACTGGACAATCTTTATAGACTGACCTATATATGCATATATAAACCAACCTATTTATCATTTGTTCTAATATGTATGCATATATAAGTTAACACATGTATCATTCCTTCTAATATACATGCGTATATAGGACAACCTATCTAGCATATTTTTAATATATATATATATATATATATATATATATATATATATATATATATATATATATATATATATATATATATATATATATATATATATATATATATACTTTAATTATAAATAAAAAACTCAAATTCTAAAATAATTATATTTTTATTATTTTAATTGTTTATACCAATAATTTCAAATAAAATTAAAAATTATTAAAAAAATAAATTAAATATAAACTGAAAACAAACAAATATAAACTGAAAAGTATTTTAATTTGGGATAACTGGGAAAACGGAAAAAACGAATTACAAGGAAAGGGAAAAGCACAAATTCAACACTAAGCGCAATTCACCAGGTTTTCTTCATCATCCTTGAGCTTTCCTGCATCTTGAGAGTTGCAACAACAACCTTGCAATTCACCAGGTTTTCTTCTCCGATTTCTTTTTCTTTTATCTCATCATCATGCGTTCTCGTTTCATCGATGCGTTCTCGTTTCATCAATGTGTTCTCGTTTCGTCGATCCATCAATCGCTTTGTATATATACATATCTACATACATTGCAATTTCAATTTCAATTGGTTCATTATTCATTCATCTTTTTTGTTGAAACCCTATCGGAGCTATTGAACGCGTTTGGGAGAACCTTCTAAACGAATATTTTTTTTTTAATTTCTTTTATGATTTAATATGGGTAGTGGAATTCATATATTGAATGTTGCCTCTTTCTTTCTTTTTGAAAATAGTCCCTGATTGTTTCTTAGTAAATTTCTGGTTTTTTCAATTGTTTTTTCTTTCCTTTCACAACTCTGATTTCTAAATTTTTTGATTCTGTTTGTGTTGTGTTTCACACACAGGTTTCACACTCAGGTACTATTCTCTTCCTTTCCCTGTTCTGTTTGTATTAGGAGTAACATTTGGTAATGATTTGTTGGTGTTGACACGTTTAAAAGAAATATATTGTTAATTGGATATTTTGATTAGTGGAACAATGACAACAAATAGAAAGAGTCAAAGATATGGTAATGATTTATTGGTGTTGACACTTTTGAAAGCAATTTTACAGTCCTTTGCCTTCATTTTTATGTTAGAAACAAAGTTGATGTTATAGGTCTGTACATTTCTCTAATAAACTTGTCATGAACTTTACCAACCGTTGGACAAACGCCTGCAGGAAAGCCATGAACTTTACTCTTTTCCCATATCCTATAATAAACTTGTCCAAGACTAGCACCGGTTTGAACCACAACGATTTCGTTTTGTATATGATATTCTGAAAATTAAACATGTCAAGGATAATAAAGGGCAAGTTAGAGATATACGAAATACCTTCAAAATCATGGCCTCCACTTCTAATTTTGTGATGAAGACTAATTGTTTTGGAGCAAAGTACAGTGGCCTGTACATGGTTTTCATGCTGCGGGGTGATGATAAGTAATGGTTTTGTGGTGGAGGGGGTGTTGAACCTTGCATTTCTAACAAAGGCTTGAAAAATAGAGGTGTATGATGCATTGGTTTGGGCATAGACTATGTTGGAAACTTGATCTTGTGGTGTTGTGTGGCTTTTAAGACATTGAACAAAAGTTATAAATGGACTCACTTGATGAGGCTGCTTGAGAATTAGAAACATGTAGAACAACTAGAATTATGACAGAAAGAAATTGCAGAAGTTTTGGTTTATCCATTGCAATTCTAAAAATGGTTGTAAAATAAGATGAAATGTATGAAGATAGTGAATAAGAGTATTGATTATTGAGTAATCATACATAGGAGGGTGAGTCATCTATTTATAAAGTAGTTCGTATACACATGTTGCTATTTTCACTACAGCGATGGTTGGGATCTGATCTTACCTGATCAGGAGGGTCTTCCCTTGGTCGGTCGAACGTAGCAAAGTTGATGGATGGATGGAATGGAGGGGGGTGTACCTGCAAGGCACTCCGATGCCAAAGTTAGAGAGGTACAGTATGGTAATAGCAATGAGAGTTTAGCATGAGTGAAAGTACCTGACCCTTTGCTAAGAAAGGGTATTTATAATGTGCCCCCAGCGCTGGGCCAAGACCCCTCAATGGGCTTAATCTGGCTAGGCCCATGGAGGAACTGCCAAGGGACGCGTAAGAAGCGTGAAGACCTAGACAAAAGGTCTGCCCCTTGGTCCAACTGCCCCTATCTTTCAGGAGATAATAAAGGGCAGTTGGGTGACGTGGTGGATGAGCTGGCAGACATACTCTCTGCCCGTCCTTAGTGTATGCCCGTCGCATAAGCAGGTGATTTGTCCAAGAGGTTCTCCTGCTCGAGCATATGGGCCCTTGCTCGACATGTACTGGGCGACAGACATACTCTCTGCCCGTCCTTAGTGCATGCCCGTCGCATAAGCAGGTGATTTGTGCAAGAGGTTCTCCTGCTCGAGCATATGGGCCCTTGCTCGACATGTACTGGGCGGCAGACATACTCTCTGCCCGTCCTTAGTGCATGCCCGTCGCATAAGCAGGTGATTTGTCCAAGAGGTTCTCCTGCTCGAGCATATGGGCCCTTGCTCGACATGTACTGGGCCGTGGCCCTATACATTCTTGCGGCCCAGTCCGGAACACGTAGGAGCGTGTATGACCAGTTATTAGGTCATTGCCCTGGTCCAACAACTCCTATGTCTCAGGAGATATTCGTGGGCAGTTGGGGTGACGTGGCAGGCAAGATGGAGGACCTGCTTACTCTCGACACCTTGTTTTAATGCTCGCCAAGACAAAACTGTTGCTCGTGCAGATGAGCACCTGCCCGACGTAACTGGGCCAAGGCCCAAGGTGGCCCTGGGCCCAGTCCAGAACAGGAGCCCCCAAGTCGAGTCTCCAGGTTGGAGCGATGAGTTAGAGAGAGAGAGAGTCGGGCGCGTTTTGATGTCGAGGAGGGGTTGGAGGTCGAGCATGATGGGTCCACATAGGATATGTCGAGCGTCGGGTGCTCGTGGACGTATGAGACGGCCAGTCTTTGGTCGGGGAGACAGAGGGTCATGTCGAGGGACGAATGGACGCCCGCCGTCGTTCTCGATTCCCCATGCTGATGTGTCATGAGAATTGAAGGCGGGTTGCTTGTTTGTCTTATTACGTTTGATTCTTGTTGTGAACTCTTTATGCTCGACTCGTTTAGGCTCGTCGGTTTAGGGAACCGGCGAGGTGGCGGGTTGTTGTCCGCCTTGACTCGGGATCGGGGTTGCGATCGGGTGCCCCGATCCCGGGGCTTGGACCTCCCATCGCGAGCTGGGTGTCCTGCCCGCGTGGTACTGTGACGCCGGGGCTCGGTCGAGGTGGCCGACGTCGGGGGCTGTTCCAGTGCCACCTCGACCGAGCCCCGGCGTCACAGTACCACGCGGTAGGGGATGACGCAATGGTCGAAACATCTTCAAGTAAGCATAGCCAGAATAAGCTATGTCTGCATTGCAAGAATATAAATTGCATTCAGCAGTCAGCAGCGCTATAAAAGGAATCTGGGATTATATTTTATACAAGCATTAATATTAACTTTTTGAGAAAACGTGATCAAAATTATGTAACTACCTTTAACTTTTGGAATGTATCTTGCAGAATTAAGTTGAAAAGATATGATCTAAAACAGTAGTAGCCTTTTCATAAAAAAATGTACTGGCCATAAAGATACAGAGCCTAAATAAATTCAAGAAAACATAAGAGGCAAAAGATGTTTTCCACCCGTTCTCTACCCACTTGAGAAGTAAGGAAGACAACAAAAAAGATAACCCAATATGGTAATCATAACTGAACAAAAGAACAAATACGAGTACATAAAGAAAGAAATATCAATCCAATAAAAGAAATGTTTTTTTAACTGAGAAAAGCATACCTATTGAATGCGTAGGAAAACATGTGTCTTGCTCCTCTGACTGAAGCTGCAGAAAACATAAAAGTCCAGAATCCAGCTGAAAAATCATAAAAGAAAAGAGTAATGGGAAAAAGATAGGAAATGAGGTGAATTATAAAGTTTGGAGTCTCCCAGAGGGCACAGTGGTGAGTGAACTGTGAAGCAATTAACTAAAACAACAAATGGAACTGCTCGGAAATCCTTTTTGTTTGGAGAAACCAAAGTAAATAAATAAAACTATCCAGATTCAGAAGAAAAGAAAATTGCACTCAGAAAACAAAGTGTAGCTACTGACTCGATTTACCTATAAGGACATTCTTTACAAACCTAATAAATGATTAATCCATTACCCTTGAGTAGGGTTGCTCATGGATAGGATATATCCGTATAAAAACCATTTATAACTGGATTTTGAAACTAATCCACATAACTAGTTTTGATTTCGCAAAACCGGTCATCTGTGTATATTGGAATGTTACAAAGATGAATACCTTAAAATCTTCCTTGTGTTTGCACAGACTTGAGAATACCTTAAACAGGACTTTATACAAAGACTTGCCAATGGTCCTTTTCTTACAAGCTCGAGGAAGATATACAACTTGTCATCATTCTGAGAAATGAAGAGTCATAAATAAAATCGTCCAAATATAATATTAAGATACTCAATGAAACAAAGATACTTCAGCCAAATATAAATTTATTTAAACAACTAGAATTTGTACTAGTAGTATATCACTAAAAATTATGCATGTGTCTCTAGTTTAATTTAAACTTGGCTTAAAACAGTATTATATCCTCTTGTTTTAAGTTCGGCGCTGGTTGTCATTCATGGCAAGATGCCAAGGTCCAAAGGTGTTTGCTATAACAATTAATTACTGGAACCAACAGTGTAGGGACACCTTTTCAGAGATGAATAGGTTTGTAATGGATCAAACATATTGGCAGGTAAACAATAAAAAGTATTTGATTTCAATATGTGTGATGAAGAGGAACTGAATAAAGTTATGTTGTTTTCAAGCAAGTGATGTTTGTTCTGATCAGTTAAAAGAATGAGATGCTTAGAAATCAGTATCAAGGAAGCTAAAGAGTCATTCTTAGCAAAAATAACTCCAGTACCTCTGGTTACCCTGGATTGCAAATGTAATTGTTCTTTGGAGAATATTATACGTTATTCAACAAAAACTGAACAGAAAATGAAATTGCAAAGGCATCAAATCCAAATTCAAGAAATGCACACGACAATGTGTTGATCCAAATCCAAAAAATTCTTCAGAGAAATGTTAACTTAGGATCAAATGTAATATTAATCATGGTTGACATCCGAACAGAAAACTGGAATCAAGAAACTTCTGGCACCGTAGAGTGTGTGATTTTTAAATATGCTCTCAGTCCTAATAGAAGGACTACTAAATTTGCAGTTCTAGAAGAATGGCGTTAACTTAAAGCTCTCTTTAGAAGAAAACAAGAAGATCAATACAGCAATTGCAATAGCCGCAAATTTGCTTGATGAGAATGACCAATAAAATGAAATCGATGTTCTTAAGGATCGCTTGAATGAACTTAAGAGTATGTATTAGTTCATTATCGGCAAGTCCTGCCAGCTTTTATATGTTCTCGCTTAGTATTTAATGGGTTGTCTTGTCTTAGCTTTATTTATTTTTAGCAAATGCAAACCTTTATGATGATTAGTAATGGTGATGTTAGTTTTTGTTAAATACAAAATCTAAAAAGGCTGGTCGACCTTGTGCATCTACTAGGAGAAATCAAACACTCCCGAAAACATTAGACTAGTCTCTCTATCATGTAATCAAATCATTCAAACTCATCATCTTTTGAGTTGAGAGCCTTTACTAACTATATATTATCTCCGATCATGCATGAAGTCGAGACATCGACACACTATCATTTCATTTTATTGTGTTAAATTTCTACTTGATCTCACAACAAATGAAACCGAAAATCATTTCTACTTGGTTCGTGTAGTACCTCTCTCTGCCTTCACATTTTTATAACCACCAACAAATAAACCCTAAATCACCACAACCATAATCATAAACCCTAAATCAATAATCAACCAAAAATGTATTGATGTAGCGAAATTAGGTTTGTTTACTCTCTCAACACCACTGCAACTTCCGTTTTCTCTCCAATCGCTGCTACAACATATCTGTTTTTTCACCGTTGATACCACACTCACCATACTTAATCTTTTCTCTCCAGGTTATCTCTTCTCTTTATGTTACTGATCAACTTTCATTATTTGGGTTTGTGTTTATTTGGCGGAAACAACATTTTGCTACACATGAAATTTAATTTTTTTGAAACCTGGCTTGTGATTGGTTGTATTTGAGTTGAACCATAAATGTACAAAATTAGATTGTTTGAATGAGTAAATTAGAGTTGTCTGAGTTTTTTTCTTGTGTTCCTTTGAGCCCAAACAAAGTAGGGGTGGCAATAAAATCCATTAAGAGAAAATCCATCCAATCCATCCAATAATTAATCCATCCAATCCATCCATTAAGGAAAAAGTAATTTAATGGATTTGATCCAATCCATCCATCAAACCATATGGATGGATTCAATCCATCCATCTGTTTTTAGAAATCCATTGGATAATACTTTATTATACTTATTAAATATAATTTTTTATTAAACAATATTAAATATTTAAATTAAATAAAATCTTTTATTAAAAAATATTAAACATTTAATTTTTTTTCTCACACTTCTGAGTTCAGATTCACGCCAATTTCCAATTTCGAACATTCCCAATTTCACAACCCTAATTTCATTTCTTCTTCACCAAACCGTCCGGCGAACCCTCCACCGTCACCGTTCTCGTCCGGCGAACCCTCCATTGTCACCGATCTTGCCCGGCGAACCCTCCATTATCACCGATCTCGTACGACGCTTCAACATCCTTCACCTTTGCTTGAACAGGTTTGTCAATTGATCCTTCTAGGTTTCTCACTTTCTCTGCTTCAAGCTAGATTGAATCTCGTGGCTTGGTTTATTAGTTGCTGCTGCTGTTACGTCTTTGAGTGTTTTATGCAATGTTTTATGTTCTGTTGTCTTTGCACTCATTATTTTGTTCTAATCTTCCAATTTGAGATACAAGCTAATGTTTTATGCAATGCTTTGTGTTTTGTTGTCTTTGCATTCAACATTTGTAGATACAAATATCTACAAATTCTATTTCCATTTTACAAAGTTAAAATCTACCAAAGGATTTACTTTTTTTGGTTGCAAAATATGCAGTATATAACCGTTATAACCAAAAACCAAAAGCAGTAACTATATATCCACCATTGTGATAAATTCTTATAAGGAAATGATTATAGATTAAATATGAAGATTGTGGAACATATCAATACTTTCCTGAATGAGGCTGCTGGGAAAGTGGTCCAATAATATGTTAGAAATAAGCATTGAAAAGTTTTCTAGATAGAAATTTGGGATCTGCTAGTATTCCATTTCAAGTTGAAATTTTCAACTACCAGTTAACTTCATAGAAACATTGATGTCTCAGCTAGTGTTCTGTGCCAATATTTTTGTGTGTGATGCTGAATATCTTTGAGTTTGTGTAGCAATGCTACAAAGATGGTTGACGTAATCGTTTAGTTTGATATTGTATATTAGTCTTGGATTTAGTGCTCGATGTGGATTCACGTTTCCGGCTCCCATTGCGAAAGATGTAGCGGGTTTATCTTTGTCAAGAATTGGTTTTCCCGTGCGGTCTATTACGCCTCTTGTTTTGCTTGTTGCTCAGGTTCATTGTTGCTGTCTTGTTTTTCCTTGAATTTTTGTAGAAGGATCTTGTCCTTCCACATGCGTTTCGACGAGGAGGATATGTACCTACTACTTTCGTCTTCTCCTCGGCTAACCATTCCGCACTCAACTTACGACGAGGAGGATATGTACCCTGCTTACGACGAGGAGGATATGTACCTACTACTTTCGTCTTCTCCTCGGCTAACCATTCCGCACTCAGCTTCCCAACCTACATCACCATCAGTAACGTAGGATTAGCTTTCTTTTTCGGAGAATTCATTCGGAAACTTCACAAGTGGACTAATATAGATTTTTCCTTTTGTTCATCTTGATTCGAAAGACGAACTTGTACATAAAACGGTTCGATAATTGGAAACACATTGAAACAGATGAAAACTAATACTACTATTATAATCATTGGTTATATAATTCAATAATTTCTAAACTACTACTACTACTACGATCATTGGTTATAAACTGCGGTACACAACCCTAATCAGAGACTTGCATCGACACTTGCATATAGACACTTGTTGTGATTACGTTTAATTTATTTATGTTTCAAATTATTATCGGTGTCGCCGCGTGAGAGTTGAGTTCGAGGTGACCCTGCCCCATAGATACCATGTTAAGTAATTGCCTAAATTTCTCAGTTATAACACAATCATACAAAGTAAAAGAAAAGAACAAAGAAAAAAGGTTTGAGAATAGAATAAACTAACTTCCTTTTCAGGTGCACATTCTTCTTGATTACAATCAGACTCATTAGAAGAAGCTCTAACCATAAACATGCAAGAACTTCTCTTGCAAATCTTTTGTTGCTTCAAGGAGAATCTCCTTGTGGAGAAAGCACATGTGTTGGCTGAAATTGTTGCTTGCAATGAACAAGCCATTATTGGTAACGAATCAGTGTATGTTTGAAGTTTAAGGTAAAAAGAATCTTAAAAACACAGAAAAACAGAAGAAAATGATTTTGGTTTGATTTTTTGATGGAAAGAGAAAGTGAGTGTGTGTGTGTGTTATGGATTGGTGATTGGTGGTTGAGTTTGAAGGGATATATCTACTTTCTTTGTTTTTAGACCACAAAAAAGTATATATATAATGAAACCGTGGACAATTTTAGTCTCGTAAAAATGACTCATTTAATTATTACCTACTCATATATATATATATATATATAATAAAATAATAATTTTTTTGGGGCAAGAAAAATAATTATTGTTTAAATAGTTGAACATACTACTTAAAAATGACAGACATACTTATTTAAATATAATAAAAATATAAATATAATTTCAATTCAAAGCTTAAAACCCCAAATACGCTCCTCTTAAAACCCTAGTCTAACATCTACCAAATTCTTCAAATTGCTGCATCTACCACTTTCTTGAATAACTTCACCTCCTCCTTGCTCTTTGCCGTCACTGCATTGTTGAATTCGCTTTCCTCTTTCTAAGGTAACATACTTTATTATCGCAGTACAGTATTACTATTTCGTGTAGAATTTCATTTTATTATGGCTTGTGTTTTCTATATTCTTCATCAAGCTTTTGCTGTCATTTTAAGGGTTTTGAAAGAAGATTATGTTTTACTGCTAGCAAATTTTTGGGTTTGTAGTAGATTGGGTCATATTTGAATGAGTTCAATTTTTAGTTCTCATAAGAAATGTTGGTTCAATTTTGGTTTATATTTGCTGATGAACAATTAGTACAAGATGGAGGGACTATTATGTTGCTTTTTATCTGTTATGGAAATTTAGAATTAGAATTGAAATGTGCCTGCATAACCTCAGACGGAGACATTATTTTCTTAGGGAAACTGCGAATAATGTTCCACAAAACTGCTTGGATTAAACTTTCACCATTCTTTTGAAATCAATGGGCTTTTAGTATATTAGTTTCCATTTGGGGGACGTTTTACCTTGTTTTCATCTTCTTGAAACTAGAATTTGCTTGGAAGGTGACATTTAGTTGCGGCATTTTCCCATGCCAGGTAGTAATGGCCTGTAGAATTTGGGAGCTGCTGCCTTACGGTGGAAAACATTTTAGAACCAACAAATCTGCAGCTCTCTTTATGAACTCAATGCGTTATCACTCTTCACAAGATGTTTACGACATGCAATGGTATCGGAATGAGTTTCCAAAGATAATTAAGTTGACTCGATTGCTTGCGAATGTGGATATAATTAATGGAAGACTTGTTGATGTAAATAGTAATTCAACTATTTTTGATGAGGAAATCGATCATCAAATGCGTACGTTCAAGTCTCTTGTCCGAGTGTTTATTGGGTCTCCGTTTGTTCAGCATAAAATGAGATGTGTTTTAGCCCCCACCACAAATATACAACATGATACATTTATCCCTTTCAGTAAAACAACCGAAAGAGAATCTATGGTGGTTGATTCGCTGACTAAGGTGAGTAATTTTCTCAATGTTTCTGCTCAACAGAGAAAGGTGGTTCGTTTCAAAGTATGCCCACAGGTTACACAACACCATATATGGACTGGTGCACTTAAAGAAACTCTGAATAATTTTGCAGTTGATTTGGATTCTTTGGGTTCTCAGGGTTTTGAAGAAGGTGCTATATTGGGTCAGCAAATTATTCATAGCTGCTTGAAATTTCTGACAGAAACTGCCAGTTTTTCTGATGCCGACTCATCGTCATGGATGAAGTTTTCACCTACAAAAATCGTCATAGAAAAACTAAGCTAACAACACATTAAAATAGTGAAGCGAAAAAACACATCAAGCATACCATAAACTGAAAAAAAACTCGAGCAACAAAGATAAACAAACCGAGTCAGTAACACTGATACTGGTTTTGTAGAAAACATGAGCATCTGGACTTGCAGACTTGCAGTAATGTTGAAGTTGCAGCAAGGTGATGAATTGGCGGAACCTCAAATGTGTCACGATTATTTTTGTTGTTGTTAGTTAATGGATTGGAAATGAGCTCAAATAAAAAACATAGGTAGAAAACAATATAACTCCTTTTATCCACTGAACGACATGGTATACGGTATCTTAGTATCATTGACAATAATGAAATTGCAAGAAGTTGCTTTTTGTTTTTGTTTTTGCTGTGCACTTTGTGTTTGAGTGGAGATGAGCGTGTACAAATGTACAAGGGAACATTGAGAAATATTAAGGGTAGATATTGTTGATATGGACATAATCTAAGTGGGGCATAACTTTTTGGTGATAGGATAATAAATAGGAAAACGTGGTGGGGTTTGGGGAGTATGACAAATAGAGGGGCCATTGCAGCAGAAGAAGCTATTCACCCAAACACACATTGAATCCTCTAGGTGAAAAGAAAAGTCCTTCATAGTTATTTAGGTGAAAAGAAAAGTCCTTCATAGTTATTAAACAAAAAAAAGTATGACTCATTTACTGTTGATTCTAATGAGATTGTGATGATGATTGTTGCCTTGATTGAATGATGAGAAGCTGGATTTATAGAGGATGAAGTGTGTAACAGAATGGGGCTGTTTGGTCAGCTCTGTTATGGCAGTTTAACTCAGTTAGTTTTTTCAATAGAAGTTTGTTATGATGGTTAAACTCTGTTAAGAGTCGGTCTAGTTAAATGGAATTCTGTTAACATTTTGTTATGTGTGTTATGCCTTAAGAGTTTAGTTATTGGAATGACATTCTGTTAACATTCATAGGAAATAAGAGTAAAATAAGAGTTTAGTTATGTAAAATAAGAGTTCATAGATTTCTTTACTTGTTTATGATACCAACCAGTAGTATTACTAAATAATTAATTATTAGTACATGTTATAATTAATGAATAATATTGAGATCGTGGGAGGTGGCTAAAATATCATTACTAATTTGACTGAGAGATCTCAATATTGAGTGAGTGTTAATTTAAAGTATAAAACATGCAATGCAACTAATTGGTTGTCATTACTAAATTATATACTCCAATACAACTTGCATCTTGATTTCTATTACATAACTTTGAGCTTTCTTGTGTGCTTCATTTTCTGTTTCTTTGTTTCCACAATCACTTTTCTGTTTCTTTCTCTTAGAATTCAACTTCACAATACTTGTCTCTCAGTTTCTTTGTTTCCATCAAGTAATTTCTCTCTTTCAATCAGAGATCTTGTTATCAATTTTAAATACTATATTTTATTTTATTTTTCTTGCTTACTCCAATTCTTACTTTTACTTTCAGATTTTCTCTTTCACGGGAGAATATAATCTCAATTTGGTTTCTCACATATATACAGGTAATTATATCTTTCTCCCTTCTTAAACATGTAACTTTTTTCTTAGTTGAAATTTTTCTAATTTTATTTAGATCTACAACCAAAATTTACTTTATGTTAATTGATAATTCTTTCTATAACTATAAAGGGGACAATGCATCCCTTTGCCTCAGTCCCCTTTTGGCCCTTAATCCAAGGTAAAATGGGAAATTTTTTCTGTTTGAGAGCATATGCCACCTTGAAGGGTAAAGCAACTTGGCTAGAATCTGGCCAAATAAGATGATATATGCTGCCATGAGGTAAAAAGTGAGTTCATGTGTGGTTGTAGTTTCTAAAGTAAACTTTCTGTTACTTTTCCATTTTTCATATTATTGTAGAGATTCTAAGAATTTTATAAATTTGGAAATGAAGTTCATGTTTGACTGCAACTTTCTGTTAATTATAGTAAATATGTTTATCATTTGATTTCATTTCAGTTAACCTTGGATGGGATATGGTTTAACTTTAATGTTTCATATTCATATCATGCCACTCTCTCTAGTTATATGAAATTTAAAAAAATAATTAAGAATATTAATTTTTTTTTGTGAAATTTAGTTTTTTTTATGAAATTTAAATTTTTTAATGAAATTATTTTTTCTTATGAAATTTAAATTATTTTTTTTTTGTGAAATTTCAATTTCTTAAGAAATTTTAAAAATAATTCAGAATATGATTTTTTTTTTATAATTTAAATTTTTATGAAATTAAAAATTATTTAAAATATGTTTTTATGAAATTAAAAAAAATAATTAAGAATTTTTAAATTAATTTTTTGGATGGATGGATATCCATCCATTAGAAATATGTTAATGGATGGATTGGATGGATTTTATCTTCTAATGGATGGATTGGATTGGATTTTTATTATTAGAGTTTAGTGGATTGTTATGGATTAATGGATTGTTTTGATCCATCCATTAACAATCCAATCCATATCCATCCAATCCATCCATTTTGCCACCCCTAAAACAAAGTGTACCATCGCAACGGCAACAAATACAGTATCTGGGGAAGAGCAGTTTTACTACTAAACAAGGTTGTGGAGGTGTGGCGGGGCTAGGTTTGTGCCTTCTTTGGATTGTGGTGGTAGCTGTAAGTTGGTGCCTTCTTTGGATTGTAATGGTGGTTGTACTTTTATTCACCATTTGTGCCGCCGTGCACCGTTGCCACCGCCGCTGCCACTGCCATCGCCGTCATCCAGATTGTTACGCAGCCACCATCTTATTTTCACTTTCCTCTCTTTCCTTTCTTAATTCTCCTTTTGAGGTATTCATCTCTATCCATTTCTCTCCATCTCTATGAACTCAATCTGTTTGTGTAAATGCTTCTATGAAATTCCCTCTCTTTAAGTTACACATTATGGGTTTTCAATTTTTGGCTTTAGTTGTTGTTCTTACCTTTCTAGTTTTTTTGTGAGTTCATTTTGCAATGATTTTTTTACTGTCATGGATTATTATATGATGTGTTTGCTGTGTAACATTGCTGAGATTCACATGTTGTAATAAAAGTACAAACACTCACAGATTAAGGGGAGAAGAGGCCGATTGGCCTTGTAGCTTGGCGATTAGCAATTTTGATTTGATTCATAACTGATTCTTGTTTGTGTTTTATTTTGAAGCAAGTATTATCATTCATTTATCCTTGTTTTTGTTAATCCATTTATCTTGCTGAGAACATGCTAGTTGACTTTGTAGTTTGTAGTTCTGGTTGATGCAATGTTTGTAGTAATTGCTTCTTTGTTGAAAGTTGAAAAATGTTCGATCTCTTAAATTTTTGCTACTGCTCATAATCTATCTTTTATACGTTCTTATAGTTCTTCTAACCAAGTCTTGTGCGGCAATAATTAGGCAGCACAAATTTATAATAAAAATAAATAAACTTCATGATTTTTTGAATAGAGTCAAATACTTGGCTTTTAAGTTGAATATAATTTTTTTCATCAAGTCTCTAAAGTGAAGAGACAACATTAACATTGAAAATCCAAATAAAATAAGATGTCATCACCTTCGCATGTCTTCTATATCTTCACTAGTGAGGCTTTCTGCAGTGTGGTGCTATAGCAGCTCTTTGAGCACCAGATTCTTACTATGCGGATCTAAAGACTAGGACTAGGAGCGTTATACAGTATAGGCTCTCCTTACTTATCGCTTTGTTGTATTCGCAGTTTCGCACTTATAAATCAATGTAGTACCTACTGTGTATAAAAGGATTTGAATTTGAACTTTTTTCAAGTTCTGGTAATGTGAAAAACTTTGGATATTAAGAAACAAGCTCTGGTAATTCCACAGTTCCAACCCATCATATTCCACAGAAACAGAAAACTTTTAGTACAAAGGATGATCATTCCTCTGTCAGTATATTCTGGTCAACTCATGTTTGAGTGTGTAATATTTGCAACACTTGAACTATCATTAGTTCCATGGTCTCCTTTGTCAGTATATTCTGGTCAAGTCATGGTTTTATTGGTTTCAAAACAATTTCAATGTCTCTGTCAGAGCTGCATGAAAATAATACATTTTATCAACCATTTCATCTCTTAAATTCTCGACAAACTCATTCTTAGTTGGCCTCGGTTCAAATTTGTTATTACGTTTAGTTTATTTATTTTTTAAAATTAGTATCGATGTTGTCGTATCGGTGTCGGGTTGTATTCAGAGTCTATGTGATTCATATTATAAACTCTTCATGTCTTTACTGAAATTATAAGAGTCCACTTTGAATTATCATTTAAATATCCATATTAGATTCTAAGGTCTATGTTTCCTTTGAAAAAACAAAGGTATAAAATTGGTTTGAATATGTTCCATCTAGTTCAAAATAGTTAAAACATGTATGTGCTTCTAGATCTCTTATTTGCAAGCATGTCAATTTTTTAGGATGATGTTAGAAGTAGTTTTTTTTTTTGCAACCTTTTCTACCAAGGGTTTGAATGCATTCAATGCAGTTTAAAATGGTTAAGACACGTCTGCTTCATATTTTTTATTGTCTCTTATAGGGATCAGAATTCTGAATAATCTCTGTGACATGGCAAGATTCTAAATTATCTCCATTTTCAATTATGCAGTGTAAGTAACAGTTGTTGTTGTTTCTTCTTCTCCTGGGAGCTTCTTCCCGCAGCAAGCAAGGTATGCGCTCCTCTCCATTTTCATTCCTATGCAAATAACTACTTGCATTATTATTTTTCTGTTTTTTTGTTCTTATTATACTAGTAAGCCACAGTTTAAAATTAAATACACTTAACTATTATTCTTAGTAAGTGTGAAAGTTGTTTGTTTTGCTTATAATTAAGGGAAGAAAAAGTAAGGTACAACGCATCTAAGAATGCAATTTGCAATGATATGACTAAATCTAATTGTATTTGGAAAGTAGAACATTAACTATATTCTACTTCCACACACATTATCTTAATAATCAAAGTGAGGATCAGAACCAAACATAGTTCCTAAAATAGGATAAATATGTTTTTGCTCTTACAGAATTTTTGTAACTTAAACTCTATTGTTATTTTATTACTTTAGTATATCATGAAGGATATATTTTCAAGGACCAAATTAGAAGGTTATATACATTTTCAGTCACTATAATATACCTGTTATTAAGTTTAGCCCCTAGATATTTTCATCGATGTTTAGATGCAATTTTTCATCTATGTTTAGAATATGAAAAACCCCAAATTAAAGAGCAAGTGTTGTTGTAAATCTTTGTAGGAGCTCATCTTAATAAATGATACTTTATAGAGACCAAGTGTTCCCGAATCAATTGCTTCAATTTTCGGAGGTTCTAAAGCCTGTTAATGGAAACATATTGTAAAGAGCTGTCCAAATAACTGATCACATTTTTTTTTTTAAATCCTAAAGAACAACTGCTTACCATAGACAAAAATGATTTGATATATCCAAGACATAGTAACTTAATCTGCAGACACAATTCAACTAATGATATATCCAAGACATAGACAAAAATGATTTGAATACAAATGCAAATGAAGTTTTTATGTTTACTGATCCCAAGAGTTTGGATTTAAATGGATAATATATTGCAGTAGTTGAAATAAAATATACAGAAAAATACAGTAAAGAATAAAATAGAGGATGAAGAGAGATTGAGAAAGATAGAGAGGAGAGAAAATAGTGTTGTGGTGAGATGAGGCAAAGAGTGTGAAGAGGTGTTTGGATTTGGTTTATAGAATTATAATGTAGAATAGAGTATTTATTAATAATATTTAATTGGAAAAAGGGAAATGGTAAGAGAGAGAGAAAGTGGTGGATGAGGTTGAAGACTAATGGCGCCGCTGGTAACAAAGTGGGTCCATGGGCCCACAGTTACATGTATATAAAGATAGAGATATATGATGGTTGGATAAATCATATATCTTCCACCCTAAGATATTCCAATAACATATCCTTAACAGACAGGCACACTCTTGCTTGATGGCTGCCAACCTCAAGAAGATTATTTCTAAAACTTTAGGGAGTAATTTACACGTTGTGTGAAAAATGTTTATTTTTTAGAGATTTTTGTGTAAATTAGAAACTAACACTACAAGAAAAGTTGTATATACCCACGAATCATTATCCACGATCATGTAATTTTCTTGGTATAGACGGTTTATCTGTCGGTAATTCGTGAGTACCTGAAACAATAACAATTATATATTTTTTTAAACATTACCAACAGCTTAGCCATGGAACCTTATTCAACCCTCTTTATCCTTCAACCCTCTTCTTCCACACCATCTTTCACCTTTATTCTCCATCATACACTCCCAATTTATCGATTGAACCTTATTCAACCCTGGTCAAATTTTTTCCTTTTAATCGTTGAACTCCTCCATTGTTCCGAACGGAGCTCATTGAACCCTAACACCCTCGGTTAACCGTCGTTCACCAACATCGGTTGGTTCACGGTTATATAAAGTAAGTTCATATCCATTTCTGATTCCTTCTCTTCCAATTCGAACATCTCATCTTCTTTTCCATTACAGGATTTTGGTAAAATCATTTCAATCTTCTGACATTCGTCTTTGCCGCCAAAATTCAGAGATCGAGGCTTCTTCCTAATTAGTAATTTCTCAAGTCTCGTTTCGGGTTTATTTTCGATTTTGTTGCGATTTCTCACTCTAGTACTCTCATCTTCTGATTTCGTTAGGTTTTGCATTTCCCTTTGTTATTGAGTGTCAATCAGTTTTGAATTGTTCGTAAGTTGGTTTCAAATTACGTTTGATTAAGTTTGCAGTTATAGTTGCTAGGTTTGAGTTTAGATTTGCTTCATGTTGAGTTTGCGATTTCCGGTTTCATTTATTGTGAGATCAAGTAGAAATGATTTCCGGTTTCATTTGTTGTGAGATCAAGTAGAAATTTAACACAATAAAATGAAATGATAGTGTGTCGATGTCTCGACTTCATGCATGATCGGAGATAATATATAGTTAGTAAAGGCTCTCAACTCAAAAGATGATGAGTTTGAATGATTTGATTACATGATAGAGAGACTAGTCTAATGTTTTCGGGAGTGTTTGATTTCTCCTAGTAGATGCACAAGGTCGACCAGCCTTTTTAGATTTTGTATTTAACAAAAACTAACATCACCATTACTAATCATCATAAAGGTTTGCATTTGCTAAAAATAAATAAAGCTAAGACAAGACAACCCATTAAATACTAAGCGAGAACATATAAAAGCTGGCAGGACTTGCCGATAATGAACTAATACATACTCTTAAGTTCATTCAAGCGATCCTTAAGAACATCGATTTCATTTTATTGGTCATTCTCATCAAGCAAATTTGCGGCTATTGCAATTGCTGTATTGATCTTCTTGTTTTCTTCTAAAGAGAGCTTTAAGTTAACGCCATTCTTCTAGAACTGCAAATTTAGTAGTCCTTCTATTAGGACTGAGAGCATATTTAAAAATCACACACTCTACGGTGCCAGAAGTTTCTTGATTCCAGTTTTCTGTTCGGATGTCAACCATGATTAATATTACATTTGATCCTAAGTTAACATTTCTCTGAAGAATTTTTTGGATTTGGATCAACACATTGTCGTGTGCATTTCTTGAATTTGGATTTGATGCCTTTGCAATTTCATTTTCTGTTCAGTTTTTGTTGAATAACGTATAATATTCTCCAAAGAACAATTACATTTGCAATCCAGGGTAACCAGAGGTACTGGAGTTATTTTTGCTAAGAATGACTCTTTAGCTTCCTTGATACTGATTTCTAAGCATCTCATTCTTTTAACTGATCAGAACAAACATCACTTGCTTGAAAACAACATAACTTTCTTCAGTTCCTCTTCATCACACATATTGAAATCAAATACTTTTTATTGTTTACCTGCCAATATGTTTGATCCATTACAAACCTATTCATCTCTGAAAAGGTGTCCCTACACTGTTGGTTCCAGTAATTAATTGTTATAGCAAACACCTTTGGACCTTGGCATCTTGCCATGAATGACAACCAGCGCCGAACTTAAAACAAGAGGATATAATACTGTTTTAAGCCAAGTTTAAATTAAACTAGAGACACATGCATAATTTTTAGTGATATACTACTAGTACAAATTCTAGTTGTTTAAATAAATTTATATTTGGCTGAAGTATCTTTGTTTCATTGAGTATCTTAATATTATATTTGGACGATTTTATTTATGACTCTTCATTTCTCAGAATGATGACAAGTTGTATATCTTCCTCGAGCTTGTAAGAAAAGGACCATTGGCAAGTCTTTGTATAAAGTCCTGTTTAAGGTATTCTCAAGTCTGTGCAAACACAAGGAAGATTTTAAGGTATTCATCTTTGTAACATTCCAATATACACAGATGACCGGTTTTGCGAAATCAAAACTAGTTATGTGGATTAGTTTCAAAATCCAGTTATAAATGGTTTTTATACGGATATATCCTATCCATGAGCAACCCTACTCAAGGGTAATGGATTAATCATTTATTAGGTTTGTAAAGAATGTCCTTATAGGTAAATCGAGTCAGTAGCTACACTTTGTTTTCTGAGTGCAATTTTCTTTTCTTCTGAATCTGGATAGTTTTATTTATTTACTTTGGTTTCTCCAAACAAAAAGGATTTCCGAGCAGTTCCATTTGTTGTTTTAGTTAATTGCTTCACAGTTCACTCACCACAGTGCCCTCTGGGAGACTCCAAACTTTATAATTCACCTCATTTCCTATCTTTTTCCCATTACTCTTTTCTTTTATGATTTTTCAGCTGGATTCTGGACTTTTATGTTTTCTGCAGCTTCAGTCAGAGGAGCAAGACACATGTTTTCCTACGCATTCAATAGGTATGCTTTTCTCAGTTAAAAAAACATTTCTTTTATTGGATTGATATTTCTTTCTTTATGTACTCGTATTTGTTCTTTTGTTCAGTTATGATTACCATATTGGGTTATCTTTTTTGTTGTCTTCCTTACTTCTCAAGTGGGTAGAGAACGGGTGGAAAACATCTTTTGCCTCTTATGTTTTCTTGAATTTATTTAGGCTCTGTATCTTTATGGCCAGTACATTTTTTTATGAAAAGGCTACTACTGTTTTAGATCATATCTTTTCAACTTAATTCTGCAAGATACATTCCAAAAGTTAAAGGTAGTTACATAATTTTGATCACGTTTTCTCAAAAAGTTAATATTAATGCTTGTATAAAATATAATCCCAGATTCCTTTTATAGCGCTGCTGACTGCTGAATGCAATTTATATTCTTGCAATGCAGACATAGCTTATTCTGGCTATGCTTACTTGAAGATGTTTCGACCATTGCGTCATCCCCTACCGCGTGGTACTGTGACGCCGGGGCTCGGTCGAGGTGGCACTGGAACAGCCCCCGACGTCGGCCACCTCGACCGAGCCCCGGCGTCACAGTACCACGCGGGCAGGACACCCAGCTCGCGATGGGAGGTCCAAGCCCCGGGATCGGGGCACCCGATCGCAACCCCGATCCCGAGTCAAGGCGGACAACAACCCGCCACCTCGCCGGTTCCCTAAACCGACGAGCCTAAACGAGTCGAGCATAAAGAGTTCACAACAAGAATCAAACGTAATAAGACAAACAAGCAACCCGCCTTCAATTCTCATGACACATCAGCATCGGGAATCGAGAACGACGGCGGGCGTCCATTCGTCCCTCGACATGACCCTCTGTCTCCCCGACCAAAGACTGGCCGTCTCATACGTCCACGAGCACCCGACGCTCGACATATCCTATGTGGACCCATCATGCTCGACCTCCAACCCCTCCTCGACATCAAAACGCGCCCGACTCTCTCTCTCTAACTCATCGCTCCAACCTGGAGACTCGACTTGGGGGCTCCTGTTCTGGACTGGGCCCAGGGCCACCTTGGGCCTTGGCCCAGTTACGTCGGGCAGGTGCTCATCTGCACGAGCAACAGTTTTGTCTTGGCGAGCATTAAAACAAGGTGTCGAGAGTAAGCAGGTCCTCCATCTTGCCTGCCACGTCACCCCAACTGCCCACGAATATCTCCTGAGACATAGGAGTTGTTGGACCAGGGCAATGACCTAATAACTGGTCATACACGCTCCTACGTGTTCCGGACTGGGCCGCAAGAATGTATAGGACCACGGCCCAGTACATGTCGAGCAAGGGCCCATATGCTCGAGCAGGAGAACCTCTTGGACAAATCACCTGCTTATGCGACGAGCATGCACTAAGGACGGGCAGAGAGTATGTCTGCCGCCCAGTACATGTCGAGCAAGGGCCCATATGCTCGAGCAGGAGAACCTCTTGCACAAATCACCTGCTTATGCGACGGGCATGCACTAAGGACGGGCAGAGAGTATGTCTGCCGCCCAGTACATGTCGAGCAAGGGCCCATATGCTCGAGCAGGAGAACCTCTTGGACAAATCACCTGCTTATGCGACGGGCATACACTAAGGACGGGCAGAGAGTATGTCTGCCAGCTCATCCACCACGTCACCCAACTGCCCTTTATTATCTCCTGAAAGATAGGGGCAGTTGGACCAAGGGGCAGACCTTTTGTCTAGGTCTTCACGCTTCTTACGCGTCCCTTGGCAGTTCCTCCATGGGCCTAGCCAGATTAAGCCCATTGAGGGGTCTTGGCCCAGCGCTGGGGGCACATTATAAATACCCTTTCTTAGCAAAGGGTCAGGTACTTTCACTCATGCTAAACTCTCATTGCTATTACCATACTGTACCTCTCTAACTTTGGCATCGGAGTGCCTTGCAGGTACACCCCCCTCCATTCCATCCATCCATCAACTTTGCTACGTTCGACCGACCAAGGGAAGGCCCTCCTGATCAGGTAAGATCAGATCCCAACCATCGCTGTAGTGAAAATAGCAACATGTGTATACGAACTACTTTATAAATAGATGACTCACCCTCCTATGTATGATTACTCAATAATCAATACTCTTATTCACTATCTTCATACATTTCATCTTATTTTACAACCATTTTTAGAATTGCAATGGATAAACCAAAACTTCTGCAATTTCTTTCTGTCATAATTCTAGTTGTTCTACATGTTTCTAATTCTCAAGCAGCCTCATCAAGTGAGTCCATTTATAACTTTTGTTCAATGTCTTAAAAGCCACACAACACCACAAGATCAAGTTTCCAACATAGTCTATGCCCAAACCAATGCATCATACACCTCTATTTTTCAAGCCTTTGTTAGAAATGCAAGGTTCAACACCCCCTCCACCACAAAACCATTACTTATCATCACCCCGCAGCATGAAAACCATGTACAGGCCACTGTACTTTGCTCCAAAACAATTAGTCTTCATCACAAAATTAGAAGTGGAGGCCATGATTTTGAAGGTATTTCGTATATCTCTAACTTGCCCTTTATTATCCTTGACATGTTTAATTTTCAGAATATCATATACAAAACGAAATCGTTGTGGTTCAAACCGGTGCTAGTCTTGGACAAGTTTATTATAGGATATGGGAAAAGAGTAAAGTTCATGGCTTTCCTGCAGGCGTTTGTCCAACGGTTGGTAAAGTTCATGACAAGTTTATTAGAGAAATGTACAGACCTATAACATCAACTTTGTTTCTAACATAAAAATGAAGGCAAAGGACTGTAAAATTGCTTTCAAAAGTGTCAACACCAATAAATCATTACCATATCTTTGACTCTTTCTATTTGTTGTCATTGTTCCACTAATCAAAATATCCAATTAACAATATATTTCTTTTAAACGTGTCAACACCAACAAATCATTACCAAATGTTACTCCTAATACAAACAGAACAGGGAAAGGAAGAGAATAGTACCTGAGTGTGAAACCTGAGTGTGAAACCTGTGTGTGAAACACAACACAAACAGAATCAAAAAATTTAGAAATCAGAGTTGTGAAAGGAAAGAAAAAACAATTGAAAAAACCAGAAATTTACTAAGAAACAATCAGGGACTATTTTCAAAAAGAAAGAAAGAGGCAACATTCAATATATGAATTCCACTACCCATATTAAATCATAAAAGAAATTAAAAAAAAAATATTCGTTTAGAAGGTTCTCCCAAACGCGTTCAATAGCTCCGATAGGGTTTCAACAAAAAAGATGAATGAATAATGAACCAATTGAAATTGAAATTGCAATGTATGTAGATATGTATATATACAAAGCGATTGATGGATCGACGAAACGAGAACACATTGATGAAACGAGAACGCATCGATGAAACGAGAACGCATGATGATGAGATAAAAGAAAAAGAAATCGGAGAAGAAAACCTGGTGAATTGCAAGGTTGTTGTTGCAACTCTCAAGATGCAGGAAAGCTCAAGGATGATGAAGAAAACCTGGTGAATTGCGCTTAGTGTTGAATTTGTGCTTTTCCCTTTCCTTGTAATTCGTTTTTTCCGTTTTCCCAGTTATCCCAAATTAAAATACTTTTCAGTTTATATTTGTTTGTTTTCAGTTTATATTTAATTTATTTTTTTAATAATTTTTAATTTTATTTGAAATTATTGGTATAAACAATTAAAATAATAAAAATATAATTATTTTAGAATTTGAGTTTTTTATTTATAATTAAAGTATATATATATATATATATATATATATATATATATATATATATTAAAAATATGCTAGATAGGTTGTCCTATATACGCATGTATATTAGAAGGAATGATACATGTGTTAACTTATATATGCATACATATTAGAACAAATGATAAATAGGTTGGTTTATATATGCATATATAGGTCAGTCTATAAAGATTGTCCAGTAATATGAAATAATTGAGAACCTTAATAAGAAAAAGTTTGTAAATAGGCTTTCAGGTCAGGTCAGACTTTTAAAAAGGTCAGGTCAAGTCAAAAAAGTGAGCCTATAATAGGTCATAGGTCAGACTCAGTCCTTTTAAGTTTATCGTAGGTCAGGCTCATGTCTTATAAAGTTTAGCTTAACCTAGCATATTTTCATCCCAAATGACAAATAGTGTCATTTAAAAGATTAAAAAATATATTTTATTATATTACTTAAAATTATTTGAATTGAATTGATTTGTGATACATGTTCTGTCATGATCCATCACCACTTTATTATAATTATTTAATGTTAAGGAATGGGTCGATGGCTAATTTATGATAGCCAAATACATCATTCTAGATCCGTTAAAGATGGTGATTTGGTATTTTCAATGAATTGTGCATAATTATGGTATAAGAATGAAACATTAAGTTGTCATGTTAAGAAAGTGGAAGACTATTGAATTGTTCTATTATATCATTGAATATGACCCATGTAAATAATATATTGACTTTAAATTAAAGATGAGCCGATACGATACTCTCTCTGTCTCACAATAGGTGTCATTTTTGAGATTTTCATACTTTTTAAGATAATGATCAATTGTGTTAATTTCAATGATAAAATTGTTGGAACAAGATCAAACTTGTTCAAGGTGAATCAATGGTGGAAGTTATTATTTTGGTGGTAGAAAGGTTAATTCATGAAGATGATGAAAAATAGAGAAATAAGAAAATTTGAGATGAGAATATTGAATGGCATTATCTAAAGGCATTAACCTTCAATATTACAATTGAGGTCTATTTATAGTGTATAAACCACTAAGCAAACAAATAGACTAAACAAAGCAAAAACTGTTTTTTTTTGTTTTGCCTACATGAAATTGTTATTTCTGCAGCAAACAAAAAGCCTTCCAAAATAGCTTCTCAAATAAGTTATTCTCCAAAAACACTTCAAAAGTCAATTACACTGCGTTTGACTTATTCTAATCATCCAACACACTACCTTAATTCAAATACTCAATGTTCTTCATGCCCAACCTCACCACGAGTCGCTTGAAAACATCATTCGTAACCGCTTTCGTCAATAAGTCCACGACTTGTTCTTCACTTTTCTAGTAGCTCAAATGTAACTGTCCAGGACTCATTAAGTCTCTTAAGTAATGGAATCTCATCTCAATGTGTTCGGTACTCCCATGTGCTATGGGATTCTTAGCAAGATTGATGGTTGAAACGTTGTCCATCAACAACAAAACAACTTCTATCGTGCTGTTGTCCAGCTTACGCAGTAAGTTCACAAACCACACAGCTTGGCATGCACACAATGACGCTGCAATGTACTCCACCTTGAAATAAGAGAGAGCAACCACCGGCTCCTTTTTAGAACACCAAGAGATTGGTGCTCCGTGTAACACCCTTCTACCCCAAAACAAAATATTTAAATAATACAAGAGTAATGGACAATCTTTATAGACTGACCTATATATGCATATATAAACCAACCTATTTATCATTTGTTCTAATATGTATGCATATATAAGTTAACACATGTATCATTCCTTCTAATATACATGCGTATATAGGACAACCTATCTAGCATATTTTTAATATATATATATATATATATATATATATATATATATATATACTTTAATTATAAATAAAAAACTCAAATTCTAAAATAATTATATTTTTATTATTTTAATTGTTTATACCAATAATTTCAAATAAAATTAAAAATTATTAAAAAAATAAATTAAATATAAACTGAAAACAAACAAATATAAACTGAAAAGTATTTTAATTTGGGATAACTGGGAAAACGGAAAAAACGAATTACAAGGAAAGGGAAAAGCACAAATTCAACACTAAGCGCAATTCACCAGGTTTTCTTCATCATCCTTGAGCTTTCCTGCATCTTGAGAGTTGCAACAACAACCTTGCAATTCACCAGGTTTTCTTCTCCGATTTCTTTTTCTTTTATCTCATCATCATGCGTTCTCGTTTCATCGATGCGTTCTCGTTTCATCAATGTGTTCTCGTTTCGTCGATCCATCAATCGCTTTGTATATATACATATCTACATACATTGCAATTTCAATTTCAATTGGTTCATTATTCATTCATCTTTTTTGTTGAAACCCTATCGGAGCTATTGAACGCGTTTGGGAGAACCTTCTAAACGAATATTTTTTTTTTAATTTCTTTTATGATTTAATATGGGTAGTGGAATTCATATATTGAATGTTGCCTCTTTCTTTCTTTTTGAAAATAGTCCCTGATTGTTTCTTAGTAAATTTCTGGTTTTTTCAATTGTTTTTTCTTTCCTTTCACAACTCTGATTTCTAAATTTTTTGATTCTGTTTGTGTTGTGTTTCACACACAGGTTTCACACTCAGGTTTCACACTCAGGTACTATTCTCTTCCTTTCCCTGTTCTGTTTGTATTAGGAGTAACATTTGGTAATGATTTGTTGGTGTTGACACGTTTAAAAGAAATATATTGTTAATTGGATATTTTGATTAGTGGAACAATGACAACAAATAGAAAGAGTCAAAGATATGGTAATGATTTATTGGTGTTGACACTTTTGAAAGCAATTTTACAGTCCTTTGCCTTCATTTTTATGTTAGAAACAAAGTTGATGTTATAGGTCTGTACATTTCTCTAATAAACTTGTCATGAACTTTACCAACCGTTGGACAAACGCCTGCAGGAAAGCCATGAACTTTACTCTTTTCCCATATCCTATAATAAACTTGTCCAAGACTAGCACCGGTTTGAACCACAACGATTTCGTTTTGTATATGATATTCTGAAAATTAAACATGTCAAGGATAATAAAGGGCAAGTTAGAGATATACGAAATACCTTCAAAATCATGGCCTCCACTTCTAATTTTGTGATGAAGACTAATTGTTTTGGAGCAAAGTACAGTGGCCTGTACATGGTTTTCATGCTGCGGGGTGATGATAAGTAATGGTTTTGTGGTGGAGGGGGTGTTGAACCTTGCATTTCTAACAAAGGCTTGAAAAATAGAGGTGTATGATGCATTGGTTTGGGCATAGACTATGTTGGAAACTTGATCTTGTGGTGTTGTGTGGCTTTTAAGACATTGAACAAAAGTTATAAATGGACTCACTTGATGAGGCTGCTTGAGAATTAGAAACATGTAGAACAACTAGAATTATGACAGAAAGAAATTGCAGAAGTTTTGGTTTATCCATTGCAATTCTAAAAATGGTTGTAAAATAAGATGAAATGTATGAAGATAGTGAATAAGAGTATTGATTATTGAGTAATCATACATAGGAGGGTGAGTCATCTATTTATAAAGTAGTTCGTATACACATGTTGCTATTTTCACTACAGCGATGGTTGGGATCTGATCTTACCTGATCAGGAGGGCCTTCCCTTGGTCGGTCGAACGTAGCAAAGTTGATGGATGGATGGAATGGAGGGGGGTGTACCTGCAAGGCACTCCGATGCCAAAGTTAGAGAGGTACAGTATGGTAATAGCAATGAGAGTTTAGCATGAGTGAAAGTACCTGACCCTTTGCTAAGAAAGGGTATTTATAATGTGCCCCCAGCGCTGGGCCAAGACCCCTCAATGGGCTTAATCTGGCTAGGCCCATGGAGGAACTGCCAAGGGACGCGTAAGAAGCGTGAAGACCTAGACAAAAGGTCTGCCCCTTGGTCCAACTGCCCCTATCTTTCAGGAGATAATAAAGGGCAGTTGGGTGACGTGGTGGATGAGCTGGCAGACATACTCTCTGTCCGTCCTTAGTGTATGCCCGTCGCATAAGCAGGTGATTTGTCCAAGAGGTTCTCCTGCTCGAGCATATGGGCCCTTGCTCGACATGTACTGGGCGGCAGACATACTCTCTGCCCGTCCTTAGTGCATGCCCGTCGCATAAGCAGGTGATTTGTGCAAGAGGTTCCCCTGCTCGAGCATATGGGCCCTTGCTCGACATGTACTGGGCGGCAGACATACTCTCTGCCCGTCCTTAGTGCATGCCCGTCGCATAAGCAGGTGATTTGTCCAAGAGGTTCTCCTGCTCGAGCATATGGGCCCTTGCTCGACATGTACTGGGCCGTGGCCCTATACATTCTTGCGGCCCAGTCCGGAACACGTAGGAGCGTGTATGACCAGTTATTAGGTCATTGCCCTGGTCCAACAACTCCTATGTCTCAGGAGATATTCGTGGGCAGTTGGGGTGACGTGGCAGGCAAGATGGAGGACCTGCTTACTCTCGACACCTTGTTTTAATGCTCGCCAAGACAAAACTGTTGCTCGTGCAGATGAGCACCTGCCCGACGTAACTGGGCCAAGGCCCAAGGTGGCCCTGGGCCCAGTCCAGAACAGGAGCCCCCAAGTCGAGTCTCCAGGTTGGAGCGATGAGTTAGAGAGAGAGAGTCGGGCGCGTTTTGATGTCGAGGAGGGGTTGGAGGTCGAGCATGATGGGTCCACATAGGATATGTCGAGCGTCGGGTGCTCGTGGACGTATGAGACGGCCAGTCTTTGGTCGGGGAGACAGAGGGTCATGTCGAGGGACGAATGGACGCCCGCCGTCGTTCTCGATTCCCGATGCTGATGTGTCATGAGAATTGAAGGCGGGTTGCTTGTTTGTCTTATTACGTTTGATTCTTGTTGTGAACTCTTTATGCTCGACTCGTTTAGGCTCGTCGGTTTAGGGAACCGGCGAGGTGGCGGGTTGTTGTCCGCCTTGACTCGGGATCGGGGTTGCGATCGGGTGCCCCGATCCCGGGGCTTGGACCTCCCATCGCGAGCTGGGTGTCCTGCCCGCGTGGTACTGTGACGCCGGGGCTCGGTCGAGGTGGCCGACGTCGGGGGCTGTTCCAGTGCCACCTCGACCGAGCCCCGGCGTCACAGTACCACGCGGTAGGGGATGACGCAATGGTCGAAACATCTTCAAGTAAGCATAGCCAGAATAAGCTATGTCTGCATTGCAAGAATATAAATTGCATTCAGCAGTCAGCAGCGCTATAAAAGGAATCTGGGATTATATTTTATACAAGCATTAATATTAACTTTTTGAGAAAACGTGATCAAAATTATGTAACTACCTTTAACTTTTGGAATGTATCTTGCAGAATTAAGTTGAAAAGATATGATCTAAAACAGTAGTAGCCTTTTCATAAAAAAATGTACTGGCCATAAAGATACAGAGCCTAAATAAATTCAAGAAAACATAAGAGGCAAAAGATGTTTTCCACCCGTTCTCTACCCACTTGAGAAGTAAGGAAGACAACAAAAAAGATAACCCAATATGGTAATCATAACTGAACAAAAGAACAAATACGAGTACATAAAGAAAGAAATATCAATCCAATAAAAGAAATGTTTTTTTAACTGAGAAAAGCATACCTATTGAATGCGTAGGAAAACATGTGTCTTGCTCCTCTGACTGAAGCTGCAGAAAACATAAAAGTCCAGAATCCAGCTGAAAAATCATAAAAGAAAAGAGTAATGGGAAAAAGATAGGAAATGAGGTGAATTATAAAGTTTGGAGTCTCCCAGAGGGCACTGTGGTGAGTGAACTGTGAAGCAATTAACTAAAACAACAAATGGAACTGCTCGGAAATCCTTTTTGTTTGGAGAAACCAAAGTAAATAAATAAAACTATCCAGATTCAGAAGAAAAGAAAATTGCACTCAGAAAACAAAGTGTAGCTACTGACTCGATTTACCTATAAGGACATTCTTTACAAACCTAATAAATGATTAATCCATTACCCTTGAGTAGGGTTGCTCATGGATAGGATATATCCGTATAAAAACCATTTATAACTGGATTTTGAAACTAATCCACATAACTAGTTTTGATTTCGCAAAACCGGTCATCTGTGTATATTGGAATGTTACAAAGATGAATACCTTAAAATCTTCCTTGTGTTTGCACAGACTTGAGAATACCTTAAACAGGACTTTATACAAAGACTTGCCAATGGTCCTTTTCTTACAAGCTCGAGGAAGATATACAACTTGTCATCATTCTGAGAAATGAAGAGTCATAAATAAAATCGTCCAAATATAATATTAAGATACTCAATGAAACAAAGATACTTCAGCCAAATATAAATTTATTTAAACAACTAGAATTTGTACTAGTAGTATATCACTAAAAATTATGCATGTGTCTCTAGTTTAATTTAAACTTGGCTTAAAACAGTATTATATCCTCTTGTTTTAAGTTCGGCGCTGGTTGTCATTCATGGCAAGATGCCAAGGTCCAAAGGTGTTTGCTATAACAATTAATTACTGGAACCAACAGTGTAGGGACACCTTTTCAGAGATGAATAGGTTTGTAATGGATCAAACATATTGGCAGGTAAACAATAAAAAGTATTTGATTTCAATATGTGTGATGAAGAGGAACTGAAGAAAGTTATGTTGTTTTCAAGCAAGTGATGTTTGTTCTGATCAGTTAAAAGAATGAGATGCTTAGAAATCAGTATCAAGGAAGCTAAAGAGTCATTCTTAGCAAAAATAACTCCAGTACCTCTGGTTACCCTGGATTGCAAATGTAATTGTTCTTTGGAGAATATTATACGTTATTCAACAAAAACTGAACAGAAAATGAAATTGCAAAGGCATCAAATCCAAATTCAAGAAATGCACACGACAATGTGTTGATCCAAATCCAAAAAATTCTTCAGAGAAATGTTAACTTAGGATCAAATGTAATATTAATCATGGTTGACATCCGAACAGAAAACTGGAATCAAGAAACTTCTGGCACCGTAGAGTGTGTGATTTTTAAATATGCTCTCAGTCCTAATAGAAGGACTACTAAATTTGCAGTTCTAGAAGAATGGCGTTAACTTAAAGCTCTCTTTAGAAGAAAACAAGAAGATCAATACAGCAATTGCAATAGCCGCAAATTTGCTTGATGAGAATGACCAATAAAATGAAATCGATGTTCTTAAGGATCGCTTGAATGAACTTAAGAGTATGTATTAGTTCATTATCGGCAAGTCCTGCCAGCTTTTATATGTTCTCGCTTAGTATTTAATGGGTTGTCTTGTCTTAGCTTTATTTATTTTTAGCAAATGCAAACCTTTATGATGATTAGTAATGGTGATGTTAGTTTTTGTTAAATACAAAATCTAAAAAGGCTGGTCGACCTTGTGCATCTACTAGGAGAAATCAAACACTCCCGAAAACATTAGACTAGTCTCTCTATCATGTAATCAAATCATTCAAACTCATCATCTTTTGAGTTGAGAGCCTTTACTAACTATATATTATCTCCGATCATGCATGAAGTCGAGACATCGACACACTATCATTTCATTTTATTGTGTTAAATTTCTACTTGATCTCACAACAAATGAAACCGGAAATCATTTCTACTTGGTTCGTGTAGTACCTCTCTCTGCCTTCACATTTTTATAACCACCAACAAATAAACCCTAAATCACCACAACCATAATCATAAACCCTAAATCAATAATCAACCAAAAATGTATTGATGTAGCGAAATTAGGTTTGTTTACTCTCTCAACACCACTGCAACTTCCGTTTTCTCTCCAATCGCTGCTACAACATATCTGTTTTTTTACCGTTGATACCACACTCACCATACTTAATCTTTTCTCTCCAGGTTATCTCTTCTCTTTATGTTACTGATCAACTTTCATTATTTGGGTTTGTGTTTATTTGGCGGAAACAACATTTTGCTACACATGAAATTTAATTTTTTTGAAACCTGGCTTGTGATTGGTTGTATTTGAGTTGAACCATAAATGTACAAAATTAGATTGTTTGAATGAGTAAATTAGAGTTGTCTGAGTTTTTTTCTTGTGTTCCTTTGAGCCCAAACAAAGTGTACCATCGCAACGGCAACAAATACAGTATCTGGGGAAGAGCAGTTTTACTACTAAACAAGGTTGTGGAGGTGTGGCGGGGCTAGGTTTGTGCCTTCTTTGGATTGTGGTGGTAGCTGTAAGTTGGTGCCTTCTTTGGATTGTAATGGTGGTTGTACTTTTATTCACCATTTGTGCCGCCGTGCACCGTTGCCACCGCCGCTGCCACTGCCATCGCCGTCATCCAGATTGTTACGCAGCCACCATCTTATTTTCACTTTCCTCTCTTTCCTTTCTTAATTCTCCTTTTGAGGTATTCATCTCTATCCATTTCTCTCCATCTCTATGAACTCAATCTGTTTGTGTAAATGCTTCTATGAAATTCCCTCTCTTTAAGTTACACATTATGGGTTTTCAATTTTTGGCTTTAGTTGTTGTTCTTACCTTTCTAGTTTTTTTGTGAGTTCATTTTGCAATGATTTTTTTACTGTCATGGATTATTATATGATGTGTTTGCTGTGTAACATTGCTGAGATTCACATGTTGTAATAAAAGTACAAACACTCACAGATTAAGGGGAGAAGAGGCCGATTGGCCTTGTAGCTTGGCGATTAGCAATTTTGATTTGATTCATAACTGATTCTTGTTTGTGTTTTATTTTGAAGCAAGTATTATCATTCATTTATCCTTGTTTTTGTTAATCCATTTATCTTGCTGAGAACATGCTAGTTGACTTTGTAGTTTGTAGTTCTGGTTGATGCAATGTTTGTAGTAATTGCTTCTTTGTTGAAAGTTGAAAAATGTTCGATCTCTTAAATTTTTGCTACTGCTCATAATCTATCTTTTATACGTTCTTATAGTTCTTCTAACCAAGTCTTGTGCGGCAATAATTAGGCAGCACAAATTTATAATAAAAATAAATAAACTTCATGATTTTTTGAATAGAGTCAAATACTTGGCTTTTAAGTTGAATATAATTTTTTTCATCAAGTCTCTAAAGTGAAGAGACAACATTAACATTGAAAATCCAAATAAAATAAGATGTCATCACCTTCGCATGTCTTCTATATCTTCACTAGTGAGGCTTTCTGCAGTGTGGTGCTATAGCAGCTCTTTGAGCACCAGATTCTTACTATGCGGATCTAAAGACTAGGACTAGGAGCGTTATACAGTATAGGCTCTCCTTACTTATCGCTTTGTTGTATTCGCAGTTTCGCACTTATAAATCAATGTAGTACCTACTGTGTATAAAAGGATTTGAATTTGAACTTTTTTCAAGTTCTGGTAATGTGAAACAGAAAACTTTGGATATTAAGAAACAAGCTCTGGTAATTCCACAGTTCCAACCCATCATATTCCACAGAAACAGAAAACTTTTAGTACAAAGGATGATCATTCCTCTGTCAGTATATTCTGGTCAACTCATGTTTGAGTGTGTAATATTTGCAACACTTGAACTATCATTAGTTCCATGGTCTCCTTTGTCAGTATATTCTGGTCAAGTCATGGTTTTATTGGTTTCAAAACAATTTCAATGTCTCTGTCAGAGCTGCATGAAAATAATACATTTTATCAACCATTTCATCTCTTAAATTCTCGACAAACTCATTCTTAGTTGGCCTCGGTTCAAATTTGTTATTACGTTTAGTTTATTTATTTTTTAAAATTAGTATCGATGTTGTCGTATCGGTGTCGGGTTGTATTCAGAGTCTATGTGATTCATATTATAAACTCTTCATGTCTTTACTGAAATTATAAGAGTCCACTTTGAATTATCATTTAAATATCCATATTAGATTCTAAGGTCTATGTTTCCTTTGAAAAAACAAAGGTATAAAATTGGTTTGAATATGTTCCATCTAGTTCAAAATAGTTAAAACATGTATGTGCTTCTAGATCTCTTATTTGCAAGCATGTCAATTTTTTAGGATGATGTTAGAAGTAGTTTTTTTTTTTGCAACCTTTTCTACCAAGGGTTTGAATGCATTCAATGCAGTTTAAAATGGTTAAGACACGTCTGCTTCATATTTTTTATTGTCTCTTATAGGGATCAGAATTCTGAATAATCTCTGTGACATGGCAAGATTCTAAATTATCTCCATTTTCAATTATGCAGTGTAAGTAACAGTTGTTGTTGTTTCTTCTTCTCCTGGGAGCTTCTTCCCGCAGCAAGCAAGGTATGCGCTCCTCTCCATTTTCATTCCTATGCAAATAACTACTTGCATTATTATTTTTCTGTTTTTTTGTTCTTATTATACTAGTAAGCCACAGTTTAAAATTAAATACACTTAACTATTATTCTTAGTAAGTGTGAAAGTTGTTTGTTTTGCTTATAATTAAGGGAAGAAAAAGTAAGGTACAACGCATCTAAGAATGCAATTTGCAATGATATGACTAAATCTAATTGTATTTGGAAAGTAGAACATTAACTATATTCTACTTCCACACACATTATCTTAATAATCAAAGTGAGGATCAGAACCAAACATAGTTCCTAAAATAGGATAAATATGTTTTTGCTCTTACAGAATTTTTGTAACTTAAACTCTATTGTTATTTTATTACTTTAGTATATCATGAAGGATATATTTTCAAGGACCAAATTAGAAGGTTATATACATTTTCAGTCACTATAATATACCTGTTATTAAGTTTAGCCCCTAGATATTTTCATCGATGTTTAGATGCAATTTTTCATCTATGTTTAGAATATGAAAAACCCCAAATTAAAGAGCAAGTGTTGTTGTAAATCTTTGTAGGAGCTCATCTTAATAAATGATACTTTATAGAGACCAAGTGTTCCCGAATCAATTGCTTCAATTTTCGGAGGTTCTAAAGCCTGTTAATGGAAACATATTGTAAAGAGCTGTCCAAATAACTGATCACATTTTTTTTTTTAAATCCTAAAGAACAACTGCTTACCATAGACAAAAATGATTTGATATATCCAAGACATAGTAACTTAATCTGCAGACACAATTCAACTAATGATATATCCAAGACATAGACAAAAATGATTTGAATACAAATGCAAATGAAGTTTTTATGTTTACTGATCCCAAGAGTTTGGATTTAAATGGATAATATATTGCAGTAGTTGAAATAAAATATACAGAAAAATACAGTAAAGAATAAAATAGAGGATGAAGAGAGATTGAGAAAGATAGAGAGGAGAGAAAATAGTGTTGTGGTGAGATGAGGCAAAGAGTGTGAAGAGGTGTTTGGATTTGGTTTATAGAATTATAATGTAGAATAGAGTATTTATTAATAATATTTAATTGGAAAAAGGGAAATGGTAAGAGAGAGAGAAAGTGGTGGATGAGGTTGAAGACTAATGGCGCCGCTGGTAACAAAGTGGGTCCATGGGCCCACAGTTACATGTATATAAAGATAGAGATATATGATGGTTGGATAAATCATATATCTTCCACCCTAAGATATTCCAATAACATATCCTTAACAGACAGGCACACTCTTGCTTGATGGCTGCCAACCTCAAGAAGATTATTTCTAAAACTTTAGGGAGTAATTTACACGTTGTGTGAAAAATGTTTATTTTTTAGAGATTTTTGTGTAAATTAGAAACTAACACTACAAGAAAAGTTGTATATACCCACGAATCATTATCCACGATCATGTAATTTTCTTGGTATAGACGGTTTATCTGTCGGTAATTCGTGAGTACCTGAAACAATAACAATTATATATTTTTTTAAACATTACCAACAGCTTAGCCATGGAACCTTATTCAACCCTCTTTATCCTTCAACCCTCTTCTTCCACACCATCTTTCACCTTTATTCTCCATCATACACTCCCAATTTATCGATTGAACCTTATTCAACCCTGGTCAAATTTTTTCCTTTTAATCGTTGAACTCCTCCATTGTTCCGAACGGAGCTCATTGAACCCTAACACCCTCGGTTAACCGTCGTTCACCAACATCGGTTGGTTCACGGTTATATAAAGTAAGTTCATATCCATTTCTGATTCCTTCTCTTCCAATTCGAACATCTCATCTTCTTTTCCATTACAGGATTTTGGTAAAATCATTTCAATCTTCTGACATTCGTCTTTGCCGCCAAAATTCAGAGATCGAGGCTTCTTCCTAATTAGTAATTTCTCAAGTCTCGTTTCGGGTTTATTTTCGATTTTGTTGCGATTTCTCACTCTAGTACTCTCATCTTCTGATTTCGTTAGGTTTTGCATTTCCCTTTGTTATTGAGTGTCAATCAGTTTTGAATTGTTCGTAAGTTGGTTTCAAATTACGTTTGATTAAGTTTGCAGTTATAGTTGCTAGGTTTGAGTTTAGATTTGCTTCATGTTGAGTTTGCGATTTCCGGTTTCATTTATTGTGAGATCAAGTAGAAATGATTTCCGGTTTCATTTGTTGTGAGATCAAGTAGAAATTTAACACAATAAAATGAAATGATAGTGTGTCGATGTCTCGACTTCATGCATGATCGGAGATAATATATAGTTAGTAAAGGCTCTCAACTCAAAAGATGATGAGTTTGAATGATTTGATTACATGATAGAGAGACTAGTCTAATGTTTTCGGGAGTGTTTGATTTCTCCTAGTAGATGCACAAGGTCGACCAGCCTTTTTAGATTTTGTATTTAACAAAAACTAACATCACCATTACTAATCATCATAAAGGTTTGCATTTGCTAAAAATAAATAAAGCTAAGACAAGACAACCCATTAAATACTAAGCGAGAACATATAAAAGCTGGCAGGACTTGCCGATAATGAACTAATACATACTCTTAAGTTCATTCAAGCGATCCTTAAGAACATCGATTTCATTTTATTGGTCATTCTCATCAAGCAAATTTGCGGCTATTGCAATTGCTGTATTGATCTTCTTGTTTTCTTCTAAAGAGAGCTTTAAGTTAACGCCATTCTTCTAGAACTGCAAATTTAGTAGTCCTTCTATTAGGACTGAGAGCATATTTAAAAATCACACACTCTACGGTGCCAGAAGTTTCTTGATTCCAGTTTTCTGTTCGGATGTCAACCATGATTAATATTACATTTGATCCTAAGTTAACATTTCTCTGAAGAATTTTTTGGATTTGGATCAACACATTGTCGTGTGCATTTCTTGAATTTGGATTTGATGCCTTTGCAATTTCATTTTCTGTTCAGTTTTTGTTGAATAACGTATAATATTCTCCAAAGAACAATTACATTTGCAATCCAGGGTAACCAGAGGTACTGGAGTTATTTTTGCTAAGAATGACTCTTTAGCTTCCTTGATACTGATTTCTAAGCATCTCATTCTTTTAACTGATCAGAACAAACATCACTTGCTTGAAAACAACATAACTTTCTTCAGTTCCTCTTCATCACACATATTGAAATCAAATACTTTTTATTGTTTACCTGCCAATATGTTTGATCCATTACAAACCTATTCATCTCTGAAAAGGTGTCCCTACACTGTTGGTTCCAGTAATTAATTGTTATAGCAAACACCTTTGGACCTTGGCATCTTGCCATGAATGACAACCAGCGCCGAACTTAAAACAAGAGGATATAATACTGTTTTAAGCCAAGTTTAAATTAAACTAGAGACACATGCATAATTTTTAGTGATATACTACTAGTACAAATTCTAGTTGTTTAAATAAATTTATATTTGGCTGAAGTATCTTTGTTTCATTGAGTATCTTAATATTATATTTGGACGATTTTATTTATGACTCTTCATTTCTCAGAATGATGACAAGTTGTATATCTTCCTCGAGCTTGTAAGAAAAGGACCATTGGCAAGTCTTTGTATAAAGTCCTGTTTAAGGTATTCTCAAGTCTGTGCAAACACAAGGAAGATTTTAAGGTATTCATCTTTGTAACATTCCAATATACACAGATGACCGGTTTTGCGAAATCAAAACTAGTTATGTGGATTAGTTTCAAAATCCAGTTATAAATGGTTTTTATACGGATATATCCTATCCATGAGCAACCCTACTCAAGGGTAATGGATTAATCATTTATTAGGTTTGTAAAGAATGTCCTTATAGGTAAATCGAGTCAGTAGCTACACTTTGTTTTCTGAGTGCAATTTTCTTTTCTTCTGAATCTGGATAGTTTTATTTATTTACTTTGGTTTCTCCAAACAAAAAGGATTTCCGAGCAGTTCCATTTGTTGTTTTAGTTAATTGCTTCACAGTTCACTCACCACTGTGCCCTCTGGGAGACTCCAAACTTTATAATTCACCTCATTTCCTATCTTTTTCCCATTACTCTTTTCTTTTATGATTTTTCAGCTGGATTCTGGACTTTTATGTTTTCTGCAGCTTCAGTCAGAGGAGCAAGACACATGTTTTCCTACGCATTCAATAGGTATGCTTTTCTCAGTTAAAAAAACATTTCTTTTATTGGATTGATATTTCTTTCTTTATGTACTCGTATTTGTTCTTTTGTTCAGTTATGATTACCATATTGGGTTATCTTTTTTGTTGTCTTCCTTACTTCTCAAGTGGGTAGAGAACGGGTGGAAAACATCTTTTGCCTCTTATGTTTTCTTGAATTTATTTAGGCTCTGTATCTTTATGGCCAGTACATTTTTTTATGAAAAGGCTACTACTGTTTTAGATCATATCTTTTCAACTTAATTCTGCAAGATACATTCCAAAAGTTAAAGGTAGTTACATAATTTTGATCACGTTTTCTCAAAAAGTTAATATTAATGCTTGTATAAAATATAATCCCAGATTCCTTTTATAGCGCTGCTGACTGCTGAATGCAATTTATATTCTTGCAATGCAGACATAGCTTATTCTGGCTATGCTTACTTGAAGATGTTTCGACCATTGCATCATCCCCTACCAGATATTTTCGATCTTTTACTCCTTATTCCATACATCCAAGAACTTACAGCACACCGAGACATTTTTCAAAATTTCCCCCTGTATCTTCTCCATCAGCTTTTGTTTCACAGCTGAGATCAAATGTCATTGGAAGTCAAGGTAATCAAGCAAATGGGCTACCTTCCAGATACGTAAGTAATTCATCAGTTGAACTGAAGACCCAAAATGATGTTGTACGGTTCTCTTTGTATAAGTCTGACGATATTAGTTCTGGAATGAAGAGCCTGAATAAAAAAATGAAAAAATCTAAAAGTGCAAAAGTGAATGAGCTTAAATACTATCGTTTGAAGGCAAAACAAAAGATGTATTCTCCTAACCCAGAAGTTAGAATTCGCTATAAGCTTGAAAAGGTTGGATTTTATTGTAATTGTAATTTTTATGTTTAAAGTTTTATTTTATATAGCTAGCTACTGCTTGTACTTTGTCTCAGCTGTTTGGTTTTATTATTGATGTTATACTTGAATGACAATTTTACGTTTTTCAGATGCATGCTTTTGCAATTTTATCTTCATGTATGTTCTCTGATAACCTTGCTTAGAAATATAATAGTTTAACAGTATATTCAGTTGATTGTCAGATATCTTTCAGTTTTAACTTAGCTATGGTATATTCACATGCAGACATTATTTAGTATCTCAGATGGGTTGGAAAGAAGCATTATGCCTTTCACACTTAACTTTTTTTTCAAAGTTTGGCCATTTTTTTATTCTAACTCATAAATCTACAGGCGAAGCGAAAGGAAACATGGTTGATTGAAAAGCTTAGGAAATTTGATGTTCCGAAGCTCCCAACAGAAACATTTGATCCTGAAATTTTAACCGAGGAGGAGAGGCATTACCTGAAGCGCACTGGAGAGAAAAAGAAACACTATGTTCCAGTTGGGAGACGAGGAGTATTTGGTGGGGTAGTTCTAAACATGCATCTTCACTGGAAGAATCATGAGACAGTGAAGGTTATATGCAAGCCCTGCAAACCGGGTCAAGTCCAGGAATATGCTGAAGAGCTGGCTCGACTGAGCAAAGGCATTGTGATTGACATCAAACCTAATAATATTATCATTTTTTACCGAGGAAAGAACTATGTACAACCAAAAGTGATGTCGCCTCCAGATACATTATCAAAAGCAAAGGTAATTTTGACTTTGCATTAGCTCTTCTAGCAAAAGGTATTTGACGACGATAAATATAATAAGTATTTTTTCTGAAATTATATGGTTTAGGTAAGGAAGGAGAAAAGAAAATTATAGAGAATGATTATTGACAGAGATAATTTTTCTTATTATTGATTAGAGCAGCCTGTGCTCTTAAATAGAATACAATATATTTAGGAAAGGAAATTCCTAATAAATACTTATCATTTCCCTCAATCAATTCTATAAGTAAGGACCAATAATTTCTGTAAATACATACACAGCTAATCAAATCCTATTTATGGGATTTTAATCCTATTTAACTATAAAATATACCACTAATTAACACATGTACAGCTCGTTCTGACACTCCCCCTCAAGTTGGAGAGTGGATGTTACTCATTCCCAACTTGCCGATAATAGATTGCAATGTAGGACCACTTAATCCTTTTGTAAGAACATCTGCCAGCTGATTTCCAGTTGATACAAATGGTATACATATTGTCCCACTATCCAATTTTTCCTTGATGAAATGTCTGTCTACTTCGACATGCTTCGTTCTATCATGTTGCACTGGATTATGTGCAATGTTTATTGCTGACTTGTTGTCACAATATAGTTTCATGGGTCCATTCCATTCAATCTTTAGGTCTTGTAGAATTATTTTCAGCCATAGGAGTTCACAAATACCTAAAGCCATAGCCCGAAATTCTGCTTCTGCACTTGACCTCGCAACAACGTTTTGTTTTTTGCTCCTCCAAGTCACCAAGTTTCCTCCAAGAAAAGTACAATATCCGGATGTGGATCTTCTGTCATCTACTGATCCAGCATAATCAGCATCTGTATAGGCTTCCAAAGTAATTCCTTGACCCTTTGTAAATAGAATTCCTTTTCCAGGAGTGCCCTTCAAGTATTGCAAAATTCGGTAAACAGCTCTAAGATGATTTTCTTTGGGATTATGCATGAATTGACTCACCACTCCCACTGCATAAGCTATGTCTGGCCTAGTGTGAGATAAATAGATTAACTTTCCAACCAACTTTTGATAGGATTCTCTGTCCACAGTTGCATCTTCAACAAATTCACTAAGTCTGTGATTTTGTTCAATTGGAGTTTCTACTGGTTTGCATCCCAATTTACCAGTTTCAGATAATAAATCCAGCACATACTTCTGTTGAGAGATGAAAATACCGTGACGAGAGTGTGCCACTTCAAGGCCCAAAAAATATTTTAATCTGCCCAACTCTTTTACTTCAAACTCTTTTAGCAAACACACTTTTAGGCTATCCATTTCTGCTTGATGATTTCCTGTTACAATTATATCATCCACATAAACAATTAGTGCAGTAACTCCCCCTAAGGCTGAATGCTTAGTAAACAAAGTGTGATCTCCCTGACTTTGTTTATATCCCATATCTTTCATCACAGTGGTAAACCTGCCAAACCAGGCCCTAGGGGACTGTTTCAGTCCATAAAGGGCCTTCCTTAGCTTACAAACTTTGTCTTTCTCAAAGTTAAACCCAGGTGGGACTTCCATGTAAATTTCCTCTTCAAGGTTGCCATGTAGGAAAGCATTCTTGACATCGAATTGCTGCAAATTCCATCCATAGTTAGCTGCTAGAGATAACAAAATTCTGACAGTGCTCATTTTTGCGACAGGAGAGAAAGTCTCATGATAGTCAATCCCATATGTTTGTGTGTACCCCTTAGCTACTAGTCTTGCTTTATACCTTTCTAGTGTTCCATCGGACTTGTATTTAAGGGTGAATACCCATTTACAGCCAACAAGTTTTTTGTCATTAGGAAGCTCTACTAACTTCCAAGTTCCATTTTTCTCAAGTGCATCCATTTCAACTTTCATAGCTTCTCTCCACTCTTTGCTATCTAGTGCTTCGGTAACATTTTTTGGGATAGCGGTAGTGTTTAAATGAGCAAGAAAACTTCTATGATTGTTGGACAAATTATCATAGGATATAAAGTGAGACATTGGATACCTTGGCCTTTTTGTACATGCTCTAACATCCTTCCTTATTGCAATTGGAAGATCTCTAGCATCCATGGATATATTCTGCTCCTCTAAATCAGTCCCAACAACTTCAGTTTCAGGGGGCACAATTTGCTCCTCTAAAACAGTCTCATTGATTACAGTTTCAAGAATTGGGTCAGATTCTGGGACTTGCACAGGTTGGATAATAGGTGCTGCCCTTCTTGTGTAAACTTGTAGTGGACGAGTAGCATTAGAAGTCTGTAATGAAGTGGTTATAGGACTTGACTCGGGAGTCTTGGGCATAAAAGAAAGGTCTTTGAACAAATCATCCTTATCTTCGATGCATTCCTTCTCCCCCTGAAGATAAGGTTTGGAAAAAAAGGATTCGGTTTCGACAAAAGTGACATCAATAGACACAAAATTCTTTTTTGTTGTAGGTTGATAACACTTGTAACCTTTTTGGGTAGGCGAGTAACCAAGAAATATGCATTTAATAGCTCGGGGATCAAGTTTTCCTCGATGTGGAGAATGAACATGGACAAATGACACACACCCAAAGATCCTAGGAACTAGGTGGTTTGAAGTTTTGAAATTTGGGTAGAATTTGGAGAGGAGCTGAATGGGGCTGTTATTCTGAAGAATTTGAGAGGGTAAGCGATTAATCAAGTAGGCTGCAGTAAGAGCAGCCTCCCCCCAATATTGTTTTGGAACATTTGTGTGGAATAAAGATGCTCGGGTAACATTGAGAATATGCCCAATTTTTCTTTCAGCCATCCCATTTTGTTGTGGGGTGTGGACACATGATGATTCATGAATAATACCATGTTCAGTGAAAAAGGAAGACAATGTTTGATTAAAATAATCTTTGGCATTGTCAGAACGAAACCGTTTAATGGTAGTTTCAAATTGGGTTTTTATCATTTGGAAAAACAATTTAAATATTTGAGTGACTTCACTTTTTTGTTTTAAGAGATACATCCATGACACTCTAGTACAATCATCAATAAAAATGACAAACCAACGGGCCCCCGATATATTTGGGATATTGGATGGCCCCCAAACATCACTATGGATTAAGGAAAAAGGAGTAGACATTCTTTTATTATTATTAGGAAAGCTGACACGTTTGTGTTTAGCAAGTTCACAATCATCACAGTGAAAATTTTCTAAGTTTATACCTTGAAACAAGGTGGGAAACATATTTTTGAGAGTGCTAAATGAAGGATGACCCAACCGGAAGTGACGCAACCAGATTTCTTTATTGAGGGAAGGAATAGATTCTGACAACAAAGACAGTGGAAGTTGACTCTTAATGCTACTTGTCTCACGCGCTTCCATAAGAAGGTAGAGCCCATTGTCCTCTCTAGCAAGTCCAATCATCTTCCCCGTTTCCTGATCCTGAAATTTGCAAAGTGTAGGAGTGAATGTTACCAAGCATTGTAAATCTGTTGTAAGTTTGTGAATAGATAACAGTTTGGCAGATAATTTGGGCACATGCAAGACATCTCTCAACATTAAATTTTGACTTAGTGGAATATCTCCCTTTCCTGCAACAGTAATAAAAGTGCCATCTGCAGTGACAATCTTTTTATTACTTGGACACGGTGTATAAGAGATAAACTCTGTAGAGGAATGGGTCATGTGATTCGTAGCCCCAGAATCAACAATCCATGTCCCTTTTCCTGTAGATTGTAAAACACTAAGAGCATAGGGATGAGAACTACCTGATAATGCCATGGAAGAACTACCTGTGTTTGTGGGTTTGACTAAAGAGTCTAGTAGTTCCCTTAGTCTTGTAATTTCTTCTGAATTGAAATCAGCAGTAGGTTTGGAATGACTTTCCTTGACAACACTTGATTGGACCAAGTGGACATGTGCTGGTCCTCCTCGTTGAATGCCTTTGGTGTTCCAATTTCGGTTCTGATTTGGCGGTTTTCCATGAAGTTTCCAGCATCTGTCTTCGGTGTGCCTTGGCTTCTTGCAGAAGGTACACCATAGAGAATCCTTGTTATCCCTTCTTTCAATCTCCATTTTGGGAGCTCCTCCGGTTTGCCCGTTCTTCCATTGGTCAATGTTCTTCTCTCGACTTTGTGCTACTAAGGCTGAACTTTCAGTTGATTGAGGCTCCATCATCACTCCTCTTCGTGATTCTTCTGTTCGAAAGGCAGCCATGGTTTCATTTAGTGAGGGTAACTCTTTTCCGAGTACTTGAATCCTTATTGGATCAAACTCATTGTTCAGACCGGTTAAGAACTTATAGATTCTATCCTTCTCCTTATAATTTTTTAGTAAAGTAGCATCTTCAGTGCATTTTGCTTCAAAATGTTCATAGTGATCCAACTCCAACCATAGATTTTGTAGAGTTTGGGCATACTCACTAATGGACTGATCTCCTTGCTTGGTAGTTGCAATCTTCATCTTAATTTCGTAAATTTGTGCAGCATCACCAACCTTGGAATAGTTTTCTTTACAGCTGTCCCACACCTCTTTGGCAGTCTTCATGAATATGCATGCATCACTAATCTCAGGCACCATGGAATTCCATAGCCATGATATTACAACCGCATCTTCTTCATCCCATGCAGCAAATTTCCCGTCTGTAGCTTTTGGAGTATCCTTTCCAGTAAGATGATTCAATTTGCCCTTCCCCTTTAAAAAGGTTTGGACAAAATGAGACCATTTGAGGTAGTTTTTACCATTGAGACGAAGGCTAGGTTGAACATTTTTCAGCTCAACAGAGCCGGTGTTTGGGGCAGGGGTATTAACTGGTTCAGACATTCTGAATTTTGTTGGGAAAAACGGCAAGATAGACCGTAAAATAAAATCGGCAATGCAGGCCGCACAGCGGAAACAATGGCAATGCAGGCCACAATTTTTAACAGGCTCCTATGGATTTTGGAGCTCTGATACCATGACAGAGATAATTTTTCTTATTATTGATTAGAGCAGCCTGTGCTCTTAAATAGAATACAATATATTTAGGAAAGGAAATTCCTAATAAATACTTATCATTTCCCTCAATCAATTCTATAAGTAAGGACCAATAATTTCTGTAAATACATACACAGCTAATCAAATCCTATTTATGGGATTTTAATCCTATTTAACTATAAAATATACCACTAATTAACACATGTACAGCTCGTTCTGACAATTATCATTGTGTAGTAGATGAGAGATAGCGATCAAAAAGTTTATTTTAAAAAATTCTAAACAAACACAGATTAGTTTCTAATTTACACAAAAATCTCTAAAAAATAAACATTTTTCACACGATGTGTAAATTACTCTTTTTAATCTGAATCAAATGGATCCTAAAGTTTTAGAAATAATCTTCTTGAGGTTGGCAGCCATCAAGCAAGAGTGTGCCTGTCTGTTAAGGATATGTTATTGGAATATCTTAGGGGTGAGAGATTATACAATGATTTAACCCATTCAGTTAAAACTTTTAAGTTATTACAGTGATCATAGTTTCTTGTTGAGCTTAAATTACATTGAAGGGAATGGTTTATATCAAATATTGTATTCTAATACAAATTATCAGTAATTTATAGTGTAATATAATTTTCTTAACTTCATAATTCTTAGATTTTTTAAATATTCACCATTTGATGAATGTAGTTAACTACAAAAATTTAAAGACTGCTATAGATTTATGCCTCTACCTATTGCAACCAATCACAGTGTCAGGGAGTGCTACGCCTTCACAGGCCTTAAGTAAACTAGTGAATTGAAGCAATGATTTTTGTTTCTTTTGAGGGACAAATCCTCAAAAAGATAAACATGTATTAGTAAATCCTGTGTCTATTTTTCCAGGAAATAAAAGAACTGGTGCTTTCATACAGTGGATAAGTTAATAAACTTTGAAGTGCTAATTCATAAATTTAGCTTGAATATGTTAGGAAAGCATTTTGTTCTCTTCTTGCAAAGAGCTTATGTTTTCTAATTTTTGAAATCTCCAGGCCTTGGAGAAATATCGATATGAGCAGTCCCTTGAGCATACTAGCCAATTCATTGAAAAGTTGGAGAAAGAGCTTGAAGAGTATCATGAGCACGTTGCAAAGTTTAAAAAAGGAAAAGAGGATACCACTTAAGATTTTAGAGTGTGTACATTAGCATGGTATTCCCAATTGATATAAATGATGCTTGATTCATTAATAAAAATGTTGCAGATTCTATCCCAAAGTCTCAATCATTGAAGAAAGATCGCCCAAACCCCGTTCCCCAGTTATGCCGAAACCAAGTTCGATACAATTTTGTAACAGATTTCATGTGTCCTCTCTAACTTGTTTAGAAACTACTATTGCATTTAGGATGTGTGAACAGAATGATGTTACTATCAGCATTTTCACTCTCATGACAAGGCTATATATCCAATACAGATTGTAAGACGTTTGTCTTTAAGCAGTTACATGTGAATGGGCTCATACAACATGTTCTCAATTCACATTGGCAGTGACTTATCATAACTCAAAAGGGTTTTCTATATCTCTGGCTCTTCTGTCTGTCCATTGGAAATAGCTTTAATTGAAACTAGACCCACCCAAAGACAAAAAAGCTAAGGAATCATAATCAACCAAAAATGATTAACAGCGACTTTTTGTAATTATCCCTCATTCACGGAGTCTTATTGGCCTAGGATTTTGTTGTTTTGATAATGATGTTCATGTGTAGTCATCATACCAAACCATTATTAGAGATCCATACGAAAAGGTTTATCCATATTTGTCTCCCCTTTACAGTCTCTGGTTGGTTGGTTTATCTTAATTGCTTATTAGTATTTGATTGTTTTCAATCCATAACACTGTTAACAAAACAATACTATCAATTTTTCATTATTACGTACTGTACAATGCAATGACTAAGATAGCAAAAAGAAAAGTATTAGTGTTAATCTGTTTGTATCGTTTTAATGCTATAACTTTAATAATCATGTTTGAAATTACTACATGGCAAGATAACGTTGAAAATCTCCGACATGTAATAGAAACTAGTATCATATAGATCTTCTAATGATGGCACATCAAAACCATTGTCTTGTTTTTTCTATTTCTGATTAGAATGCTATGGCACGCGCGCAGCATGCTCTATAGGAATCTAAATTATGTGTGATCGAATTTAATATTGAGTGGGATCCTTAATTATATATGGTTACTAAAAAAGTAAGATTATGTACTTGTTTTTATATTACAATCACTTTAAATGAAATGATTAGTTATCCGACCTACGGCAGAAAATATATCTCAAGGAAAATTTAAGATGCCCATCAGCTTTTAGAGATGCATCCATAATTGTCTTAAGCCAAAATGCTACAATTGATCTGAAGATGTATCTTCGAAATATTTCAAAATACAGTTCATGCATCCCATTGAGGCACATCAACATATTTTATAAACATGAATCTAAAAATACATTTCTGAAATATTTCAAAACACACTCCATCCCTAACTGAAAGGTCCACTTTAAACATTTATTGATCCAACAATGCATCTCCATTTAGGGTTTACGGAGATGCATTTTTGTAACCAGTTAAAACAATGCAAGTTAGTTTCATGGTTATTCAGATAATAATGACAATTTATAAATGTTAAGGCCCTTGTTATGTGATGAACATTAAACCATACAACTGATATGCAAAAAATAACATATATAAATCCGGAGTCAAAATAAGTCATCATGACATATAAAATAAAGGCGAAATAAGTAAAAATAAAATACAATCGAATATAAATCCAAACTACAAATACTATCAACTACTGCGTATGTCGGACTAGAGCTCCCTAGGCTCCTCGACCTCTTCTTCCCCCCGTGCTTCGACACTGACTCTGATACATCAGTGTTTATCATGTCTTCGTCATAATGACGTCTAGGATTTCCCTCACCTCATGACCATCAGGAAATATACCTCTGTCAATAATTGCATGCACAATCTCCACAATACGACGACATCTAGGCAACACACTATGAACATGATCTAACCTAGTCTGCTACTCCTCTAGTATCTCGTGATGAGCTGGCCTCGATGGATCTTCTGGAGCATCCTGTACCATATATAGATGTGACATCCTGAAGAACCACATAGTGCATCAATTTACATAGCTCCATTCACTCTCAACTAGTACTCCCCGCCTCCTCCGATATGAGATGACTAAGATAATCATCAAACATAACATTCATGTCTCTACATGTCATGTTGGGAGGAGCAGAGACAATAAGGTGTTTGGGAATAATCTGGGTATAACCGAACTATCGCATGACACACTCAGACAAATGAGGAAATTTCAAACGTGAACCGCAAAACAACTATCTCGAGTATATGACTATGTCGTCAAATGGCCCTGTCTCACAGTGATCGACATAGGTGTTAAAGTGCATATCCTTTGCTACCAAGCAGTAAAGATAAACTCAAAATAACTATGTTGTCATGGTTCCCATTAAGCGGGGAAAATGCAAAAGCACACAACATATCCACAATATAGGTCAGTAAACACGACCAGCTGGAGATGCGTGGGAAGTGCTGGAGGATTCAAGTCTGAAAAGTGTTGGAACACACAAATCATTAGTAAGGGTGTTGCAAAAATATAATGAAAATGAAACACAAACACTAAAAGACCAATAAATATTACCATAAAAATGTGATGTTGTTTGTCACATGCTTCGTCTTTCACATACAACCCTGAGATAACTTAGACTACAATTAGACCAAACTAGCGGTCCCTAGTTATACTCATGTATCCACTCAAAGTCCTCAAAGTATCGTAGGTAGAGGACATTCACATAAGTGGTACTTTTGTTCACAAAAATGACAGTGCCAACCAAATATAACAAGTATGCTATCATAATATACACTCTATACTACCCCTCCCATTCCTCATCATCAATAATCTGTTATGCTCTAACTAGCTCATATGTATATAGCTTCTCAGAGAATCGAAACCTAGCATGAGCCCATCTAATGATCTAAAATCTCCCCCTAATAGGAAGATGCATTAAACACGACACATCGCCGAGTGTATAAACATATCACCGAATGGTAAATGAAATGATGAAGTCTCAATATGTCATTTCTCTACAAATGCATTAATCATCTTGTAGTTCACCGTAACATAACGGTCTTGTCGTGCCTCAAACTGTCGCTTCTATCAGCCATAATGCATGTAAGTAAACCAAATAATTTTCACACAATTACTACAAGCAACCCTACAAGAAAAAAAATGCAAACTGATAAAATATGGAGATGCATTTCCGATTTCTAAGAATCCAAATATTAAAAAATACGAAGATGCATCTCCAGATTTTCTTGCAACTTTCATTTTCGTTAATGACGCTAATGCAAACCACCAAAACCTAAAAAATAATGCATTAATAGTTATTTTTAACTATGAAACACATTCCTCATAATGTATCAACTTTAGAACATGCATAAACAATGTATTTCAATACCTAATAATCAATTTCTACAAATTTATACACACAAAATTACAATAATAAAAAACTTACAAGAAATGAGAAATTTTTGAAGTTGATGTAGTTGAATGAGCTCTTTGATGTAGTTGGCGTTGATTGAAGAAGTTTTGATGTTGCTTGATTGATTTTGAGACAATGTAATTTTGAAAGAGTTTTAGAGAATTTTTTTAACAAGTGAGAAAGAAGAAGGATTTTGACGCGTTAAGTACGAGCAGTGCCCGAAGAAGCATCTATTACAAAGATGCATCTCCGTAGTTTTTTCACATTGAGTCATACTTCTATTAACTTAGAGTGCGTCTAAAGATATTATTTGAATTATGAAGACATTTTTTGTTTATTTTCACATGGTGTCCAATACATTTTTTTCCAGAGCCCTGATAATACATAAAAAGCACTAAATTCTTTTCCAATAATTAATAGCTAAAATTTCCTGAAAAATACAACTAAAATTCAAATACGCGGTGATACTTAATTATATAAACTAAAATACAATATTAATACTTTTACGAATTCATTTTTCACATTTTTCATGAATTAATTCTTTTATTATTAGGATGACAAATTTTCATGTATTAATTTTGATCGTACATTACAAATTATTGAGAACAATAATATATCAAGTGTGAATTGGAGTTTCACATTGGTTATAAGTGTGGATAGTTGAACATTTATAAGTGAGATAACCTATACACCTATCACCTTAAGGTTTTGGGTGAATATGTGGTGTCTCTCTCACTTGTGTTGCTCTTGGCCCAATATTGATGCTCCTCCTCATACCCCAACAAATGGTATTAGAGCCTTTGGTTCGAGAAATAGACCGACTTATTTGTATCGATATGCCCAGGAAGTGGTGTTCCATTGAAATCAAAATGTCTAGGAAGAGGTGTATCGAAATGCCCTTGAAAGAGGTGTCAACGACGATACAAGTGTATGTGGACAAAAGAGTTTACACTTAAGGGGGAACATTGTGGACTAACACTTAAGTGAGAATGCTCAATCTTCCCTTTTCAAATTAATGTGAGACTTCTTTCTCACACTTGATTCTTAACATTCTCCCTCAAGTGTGAGTCTATACACAATGCTCCCCCTAAAGTAGAAGCTCTTCTTACTTCCACAAACTCTTGTATCGCACAATACATTTCATACTCATGACCCTTGTGGCGTCGTTGACATTCTTCAATGGAATGTTTCTTAATAGTTTGAAATGTTCCGTGCAATACACGAGTTTGTGGAAGTAAGAAGAGTTTCCACTTGAGGGAGAACATTGTGGACTCACACTTGAAGAGGGAATGTTGAGAATAATAATATGTCAAGTGTGAGTGAAGTCCCACATTGGTTATAAATGTGGATAATTGAGTATTTATAATTAGGAAAACTCATACATCTATCACCTTAAGGTTTTGCATGAAAATGTGTAATCTCTCTTCTTCGGTCTTAGAACATTAATGTTATTGTTGCTTCTTCTCCGAATTCCCAAATAAGAATTTGATAAATTTTATTTAATTTTTTCCCGGCTAGCATGTCTCTAATGTGTTCGAAAAAGAATTACACATGAATAAGAAAGAGTTATTTTTTTCTTTTTTTTCATTACTTTTTAAATTAAAAAAGAGACAATTACGCCGTTGAGTCTGTTATTTGGTAAAGATTTTATTTTCAAATGAATGAAGCAAGAGGTGTCATGAGAGTGAATGTTAATCAAATCAAACCTATGAGCTTCTCTTTTCCTTCTTTTCTAACTAACTCTTAGTTGTTTCTTTGACTTTTTAAAAGTCATGGTTAAGGTTTAAGATTAAACTAACACGGTATTAGAGCGTAGTTTCAATGAAAATATTTTCGAAAAAATGTGATAAATATGTAGTGAATATAAACATAATTTAGAGCATATAGTTGCTTGAATGGTGGAGAATGGGGATCATAATTATAACATAGTAACTACCACTTTTACTTTTATGTTCCCCTAACCAGGCTTCAAAAGAAGATGTATTGCTATTTTGGTTACAAGCCTTTATTTGTTTCTAATAAAATACTTTGTTTTTAGGAAATCCATGCCCCTGAAGTATAGGATAAAAGTCTTTTTAATTATTTCTCAAAATGAAGATGAAACAACTACAAAGAACAATTTCTTTTTAGAATGACATACTTTAATATAAAATTAAAATAATTATGTTATCAAACTATTTATCAAATTAATTATCATTAGTACTATATACACCATACTATTTGGCGTATAAGTACATTTTTTTTTTAATTTTAAAATTTAACTCATTCGTCAAATGATACGACTAATGAGTTAATTTTTTTATTTAGCATAAATTCTGCAATCCATATGACTTGTATGTAAAATTATGAAATTTTTTATTATTTTTGTACTCATGAGACAAATGAATTGACAAATGCATGTAAACAAAATTTTGTACTCATGAACCAAATAGACTGGCGAATGAATGTAAAAATACTAAAAAAATTCACAAGGCAAATGAATTGGCGAATGCATGTTAAAAAAAATTGTATTCATGCACCAAATGGATTGACAAATGCATATTAAAAAAAATTGTATGCGCTAAATGGATTGGCGAATGCATGTAAAAGTAATAAAATAAAATAAAAAATACACAAGCCAAATGGATTGGCGAATGCATATAATTTTTTTTTCATAATTTAACATACAAGCCATATGGATTGACGAATGTATGTTAAATAAAAAAAATTAATTCATTAGTCATGTCATTTGGTGAATAAGTTCAATTCAAAATATTAAAAAAAAAATAACTTTTGTACTTATACGCCAAATGATATGACATATACAATATTAAATATAGTTAGTTTGGTAAATAGTCTGAAAACATAATTTTTTTTAAATGTGTTATTCTAAAAAAATTTCAAAAAGAACACCTACACATCCTCAAAGATGTACTCCACTTTATGAATAAAAAATGAGTAGTAAGTAGTTACAATGTAATAACACAATTTAAGATTAATAGAAAGGAGAAACTCCTACACAACTAGGAAAAAGCGGGACATCTTATCACTTAGGGATAAACTCAATCATTTGTAATTGTAGCTGTTGAGAATAATAAATGTGAGTGGCGTGAGAAATTTCACATTTATTAAATAGGGAAACTTGAATATTTATAAATAGAAGAATTCATGCTCTTTAAGGTTTTAGGTGAGTATATAGTGCGTTTTTCATAAAAATATGTTGTTCTTAAAAAGAAAAGTCTCAGATAAAAATGTTCCCTCGTATTTGACTCTCCGATTTGTAGCCTTGACAGTGGTGACAGGTCTTTTGGTTTAAGTGAAGAGATTGTCTCACTTGTATCGAAAGTATCCCCACATGATAGTGGATAAAATGTCTTGTTAAAGAGTGTTAACGGAGATACAAGTGTATGTGATAAAAAAAGAGTTTTCGCTTGAGGGGTAACATTGTGGATAAACTCATACTTGAGGGAGAGTGTTGAGAATAACAAGTTTGAGTAGTGTGGAAAATCTCACATTTGTTATAAATGTGGAGACTTAAACATTTATAAGTGAAAAAATTCACACATCAATCACCTTAAGATTTTGGACGAGTATGTAGAGTGTCTCTCACAAAAATGTGTTACTCTTAAAAAATAATAGCCCAAAGTAAAAATGCTCACTCATATTCGACCCCCCAATTTGTAGCCCCAACAGTAGCAAACGTCAATTCATAAATATTTCTTTTAGTTAGACATAATGTTCTAAGTAACAAAGACATAAGTGTTTATTGTTGATCAATATAAAATTCTCAAGTTAACTATCAAGGTGTAATAAAATTAATACATTGGGGTTTAAGTGTGAAAATGCTAAAACCCCACATCGATTAAGAATAGAGAAAATGTTGGGTTCATAAGAAAGGTGATCCATAAATTTATTAGTCTATCTAAAAAAATTATAAAAATTTAATGATAATAGAAATTTATTAGTCTATCTAAAAAAATTATAAAATAAATGAAATTCAATTGAAACATGTTGTAATTGTTTTATAGAAATTTGAGAGTGTTAAAGTAATTTAATGCTGAAGTTTCCCTCGAATGTGTTAGTTAGTGATGTTCACATCAAAATAGCATAGGTTTAGCCCAAAGGAGAAGTTAGTTAGTGGAGAAGGTTAACTCCCACATTGATCACAATGATGATATTGTCCACAAATAGTGTGTATAGAAGAGAATGCAATACATTATTTAGAAAAGTGTCACGCATGTGTGAGTAACATTATATCATTTCTCTTATTTCCTAACCAACAACAACCCAACTTCTCAACCGACCTAGCCAAAAAGTGCTCACATGCATGGTTATGTCTCTAATGTGGACCCAGATACATGAGTTGTGTGAGAATAGAGAATGTTAGCATTATATATTGGGTTGTTACTCATTCATAAATTAAAATAGTAGTGAACCCATCCCAATCACAACTAGAATTGACGACTCATTTCTTTCTTCAACGTTACAAATAAGCAAAACCAGTCAAAAGTTATTATAGTGGAGTGAACGTAATAATTAATATATATCCACAACACAAGTAGTACTAAATAGTGATGAAAGGTTACCTTAATATTATAAATAATAAAAACATATGTTAATGTGCGCCGTTGATTTTGTCACGGACTAGAAAATGACACACTACGATTCTGCACTAGCCGCAAAATCAAAGTGGACACTGTGCAAAGGATAGAAAATCAAATTTGATGTCTTTTCTCTAACATTATTATTATTGTTTTTATTAAACAAAACATTATTGCTACTTTCTTTGCTTCCACTCGTTCTTGTATAAATTATCATTTATTTAAGTTTTATTTATTGATCAGAAAAAGTTGCGTCCCCACGCCAAGAAGGAGTGCCCTTCTTCTTCTTCTTCGACTCTTATTACTTACACATGTCTGCCACTTTGTTTCTTTTTATTTTTTGAACCAAGCAGAATCATACTTTATGTTTTTCAATTCTTTTTTTTGCCTTATGGATAAACTATAGTCAAAATTTCAAGAATAACAAATATTGAAATCAAATTTCTCTAACAATACGTGCATCATACATAAATTAAGGTTTAAATATATGAATCATTCTTGTAAATATTTAAAGTATTACTTTTAAATTTTGTAAAATATCTTCTTTTTTTTTCCTTGTAAATATTCAATCTCTTGTTGTCTTTAAATTGATTTAAATAGTTTCCTTTTTTACGCAATTGCATGTTTTTTATTTTAGGTTTTAGAAGAAGAGACATACATTCTATATTACAGAGTTTAATTAAAGTGAGAATGCAATAACAATGTATATATTACAGAGTTTGGATATAAAAATTAAAGTGAGAATGCAATAACAATTTTTGGAACGATTGAGAACAATAAACAATGTTGTGTATGATAAAATAGAGATTGGAGATGAGTTTAAAAATGAGAGAAAATAGAGATAAAAAGTAAAAAAAAAAGATGTTTTTTAAATTCCACCGCCATCATTGATACCACGTCAGTAAATATTTGGCGCCTCAACTTTTTTTTATAATTGATATTATACTCCCCCAAGTTCTCTATCCCTCCCATTTCAAAATTGCAAATATCTTTCTACCATTAGGAGCTATAAGTGTCGGTCATTCACGATAACCTACCACTGTTGCTATACCTATCTGTAAGAGTCTTAAGCTACAGACCTGAGCAATCATTGTTAATTTTCCAGACCATTTGCCTACTAGAGCCGCATTAAAAACTCTAAGATTTTTTAGCCCCAACCCTCATTCTTCTAAAGGTGAACATACGGTTTCCCACTTGATCCAGTTAGTTTTCCTCCCGCTCTCTGCTCCCCCCAAAAGAAATGTTTAAATATAGATTCGAGTTTAGTAATTATACATGTAGGAGCTTTGAAGAAAGAGAAGTAGAGCGGAATCACCGACAAAACAAATTTCAAGATAACCACTTTGCCACCAATTGATAAGTTAGTATACTTCCACTTAGATAATCTCTCTTTAATCACTTCTAAGACCAGATTCCAAGTCTTTTCGGATCTGGGGTTTGCGCCAATCGGAATCCCAAGATACAAAAACGAAATCGAGCCAACCTTACATCTGAGGATTCTGGCAGCTTCTGTAAGATAGCATTAACATATGTTAACACCATATAGACAACTCTTTTGATAATTGACCTTCAGACCTGATAATGTTTCGAACAGTGTCAAGTTTGCCCTGATACATCTGATATTACCCCAATCTTTCTCCCTGATAATGATGGTATCATCTGCATATTGCAAATGAGAAAAAATGCCTTATCCATTATCGAATCTATAACCTGAATATTTTCTCGCTTCCACCGCCTTCTTCATTAAGAGGTTAAAGCCTTCTGCTACGATCAAGAATAAGAATGGAGATAGGGGACCTCCTTGTTTCAATCCTCTCCCGACGCCAAACTCGTCTGTGGGACTTCCATTTACCAAAACCCATATCCGAGACGATTTCAAGCATTCTAATATCCACTTTCTCCATTTAATTTTAAATCCCATTTTCTCCATTGCCATTTCGAGGAAATTCCATTCAACCGAGTCGTACACTTTTTCAAAATCTACTTTAAACAGTATTAGCTCCTTTTTCTTACGCTTCGCTTCATCCGCAACTTCATTTGCAATCATAATACCATCCAAAATTTGTCGGCCTGAAATGAAAGTTGATTGTGTGTCTGATATAATCGAATTCATAACTTTCTTAAGTCTATTTGCAAGTGTCTTGGCAATCACTTTATAAATGCACCCGACTAGGGAAATTGGTCGGTACTCTTCAATCTTCAGAGGATTTTTCCTTTTCGGGATCAACGTTATGAAAGCAAAATTCGCACCTTTAACCATCCTTCCGTTCTTATGGAATTCATTCATCATTATTAAGATGTTGTCTTTAATTTCGTTCAGAAATCTTTGATAAATCCCATAGTGATCCCGTCCGGGCCAGGAATTTTTGAGCTGTCAAAATCCCAAATCGCTCTCCGAACCTCTTCCTCCAAGAAGGCTCTAACCATCTCCTCTCTCTCCACATTTGATAATTTTTTGAAATTTATATTCGCCTCTAACTTGTATGTTCCTCTTGCCTCGAAAATATGTTTGAAGTAGTCTTGAATTTCCCTTTTGGTTTCTTCCACTCCATACATTCTTCTCCCATTGACTTCAATGCAAACGATCTTGTTATTTCTTCGTTTCTTGTTGATACATCCATGAAAGAATTTAGTGTTCGCATCACCTTCTGACAACCATTTGATTCTTGAGCGTTTCCATTGTATACTGCAATTCAACCTTGATAGACTATATAACTCAGACGCTTTTGATCGTTTGACTATGATTTCTCCTTGAGATAAACCCTCAGATTCTTCTTTGAGCTCCAACTTGTTCAATTCACCTTTGACAATCTTGATTTTTTCATCTAGATTCTGAGAATGATTTTTATGCCATTCTTTGAGCCCTACTTTCATTTGTTTTAATTTTTCTTTAAACACAAACATAAATTTGCCTTCGACCTGGCATTTCCGCCATTGCTCCCTGACAAAATGCTGGTAACCTTCATTTTCACTCCAACACTTCAGCATCCGAAATGGTTTCGGACCCCAATTCATGTTCCATCTTCTCAAAATAATCGGGAAATGATCCGATAATACACTGTCGATGCAACTTAGTTTATGTTTAGGCCATTCTCTAGCCCACACTTCTGACACTAATATTCTATCTATTCTGCTCATAGCTGATTCTCCCGTTCGCGACCAAATGTATCTCCGACCATGCAAAGGAAGATCTATCAGAGCTGCATCCTTGATAAAATCGTTGAAATCTTGCATCTCCCTTCCCCTTGTCCTCTCACTTCTCCCTTTTCTCTCTGAAGAATTTCTAACTACATTAAAATCGCCAACCGCACACCAGCATTCGTCCTCATTTCCTTCTATCTCTTCCTTTAAGTTAGTCCACATGTCTTTCTTCATGTTTGGATCGCATGGGGCATAGATGTTCAATATGTTTACCTTTACCTTTGATTCCCCCCATTCTCCATTCAACCTTAAGTAATTCCCTTTGATCATTTTATTTGTTACCTTAAGGATGTTCCTATCCCAAATAGAGAGAATTCCTCATGAGCTGCCCACGGACGGTTTGAACGCAAAATCAAAATCATATGAACCCCATAGGCTTGAAACTAGATTCCTTTCAATGACTTCCATCTTTGTTTCTTGAATGCAAATAACTTTAGGTTTGTAGCTTTGGATGATATTTTGGATTTCCTTCTTCTTTGCGAGACCCCCCAAACCTCTGATATTATAGCTGATTAAAATCATTATGCGAGTTTTATGTTCTCCCTTGAACCGACTGTGTACCTTACGGGGTTGAGTCCTTCCCCGACATTCTGACCTCCAATTCCTGAAGAATTTCAACTTCTTCTCCTTTATGAATGAGTCCAAATTCTTTTCCCAAGTCCCAAGTGTCTTTTGCAATCTCTTTTGCTCCCCCATGTATTAAAATCCAATTCCTCTTCTCCCTCTCATCCTCAAGCATGATCATCTCAGGTTTAGAATTTCCCTTTTTGAATTGAAGATGCCTTTGGTGACATTTACATCTTGTGCTTACTGACATCCCCTTTCTCCTTCAGTTTTTTTTCTTTCAGTATGGACATCCTTCTTCTTCTTCGTTCCTTAGAATTCAATGTGCTATCCTGTAAGATCTTCTCATCTTCAGAGTATGTTGCTTGAAAAAGTTTCTCTCCTGGATTTTGGCTGGATATTATTTCCTCAAGATTTTTGATATGTCTTGTGGTATCCGGCGCTGGATCTGGAACGCTAATCTCAGGTCCTGTGTTTAGATCATGCCCTTGTGGCTTGTATTGGGATAGGCACGAGAGTCTATTTTCTTCCCCTATTTTTTTGCTCCATCTGTTTTCAGAATTGGTGTTACACGCCCTACTATCCGTCTTCTTCTCATTGGCTGACTTTGGAGACCCATTATGGTCCACCATATTTTTTGCGGGGCTCGAGATGACTGTATTTCTGTCTTCCACACCTTATTCTAGGTCAGACTGATTGTTGTCCAATCTTAATGCTTCGTCTCTCTCCTCATTAAAATCAAATATTGTACTTTTATTTCCATATGTGCCTCTGCCTACTTTTTCCTTAGTCTGCGGTCTGAATTCATGCGCTTTCTTTGAATAGTCATTCCTATTCCCCGTATCATTTATTGCCTTCTCCTTGTCTCCGGTTTCTATCTCTCTCCGCATTAACTCCGCAAAATTATTTTTGATTTTTTCGAAATCCGGTTCGTCTTCTGAATCAACTAGAGATTCCGGTATGAACTCCTCGTCGGAGTCTGTGTAACTACTGTCATCTTCATCGCTCGACCCTTCACTAACTCTGTTTGTAGTAGTTTTAACATGACAGTCACAAGCTTCCTCTATAATTCTAATCTGAAAAGGTTCATCGTTGATCATAATTCTTGAAGCCTTATTAATGTTCTCCATTAATGGAGTTCTTATGTATAGTTTGGCCATGTCAAGTCTCTCTATCGCCTCAATAGCTCTATCCATTTTAATCAGTCTGCCGAATGAAAACGATAACACTGCAAAAGTCTTTCTTCTCCATGCATGTGCTGGTATCCCATAAACCTTGATCCAGGTGTATCTGGTTCCTCCAACATCTTTAGTCTTCCATTCGCGAATATTGCTAAACTCCCTATGAAAGAATTGCTCCGAGTCCTTCATTAATTGAGAGTTGACGTCACGCGCTAAAATCAAACAAAACTCATAATATAAAAATCTTTATCAAAAAATAAAAAATACGCCAACTTAAAAAAAATTAAGTCAATTTAATAATAAATATCAAAGAGATCAAATATTTATAAGGAAAAAAAGAGAAGATATTTTACAATATTTAAAAGCAATACTTCCAGTAGGATTTCTTAAATGTAATGTTGATGCCTCCTTTATTAATCATCAAGTGGGTATTGTAATATGTATCAGCGGTGAAAAAGGTGATTTTGTAGCAGCTAGGACGGAATGGATCACTCCTAGTACTAATGTTGAGGTGAGGGAAGCTTTAGGATTATTGGCGGCACTCAAATGGGTGAAAGAGATAGGAATGGATAATGTTGTGTTCGAAATGGATTCTAAAAGCGTGGTGGATAACATTAATAAACAACTACCAAACGACTCTGACTTTGGTGCTATTAATAGAGAATGTAAACGCTTATTAGTTTTATGTTTTAGGAACTCTCATGTCGAGTTCGTCAGGAGACAAGCGAATGAGGTTGCTCATGCATTGACACGGGTGACTCTATCTCTTGCTAGTGTCCACAATTTCAATGATATATCTACATGTATTTACAATTTAATTATTAATGAAATGAATTAAATCTTTTTCTGTCAAAAAAAAAAAAAGAAAAAATCAATACTTTTAATATTTACAAGAATGATTCATATATTTAAACCATAGTATGCCTTCTTTGTCTTCATGATCTTAACTACTATGCATATTTTAGTCAAATTCTAGGAGGCATTTAGTAAATTCCAATCAATTTTATTAATTTCTGTAGAATAAAATTATATAATTAAGAACTAATTTTACAAAATACGAAGAAGCCTTTATCCATAACTCTGTTGGCATATTGAACATTTGCACGCCAACATATTACCAAAGCATTAGGTATAAATTTTAAATGCATTGAAACTCGTAGCCAGTTTATAAATGTTTGATTTCCTATAAATAATAAATACTTCAGTTTAGACCATTATTTTTTTGATATTGATCCTCTTTTAAAAATTACGTTTGTATTTGAAAATTATAGATAATACTTAAAATCATTCAATAATCAATTTTATATCTCTTAAAATTAATTTCATCTCTTAAAGAAAAAAGAAAACTAACATAATTTATTTTTATCTATCTCTTAATTGCATTCTCTTTTTTTATACAAATAAACTCATATCATTTCATTATTCAAAACTAATGTTAAATATCAGGAAGAATCAAATGAAAATTATTACGAATAAATTAAGAATTAACCGTTTTTGCAAACAAGTGAATAATCAAATTCGATAGGTTTTACCTCAAAGTTAGAATGGACTGCTAATAAGAACTTAATACTAGAAATAATCAAACTAAATTATGAATTACCATCATGGTTTGTGTGGATAGCTTCCACAACTAATTGGGAGTCACTCTAAAAAGTAACAAACTTCATTTGTAATTGAATGACTCCTATCATGACCTCTTTTGGTGCCAATACCTCAACTTCTATTACGGAGTAACGACCTACATACCGGGTTAATCCCGCCGTGATAAACTTGCAGTTACAATCTCTACAACACCATCTTTTATTCATTGTACCCATTTGAGTGTTAAACTCAACATCAACATTACACTTCACTCAACCTACTATAGGTGGCTGACACAAGATTTGCTCATGGGTTTGTTGATCATTGTTATTATTGGGTTGAGAGTTTTGTGGCATGAACTAATCCTTCAAACTATGGAAACCCTACATTCCTAATTTATTCGCCTCCTATTCTCTTTGTTCCATATCAAATCATTTCTATTTTTCTAGACCACCCATAACATAACTTTTACTCTACCTGCGACCATCCTATCCTCCTTACTACAAATATCAATTATCTTGAATGATCGTCCTTGCTTCATTGAAGGTTTGTAACCAAGAAATGATGATGTCACCCAAACCCACATCATTCTAACACTGTGATGATGTTGCATAACCAAAAAACATACGCCATTCATCTTCCACCTCTACTTCATATAATTTACGTATTATATGACACAAAACATAGTGATGTCTCATGCGATCTCGAGTAGGAAGACAATCATGACATATCCTCCATAATAAATATTTAACTTTCGATAGACTTTTACCCTCCACAAATCGCATCAATCTCTATCGACATTTCCTCCTTTCAGACCACTTTGATTGCTTATCCGCAACTCCTATTCTATTTTTTGTGCTATAGTTATCAGAATAAAATCAATAAAATAAATAGAAATATTAAAAAGTGATACATACAAAATATTATTATTTTTTATCAAAACTCTTAATTAATCACAAGAAATAGTAATAAAAATATAAAATGATTTGGTGGCGTTATTGTAATTAAACGAAAAGCCCGTGAGCATGAGGTAATTTGACACAAATCTTGGCCTACAAAACCCTCTCCCTTTCGTTCTCATTTCAGCACTGTCACAATTCTCAAACGCAAAGAAACAAACTCTCAACAAGAAAAACAGAGCAGTTAACAATGAGAACCCAACGCCCTAACCATCTCTTCCTATTATTCATCATCTTCTTCGCATCTACATTCTCATATTTCCAATCCGCAACCTCCACCGGAGAACAACCTCCGACCACCGGCAACGACGGCGACACCGAATTCATCCGTTCAAGCTGCAACGCAACACTCTACCCTGACATATGCTACACTTCCCTCTCTCGTTACGCCAATGCAGTTCAACAGAATCCCGGCCAACTCGCTCGTATCGCCATCGCCGTAAGCTTCTCCAAAGTCCACCGCACAGCCACCTATCTCTCCAACCTCACTCGCGTAGCCGATTACGGCGGAAACTCCCGCGCCGCTCTCGCTCTCCATGACTGCTTCTCCAACCTCAACGACGCCGTTGATGAAATCCGCGGCTCAATTAAACAGATGCGCCAGATAGGAGCCGCCGGAGCCGGTGCCGATTCGTTTCTTTTTCAGATGAGTAACGTCCAGACGTGGATGAGCGCAGCGTTAACCGATGAAGAAACGTGTACAGACGGATTTCAAGATGTGGAGGATTGTCCGATGAAAACGGACGTTAACAGTCGTGTGACGAAGGTGAAGAAGTTCACGAGCAATGCTTTGGCTCTGGTTAACGGTTACGCCAGTAAAGGAATGCCGTGAGTTTGTTTTAACCGTTGGATTTGATTATAATCTTTTCCAATCTGAGAATTGTTCAATTAAACAATAGTTTTACTTTTATTATTACTGTGTATTGTATGCAAAAGTGTAGTGTGTGAATGCTGAATGTAAATTTTGGTTTTGGTTTTAGCTTTCTTGTTAGCAAGAAAAAAACAAACGCATGTGATTGGTTTCACATGAGTTCTGTGCAAGAATAGAGAGTGTAGATATAAAAACAAAAACAAAAAAAAATCAGCTACAATTAAAAAGTGTGAAGATGTAAAATACAAGTAATTTGTACTATTGTGTGAAGGTAAAGTCGTTTGAGGGAGTTTTTAATTTGTTGTGGTTATTTATTTAAGTTTTAAAGATTAAGATGAATATTTTTAGAGCCACTTTAAAACATTAGATGAAAAACTATAAAATTACATCAATTATGTTATATTATGTGTGATTTTAGAAGTGGTTAGTTAAAGGTTATTTTAATTTTTATGAGGGTTAAGTTTGCTTTAATTTGATTTGAAATTGTTCTAAGTAATGTTGTGTTTGGCAGTTTCTTTTATCATCAGGAAGCAACCAAAATTTGCTTTTTTATACTTTTGATAATTAAGCTTGTTAGAAACGTCAGTCATTGTCCACCACAATCTTAACCAAAGAGGCCTTTTTGTTCGTTAAAGCTGTTTGGTGTTTTTGGGGTGTAAATTCGTCTGTTAGTGTGTTAATATCGTGCAAAAATCATAAGAATTGCTTTATTAATTCATTTCTAAAACACAACTTCCGTAGTTAAATAATAGTCTATTGCTATGCATGCCTCAGTTCGGTGGGAGAATGGGTTGTTTTATTTCACTTTCTCGAATAATTATTAGTTTTGGGGGGAGATGATTTGCTGTGATCGACATCGACACCATCCCTACTATTATATTCTAAATATTTTTTTTACGGGAAAAAACTTATAATATTTTATTCAAAATAATAATTTGAATATATTTTGATATATTATTAAAATTATGGAAACTAAAAAAGATTAGGGACCGTCTGTGCTAAAACATGAGCAATCTCATTGATCTGTCTTCTAACGAATTTAACATGAGAGTTCATGAATAGAAGAGCTAACAAACTTTTACACTCTTTAGTAATAACACCTAGTTCTTAATCATTAGGATTCTGGATGTTCACACTATCCACTACACTTTTAGCGTCTAGCTCAAAATCAACATTGTCCAAGTCTAGCTCATAAACTCATTTTAACGCGAATAGGAGGTCTAGAGCTTCCCCTCATCCACTTGAGTAATAAGTGTGATCCATTTTGTTCTGCCGCAATAAACATTCCTTCATCGTTTCGAATACAAGTGTTTATTCCCACTTTGTTGTTTGAGAATGATGCATCAATGTTACATTTGACCCTCCCAGCAGAAGGTTTGCTCCATTTGGGCTCACAAACCTCTTGATGTTGAGAATTATGCCTAAATCTTATATCTTGGGCATTTCGCCATCCATCCAAAAGTTGAGAAGCACATCTACATATGGATATCGAGGGATCGTCAATGTTATTCTAGTTAAATTGTTCATACTCTTCCATATGCTCCACAACATAGATGAGAACACAACTTGTTCATTCTGATTATAATCTTGCAAGAAAGAAAAGATTAAAGTAGTAAAATCTTATACAACAATCGATAGTTGTTGCATCCTAATCCACACCCTCAATCTTTCTCAACACTCCCTACTTTTCGAGCACTGAAAAAACAAGTGCCCATAACTCTTCTCTTCTAGTCCACAAACACCACACACTAAAGGGCAGTTAACCCCTTTATCTTTTAATCTCATTCTAGTTGACACACATTTCCTGCATAGTCGCCACATAAGATTTTTTATCCTTGGAGGAGTCTTCAGGTTCCAGATCAGGTTCCATCTCTTATCAATCCAAAGCTGAGCAGTATCAATGGCTTTGTTAATACAAAAACGATACGCATTACGAACCGAAAAATATGTCATTCTTTTCCACCTTCCATATTAACTTATCTTCTTGTACCGATTCAAACAACAGGGTTTTGAATACCTTAGTCGCATTTCCTTCCCCAAGAATAACCATGACTATGTTTGAATTCCATTGTTTGTCATTTTCATGCATTATATTCGAAACTTTTAAATTTACCACTTCCTGGTGATTTGACCAAGGATTGACCAAAGTTGAACCATCATTAAGCCATTTCCCCCCACACTAAAATCCTTTCTCCCGAGTCAATGTTCCATCTATATCCTCCTTGCACTACAAAATTCGAATTCCAGATACTTCGCCAAACATAATTGGGATTATGCCCAACTACCGAATCCAAAAACTCACACTTAGGGAAGTATCTTGCCTTATAGAGTCGAGTAACTAGGTTGTGGGTCTTGGTCATAATATTCCATGTTTGTTTACTTAACATAGCATAATTAAAAGCGCTCAAGTTTTTAAACCCCATCCCTCCGTCATTTTGGCATAGACAGTCGATCCCACAAAGCCAGTGTATACCTTTTCCCCGATCACTTTTATGTCCCTAATAGAAAGAATTCATCATTTTCCCAATTTCCTCGATTAGAGTAAATACTCATGATGTAAGATGGGATGGCTTGAAGAGTAGATTTAACAAGAGTTTCTCTTCCTGCTTGAGATAGACTTTTACTACTCCAAGAATTGATTTTCTTCCAACTTCTATCCTTGACGAACTTGAAGGTAGCTTTCCTGCTTCTACCTATCATGGAAGGAACACCAAGATACTTTCCAATTCCCAACACCTTTTGGACTCCTAAAGTATATTCCAAAGCATTTTAACATTCTAATTAACATTCCTGCTGCAAAAAATTCAGATTTTTGGAAATTAATGGCTTGTCCTGATGCTTCCTCATACATGTTTAGGATATTCTTCATCATAGTAGCTTTTCGGACTACCACTCTAAAGAACAAAAAACAGTCATCCGCGAACAAAAGATGAGAAATAACAGGGGCATTTTTGCAAATTTTTATCCTGTGGATGTCCCACTGGCTTCTGCTTGCTTGATGAGAGCTGATAATCCTTCAAAATATAGAATAAACAGATACAACAAAAATTGATCCCCTTGTCTGAGTCCTCGACCTGGGGAAATCGGCCCCACCCTGTTACCATTCATGTTCACCGAGTAGTCAACATTTTCCACACATAGCATAATCCAGCTAACCCATTTCTGACAGAAACCCATAGTTATGAGAACCTCTTTCAAATAATACCAGTCAATTCTATCATAAGTTTTACTGATATCCAACTTGAGCTCTATGACCACTTTCCTACCCTTAGTTTTAGTCTTCATGTAATGAACCACTTCGTTTGCTGTCATGGCATTATCCAGAATGGATCTACCCGGGACGAAAGCTGATTGATTATCTGAAATACACTTATCAAGAACTCTCTTCAGCTGATTAGCTAGCACCTTTGCAATTATTTTATATAACACATTACAAAGCGAAATTGGTCTCCAATCCTTCATAGAAGTTTGGACCCCGTCTTTAGGAATAAATGTGATATTTGTCATATTCTGACTAGGAGGGAAAATACCATTATCCAGCCACCCACAACTAGTATTATAAATATTCATCCCACATGTGTCTTAAAATTGATGATAAAAACCTCGATTAAAACCTTGTGGACCCGGACTCTTGTCAGCTTGCATAGAAAAAACAACTTATTTAAATTCCTCCAACCTAAAATGTAGCTGTCAACATAATATTATCCTCTTCTGAAATATGAGTTCCAATAGCCTATATGACCCTGTCACGAGAGCTAGTCTTCTTTTGGAATAACTCTATGAAATATTCAAGAGTAATTTTGCAAATGTCTTCACTCGAATTACACACTTCTCCATTGTCATTTGTCATAGATATAATAATGTTGATTTTTTTACAGGCAGAAGCTGATATATGGAAGAATCTAGTATTGAGGTCCCTTTTTTAAACCAATGAAATTTTGCTCTTTGTTTCCAGAACAAGTCTTCTTTGACCAGCAGGGAATTCATACGTCTTTTGAGGGATGTGAAAAAATTAATGTTTCTCTCCCCACATGATGTCGCTCTCTATCAATTTTCCTGCTTATATCCTCAATTTATTTCCTAATCTTATAACAATTGTCTTTTCTCCAATTCTTCATATTTTCACCACATATCTCCAATTTACCAACAATATCATCAATCTCATGGTTTTTCCATTGATCAATAACAAGTTCCTAGAATCCCGGTTCAGTTATCCAAGCATTCTCAAATCTGAAACTTTTGGGAGGAGTATGGAACAGTGTTCTAGTTTCACAACTCAACAAGATAGGGTAGTGATCCAACGAAGAATTTGTTTAGAATTTCACCTTTGCTTCTAGAAATAAAGTACACCAATCATTGTTTGTTATAGCTCTATCAAGTTTCTCTTCCACGGATCTATCAGTACCAAGGCTTTTAAACCACGTGAATGGATATCCATCCATAGGGATGTCCACCAAACATGCATCTTGTACAACTTGTCTAAAAACCCCGATAAACTAGTTTGGCCTTTCTATTATACCTTTCTTCTCTTCTGCTGAGAGTATGTCGTTAAAATCACCCAGAATGCACCTCTGAAGACTAGAAGCTTCAGAGAGGTTTCGAATGAGATTCCATGAAAACCTTCTTCGACTACTTTCGGGGTATCCATAGAAACCTGTTAGTCCTAATTACCACGTCTAGTATCTTGGGCTAGGACATCAATGTGGTTGCTTGAATAATTTTGAATGGAACATTGCATGGAATGTTTCCAAATAACTGCCACTCCGGCTCCTTTACCTTCTCTATCAATATTAAAAGAACAATTGAACCTCAACAAATATCTTAATTCATCAATTTTATTGCCATGACTTATTGTCTCAAACAAAAATAAAAACATACGGTTTATGGCTTCGGATGAGGTATTTTAAAATAGGAACTGCGCACGAACTACCTAGGCCCCGACAGTTCCAACTTAATACAATCATAGATCTTGACAGGCTTGTTTAACAGAGCCCGACATTCTAGAATTGACCAAAAATAAAGAACTAGGTTGCTTGTCCGTGTCATCTCCATCGTCATCATTATTTTCTTCAGCAACATCTACAACGATGTTATCTTCCTCAGCAATGTTAAATCTTTTTTTGTCTTGAGCAATGTCGGTGTTTTGAGCAATGTCAATGCCTTTAGCCAGGCGAATCCTTTTATTCATGACTTTTTCATCGGTGAGAATTTCCTTTGCAAGTCCTGACTCAATAATTAGTGTCTTTGTGTGACTGCTCTGAGCTTTACGCCTTGCTAGACTTTCCATTGACATTTTAGTGGCAAAAATTTTGTTTGTGTTCCCTACTGACAGTTTCAGATTGTGTTCAGCCATATTGTTGTTCTTTCCAACTTGATTGGTAACGTCTCTAAATTGATTTCCTAACTTAAATCCTTCTTTAACCACCATTTGCTCTTCTGCGTCATCCATGTTGTGTTAATTTTGGAATGATCTGCCCACGACCTCTTGTTTGGGAGAGCTAGTATTATTCCCGCTTGAGTTGAAACTATTCATACGCACTTGAACAAATTTTTTGATGCCTCCATTAAAGTTGCCTGTCAACTCTTCCATTAGAGCTTTTAAACTAGCTGAAGTTAAGTTGTCACAATTTGTCCCAACTTTGATCCCAATTGTTAGCTCCTTGAAAACGTTTGACGGATAGTTGATCTTTCCCATTAATGGATTTATTCCTACTAAAAATTCATATTTTAATTGTGTCCCATCATGAATAACTTCTTTTCCTGAGATTCGGAACTCCGTTACTTGGTGTAATCTGGACTTGCTTCTAGAAAGTTGAAATGAGCTAGTGCTCCCATCTATCCTTACATTATCCTCCATAACTGACCATTGGTCCAAAGGATATTTTTTTACTGACAATTGCTTTCCTTGCCACCAACTCAACCAATTCTTCCTCCTCACTCTTCATATTTCCAGCTCTTGTAATGCCCGAATTAACTTCTTTCTCTCCACTTTCAGACCTAGTCTATTTGTTGCTATTGTCATTAATACCTTATGTTGGATCAAAGATGATCCATTCGTTCTTTGCACCACTATGCTCTTCTATGTCATCAATGTTTTTGAAGAAAACTAACTGTTTTGAAATAGCATTTCTGTCAATGAGGACATTTCCATGAACCTTGTGTTTTCCATCAATTTCCCTCAAGGCTACATTTGATTGGCGTGTGCCTCCTTTTTGAATCCAAGCGTTTCTCAACCATTTATTCGTACTAGTGCTTCCCCTAGCTTGTTGTTTTTAGATCGAACAAAATTTCCCCAACTCCTCTCAGTATTCCCATCTTCTAGACTAAAGTTTTTATTACAAAACTTATCAGAATATGTCCAATCACCCCACATAGAAAACAAAATGTTCCCAACTTCTCATACTTGAAGATTACCTGGATTTGTTCCCCTCTGATTCTTCAAAAGCCCAGTTCTTCTTCAACGGGTCATGAACGTTGATTGCTATCTGAATTCTCATGAATTTTCTCCAGATATCATATCCGTTGTTTTCATCATAAGAAATGAACATTCATACATGATTTTCAATGAGATCAGCCACCTCATCATTCATGAAACCAAAAGGTAATTGGTGAATCTGAAGCCATAATTCAACTTCATTCATGGTGGCTCCTCCCCAAATTTCATTCTTCTCAGCACCATCATAAAATTATCAAAGAGCCACGACCCTCCTTGTAAAACTCTCTCCAAGTCCCAATTATGGTAGAGCTGGAATAAAAACTTGTTTTCTTCAATCTTTGAGATTGAAACTCCCTGGCCAGGTTTCCAAATGTGCGCTAGTCTATCCTGTATAGCATGAAATATGATGTTCTTGCTTGTCAACAGAGAGCCTACCAGGAACAGATCCATTAACTCCTCCCAGGCAAGCATGTTAAGGTCAACATTTAAGCGCCCTTCCATGGGTTGCTCAGTAGAATTGACTTGCGCCATAAAGTAAAAAACAACAAATATAGTGATTTTTATGAAGCTTTACTTTGTCATACTCGTCAACATGAGATGATGAGAAACCCTTTGCTTCCCATGTATTTTTATAATGCACCTATGGAGACATAATCTCTGCAAATCCTCGTCCAGAAAGATAATAATTGGCTTGTCCCCCTTACTGATTCTGGTATGCTTGCTTTTAATGACTGGGGATTTGCATATTAAACCCACAAACACCGGAATCTTCACATATAAATGCAGAATTATTGATTCCAATATTTTTCTAATACTCATCCTCCTCCTTATTAACTACAAATTCCATTGTTTGATCTTGTTCCTTCGAGATCCCCACTTATGGAAAGAATTGACATTCTCCTTGGAAACTAGCAACACATAGAAGATCTTAATCTTCTTGTATATTATTTCCATATATGATGAAGATCCCTTCATAATGAATTGACCGAAATCAAGGCAAACCAAATTCATATTGAATAATTTTTCAAGGGATATCCAACCGAAATCTACACACTTCCACAATATCAACATACGAATGACATCGATATGGAAAGAAATAATTTGTGCCACAAAAAAAGCCCTAAATTGCTGCCAAAATCAAGCAGTGATCCCGCCACCTAATATGTGCAAAATTGAATCGATAGCAATTTCTTTATCCTGTGCAAAATACTAGCAAATCGCAACAATTCCTCCACAAATACCTTGCATCTTACAGGAATAATCCCCCATAGGCTACTAGCCTGGAAAGCTGCATGCCAATGCCCTTCCATGCCCACAAAGTGTCACCCCTATATAAGATTGAAACGCAATCTCTGTTTTACCAGCAACTGCGGCCCTTTTCCCGCAGACATAAAAAAGAAAACTCACTCACACACCTTTTCTCCTTGTCGTCCCTTCAATCCTTGATACTGTTATTTTATTTTCTCTTAATTTTCCACCGACTGAAACTAGCACACATTTCCTAGAATCCAACACTTGAAAACTTCTTGTGATTGAAGCCAACTAAGCCTTTATGCACAAGAATCATATGAGATCCAGCGCTTGAGATTCAAACGAGATTAAACAAATTTCCACCGTTTGAGACTCATATGAGATCCGCCCTTCAGACTCTTTTATCAAATTAAATTTTAATGTGAAACTCGTGATATGTTTTTAAAATATTTTTCATACTTTTGTATCTATTATATTTATAAATGTGGGGTGAATTTTAAAATAGTTGTACTCACTTCTAATCCACTCTATTTTATGTTAATTATTTTTATTTTTGTATATGCGGTATAAATATATTAAAAAAAAATTATAATTATTATTTTTATGAGTATCAAATAACAATGGGATTTGCAAATTATAATTATAATGTGATTAAATTTAAAAGTCATATTATAAAGTTATTGAAAAAAACTGATTGAATGAAGACTAGGAAAATGAACTCAAGTAAAAGGAAAAATGCAGGTTCCAATGGGAAATCATTGAAGAGTGCACGTAGGAAAAGCAATGATGAATGTCAAAATAATATACATCTTGGTGTCATCTCTCTCTCTCTCTCTCTCTCTCTCTCTCTCTCTCTCTCTCTCTCTCTCTCTATATATATATATATATATATATATATATATATATATATATATATATATATATATATATATATATATATATATATATATATTAATATATATATATATATATTGCATTTAATTTCGTAGTATTTGCATAGGTATTTTAATTTCATTGTAGTTTATCATTCACTCAATTGATAGTAATTTACTACGAAAGCATTAAGTTTTGTTAGAATTTGATACCTTATTGAGCTGAATTTATGATTAAATTATGATAAATAATTGAGGTTAAAATTTGCTCTATTTAATCGATGTATAAAAACACCTCGTGGATTGTACAATCAAATCAATTAAATACCCTGTGTATCCATATATTCATCCTTAGTATTTATGAAGCGATTTAGTGTTAACATGATCAAAATTTTGAAAAGTATAATTTTAATATTTTCGCATCAAACCTTTGACTCGCATATTTTGAAATATCTCTGATACATTTTGAAAAAGCGGTTAAATTTTTATTTGGGTCTATTCACCCCATTTTTAGACAGTTTTTCTACTTTCATATTCACACCAACAACTAAGCCTTTTGAATGAAGCAATAACATTGTGTACAACTAACACACATACTTTGTTCTCAAGCTTATAGAACTAGTATCTTGGAACAAAGTTTACAACTTAATAAATAAACCAAACTCTATGCCTTAATATATGAATTCAAAAATAGAAACCCTAATACAAAAGAGTCTTCAAAATGTGCACAACCTAAAACATGAGAAATAAGTATCCTTAAATAGCAATGCAATTCTGGACTTTTTGCCCTTGGATATTTGATTTGATTTTGCCCAGAATAATAACAAATATTGTTAGATTTGATTTGCATGACAAAAGTCTCCAACCAAACTATATGATTTATTTTTAATTAAAATTTAAATCTTCATTTAAATTTATTTGATCTTCAATAGTAGTCAAACAAAACTCATAAATGCATTGCTGAAATATAACAAATAATATGATTGAATCTCAATCAGAATTTCTGATGTAACTGCAAATACACGATTGTCGTGAAATAATAAAATAGATATCGAACCACATAGAACAATGGTTTAAGTACCAAATGTTTTCCTATAGGTGTATATCTAGAAAAATCAAAAGTATACATTTAGGTAAACAACTTAAAAGAAAAAACAGTTAAATGAAATCAGTTTAACGGAAAAATCATTTAAATCTCAAATAGGGGAAAATAAGACTCGAGGTTAAAAATCATATTTCTAACACAATCATACGATACTTATTATATCTATTGCGAGTGTTTTGTATAAATGATAGAAAAAAAAGTAAAATTGGGCTCTACATGCTTTCATCGGCGTATTGCCCATATCATTGACGAATAATCTGTCGGCTTTCTCATTGTCCAGATTATTATTCGACATGCCATTAATTTTTCCTAGATATATGTTTTCTCAAATTCGTCAGCCGGCTTTTGCATCGTCCGGATTAGGTTGTTTAAAAATTTGGGCACAGGTATCGACACATATCCTTTTAGACTACGGTCGATACCCGAGAACCACTTACTTTTGTAACGAAGTTGGAATGCATGAACTCAAATTATAAAATAAGCTTAATTAAAATTCTCGCAATCGATAGTAATGGATCATACGATAGGTCATAAAATAATCCCCATAACCCATAGTCCCTAGGAAATTACTCACTCGTGGTGAAGGCAAACACAATCACAGAGGTATTCATCATCAAACTCATAACAATCAATCAAAATAGTTGAATAATATAAAGAGAATGAATTTAAAACCCAAATTATGAATAAACTTTGTTCCACAAATTACTCCCTTGGAGACTTGAGCTACAAAGAAGATTATGAGAAACTTAGAAACTAGGAATGAAAATTGATAAAAGTTAGGAACCCTAAACTCAGAACATGCTATGAGATTTATAGCAAAAATTAAAAGTGCAAAATATACTTGGTTCAATTTTAAATATTTAGATTTGATACATATTTAATAATGCCTAAGATTCACAATTAAGAAGAGATCATTCTAATTAAGGAAGCAAAAACAAATCTTCAACTTTCTCTCGCCTCCCTGCTACGACCCATCATAGCTGCTACGAGTGGCCATAGTAGGCATGTAGATCTTCTAATAGAAAGGATAAAAAATGGGGGACAAGGGCATCTTGCTGCTATGGCTCGTAGTACCTGTTATGGATGGCTATAGCAACTCCCAAGTTTTTGTATGGGAGAAATTTCCAAATTGCCATTTTGCCCCGTTTTGCTTGACTTTGATCCCTCTTTCTCTTGATTTCTCATTAGACCCTAAAATTATCGAGAAAACATAAACCAAATCATAAAACATGATTGTCGTACCTCGAAAAATATGATCCTCGCGATGGACGCAGAAAGAAACAACAGAGTCGCCACCTAATTTTATTTATTCTAACTAAAGAAAAGGGAGATATAGACACAACCTAAATAGGACAAGAAATGGTCAACGAAACCACTAATCTAAGTTCGGGAGTCAGTTACGCAAGAGGAAGGTATTAAGCACCCCCCACATCCGTTGTACTCAACGGGAACCTCTTAGTCTAATTTGCGCTTAAATGTTGATTTATGCTATTGTCTTCTTTTTGTTAAGATTTGCTATTAAAGAGATATTTTAATTATTGTTTGGTATGGAGAAATAGTTAAGTTTTATTAGTGTGCTTTATGACGGAGAAAAGATTGATTTTTTTATTATTGTGCTCGCGAAGGATTAAAATCCTCGTGCCTACGTATTCCCTTGTGCAATGTGAAAGTCAGAGCTTCGTAGTTCGTGCAACTACAATTTGTGTTTTTTAATGAACAATTGTTTGAAAACGCTTTCTACTACTAAGCGTTGGCTTTTATGTTCGCGATAGGAGACTGAAGCGCTAGCTTGTTTGCGAGATAGAAAGATTTAAACAATGTTCATTTAGAGAAAAGATATTTGATTTTACTTAAGGTGTTTTAAATGAAAGGGCGAATGAACCACAACGCGTGGGGTTAGCCCGGGAGTGATTGCATTCAAGAACTATGTGGAGTGCTAGACTCCAGAGTTTAGTTCCTTCGCTGATTGATTATAAAAATGATTTGTATTTGTTGGTAAATTTTAAGTTATACTTTGAAAAGAAAGAGACAAATCGTCATCTTTAAGGGAGATGTCTCGTTTATTCTAACACAAACATTTGAGGAATGAAATCGGAAGAAGCTTTAAACTTGGATACGGTGATCGACAAGCAATGCCACATTCTTTCTTTGAGAAATAAAATCGAAAGAAGCTTCGAACTTGGATATATGATCAACAAGTGATTGCCACATTCTTCCTTGATAGAATTGTTTGAGAAAATTGACTGTTTGTGTTTGTGGGAAAAGGAGAAATATCTTTCCTATGGAGATAAATCATGTCTCATCTATTGAGTTGTTAAGTTTCTGAATACGAAAGAGTGAATGAATTACAACCTGATGGCTAGCCTCAAGAGTAATTCAATTCAAGAACCCGAGGAATGCTAGATTCCTAAGTTTAGTTATTTCTTATAATTAATTGAAAGGTTTTCGGTATTTTAGGAACGAGAGGGCGAATAAACCACGTCGCGTAGGGCTAGCCCAGGAGTGATTTAATTCAAGAATTATGTGGAATGCTAGACTCCAGAATCCAGTTCCTCCGTTATTTGATATGTGGTAAATTGGATGTTTTAGGGTTTAATGTTTTTAATAATGAATGAGTAAATGAAACACTACACATGGGGCTAGCCTAGGTGTGGTTTATTAAAGACCCGCAGAATGCTAGATTCTGAAGTTCAGTTCCTCGTTAATTAATTTATGACACATAAAGTCGTGCAGATGGCGATCACATAGGTGACCGACTTATGTGTGTGCAAAATGTAGGCGTAGAAATATTTTAATTGATTATGTGAATTCGAATCCTATTCCCTAAGGGTGCTCCTAGTAATACAAAACTGTAAAATAAAGACGGAAAGATAAATTGCGTACAAGGTAATCGGGAGAGGGATACAAAGTAATTTACACGGGATTGCGAGGAAATAAAGGGTCTCGTTGTAATTTGCCCAAGAGAAAACGTGTGTGCAGTTTATTAATTAATCGGAAGTCGTTAGAGCTTGATATTATATTAAAATGTGAAAATAAAATAAAATGAATAAATAGGATAAATAACAAAATAAATTATGAAATAAAATAAATTAAATAAAATGGCCTCATATTTGTCGCGATTTTATCGATTTATTGAAATCGAATTAAATCGGACCTTTTGTTATATCATTGGCTCAAATAAAAATTAAAACAGAATTGAAAAGGAAAGACACATCTTTTTGAATTTTTAGTTTATCAACAACTAAACAAAATTACAACTAAACTTAAAAACTAAATTTAAATAACTTACTACACAATAATATTTTTTATATTTTTAAGTGTTAACACATATATACTTTACTTCTAACATTAATAAATAAATTAAACAAAACTATATTTTAAAATGAAGAAACTAAAGTCAATCTAATAACTTAAACTAATAAGAAATTTTTTAAATAATGTAAATAGATAACAAGCTAAAATATAAAAAAAAATGATGAATGATACTCACAAACTTTAAAGCTAGCAAAGGTTGAGCTTGTTGTGTAGAAGAAAATTAATGTGTTTTGATGGAGGTTGTTGTTGTGGTGAAGATGGTGAATGTTTATGGATATTGTGTAAGTAAAAAAAAAGAATTTTGACATTGAAAAATATGTAATGAATGTGCTAGATTTTGAGAATTTAAGGGTGATTTTGTTAGTCTAAAATGAGAGAAATATAGATCTTATTTATAATGTGAATGAGGTAGGAGTGTTGATGTGGCAATCCATGTGACTTTATGAGAATGATTCTTGGTCATTGATAAGTCCAAGTTGGCAATCCATGTGAAGTGTGAGAATGATTCTTGGTCATTGATAAGTCCAAGTTGGCAATCCATGTGAGGTGTGAGAATAATTATTGGTCATTGATAATTCCAAGTTGGCAATCCATGCGGAGTGTTTGTACTACATTGTAGTGGACCCCACTCATCATTTTTTCTTTTTTGAACATGAAAAAAAAACAAAGAAAAATAGTAATAATAATAATAAATAATATTAATAATAATAATAAAAGATAATAATAATATAACTAATAATAATAATAATAAAAATAAAGATGATAATAATAATAAAACTAATAATAATAATAATAATAATAATAATAATAATAAATTGAAAATGGTTATTAAAAAAAAGAAATTATATTGAATTAAATAAATTGAATTTAAACTAAATCAAAGATAAACTAAATAAATTGAAATTGAAATTAAACTAAATTTAATATAAAATTTAATTAAAATATAAATTAAAATCAAAATTAAACTAAGATCAATTCTAAATAAACTAAAATAATTATCTAAATAGAAATCATAAAAAAATGGTATGAAATGATAAAATTTAGTTAAAAATGCATGATTAATGATTAATGGATTAAAATGCAAAAATGACTGACTATCAAATAAATCAATAAAAATGCGTCAGATGAATGGAATTTTTTTAGAAAAAGTCCGGTCAAAATTTAGGGTGTGACAATGACAAATGAAAGGAAATCGAATACAATGCGGTAAAATAATAAAGGAAAACTGATTAGAAATAACGATGCAATGACCATTTATTAATTTCACTTAAAAAATGAAACAACATTGACCTGCTAAACAAAGGTCGGATGTTGTACACGTTCCGAAACATAGTGTCCCTCATGTGTCCCTTTTGCACCAAAACAATTTGAACATTCTACGTTGATTTCTATAATGCAGCTAATTCAAAAGGAACAACAATCTCCCCTTTGGCAAATTTTGGCAAAACAACTTCTTCAAGACATAACACAATTGGGTATCATAAGTAGCCCATACTTATAGAAAACATAAGCATTAGAAGAATTAAAAATCAATCAGAGCACACATCAGCAGTAGCCAAATATATATAAGTAGCACAAGTCCGAAAACACGAGGCTTCACCATACAATCAATGCTCTATGACAGTCAGTCATGCAATCACAAAGTCAATCATGCATGAACACATAATTAATAATAAAGTCAGAATCAACAAATACTATTAACACACATAGATCAACTCACAAGGGCTAGATGTTAATTATATGCTCAAGCAAGTAAGCACACCAGGTCAGAACAGTTAGTACCAAACACAAAAGTTAGTACTAATCACACCAGGCAACATCATATCAACAATGCTCACACACCACAAAGTCAATATGAAGTAGTTTGAACACATAAGCCCTATAGACCATTACTCCCCCTTTTGCCATAATTTTTCAAAGATCCATTATAATAGTTAGTAGTAGCTTGGTCAGTCAAGAGCATACACAAAATTTGGAGTAAAAACTATCAACAACAACCATGAGCACAAATGTTGAACATAAATATAGAACATCAGGACTGAGGCTATAACATCATAATAGAAAGCTAGTATATCTCTTGATGAAATAAAATTAACATAGTATTCATCATGATATGAGTAGGTTTATCTTTAGAATCAGTTGTTTGTGTAGGCTTCTTCTTCAATTCAAATCCAATATTCTTAATTAGTCATAGGCTTTCATTCAAAGCAACTATATCATGAACTTGGGCTTGAACAAACCATGGACTTGAACAAACTTTAAGAAAATATGAAGTGCATGAGAATACAACCAGTATAACATGCATGCCAAGATGTAACACAACATGTTCCAGACATCTTTCTTTCTATTTTTCATATAAGCCAATCAAAGAAAAACATTCTCCTTTAGCTATTTTATATGCAAAACACATATTAAACACTTCTTCAAGATTGTACCATAGTTAGTGCATAAGAGACAAAGATTATAAAAAAACTTTATCAAAGAAGTATGCCCTCCCTTTTAAAGTGTGCCCTTTTATTTTTCTCCCTCTCTTTGACTAAAAAGATTAAAAGGTTATAGGACCACCATCAAACAAATAACCCAATAGTAGATCCTGCAGACAAACATGATACTACTCATATTCTCTTAATCATTCTTCAGATAACAGTAACAGACAAATACTTGTAAATACTAGATATAAGCAATATCATTTATTGAATATCATTATATCATCATCTCCCACGCATACTTGTAGTAGCAACAACCAAAATTTTAGGTGAAAATAATTTCAATATATCTCCATGATAAACCAAATTAGTTTGAACGACAGGTGCACAAATGTAACACAATGTCTAGGACATCTTTCCTAACATTCAGTATACAACACCCCAGGAGTAATACCACAACACATTCCTTTGTTAACTTAGGATAACCAAGTCCATCATTTAGGATTTTCTTCAAAAAATAAGCATCACTATGAGGCTCCTTAGTTTCATTATACTTTAGTGTTTCAACATAATGTTCTTCTTCATCCTCACTTGGATTTTCCTATTCTTCCTTGGTCATAATCTTGTAAAAAGAGAGATAACCTTTATTATTCCAAAATAAAAATTAATAATAGAAGGTAAAAGCTTCATATTTTCCTCTATCACACACCATTCTACACTCCCTGTTGCCTTCAACATTACATTATGTAGTAATATTCACAAAAAACTAATTGATTGACTTTTCATAGCAAAGAATAATATCAATAACAATATTCATTTGCCCAATAGATTTTATCATATCTATAATCCATTTAAAATTAAGAGAAATTATAATTAACTCTTTTTCACAAGTAACCCTTCTTATAAAAACATATTCCCACTTCTGAATACTTATTTTTGAATGGAATGACACATTATCTAGGGGAGCATCAACAAATTTCACAAGAGTCCTATTTCCAACAACCTTTCTCCTTATGATGGACACCATGTCTTGGAAATCTGCTTCACCATTTATCTATATTCACAAGAATCTTCTATATTGGAAACTTAGCCACTAACATGACATACATGTTGTCTGGTACATCCTGGTTGACACCTTTATTACCATATTTGGTGACATATTTGAGCATTTGGTCACTCCACACCAAATGATAGAAACCACTACCAACATATATACTTTGGGAATAAAATGCGTAGTATTTCATTTGATTCAGTTAAAAATTAGGAAAGTAGGTAACATCCCCTACCATGCTTAACTCAAACTCATACTACATTTGTTGGACAAAATGCTCCACCATTTTATCTAACATGTGAACTATCATAACATTCTCATTATCTTTCACAATGACATCATATAGTAGCTGAAAAACCTATTCAAATGTCAAAGCTTCTTTTGACAACTTCCTTTCAAGAGCTATCCTCTTGTGATACAAATACTTCCACTTCAGCACACTTTCCTTAAAATGAAAATACATATTGTCTAAGGGAGCAATAAAAACATTTGTGAGAATATTTATGCCACCAATTATTTTCTTTGACTTCTTATCAGACCTTTTACTAAGACAAACATATTTAATAACACCTTCATTGATATGAGGAGGCCCATCATGAACTTCATTATTTTAGGGATAGAACCCCCATCCATACTGACATAATCATTTACAACATCATAAATATTGTCACTCACGTTATTCACCACATGATCCTTTTCTTGAGTAGCCTTGTCTTGAGACTTGGTTATATTCCCTATGTTTCTCTTCCTTATGGTGGAAAAAGTAATGTCCTAATAAACTTCCACATAATCATCCTTCTTAATAACACCATCCTAGTCAGTGGTATAATTACTAACATCTAGATTTACTTCCACATTCAAGTACCTATTGTGGAACACACATTTAACATCCATTTGGTAAAGTTTGAGATTCAAAATACATGAGTGTATTGATATCAACCTGATGGATCTAAGATGGCAATAGGAGCAAAAGTTTCAGAATCATAAAAATATCCATCTTTTTAGTAGACAATACGATGTTTTTTTATTTGTTAGCAACAACTTACTCCACATCAAGACCAATGAGACCAATATATTTATCCTCATTGGGATTCATCTCAATTAGAACATCATCTATAGATTGTGTGCCCTTGGTAAATAATCCATATACCTTGCTATTAATAGCAAACTCTATAAATATGCTTTCATAATTACTTACCACATCTTCAACCAATATCTCAACATTTTTCTTCACCCCTTCTACTGCATGATCCTTCTTTCTTTTTTATGCAAATTTTATTTTCTCATCATGATTATTAACAAAACCAACACAAGATACACTATTATCAACCTCAACATCTTCATGGAAATGATCATCATCATTCACAAAATTATTCTAAGTGGTCACATCATCATTCTCCTAATGAATTTGAGACTCTTTCAACATGTCAGACAAGATGTATGGCATATCTTTATCAACATCTTGATTTCCCAGATTAGTTTCTTGGATCTCCTCACTAAAATACTTTTTAATGAGGTGATGATTTATTATAGGCCCATACATGAGTGGGACGTCAGTTACATTTCCACCAGCAGCTATATCAGACTTATCAACATGTTGAATATTGCAAAGAGAAATATCTGGAACATACATCTTATAACAAAGATTCAACTGACTAAGAGGAACACCATATCAGTTTCACCAAACACAATATCATGTTTTGATTAATCAAACTCCATAAATACAAGAAGTAACTCTTCAATAGGAAGAATTATGCTATAATCACTATTCTTCTTTAGCTTCTTCTTTTGAGCCATTGTTTGTTGTTTAATGTTGGAAGGACCTCCAACTTGATAACCAACCTTTCCTTCAATGTCAACTCCTTGCATGAGTTTCATAAAGTCCATAAGTGATAATTCAGAAACATGAGTAAGATGTTGAACCATCTTGTATGAAATCTTGCTTTCCTTCTTAAATTGACAAACTTCATAAATTTTACCTTATTCAATGATATTTTTCTCTACAACAAAGTTCCTTATACTCCTAAGCTTAGTTTCTATTTCTAACATATCATCCATGATGTCTGAAACATGATCTTCATCATTATGCTCTACATTGGCAACAATCATCTTAATCTTTACAAATTTCTTTCTCTTATTACTATCACAAAATGTAACATGACAATCTTTAAAATAAAATACTTCATGGGGGTACAGACAATATGAACAAGAATATTAGGCTTGCCATGCAATATGGACCCTTTATCCTCTAATACATTTTTCAAGTTTTCCATATTTTAGAAATTTTGTATTTCAAAGGAAAATAAACTCCTAAAATTTCTCTCTTTCAAAAGTTCACAAAATTTTTTCACTTTAACTTTTTTCTAAGCCATCATTTATATTCCCTCCTAAACTCTCAAACAAAATATAAAATTTTAGATAAAAATGTATTACCCAAACTCACATATTTAATTGTTCATTGTTTAATCACTACTATAAAAGGGTCCTTTCACTACGACGCCTCTTAAAGGGATATCATTACTGTTGATAAACTGTGATAAAGTAAGGTGTGGTAGTATGTGTCATTTTTACCACCACGGGTTGGAAACTGTAGTATAAATCCAGTAGCACATTACCTATCACTACTAGGGGATGACAATAGGCATAATTTGGGCAGGGCACTATAGTACTCGTCCACATATCTGTACTTTAAAAAATATATGTAATCAAGCTTACACCTGCGTGGACATCAATGTTTGTACTCGTACTTGTGCCCTATGGTAAGTACCCATACCCATTCCAATTTACCTGCATTTCTAATAAAAATAATATATCATTTATAATTTATCATGTCATTTTATTTAACATTAAAAAGAGTTCAAGGATAATAAAACACCTTAACAATATACAACTTTTATCAACAATATAGAATTTTTATTAACAACAACATATCTCAAACAACATAGAACTTCTATCAACAACAATATACTTTAAACAACATACAACATAACAAAAACAAAATCATGAACAACATAAAATTTTTATCAACAACAACATACCTTAAACAACACATAGTTTTTATCTACAAAAATAAAATCATGAACAACATACAATTTTTATCAACAACATACTTTAATAACATACAACATAGCTCAACAAAAACAAAATCATGAACAACATAGAACTTTTATTAACAACAACATACATTAAACAACATAGAACTTTTATAACAAAAATAAACTCATCAACAACTTTGAACTTTTATCAACAAAAACATACTTTAAACAACATACAACATAATTCTACAAATACAAAATCATCAACAACATAGAACTTTTATCATCAAAAATAAAATCATCTACAACATATAACTTTTATCAACAACATACTTTAAACAACATACAAAATGGATCAACGAAAAAAAATCATCAACAACATATAATTTTTAATAAACAACAACATACCTTAAACAACATATGACTTTTATCAACAAGATTAAAATCATCAACAACATAGCTCAAGAAAAACATTAACATATCTCAATAAAAACATAAAAAATATCACAACTCATAATATAAAAGGTGGAAACGTCTACGTAGCATGAAATGTGAAAAGGGAGTGAAAGAACTGAGTGTTGTGTAACACATTCCCTTGATCCATAAGATTTAAAGAATATATGTTGGAGTTTTGTAAAGTGGTATGCAACCGTTCATGAAGTAATAATGCGTGAGAGAGTGTTAAAGTTTTGTTAAGAGTTGGACATTTACTTTATCGTGAAAGAGCGAACTTTTGCTTAAATATAAGTTATACTTTTCATCATAGTTGACATATCTTTTGTAACAAAAAAAAGATGTTGGTATTGAGATTCAAAACCTATAAGCCATATCATTACAATTATTAATATAGACACCATAGTGAAATATCTTTTAATAAAAGAAATAAAAATACAGACGCTTAAATAAAAACTATTATTATTTCAATTGAATTAATAATCGAGATAATGGCATTTTATATTATGTGTATTTCACATTAGGAAATGCGTTGATCCACCCCATTAACAAGATGTATACCTAGGGTTGAATCTGAAATCCGACAGAAAGATATATATATATATATATATATATATATATATATATATATATATATATATATATATATATATATATATATATATATATATATATATATATATATATATATATATATATATCACTGTCAAAATGCTATAAGGATGTTGAGCAGGTGATTGAATAAAGCAATAAACATGATTTGATTTGGAGGGTCCAGTCCAATTTTATCAAATTTGATTCCACTAATTCTTTTTATAGAATTGAATGCCTATGATTGATGTTCCTGATAATGTTTTCCATGCACGAATATTTTCCTTTTCAATTCAATTATGATGTTTGTTCAACCCAATCTAATACTGTTAATTAAAAAACGCATGGCATGAAGATATGAATGAGACAAGGCATCTGTGGTCGCAACTTTTTGTCTAATTAACATTACAAATACAGAATATAATTGACTCTAATAATACACTATTGGCTCTCTTTACCACCACCAAACGGATATCTAATGGATAGTCTTATTTTAGCTTATAATGTATAAACTTATTTGAACAAATTGATTGACTAATTAAATATTTCTAACTAGCTTGTAACATATTTTAATATATATATATATATATATATATATATATATATATATATATATATATATATATATATATATATATATATATATATATATATATATATATATATATATATATATATATATATATATATATATATATATATATATATATATATATATATATATTTGAATAAACCATTTTAATTAAATGAGTTAAATATATATCATTTATTTTATTTGAATTCTCCTCTATAATATTTTTTTTTTAGTTTTCTCCTTATACAAAACGGGTTCATCCGCGGTCGTATTATAAATGATTGCATTTGTTTGGCTTCAGAAGCTATTAACGTGTTGATAAAAATGGCTTCGGAAGCTTTTAACGTTCTTGATAAGAATTGCATGTTTGGTAATTTCGCTGTTAAAGTGAACATTTCTAAAACTTTTGACACCATCAATTGGGATTTTATTATCAAAGTGTTACAGGACTTCGGCTCCAGTCCTATTTTTTGTGATTGGATCCGCACCATTTTGCATTCCTCTTTTCTTTCGGCAAACTTCAACGGGTAAGATTATTTAGAACAATACCATTCCTCCTAGTTGCGTCTGCCTCCTTTAGAGGATGGTTCATCGCAAGCTGCCCATGGACGACATCCTCATTAAACGTAGTATTTATATTGTTTCTAGATGCTCCTTATGTCACACTGCTGCTGATTATTTTCATCATATTTTCTTTTAATGTTGTTTTGACAATAAACTTTGGAATTAGCTTTAGGTGGTTTTTCAGGCTGCCATTATTCATACGTTGTCATTAATTTGGAATATTCATAATGATGCTATTCATGGGAAGCGTCTGATGCCTTGATAATTGGCTGGCAACTGGATATCGAAACAAGTGGTTTTTTCTGGTAATTCTTGTTCAAAAACTTCGTTATCAACAATACGGATTTTGGAATAATTAAAGCTTTTGGTATTTCTATTAAGCCTTCCAAAGCATCGTTCATCCGTGAGGTGTTTTGGGAACCCTCACGCTTTGGATTGGACAAAAGGCAATAACGATGGTGTTTTTTTTTCATGAAAACTCTTTGGCCGGTAGTGGGGACATCTTTCGAAACCATCATGGAGACTTTTTATTAGCTTTTGCGGAAAAAATTCATTGTGGAATTTGATGCATCAATTAAAACCATGGAACCCACTATTTTGAGAGTTTGAAATAAGCTTTGGCTTGAGACCGATTCAGCTACCATGGCCAAAGCTTTTTACAACCACAATTTGGTTCTTTGGATATATTGTAATCGTTGGATCTCTTGTTTACCTTCTGACAATCTCACTAACTTAGTTATATCTCACCACTACGCCAAAATTGGCATTATAAAGCGCAACAAAGACAACGCTTTTGTTAAAAAGCGCTACTATAGGTCTTTGGAAAAATTCGCTAAAAAAAGCGCTTTCTAATGGGTCAGCTTAGACAGCGCTTCCCATAAAGCGCTGTCTAAGGTGACCCTTTAGAGAGCACTTCTTTGAGCGAATTTTTCTAAATACATATAGCAGCGCTTTTTGATAAAAGCGTTGTCTTTGTTGTTTGACACAATTATATTAAAAAACATCAAGAATCATAAAAAATGACAAAAGGGGGGAGGGAGTCGAACCCACGCCCTTTAGGTAGGGAAAATAATTTCACTTCTAAAAAATTAAATACATAATTTTTAAGCTAAATATTCTACATTTAATATTTTAATTGGCACCCTTAATTGTAGATGTCTATATAAACACAACTTCAAACTATTAGTCATCATCTCACCTTTTTCACTTAATCCCTCAACAAATGTGAATGTATGTCTTTTTGTTTTTTTTAATGGCAAAATATTATATTTAAACAAATCAAGATACACTAATAGTAGCAACTCAAAGCACAAGAAGTGTCCATAAAAAGAAAAAACAAGACACAAGTCAGAAAAAACATGAAAACACTAAAAAGAAGATATCAAACAAAAACATAGCCATAACTACTAAAGAACCACCTCGATACTCGCATGCTAGAGCCTAAATCAACCAGATCCACCATCAACATATCAGATCCCAATAAAAGAGAAACTGAAGGTCCACCACCGCACTCTGAAATACAACAACCCCTCAATCTGCTATAGGTACAGGTAGAGGATAAAATACTGAAGTCAATTTGTGAAGGTGTTAGAGTTCTCCTCAACCATACTCAAAACCTATTTCAAAGCCACACAATTGTTCTACTCTTCCACTTATTTTGTTGTTATTGTGACTCCATTAAAGATTACATTGTTGCAGGCTTTCCAAATAGACAAGACAAATGCATGCCAAATCATAAGGTAACAACCTCTATACTTAACGATATCTCCTAAAGAAATGAAAAACTAAAGAAAAAAACCTAAGAACCTGGTGAATAACTACATGTGTCTCCTAATCCCCTAAAAACTCTATACCACACAGAGGATGTTATCTCACAAGTAACAAAAAGGTGAGAAACCAACTCAGCTAGAAACCCATAGAAGGGACAAACAAACATTCTAGTATCGGATATCACTTTTTTTTCTAAATAGGATGAATTTATAGGGGAATATATCCTACAAAACCTTCTAGGGAAAAATCAATATCTTAGACGGATCCTAACTACGCCAAATAATAGAAAGGATATGAATCTGAAGCGAAATATGGGTCATATAAGTAAATAAACTCTCCATCTGGATAAGATAAGCGGGGGCCACTAAAATAGAACTATCTAAATAATGCTTCAAAAATCCATTTATCTTTTTCCATGGTAAAGATAACATCTCTAAGTAAGGCTCAAAACTCCTCAATAACAGGAAACTCTTTATGGAAGAAGGTACTTCTCCATCTAAGGTCCCAAATCAGGATCCCATTAATACTTACTTCTATCTCACCCACTAGTGGTCAATTGTTACAAAACACTAATTATTAATGAATTACTTGATTGAGTTTTGAGCCTTAATAGACTGTGATAAGTTGGATTATTTAGTTAAGTTCAATGAGAGATACATACCTTCAACCATTTAGTTATTTAAGCATTCCCCATTAGAGGACTAACAATAAAAACCTTAAACAACAATGAGGATAGTAATCCCCTCATACTCACTATATCCGATGACAATATCATCAATCTTACAAGGTACATTTATTGATCTACCACAATTATAAATATGATAAAATTTGTGTATATTCGATTCAATTAGATTTATCAGTTATCTCACAACTAATAAAAAGGTGAGAAACTAACTCAACTAGAAATTCATAAAAGAGACTAATAAGCCTACTAGTATCAGATATCACCCCTCTTTTAAACAGGTTGACTCTAAAGGGGAATATATCGTGCAAAACCTTCTAGGAAAAAATCAAGATCTTAGACGGGGATCCAACTACACCAAATGATAGAAAACATATGACTTTGAAACGAAAGAGGGACCATATAAGTAAATAAACTCTCCCTCTGGATAAGGTTAGCGGAAACCATTGAAATAAAAACTATCTAAAAAGAACTTCCAAATCCACTTATTTTTGTTCAGAGTAAGGATAACATCTCTAAACAAGATTGAAACTCCTCAAGAACAAGAAACTCTTTGAGGAAAAAAGTTCTCCTCCATCTAAGGTACCAAGTCAGAATCCCACTAATACTCACTTCTATCTCACCCACGAGTCTTTTTTGTCTGAGAGAGTTAAAGAAAAGATCAGAAAACTTGAAATTAAGGGTTGTGTTTTCTACCTAAGGATCCTTTCAAAAGGAGGTGTGATAATATAAACCTACTTTGCTATTAATGTTTTCAAAAAATCAATCTGACTACGATTCTCTTTTGATACAAGATAAGATATCTCTTTACACCCCATCGAAATTGTATGTCTCTAACATTTTCACTTAGTCATTCAAGAGAAGTGAATGCTTATAACATCTCTCACCCATAAAATAGTTATGAGAGTCACAAGAGTCGACAAGGTTGGGAAATTGTTTGTCTTTTGTTATGTATAATTTTGGAATTTAGCTTGAAGACATAAGCATCACGTGAAAAGACTAGAAACTAAGTTGGTAGTAGCAACTGTGACTGTGACTAATTAACCATTTCCATAGCTTACTTATTTCTTTTGCACAAATAAAAAAAAATCCACATTAAAAAACGACACTTTTAGTTTATAATAATAATATATACTTATATAATAATACATTTGCAACAAAAAAAGAAGTTTATAATAATTTTATTTCCCACATGGACAGCTTGTTGATTAGTAGTTGCTCCGCTAGCAAGAGAGGTACGAGACGAAATAGTGTTGCTTTATGATCCCTAAAATTAAATATTATAATGAAAAAATTCGAAGAAACTTATCAATGAATAAATAATAATTTATATTTAATATTGTATGTTAGTGAAATATTTTAATTATCTATCTATAAATTGTGGAAAGTGTTGAGAATATTCTGGTTGTTTACCTCAAATGTATTTCCTAAATGATAAGGATATATAATAATTGAGTCACGAGATTGTACTTAAAATAGAAGATATAAAGAGTCACGAGATTACACATTGAGTCACTCCCCTAATGTTTATACATAAAAGAAATGGTGCCAAAATACATTTATATTACAAGAAAATGTGTCACAATATTTTCAACATCTTCCATTTGTTGTCAGTGATTATGTTTTGTTTCTGGTTATGGGTGGAAAATCTCATTCATTTGTGGGTGTACATGTATAAAGACAAATTAAATAAAGAGTTTTTTTAGATCACTTAATTTTATGAAGGTCTATTTAAATAAATTTCAATTAAAAATTTCTTAAAAATTATATATATATATATATATATATATATATATATATATATATATATATATATATATATATATATATATATATATATATATATATATATATAATTGTTATGCATTGATAGTATAAAAAGTTTTACACCGTCAATTTATTCAATATTTGAATCAATAGTAATTATCATTCAATATTTTAATTAATAACTTGATTAATAAACAAAATTTATTAATGTTTTAACTAAATATATTTTTTCTAATTAGCTATCAAAACTTCAAACAAACATGAACTTTGAGATTTAATTTGAAATTTCAAATATTTATATTGGATTATTTATGCAAAGAATGTGAATAAAAATAATTATTTTAATTTACAGTTTTAAATGATAAGTTATCAACAACCATCAAAAATATTGATAACAATAAAAATAGTAAATTGACAAATAAAAATAATATATTTTAAAGAATTAAAATTCTCAAGAGCCATTAAAATATATAAAAATCTTGATAATAACAATTCAAAGCAAATCAAATTTTCATTAAATTTGTTAAATTTGTTGTATTTAATCATACTACACAAATATTTGAAGATATTAATTATTTTAATAATCATCAAAATTCAATTTCATATTACATTGATTTATTGAATATTTATAATTTAAAAAATCTTTCAAAAATATTTAGATAAAACTTATTTTATCTAATGTTACACATCAATATTCTTCTAATAAAATAAACATAACCCCCATATTAATATATGAGAAAAAATAAATTTTATTAGAACAAATATAAAACTATCAAGAAAGATTTATGTACACTTTTTATTTATAATAATCACTATGAGTTTTAATATATTTATGACTCTTAATATAACATATTTATATAATTTAAAGAAGATTAAACGAATAAATATTTATTTTTATTTGAAAGTAAAATTACTTCCAATAAATATGGATTTAAATCAATAACAATAGTATTACAATCGCTTCCAACAAATATGTATTAAAATCTATAATATTAACGATAAAATATGAATGTAAAATTAATTTCAATAAATATGTACTAAAAAGCAAAATTATTCCTGATATAACTATGTATTAAAATTAATAAAAATAAGTTAAAGAAAAACAAAATATGAAATTTACTTTTCTAAGGTATTTTACATTTTTCTTGTTCTTCATTGGACTTTTTTTCCTGCTATATCCATTTTCAGTGTTTTCTGACATTATGTTTTTTCAAGATTGACATAAGAGTCTTTCCTTGCCTCAAGAATATCCACTGCTCATCTATGTTGCACCATCTATATGTGTCTCCTTTGCATTTGTTTCCCAAGATTTCTTTTATCCCTTCATTTCTATCTCCATCATATAAACTCAAATGTAATTTTTTTGAAGATAATATATAATCATGTTCAGAAATAGGATTAGACAAGTTGGATTAAGTATATTATTGATATTGAAGTCAATAAATCATTTGAATTAGACGTTAGAATTAAATATATAATTCTCAATATTAGGACCTATGTTTGACTTGTCATTTTGGACTAGTTATCATCATTAAACATTACTTGTCATCATTAAAAGTTTTTGTCTTTATTAATGTTGTGTCACCTAAAAGTAATATATAAAATAAGGTTCCACAAATATGCTGCAACATCACTCTCCGATTACAGATAACCCTAAAAAGTGAATTCTCATCAAACGCTCTATTCAATCTATGGTTTGTGTACGATGTCCATATGACATATTCCAAGGTCAGAAAATCAATCCTCCTCGTGTACTCCAATAAACCGCATGTAAGAGAATGCTTTGAGCTCCATCTTATGGCTCATGAAGATCCATCTATGATAATATTACATTTAGAGGAAATATTATATATAATTTCTAAAAATAATAAATATTTACACTTAAAATAGAATATGTAACCGAAAAGCTATATTGTCTCAATGGCAATGGCCTCTTCAAGGACATCATATAGTATCTTCAGAACAATATAACCATGCCAATTGAGAGATTCAAAGTAATGAAACATGGATATGTGCCTCAAATTGATCTATACATGAGACTTATTTTCTAAACTAGTACATCTAACATGATGCAACATATATACCCTAATTGTCACCTCAGACGTAGAATATTCAACCAGTGACTCATAAGTATCTCATATCCAAGAGAGACGTAAATGTGCACCCTTATTATCCTTAAAATCCTCCAATATCATCCCTTGTGTAACACCTGGGTATGTCATAACAACCATAGTTGCAATTTTCTGGTTCATCAGCAAACGGGTGAAAAATTACCATCAATGAGGATAACAAAGAGGCTAGAGACATCTTCCAAAGTAATCATTATCTCACCAAATGGAGTATGAAAGAAATATATCTTTTTATGTCAACGCTCAACAAAAGCAGGTAGTAGTGGAGTGCCAAGAATAGTGAGCATATAATCAACAAACAACAACATGCTAACATTAACAACAAATTCCCAGAATTTCTTCAGCTTCAAACCATAAGTGGATACCTTCAATGGAGTGCGATCCTATAACAAATAAATTATAAATCATCAGTTACCTTCAATTAACCTCTAATAAATAAAACTAACTTAAATTAAAAAATTTCCTTTCTTTGTCATAATTTAAAGGCAACATGATTCGTATACCCTATCGACAAGGTATAGCCATATGGCCCTCCTAGGAACCCCCAATTTGCAGAAACATAACTAATGTCACATGTATCAGCTTGATTATGCACCTATGTATCATCCTAAACATGAACTAAAAACTCATAAGTTTCTAAGAAAAATTTACTTACTTGTAAAAATATGGTAATTTGGGTCAAATCTCTAAGGCAAAGCATTTTTCTTTTTGCAAAATTCTAAAATACGCAATTTTGTTTTTGAAATTTTAAATTTTAAGGTTATAGGGGTATTCTGGTCATTTTTCATAATTAACGGAGTGCCATGTTCATCTTATGGGATGTGTTCCACACCGGAACTAGGTTTGATCATAAAATATGGATTTGGAGTTTGTTGTGGTGGTTAAGAGTTTTCGATATAGTGGAGAAGGGACTGGCCTACAAAGTTAGCACACTAAAGCTCAAGTCATTATGAGATTAAAGAGTGGTTTTTGAATGAGAGAGTATTTGAATACATGTGAAATGACACACTTTCCTCTTTATATAGGGGAGATGGTTGATAGTCGCGTGTGTGGAGTTACATGGGATGCGGTCATCCGTTGGATTTATATGAGCCATTTGCACAGTATTCTCATGAGAGATTATTTATGACATGGATGGAAATGGTCTACCTATTACACGTTTGGTAACTTAATACTTCATCTTATGGATCATGCAAACGACTCAAAATAATTTCCCTCCAAGCCATTGTCTCTACTTTGCAGGGTGAAGATATGTGACATGTGAAATTTTGGTAAGCAGATCACATATGTCCTATGAGATGTCGAGACATCTGTTATTTGCTTTTTCATACAATGAACAAGATGAAAATAGTAAAAGATTGCAGAAATTAAATGAAAACACATCAATTGTTAACCCAGTTCGGTGCAATTCACCTACTCTGAGGGCTACCAAGCCAGGAATGAAATCCACTATAATAGTATTAACTAAAAGCTAAAATTCCATGTTTACAACTTCTCACTTAATCACTACCCGTGCTTAATTTCTACCTAAAACTTTCCTAGGTATGAGACTCTTCTCAACTCCCTTTCAATCATAGTAGTGACAGAAATTACAACTCAATACAACAGTCCAGCTTTAGTATCAACATGATACAAGAGAGGCTCACAAATACACAAACCTTAAAAACCCACTAAGACATAATGTATTTTCTCACCACTTGATTAAGTTAAATCCATCTTAATTATAACCACAACTTAGATTGGATTTGGGCTTCAAAAACGCAGCAATTTTGTTACACAAAATCTGCAAAATATTCTCCAAGAAAATAGAACTTTAAATCTTAAGTTTCCTAAAATGTCTCCATGTTTAGAAAACCGCGAATCTTTAATTCCAAACTGAATCTCTGAAAATCTTCAATCTTGGATGACAGCTAGGATAAACAAACAATCTCACAATCTTCAGCAATCTGAAATTAAATCAATAGATTCAAAGACTGTAACAGGCACAGATGTCGAATAACTCTATTAGTACATCTTGTCTAGCATGTCGATGTTAGATTAGTTTTACCAAAATTAATGCCAACACCAAAAACTACAGAATCATCAATCTCCCTCTGTGGCATATTTTGGATAAAACTAACCAAATAACCTTTGTACCCAGGTCAGAGACTAACATCAGGTCCGCAACAGAATAGGATAACCTTTTTCACAAAGATATTCTTCTGCAACAAATAGTTAAAAGAAATGCCTCCCCCCAATAGCAGAATCTTTCCCCCTCAAGGAAACGACCAAAGAAAACTACTACTACTTACTTTGGCGTCAGATCAATACTACTACTTACTTTGGTATCAGATCACTACTACTACTTACTTATCCCACTTTTTAGCCATAATATGCCAAACCAAGCCATTATGCATTAAAGGCAATCAACCAATAGTAAGAAAATCAGCAGCAGAACACATCGAATCACCAAGAGCAGAAAATGCCCTAAAAGAACCAAGAATTTGTTTCCTAGCTACAACTTGCTTCTTAGACAGAGGCATGATGTCCTGAACATTTTGTTTGACAGCATACTCTGACTCACTTAAGAGTGCTTCCTTACTTTTCTTAGAAGCAGAAGCCACATCATCAATATTCATATCATCAACATTGACCAACTATGTAGACTGATGGTTCTTCCACCAACACTTTTCTTTTTGTCTTCAGACAAATCTTTCTCACTTTTAGCAACCTTAGGTTTCCACACCTTTCTAGTTTTAATCATATCATGATTAGCCCCAGGTTTTGTTGACTATTTTGGATAACCATATAGTTTATAAAGTAGGGTTTTATGTGACCAAACCTTCCATAATAATGACATCTCCATCATTGGGTCTTGCTTCCTGAGTAATCTTTTTGATGTCTTTCTGATGTTGGGACATTTTTCCTGGCATCTTTTGTTCCTATTTTATTTTAGATTGAACAAAAGTCATTGCATACGCTTTACTTTTCTTCATTACAACTTGATTATCATAACCAAGACCTGTAACATCTTCAACATTCTTCCCTTTTGAAGAATTCCATCCAGCATGTCAGAACTACTATTAAGCATTCTTACAGATTTAGTCATATTGTCAAGTTTTGAGTTGAGTAATACAACTTCCTCCTTCAAATCAAAGATGACAGTCATATACTCAACTTTTTCAGCCTAAAGTTAAGAAATAACCTTCTTTTGATCCTCTCCTAGTTGACACACTTCTTCACTTATGAGGCACAAATCTTTATATGAAGCAACACGTTTATCAAAAGTAAGTTCTCCACTATCTGATTCTACATCAGAATCACTAATACCAGTCAAAGTAGTAACTTGTTTTGCGTATTTTATTTCAAGATCACTTTCAGAATCATCTCCTGACCATGACACATATAGATCTTTCTCTTGCTTCTTGAGATATGTAGGACACTCGAATCTTATGTGTCCAAAGCCTTCATATCATTGGCATTTAATTCCTTTACCTTGATTAGTCTTCTCTTTAGTATTAGACACAGAGGCTATGCTTTTCTTCTTTTCAGACTTTTCACATATCCCTAATTCAAAGTTCTGAAGATATCCCATAAGTTCATCAACTTTCATGTTGCTTATGTATTGGGCTTCTTCAAAGGAAATTACCTTCATGTCAAATCTCTTTAAAAGAGATCTGAGAATTTTTCTGACCAACTTATCTTGTGACATCTCCTCCCCCAGGGAACTTGATGCATTGGATATCTCAATAATATTCATGTGAAAGTTGTGAATACTCTCATCCTCCTTCATTTTCAAGTTCTCAAACTTAGTTGCAAGAAGTTGAAGTTTTGACATCATCACCCTAGAGGTTACTTCATGAGCAGTCTTTAGTATCTCGTAAGCATCTTTAGCAACAATGCAATTATTGATCAATTTGAAGGTGTTCTTGTCCACTCCATTGAATAAGACATTCAAGGCTCTACAGTTTCCAATAGGAAGATCATTTTCTTCCTTAGATCATTCCTCTTCTAGCTTCAATCAGTTGTTTCCTTCCCATTTATGCCATTCACAACAAGGTGTTCCCAACCTTTGATAATTGTTTTCCAGGTTTTTCTATCAATAGATTTAGAAAAGTCACCATACGCGCTTTCCAAATATCATAGTTGGTGCCATCCAAAATAGGTGGTTTGTTGACAAACCCTAGTTCCATGTCCATTGTACCAGAAAGTATCTTCCCTGAATCTCACCCAAAAACAGACAGGATGCCTGCTCTGATACCAATTGAAATTCTGGTAAGCAGATCTCAAATGTCTTATGATATGTCGATACAACTTCTCTTTGTTTTTTCACACAATGAACAAGATGAACACGATAAAAGATTGCAGAAAGTAAACGAACACACAACAATTGTTAGCCTAGTTCGGTGCAATTTACCTACTCTGGGGGCTACCAAGCCATGAATGAAATCTACTATAGCAGTATTAATTCAAAGCTAAACTCCCTCGTTTACAACTTCTCATATAATCACTGCACATGCTTAATTTCTACCTAAGACTCTCATATATATGAGACCTTTCGTAATTCCCATTCAATCACAGTAGTGATAGAAATTACAAATTAACACAATAGTCCAACTTTAGTATTAACATGATACAAGAGAGGCTCATAAATACACAAACCCTAAAAAACCACTAAGAAACAATGTATTTTCTCACCACTTGATTAGGTTAAATCCATCCTATCTATAACCATAAATTATATTGGATTTGGGCTTCAAAAATGGAGCAATTTTGTTGCACATAATCTGCAAAATATTCTCCAAGGAAATAGAACTTTAAATCTTAAGTTTCCTAAAATATCTCCATGTTTAGAAAATCGCAAATCTTTAATTCCAAACTGAATCTCTGAAAATCTTCAATCTTGGACGCCAGCTAGGATAAACAAATAATCTCAAAATCTTCTGCAATCTGAAAATAAATCAACAAATTTAAAAACTATAACAGACACAAATGTCGAATAACTTTATTAGGACACCTTTTTCAACACGTCGACATCAGGTTAGTTTTACTAAAATTAATGCCAACATCAAACTACATAATTAACAACATGTATCAATAATAGGCCACAGGATTTGTGGACGTGGAATCCCTATATTGGAATTTTTCCTTCTTGGTAATATGTGCATTAGATATCTCTCTTGGAAGTTGTATTGTAACACTGGGAGTGATTGGCACAATTTTATTATCTAACTAATAATGATTTGTATCCCTCTTTAGAGTACTTGATTACTTTCAATCCGTTTCTAAGAAGATCTCAATTATTGGTGGTGTAGGGTATATCGAATAGTCCTCAGTGCCTGAATGGAATATAAAGGGCTTTTGAAGCGTTATTTCCCTTTTTGTAGTTAGTGATATGTGTAGAGAGTGTTTTTGTTTTCTTTATTGTTCCTTTATAAGAGCATTTGTTCTTAACATTGAATCAAGTTCAAATAATTTTGTTCGTTGACATTGATTTTACATCTCTGACTGGTCCTTCTTCCTAATTCCAAAGTGCATGTTCTCTTTTCGCTTTTTTCCATCTTCTACATGGCTTCCTAGATAGTGATCGCTTGAACTTGCTTTCTTCATCGTGCCTGTATTTTTCTGCTTACAACATATTTTTTCCATGGTAATAGTATCAACTTCGGCTAAAAAGGCTGGTAAGGATATTTCCGACAACTAGGTTTATCCATGCATACCGGTGAGTTGGGTGTTTGTTAAAGTTTTCTAGTTAGTAGCCTTATGTGAGGAGCTTAACAACATTAACTAAGCATAAAGAAACTGGTAAAAGTGCTGCATTCAGACCCGCTTGTCGTTGGATGCCATATCAAAGGAGGAAAGGAATAAGATATTTGGTAACTGGCATCTTGGTCTTATTTTCCTTGAACCACATCTGATGCCTCATTTCTTAATTTTGTAAATATGATGAAGAATAAGCATGCTATGCATAAATTAAAGAAAGAGATTCAAAAGGCTTCTGCTTTTGTCATAATTATGAGTACTCATTTTGTTGGGGGAGCTTCTACCTCGAGTACGTCTGTTAGGACACTTTTTGGTCCAATTATTGGGTAGGTCGTTGAAACAACTCATCTTCCTATTAAAATGGAAGTTTGAGATTCCCATAACAAGATCGCGATGTATAAAGTCTAAATACCTTCATAGTAGGTCGACATAGGAAGGTTGACCCTCACCCCATAGCTAGAGATATTTAGGTTGAAAGATATCTTAACAAACATCCTCATCATAGAATTCTAGAAGGGCATGCCTTACTCAAGTGCATTCACATTTATTGTTTCTAGATCATCCTAGACCGAGGATGGGTAGAAAACTTTTGTATTCAATATCTTGGGTTTTTTTAGGAGGCTCGGAAAAAGGGAATTATCCAAATTGACATTTCATACTCGTCGGGCGTCAACGATTTTGGTGTTTGGGTTTTCTAGCCAAATAAAGGCTTCCTTACTTGTTTGTTGATCGGAAAATAGCAAGTGTACTATTTTTACCGATGTAGTAATAGAAGGGATTAACCCCAAATATCGATCTCAAGGACTGCGTACTAAAATAAGTTCTTAGTGATTAATTTCAATTGGACAAAATTCATGGTTTAAAGGTTTGAAATTAAATTATATAAACTAAAGAGAATAAAACGTATACTAAAACAAATAATTTCACTAATATGAAAGTAATGCCAGGGACGGTGTATGATTCGCAGTGCAATGACTCAAATGTTCCTTAATTTTAGAGATATGCTTTAAAAAGTGTCTTTCCTAAGTTTATAATGTTTTTCCAAAATTCCATCAAAGAAAAACCTTTGGTATTCTTCATTGACCGTGATTCCTCAATGGTCAAAGAAGAATATCAAGCAATAATTCTGACATAAAAAGGTTTTCACAAAAATATCCCAATTCCTCAGTAATATTTTTCGCGATAAAATTTATGCAACAAGGTTAGGATGGTTGGTCAGACCAAATCCTAACCACGATCAATTATCCCATTTTCCAACAAAGATAAAGCATTAAGGACGTTGCAATAAAATAAAGAAACGAAATTAAAAACATAATCTCAAATTGAAGAATTCAAATAGTCATTACATAAAGCAAATCAGGGACACCCCCCTGGCATTGGGGGGTTTAGCCACTCATGTTCATACTTGAAATAAAAACAGAGCAAGAAAATTGAGACATTACAATTAACGTCGGATTCGTTGGATCGTCAATCGCTTCCGCTCTTGATCAATCCTTCTTCTCCCGTATTCGTTCAATCCCAAAATCCCCAAATAAATAAAAAAGTGTTTCTAACCGTAATAATTGTCAAATATAAATCAGTCTTCAAAAGCACCGCGAAAGATCCGGAATACCCTTGAAGCAGCAAAACATAAGATTTTTCTCTGGTCTTCACAACACGGGCACCCGTGTTGTGCCTCTGGTTCACCACAAAACCTCTTCTTCCACAGCTGCCATGACACGGGCCGTGTTGTACAACACGGGCACCCGTGTCACAACTCTGACTTCTTCTTTTTCTTTGTAAATCTCAGTTTCTTCTGGTATTCACAACACGGGCCGTGTTGTGTAACACTGGAACCCGTGTTGTGCCTCTGAAATCCCATTTTTCTTTCGTTTTTTCATGCTTGGATCATCTCTCGGACGCCTCGAACAACCGATTACATATTTACCTGAAACACAACAAACAAAACAACCACATAACCCATTCCACAGATAAAAACAAAGTAAAAACGATTAAACTAACTTGCACGCAATATTGAGAAAACTATAACAAAACACGAACGAGATACTACAAACAAACCAAATTAGACTCAAAAGACGCTGAAAACCGGCTTGAACATTACCACTAAATATCACTGATCATTTGTCTTCGATGGGAGAGGGAGAAACTCAAGGAATAGGTTGACAATCTTACATTTGAGAAGATTTGGTATCTAGATCATATCTTAGGTGCTTCTAAAAAATTTCGAGCTATAGAGGCAAATAAGGAGTTTCTTTTAAGTATCTTGACACTCTGTGGAAAAGGTACGACTACTTTCTTGATAAGTAACCAAGAAGAATAAGGTTTTGGCTTTTATTCGAGCATCTTTATCTGTAAGAGGTGACATATTCCCAAGTCCTTCTCGAAAAAGGATATTGGATAAGTCTTTGAAATAGTCTCGAGAAAGTCATAAGAAGGCCAATGACGTTCTTTGAGTGATACACCAAGTCATTACAAGAGGATTTTTCAATTTTTGATGGTACCTTTGAGAGCGCCTTGAAGCAAATGGAGTACTTTAACCCCGACGTTTGTAAATCTTGGGAATGGGTCCGTCTTATGAGAAATTCAAGGATAAGAAAGTAGTTTCTTTCTTGGAATAAATTCTCTTTTTTTACCAGAGTGCTAGCACCCGACATATGTGTTGTAACACCCTAAACCCCGAAACATTAAAATGATTTACATGAAAATTTAAGGTGTCGCCAACGACAACCCTTCGAAACACACCATATCATTTGAAATTATGCAATGGAAAAACATTTCATAGTAACTTCGTGAATAAACTAATAAACTTCAAAACAACAAAATCAACATCAACTAAAAAACATAATAACTCCCGTCTTCGATGTTACATGATCAGAGCACTAAAAATCACTAAAGTGAGATAAATAGATATATAAATAAAGACGAAGAGTATCTCCAACAAGTCACCTTCCTCACACAACAACAATACCACATCAATAAAATACCACCTTCCTCATGTAAACAATTTGATGGAAATTTCTATATTCTCTAAATATACTAAAAAATATATATTTTTTAGGCCTAAACACCCCTTAGAATTTTTTTATGAGGCCCAAGGCAATGGTCTAGCCCGCCTTACCCTTCGGCCCTGATACCACGATAAATAATAAAAAACACCAAACAACAATACCACATCAAACGTGGATTCACATGATATTCAATCATGTTAAATCATTTTAACATCAACTTATCATCAAGTAAACACGGTGATTAACAAAATCATCCATATAGTTCATAACATACATTCGTATAATGAACATACGTCTACACATCATTTTTCTCACCAATAACTACATAACTACCATGAGGTAGTTATATGTGTTAGCTTCTGAACGCTTTAAACAACACTCCATTCGAACCTACAGAACTAAAGTTATGGCCAAAATCGTTGGGCAATATAACATAGTTCAAAACATAATTTTTCAAAATTTGTCCTATATCAATCGATTGACATGGGATGTCAATCGATTGACATCAAAATGTTAACATTCTGAATTTCTCAAAACTCGTTTCAAAAGGCCATGCAATTGATTAATATGAACCAACAATCGATTGACATATTTTTTTCCAAAAATTTAACATGTGCAGTCGATTGACATATAGTGTCAATCGATTGACACTATCTTTTTTTCAAAAAAAAAATCAACTTTAATAAATGATATTCATCCCTCATTTTCATTAACCTTCATTCATCATTCCAACTTATATTTTCCAAATTAAATTAACCCAAAATACAAATTTGATAGTAGATTATAGTATTATCACAATCAATTTTTTTTATCATGCACATATTATGCATAAATCATGTCAATCTATCATACAACCAAACCATCATTCTCCTAAACATTCATACATATGTTCAAAGCTTCAAATATGCACCAAATCAGCAAACAGTGCAAACCTCATCAATAGGAAATAAAGGAATCATAAGCCAATATTTAAGGATGGTATGATACTCTACCGGGGACATATATTGGCCTAGATCGTCAATAAGGATAGGAAAGAGAAAATCTTGAGCATGTGTTGCTTGCAAACAGCCAAAAACTACTTTATGTCGTGTGGTCATGTCAAAGTTTGGATTCATGTCCTGAACACTTTTATTAAAAATGGCACTAGCCAAAACATGTTGTGGTTTAGGAGGGACGATGTCCTTTCTAGTAAAATCGCTAAGGTCAAAATCTAAAATCACAGTATTAAGAACATCCAAAGCTCTATTGAAATCAAGGTCCATGTCAAACATCCCACTGTCTCTCAATATATGATGTTGTAACACCCAAGATTGGACCCTAGAAGCCACAAACACGTATATGGTCCTCTAGTGTCGAGAACAAACCATATCCCCCAACTTTAATAGGTAAAAAAGTCACCCTCCATTGAAGGTCCCCGAAGAAAGGAACTCCACCAAGCATGATGTCTACAACTGCCTTTCGCAACTCTTTATCGAACCAAATAGTTATATCTCTATATGAATAGGTTGACAGGTTTTAAGGCAAAAAAGAGTTTAGCGATAACCATGCAAGAACGGAGTAGATGAAACTCACAATGATGATCCCTTAGTTGTGGTAAAAGATGTAGTAGCTCAACCGCCTCGGTCCCTCTCTTCATGGAAAACCCGTTGATAAAGCCTTCATATCGACTAACAACCCCTCTAAGCAACTCCATCCCCAACATCGGTCTTCCAATGGTTGAAGAAAACTATTCCCCACGAAGTTTACTATCATAATGCGAAAGCCAAAAGATCTCAAACTTATTAATATTCAATTCAATACATAATCCTATACTGGTATCCTAAATGATGTCAATGGCTTTAGCCACCTCTTCTGAATCCCATATGATGGTCCCATCATCAAGATATCAAGCATGCAAAAGAAATTGATATCCCCTGTGAACCTCCAATTAAATTGATATAATACATCGATTAAAAACAATATAAATTTTATTAAAAAAATGATGAAATTGCAAACAAACATACAACATCTAGGTTAATAAGGTATAAAACGAGAAAAAAATTACATACATAAATGACAATGTATTATATCAATTTAAATAGATGTCTAAATATTCATGTTTCGAGATCAACAATATTGAAGATGTCAAAACCACTTAATGAATATGCATTGAATTTAGTTTGAAGATGATTTGTTAATCTGAATTAAATGTGTTGAGATGTCTTTTTTCCGTATGTTGAATTTATATTATTTTTTTATTAATGTATTATATCAATTTAAATAAATGAATATATATATATATATATATATATATATATATATATATATATATATATATATATATATATATATATATATATATATATATATATATATATATATATATATATCAACCACATCAACATATAACATCTCTCACCCATATAAATTTCACTATCAACATTAAAGATAGCTACGAGAGTGACAAGAATAGAGAAGGTTGGGAAATTGTTTGTCTTTTGTTATATAGAATGTTGGAATCCAGCCTTTAGACACAAGCATCCATCCCGTGAAAAGAACCAAAAGACTATAAACTAAGTAGGTAGTAGCTACTGTGAGTGTGACCAATTAACCTTATATTATCTATTTATATGTTTATCATAAATTAAAGCCACACACAAAAACAACCCTGAAAAGTATAGTATTATATATACTTTATAATAATACATTTACAAGAAAATGTGTCATAATATTCTGAACATTTTCCATATTTGTTGCCACTGATTAAGTTTGGATAAGTTATCACAGAAGGAGCTTTATTTATTTATTATTTTTTTATTTTAACATTTTGGTGTTTAGAAGAGTTGTGATGAAAAGTAAGTAAAATCTGCTTAAAAATTATCTTATTATAAATTTGAATTTAAGTCTTACAAAACTATTTGTTTTTATGTGGAACTAATCAATTAATTGATTGTTGCTGCTGGTTTAAGCTATTCTGTAGAAAATTAATTCGATTTTTATTTTATTTTTTAATTTTTAGATGCTGTAATCTTAAGTGTTACGTAATTTATTTATTTTTCAGTAGTGATATTTGTGATATCGATATAAATTAGAATTTCTTTTTTTTAGTAATAGTTGTGATACGTATGAATATTTTTTAGAGGGGCATGAAGTACTTTACCAACGAAGAATCCTTTACCTCATTTTGGGTTAAAAGAGACAAAGCCCACATTTTGTAGGCTGCTGCTTTGTCTAACGATACCAGATAGAGGTTTTAGCTTTTCACCTCACCATTGTACTTGACACCCTCCCATAATTTCATAGCTGTCTTGAAAAAAATTTGAAATATATTTGTATACATAATTTTCGGTAGATAATTCAAAATTTTAAATATGTTTGTAGTTTCTATAAATATCTCAATTTTGATTTTTAGTCCTTATAAAAAAATATCGAGTTTTAGTTCTTATAAAATTACTTTTGCAACAAATTTAGTCTCTGTAGTGTAAAAATAATTTTATAGGGATTAAAAGTTGATGTTCTTTTATAGAGACTAAAAATTAAAATTGAGATATTTATAAGGACCAAAAACATATTTAACCCTTCAAAATTTCCGGTATCACCTAAATTTTCGGTAGTGTATTAAGAATTTTCGGTATTACCCGAATTTTTAAAATTTCTATGAGTTTGCAATATTATCGAAAATGTTAAAAAGTACCATATTATACCAGAAATTTCAATCAAAATAAAATTTCTGATAGTTTAATTTGTTTAAAATTTTAAACAGACATAAGGGATGTATCTATTGAGAAAGAGTAATTTTACACGAGAGTGAGATGAAGAGATAACAACCGTTTGATTTAAACTAAAAGGTTTAGATTTAATATCTTATTACACGATCCTTTATTTTCTCAATTGTTTTCAGTAGAGAAAATAAAGGATCATGTATGGAAACACAACATAATATATATATATATATATATATATATATATATATATATATATATATATATATATATATATATATATATATATATATATATTTAAGTATATAATTTATCAATGACTTGAATTTCAGTAAAAAGAAATGAAGCAATTGCTACAAAAAAGTAACATTATATAAATGAAATAATAAGCATAAAAATCGAACTGATCCATTTGAAATTAGGAGTGTTCAAAACTGAATCAACCTAATAGAAAATCGTAAACCAAACTAAACCAAACATAAACCGTCAAAAATCGTATTTGGTTCGGATTTATTCGAGTCATCTTTTAACAAAACCAAACGTTTCGGTTTGGTTTGCGATTTGTATTTTGCAAACCGAACTAAATCAAACCAAACTGCATTATGTTACAACCTAAACTTCACTTATCCCATATATAACCCAAAACTCAAACCCACCGTGTCTTATCCTTACGATCATGATATGTTTTCTCTTACTCACACTTACCTTTTCAGTTTCAACCTTCTCAAACCTCTCCTAATAGTATTGCGCATTCTTCTCACCTTCTTTGTCGTGAACGTCTCACCACTTTTTCTCCTCTATTTTTATTTTATTTTATTATAATATTTTTGATATTATTTTATGTTACAATTTTTTTCACTTTTGTTTAAACTGATTTTTGTATATTAAATGTGAAGTTTTTGTCTAAATATGATGAATTTTATTGTTATTTTGTAATGTAAGGATGACTAAATACAAAGTTATGTTGTTCTCTATATATGTATACATGACTCAATAAAAATCTTGTTAAAAACCGAACCAACCCAAAGCGCATTATTTTGGTTTGATTTGATTCAATTTTTTTTTTTAAATTCAACCGAACCAAACCAAATCGTACGCTTTTTTCTCCTGCGGTTTGAATGATTTTTAGCGTCAAAACCACTCAAACTGCACCACGAACACCCCTATTTGAAACTATAAAATAAAAACCGGAACAACATGATTTAAAATCGGGGCATTAGTAACTTATTTTGTTCTATTGCCTGATTTTTAACGTCAAAACCACTCAAAAACGCTAACATAAAACTAATAAATTGTTTCCGTAGATATATCTACCAAAAAAATCAAAATTGAATAAAAAAAAGGTGCGTCCAAAAATATTTCTCAGAAAATAAAAGAGTAAAATTGGAAACTCACATGAAAGCCCATGGGATGGGGTAAGAAATCCTTGTATTTTAAACACAAATCGGGTTTAAGCCGGATTTGAAGCAGCTTGAAACCGGTTCACAAGTTGAGTTTTTGAACCAGCGATAATTTTAAGCATATCACTCAACTCATCCATTATCTCTTTTCATTCATCTCCTTCTCCTCAATAGCCATGATTATCCCTCTTACCTTAAACCCTAACTATATTCATCTCTTTATTTGAATTCCCAATTCCCAATTTCTGAAATTTAGTTTCTTCAATCTGTTTCCATTACATCAAGCTTCAATCTTTCATTCAACATGTCTCTATTCCTAAAAGCAATGCCTTTGATGGTTCTCCGACCCAGGCCATCCTTTTTCTTTCTTTCTAGGGTTTCCACTGCAATTCCAAGGTTAATTTCAACTACCAGAACTGTTTCTTCTGTTTCTGCTTCGGTTCAACCACTTCCTGCTTCTGAAACACTCACTTCCAATGCTAAACCACCACCACTGCCTTTGCCATTGAATGAATCGCTTCAATGGGTTACAAGGACTCATTTTTGTGGTGAATTGTCTTTGAATGATGTTGGTAAAAAGGTTCAGCTTTGTGGTTGGGTTGCACTTCATAGAGTCCATGGTGGACTCACTTTTCTTAATCTTAGAGACCATACCGGGATTGTTCAGGTGCTTACATTGTTAATAGTTTATTTTTTACCTCACAAAAATGCATTTTGTGATCTATATCCGAGATTAATGATTTGGATAGAAGTATAGTACTTGATACAACATTACGACAAAAGTTGATCATGTAGTCGACTCCACTTAGTGGGATAAGGCTCGGTTGTCATTGTTGTATCTTGTATATTGTTGCTTCTATGCTATTGTGTTTTACTATGTGTAATATTGTTGTTGCATTTGATTTCATTTTATTATTCTGTGTTGACTACTTTTGTTTATAATTGAACATGGTGTATATTCTAATTAAGCTTGAAATTTAGGTTACAACACTTCCGGATGATTTTCCACTTGCACATTCTGTTATCAATGATCTCAGATTGGAGTATGTGGTTGCCATTGAAGGTGTTGTCAGGTCTCGTCCGAATGAATCAATCAACAAGAAGATGAAAACAGGCCTCATCGAGGTATATGTTTCATTAATGAAAATAAAGTGTAGGTGCATGATAATGCTTGTAGATTAACATTTAGATTCATTGTTCATAGTTTGAATGAGAAAGATATGCAGGGATGTTACCATAGTAATTAGTAGCCTTCAAATATCTTGATTCAACTTCTAAATAAGTGACTTTGAATAAGGACTAAGATATGCACGGCCAAGTCAATTTATAATGGGAGCATATTATATTTCATTACGTGTACATCTTCATATTCATGGACATGTGGTAGCTATCTAAACACTAAAGTAGTCCTTAATGCAGAGATTTGAAATGTTGGGCTGAACATCAAAAATCATGTGCAAAAAGGAGGATTAAGCTATTAGTTTTAGTTACGATGCTTATGTCGTATTAGAGCGGGTTCCATATATATGGCTTGTATTTGCGTAATTAATATGAACTGTTTGCGAACCATTATTAACTAAATAAACTAAATTAAATAGGAAATTTACTGATATATATATTATTTTTCTTAAATTAATGATATGGACCAATAGAGGTGAATGAGACATACCATTTGTGACATAAGAAATGAAAATATGTGGTTTCCAGCAGTTGCATTGCCTATATCAATAGATTAAGCTGATAAACTTATCTGACTATCTTTTGTATCTGACTGTTGAGTTGTTTTACTTGTACCATGCTTGTGCTTTCTTTTGCTAAAGTGATCCATCAAATAATTCTCTTATAGATGGGAAATTAAGGGTTGGTTGCAATATAGATTATAGTATGTAACTAACTAAATTGTACGTTTTTATTCTTTTTAAGTAAAAAATCTAGACTATAAGCAAACACACTTTCGAAGCTCTTCAAAAAGAAAAATCAACAACGTACAACGTAGTATGAGCAAACATGGACTAAGTATGTTTGCTTACTATATCTATTAGTAAACATGATAAGTAATTTAAAAGAATATTACTTCAAGCAGAAACTCACTTTTGCAAGTGGTATAAACCTCAATATCAATGAGTCAGCTTGATTATTATGCTGTTGTGATAAATGTATCATAGACTATGGTTTCATACTCTATTGACATCTGTGTCAAATTTCCAAAGGGAAAAGGTAAATCATCTTTTTTTTTTGAGTTGGTAAATCGTCTATGGAGAATCACATAGTCGCACAAAAAATTACCTAGAAAAGGTTTAGGATAGAGTCCAACTTTAAATTGAGGGTGTGTTAGTGTTGTCAAATATCGGCCATGGCGGTGGCAGTTTTTTTGACAAACGCCGTTGTCAATTTGGAAAGGATGGCGGCACTATTATGTTTTACGGAGGTTATGGCATGTTTTTGGCTTTCCACCATCGATAACACTGGTGTGTGTAAACTAGTATAACAAATCATCAAAGTAGGACACTACTATAATAGTCCAATCAATAGATTAGACCATTATAATTAGTCATGTTTATCAATAGACCCTTGAATAATATGAACGACAATACAGGGCACTGGCATAGATAGTTCAACAATTGATACAAAAGAAGTTGTAATGTAAGTACTTTTTATAAGACAAAATTCAGTAAAAATCATATCGAAAGGTGAAAAATGCCTAACATGCAGAAACTGACATTGCTTTTGTGTAGAGAGGAAAGTAACATCGAGTTCATAGAAGTCATGGTTACCCTTTGGCCAACCAGCATTAGTTTATCAATTATGCTAAAAGGATTATGTTTCAAGATTTTTTTTCATGTGAACATGCTGCAACGGTGACTGTGTAAAGCATGCTGCAATCCACTATTTTTTTTTTTGATTAATCTTATTGTGGCAAATCGATTAACCAAATGCACCATCGGCATCAAACCGAGCGAATGTGCTGGTGTGCAAAGTGGAAACTGCCTTGTACACATGCCAATAGATGAAAACAAAGGAAGTCATGAAGCTTCTCTATACACATGATGTGGCATGGAAACTGCACATTTATATAGTAAGAAGGCAAATAGAAAGAGTGTATGGATGAGAGATATATTTTTAAAAAATATTGTTTTATCATCCATTGATGTTTTGACGGGAAAACATGACTAGAAACATTTTAAGATTATAATTTAGTGTGATTTATTCTGCTATTGGATTCACATCATATTGGTTGTCTGATCTTCGATGTTTTAATTTTGTTGTCAGAAGAAATATGCTTTATACTTAACTCAATGGCGTCCTGACTGAAGATATGATTTTTCTAGTTTGATACGCTTATTTACTGTTTTCTTCATGTCTATCAAAATTTCATATTCATCATTGTGTTGCAGGTTGCTGCAAATGAGGTTCATGTGTTGAATTCTGTGAATGCAAAGTTACCATTCTTAGTTACTACATCAGATGATGCAAAAGATTCTCTTAAAGAGGAAATCCGTTTGAGGTAGTAGCCACTGATAGTTGCATGGTACTTGTATTTGCTTATATCTATATATATGTTTGATAGTTGCATGATACTTGTATTTGCTTATATCTATATATATGTTTTATGCTGGTCAGTTTCTCATAGAGGTCTGAATCTCACTATATTTAGATTTTTCCTATTAATGCTGTTGGCCGCGTTTATATGTTATGAAGTTATTTATTTAGTAAATGTCATTTCAGACTCATCTTCAATTTTAATGGAAAAGAGAGAATTGTGTGTTGCCTATCATAATTTTTCATAATATGATGATTGGCCACTGGTTTTGGGCCTAAGGCCAATAACCAAGCTGAATAGAAGAGTTACGAAAATGAGCCGCTGATGTGGCAGTTTGTTAGGATGTGCAAGGATTTATAGGTCGAAGGTCGAAGGAGGTGAGAGTGAGAGGCTCATTCGGAAAAGTTGTCAACATTCAGTTAGGAGAAAGTATTCTCTGGTTAGGATGATGCTCACAAAAGTAAGTGAGTTTTACTTCATTTTTATACTCAATACAAACAGATTTTCGATTATGAATTCACGGTCCCATCAATAGTCCGACCAGCCAGATTATTGAGAGGAGCTAGTGAAGAGTTAGAGATGTCACCGAAATTGATTAAACGGTTGGATACACTATGGAGGAATACCAAATGGACGAATACCATCAAATCATAATAACATATTTCACAAAAATGTTAGCCGGACCTTCTTTGGAAGGTGGTCATTCATCCTCTTACACTAACAATAATAAAGTCATGATAACTGCTTGTCATGACTTTAGACGGACCGTCTTCATTCAAGAAATTCACTGCATGCTTCCTCCCAATTGCAATGGGAGTAAAACTATGTGGATGATCCTATCGGTTGAAACTGCCTCGTCTAGCTTCTAACTGTGGGATCCCAGTCCTGGGGGATGGACATGATTTGCACTTTTACAATACATGGGGGTCTATGATGCATAGCTATGGGTACGGTACCCGGTGCGGGTATGGGTACCAGTACGGGATACAACATTTTAATAAAAATCAAGGTACGGGTATGTCAATTGAAAATAAGAATTTATCAGTAAAATATATTAATGGAGAAATAAATTGTTAAATTTACAACAAAACATCACAATAAAAGTTTATAAAAAAAATTGTGTTAAGTTATCGTAACATATAAACTAAAATACATAATAAATATATTATATTAATATATGAGAAAATAAGTAATGAAAAAAAAAAGTATCACGAGTACTGTATGTGTACCCGGTACTGGTACGTCACCATTTTAGAAGCACCCTTGCTTCAAAGCTGAGGAGGTTCTTCAACAGTTAAATTCTTCAGTTGTTTGGCGGCCACTACTTGCCTAATTTCATTTGATCTCGCAAGTTATTCAGGTTAACTGTAAGTGACAAGGCTATTTTTCTAGCGGATGGTAGTGATAGGACACTGGCTTTGGGCCTAAGCCCAATAACCAAGCTGAATGGACGAGTTAGAAAAAGAGCTGCTGATGTGGCATGGCAGTTGGTTAGGACGTGCAAGGGTTTATAGGGAGAAAGAGGTGAGAGTGAGAGGCTCATTCAGAAAAGTTGTTAGTATTCAGATTGGAGAAAGTATTCTCTGGTTAGGAGCGTAGCTCTGTTTAGGAGTTCTTGAACTCCAGTTTATCTTTCCTTTCATCACTGTAAGTGAGCTTTGCTCCATTTTCATTCTCAATACAAACAGATTTTCCATTATGAATTCATGGGTTCCATCATGATACATATTCATTTTTGTATTATGTAAGCATACGAGAGATTTATTGCTTACAATTACTAATTTGCAGGTATCGATGTCTTGATCTAAGAAGGCAGCAAATGAATTTTAACATATTGCTGCGACATAAAGTGGTTAAACTCATACGGAGATATCTAGAAGATATACATGGTTTTGTGGAGGTACTGTTCATTAGGTTCATCCCTCCCCTTGAGTTATTTAGTCTTTTGCACATTGTACTTTGGTAGTTGGTGTCCTGTGTTGATCTTTCCCTTTTATTTTGTTCATAAGGTAGATTGAAACTCCAATACTGTCAAGATCCACACCAGAAGGTGCCCGAGATTATTTAGTTCCATCAAGAGTCCAGGTATTAAGATTTGTTCACCTATTGCATGAGATTCTAATTTTATTATATTTCTCTAATATATTGTTAGTCTTTCTTTCTCTTTGTTTAGTATGGCTTTTAATTACAATAGAGTAAATAAGTCAACACAACAGACTTTGAAAAAATTAGTCTTGTCAAATGTTCAATCAGGCAATTAAAATTTATCTTTTGCATAATCAGTTCAATTAATTGTTCTTTTATTGTTCAATTAGATAATACAATTCTGAATTTTGGAGTTGACAGGATTTATGATCCCAGCTTCAAAAGCTATTACTTTACTTATATCTCAATGGCATTAATGTAGAGCTTATGCAGGTTTGCATTATGCATGCACCTCAGTAGACATATCATTGACCTTTTTCCTTATACTTTAGCGCAAAAAGCATCGTCCTTTGATATTTATCTGCAAAGTTTGGACTGTAAAAATGATTGCAAAAATTAGTAATTTCCCATAAGTGAGTTATCTATATTATGCCGCTGAATAATTTTATTTTATCGGGATAGCATCTTTGAAGAGTGGAGCATTGCTAATTATAAAGCAATGTGATATTTTTATCTTCTTTTTTTCACAAGATATGTAATTTATGTCATGCTTTGTTGATTCATTATCTCATGAATTATGAAGCCAGGAACATTCTACGCCTTGCCCCAAAGCCCTCAGCTATTCAAACAAATGCTAATGGTAGCTGGTTTTGATAAATATTATCAAGTAGCAAGGTATGATATTCTTTCTTCCCCTGTTCCTATAAAAAATGTATTTGGTTTGTGTGATTTACAATTAAAATGCAAGTCACCAGGTTTGTTTTGGGATAAAATGCAATTTACTTTTTCCAGATGTTTTCGAGATGAAGATTTAAGAGCTGATAGACAACCAGAGTTCACACAACTAGATATGGAAATGGCTTTTACTCCTTTAGAGGATATGTTGACTCTTAATGAAGAGTTGATAAGAAAGGTTAGTTTATATAATTTATAATCACCCTTCTCTAACAGTTTAAATAAATTCATGTTATCAATAAATTAATTTTTTATAGAGTAATAATGAAATCATATATTATTTTTTTGGAATGGAAGAATAAAGTTTAAAAGCAGGTATTGATATTGGTTGAAAAGTTGAAAAATTATAAAGGATTACTAAAGAAACAGGGATTTTTATATTCTCACTTATTTCAGGAAAAACAAATGTTGAAATTGGAAACTGTTAATGTTGGTAAATCTGTTTGATAAAGATCTTTTGTACATGTGTTTGGTTTTAAATAAAGAAAATTAAAAAGAAAATTGAATAATGTATGCTATGGCTATTTTGATTGAGGGGAACAAATGTCGAATGGTTATTATGAATTTGTTCATCTCCTAGATTAGGAAGAATAGACTCGTTACTTGGTGTTAAAATAGGAAGTGTTTATTGCAGGTTTTTCTTGAAATTAAGGGTGTGGAATTACCAAATCCTTTCCCTAGGCTTACTTATGCTGAAGCAATGAATAGATATGGTTCGGACCGGCCAGATACCAGATTTGATCTCGAATTAAAAGATGTAATGCTCTTTATTTTACCTCCTCATAGTACTTTTGTGGTTTCTAGCACATGCTAGTTACTTTGATCTTCTCTTATTTGCTCACATTTTTTCATTTGATATAGGTTGGTGCAGCCCTGTGTTGGAAATCACTGTTACTTTGTGTTTTAGTTTCGTATTGCAGTAACTTACCTATACTTGCTTCATCTTGCTGAGATATAACTTCTCATTGTCTGCAGGTATCTGATATTTTCTCAGGGTCTTCCTTCAAGGTTTTCTCTGATTCCTTGGAGAGTGGAGGAATTATAAAAGTTCTGTGTGTACCTAATGGTGCAAAAAAGTACTCAAATTCAACTCTTAAGAAAGGTGATATTTACAATGAAGCATTCAAATCTGGTGCAAAGGGTTTACCTTTTCTCAAGATTGCAGAGAATGGTAAATAAAATTCACTATCAATACTTAATTTTATGATATTTTGAGACGTGCTTGTTATATTCCGTTGTTTATTGTGCAAACCTTTGGTTTTAGGGGATATCGAGGGAATTTCTGCTTTAGTATCAAGTATGGATCCTGCAACTAAAGAGGATTTGTTAAGGCGATGCTCTGCTGGACCAAATGATCTGATTTTATTTGCAGTTGGTCATCATGTATCTGTAAATAAAACTCTAGATCGTCTTAGAGTTTACGTGGCACATGAATTAGGTTTAATCGACCATGTAAGTTGGTATTTGCTTTTTAAAGAAAAATAAATGCTGTATATCTTGATTATTCATTTCACTTACACTATTTGGTTATTTTTGTTTGAATTTTAGGGCAGACATTCAATTTTGTGGATTACCGACTTTCCAATGTTTGAGTGGAATGATTCAGAGCAGAGGCTTGAGGTCTCTTTTTTCTTTTAATATCTCATCTAACGTGTTTCTCAAATATATAATATTAATAACATGTTTGGCTTGAAAATTTTATGATTGTCATTAATTAAAGTTAATCTTGTTATATTTGTTATTATTATTCTTTTTGATTATTCTTAATTACGGGCTAGTACAGGCTCTTCATCATCCTTTCACTGCACCAAATCCTGAAGACATGAACAACCTTGCTGCTGCTCGTGCGTTGGCATATGACATGGTTTATAATGGGGTGGAGGTAATTGAAATTTAGTTCGGCTTACTTTTCTCTCTCTTTAAACTGAGACTGACAATTTCACGACTGATATCTGCATAAATAACTCAATATTGTCTTTTCTCTCAGATTGGTGGAGGAAGTTTGAGAATTTATAAACGCGACATACAACAAAAGGTTTTGGAGATTGTAGGCATCTCTATGGAGCAGGCTAGTAATTGCGATTCCATTCCTAGCCTTATTTATCCTTTTCATTTAGTTTTTCTCTTTTCATATTTAATAAACCAGCCGATCTTGGTTGGAAAATTTTCGACTAGAATCATGTTTTGTTTATTTGCTTATTGTGCTCCATTTGGTTTCCTGGCATTGCAGTGTTTCATGAGTTTAATTGTATATATATTCATACATTTCATTTTGTGACAAGTATGCTAATGTAAAACAGTTTTGGCTTGTTTTTTCTTATAAAATCTGTTATACTCATCTTTCCAGTGCTCCCATTCTGGAAATAGGGGTCTGACCGATCTGAATTATGCATTATAATTTATTTTCAGGCTGAAGCAAAGTTTGGCTATCTTCTCGAAGCACTTGACATGGGGGCTCCGCCACATGGTATGTATATTTGTAAATCTTCTAAAATGTTTTATAGCAACAAATATTTTTATAGATAAGACATCAAACATTTAATATAAAGCAAACTTATGCTGAGACCAGAGTTGCAGAAACAAAAAATAGTTCCACAATTTTATAATTTTATTGGTGGCCAATGTTGTCACATTGTCACTAAACTGGAAGCATTCAATAAAAGTAACATCTAATATTAAGTTGCAATTTAATCGCCGTATCTTTATTCAAACACTAGTATGTAAACACGCGGTGCACTGATTGTTTCTCGATATGTTTAGTAGCTGATGATTGTTATTATATATGAAACAAATGCAGGAGGCATAGCTTTTGGTTTGGACAGATTGGTTATGTTGCTGGCCGGGGCTAGTTCTATCAGGGATGTCATTGCTTTCCCAAAAACAACTACTGCACAATGTGCTCTCACAAGGTCACCATCAGAAGTAGATCCGCAACAACTGAAAGATCTTTCAATTACCAAGTAGATAGGTATTCAGCTCTTCATAGTCTCTGTTACTTATACCCATTTTTGCACTCTACTAAGGAATAATTTATGTACACTTAAATAAATCAATATGTATTTTTACTAGGGTACACCATGTAAACCTAACATTTTCGTGTTGTTTATCACATATTTTGAGCCTAAGAAAGTCATATTATTTATTCAAACACATAATAAAGCTCAGTGTTGACACCTTCTCTTCTGTATTGAAGAATCATTGATTACCACCACACAACTTTTCCACTAACTAATGTCATTAGCCATTTCAACTTAACTAGTTATGCCAACTTGTTCTTTATGCTTCTATGTATCAACTACTTTTGGCTTGTGTGCAAAATAATATTAGTATCAATGAAAGATGAATATGAGGAATATTCAAACCCATTACAGAGAAGAGGGTACCAAAAATTCTATCTATGGTGAACATCACTTCATCACAGAAAAATTCACAAATAAAAACAGTTCAACAAGACTTTGAGGACTTGTCAAAAAATGCTGGTTAGTCTTTGAAAACATCCTTTTTCTGTGTTATTTATTTATTTATTTATTTTTGTGTAATCAAGATATTATAAAAGGGAGAACTAAGGGTTCTTCAATCATTTTACAACAAGAAATGGGATTAACCCGACAAAAAAAGAAGAGATTACAAGCCAATTCGAATTACGAAAGAAATAGTAACGAATCTTTACTGAATTTGTAAAAATTGTAATTGGATGTGTAATTTCTCCAAAGAAAGACAACTTCCAAATCAATGATTTTATACTCTAAACTGTATTATTGATATTCCACTTTTTCATTCGAAAACAAACACCATTCCTCACCAACCAAAGACTCTACACAATAGCTAGCCAAATCACTCCCAATTTGTCTTTTTAAATTTTTTTTTACACGGCAAAATAAGTACCACCCCATAAAATCCGAACGACACTCTTCTTTCAATCCATCCGATTTACCTATTCAAATGGCTATCTCTCTCCATATCGACTTCACCACATTGCAAGCAAAAAAGAAATGGTGTAAGTTTTCCACCGCAACCCCACAAAAAATGCAATTCATAAAAAAGTCATCCAAACGCCTTTATCTTGAAAGGAACCTCCATCTTCCAAAGCAAAGACAATGCATCATCGTTTTTTTATTGAAAAGACCATACCGAATCCGATAACAAGCATAAAAAGCATAACATGAAGCCACCGAATAACCACTTTCGGGCGAAGGATCATAACAAATACTATCTTCAAGATCGTCCGTTATAACAAAATCAAGAATCCGCGTCTTTAGGTAGTTGAAGTCATCCAAAATACGCAAATTGATACTAAGTGAACCACCTAATCCAAAATCACCCCAAATCTAGGCTCCATCACGCCACCCTCCCATTGCCGCTATCGATACCCTTTTTAAATTCGAAGCCTCAAACAAAATCGAATATTCCTCCTTCAAAACAACTCCCTCCAACTATCTAGCTTCCCAAAAAGGAATTTTGTACTCTCTTCCAACCTTGAAACTACTACAATCTTTAAAAGGATCATGAGAATATTTTTACAAATTGAAGAAATATCCATCCACCAAAAAAACCTTGAGTAAGAAACTTTATTTTAATGATTTTTCCCACAAAAAACCTTACTAGCAATATCCCCATACCTAGCACTCTAGACTTCATACCAAAGAATCTTTTGATTACGAATGATTCTCCATCTCCACTTGTTAAGAAGAGCTAAGTTAAAGTCTTCCATATTTTTGATGCCTAACCCCCATTTCTCAAAAGGAAGACAAATATCCCTCAAACTAACCCAATGAATCTTCTTTTTCTCCTCCACACCTCCCTACAATAAATTACTTTTAATCTTGATGATTTCTTTAACTACTTTCGCCGACATCTTGTAAAAAGATAAGGTGAAAATGGTTAACGAGCAAAGAATGGAATTCAAGAGAGTAGTTGTACCACCAAGATTAAGAAATCTATGTCTCCACCCCATTAATTTATTCTTCATCTTCGACAAAAGACGTCTCCAACTTGAAAATTTCCTAGGATTAAATCCAATTGGAATCCCAAGAAAAATGAAGTTATTATCCTCCACCTTACAAGAAAGAGCAACGAATGCCGCTTCTAAGAAATTGGTATTAGTATTAATCCCAATCAACTTACTTTTGTGATAATTAATACCAAGGTCCGAGACTAACTCAAAAGCTCTCAAAACTGTATTAATAGTCCACTCATGCCTCCATGACCCTTCTTCCACCAACAAGGTATCATCCGCAAATTGAAGAATATCAACTGAACACTTTATTTTAATAACAAAGCTTCCGAATTGACCAATCTCGCAAGATCTTCTCACAAGCCCTGTCAACCCTTCATCTACCAAAACAAAAAGGAATGACAAAAGTGGATCACCATGCCTCAATCCTTTCTCTACGTAGAACTCCTTCGCGGGGCTCTCGTTGACCAACACCGACATCTTACTTTGAAACACCAACATTTCCATCCACTTCTTCCATCTCGAACCAAAATCCATTTTTGACAATATGAATCGTAAAAAGTTCAAACTCACTTTGTCATAAGTCTTTTCAAAGTCGACTTTAAAACGTAAACAATTCTTATCTTCCTTCTTAGCATAATCCACCACTTCATTTGACACCAAAACTCCATCAAGCAATTGTCTACCCAGAACAAAAGCATATTGACACAGAGAAATAATAGAATTTAGAACTCCTTTCAATCTTCTCGCCAAAATTTTAGCAGTCACCTTATATAAACAATCCACCAAGCAAATAGGTCTATAATCGTCAAAAGAGACCGGATTAGGAGACTTTGGAACCAAGGTTAAAAAAGAAGATGTAATCGCCTTAGAAAGACTATAACACTCATGAAAACTATTACAAAACTGGATAAAATCTTCTTTGAGAAAGTGCCAACATTTTTTTATAAAAAGAAAAGAGAAACCGTCTGGGCCCATAATTTTAGAACCACCACAATCCCAAATAGCTTCCTTAATCTCATCCTCTTGAAAAGAACTTTCAAGAGACAACATCTCTGTCTCACTAATTCGATTAGAAGAGATCCCCTCCAACAAAGGCCTCTCCCTCCCCGACTCAAAAAACTTGGAAGAATAGTGACACCACACCTCGTCTTTAACCTCCTCTACCGACTCCATTAAACCATGCGATGTAATTAAATGACCCAAGTGATTATGTCTCCTTCTATCCTTCATCACCTTGTGGAAAAATCCATTATTCGAATCTCCCTCCTTTAACCATTTAACTCTCGACTTTTGGAAAAACACATTTCTTTAATTCTCAAGTTTCTCCAAAAACGACTCATGGCTTCCTTACGATTAAAAATGATATCCGGATTAGAATCAACATCTTCGGTCTCCGCCCTTTCATCCCAAAATTAATTTCACCCACCCCCTCCTCCACCTCTAAATTAATCCTCTCGAAAACCTCCTTATTCCACCATTTGATCTTTCCTTCGAGAAGTCTAAGTTTTTCTTTCAACACAAAATCACCTCTTCCTTCCACCTTAAACTCTTTCAACTCTTTTTTCACAAACGGTATGAACGAACTAAAGGAAAACCTTTCGTTATTGAACTTGAAAGGTTTAGGTCCCCATTCAACATTGTCCTTTGCCAACCAAATAGGATAATGATTCGCGATATCTCTATCACCAATAGTTTGACCAATAACTCCCCCATTATTTAATGATATCCGATAAGATGAAACAATCGATTCTACTCATTGACTTCCCGTCACCACTATACCACAATTTTTTTCCTTCACACGAAACATCTACCAACAAGCATTCTTCAATGAATTCCGCAAAGGATCTCATCTCAAGGTTATTCCCCACCTCTACCCTACTTTTCCTTTACCTACTACTTATGACCGCATTAAAGTCCCCTCCTATTATACATTCACCGCCATTATACAACTCCTTAAGATCCAACAATTTACTCCACAATAACCTTTTATCAGCAATAATGCACGATGAATACACATTCACGACATATTAAATATTTGACTTCCAAAGGATCTTGATACCTAAAAAACCCTCTCCTCTAAAGCTCAACAAGACCTCCCAACACCCTCCCTACAAAGCGTTAACAAACCACCCAACATTCCTCCCGCTTTAGAATACAAGTAGCCAATATTGGAATTGCTCCAACTTTTAGCCAAAGACTCTTAGATATGCGATAACTTATTTCTTGGATTAGAAAAATATCGGCCTTACCCTTATTGATCAAAGAACTAATTCTTTTTCTCTTAAGAGCATTACCTCCCCCTCTGATATTCATGGGACTGATAATCATAATGAAGTCATTATATTCTCCTTCTGAACATTCTTGTTTTTCCTAATGACTCCTTCACAAAGTTCTAAATGATTTGCCCGCTCCTTCCTACCTCCGACTTCCACCACCCACAAAGCTTCAATCCCAACCCACAATTTACTCCCAATATTACCGTCCACAAACGCCCACTACCTACCATTGTTTCTGAGAATTATAGAATTCTCAGAGTGCTCGCCATGAAGCTCCGGGCTATTCCTACACAACTTCACCACATGATCCGAGAGGAATGATAAATCATCTTCCTTGGAAATACAACGGCCAGGGGCTAACAATGATTTTCCGTCTGCCTTAGACTTCACCAACACCTTATTCTTTCCCTTCAACCATTTCTTATTCCTCATGACATTATTTTTAAACATATTAAATGAATCTTCCAAACTCACAAACTTCAAATTTTTCCTCCTACATCTGTTTTTCAGTATTGTCAAAGTACAAACTACCTTTGACACATCAACCGATACCCCCGGCCCTTCGAACCACTAATCACCTCATTCTCCACTCCCTTGTTATGACACTTAACCAATGCCACAGTGGAATCGAAAGAATCCTCCCTGCACCCAATGACCGTTTTACCTGATCTTGAAAGCTCCCCGATAATAAAGGCAGAATTTGCAGTATCCTCCTCAACATGTCACTCATTAGAACCAGAAGTATTGAAATCTGTTTCCACTTTGTTAATCGATTCACTGCATACCTTCCTGTCAATAAACTTAATCTTTCCTCTGCTAGAACTAGGAGACCGAACAACATGAATTAAGGAGAAATCCTCAATAATATCTTATTCTTCCTCCCCCCTAAATCATAATTTCCTGCACTACAATTAATTGACAATCCCTCTTCTGAATCAGAAGAGGTGTCACCAGTAATTTGAGTAAGTGAAGTACCTTTTTTCGAATTAACAGGGCCAAACACTTCTTCTGAAATAAACATAACTGTCTTCTTGCTGTCAATATTCACAACAACAGACTCAAGTACTTTGAGGCTCAAAGGAATTCTAATCCAAATTCTCGCAACATCCAATGTCATCCCTTTCACAGTGTTATCATCTAAGAAATCAAAAGATCCAAATGAATTTGCCAACTCCACAAAGAAATCGCAGTTCCAAGCATGTGCGGGAACTCCGAACACTCTAATCCAAGTCAACTGAAACCCGTCGATCGCATAAACACTCCATTTCCTTACCTCCTTAAACCAATTATTCCACCATGATTCACCTTCCCCCATGAAATCCACTAAAGAACCCTCTTCCGTTTCCTTGAGTAAACATAAGTTTGCACCCAAGGGTGTTACTCTGATAATGTAGCAACCTTCCATTTCAAGACAAGCTTGTATATTATGCGCAGAACCTGACATATGTACATGACCCACATAAGCCTTGAGTAATCGAGCTTTGTCTTGAACTTCAAATTGAAATTAACCCGGACAATTTTTTCTGCTGCCTCTTGCATTTTGTTTCCATCAATAACTTCAGCATATGACCTGGATTCTCTCCTAGTCTGAAAACCCTTCCCCACCGAATACGACTGATTCCACAACAATACCTTCGAGCCATCATTTTACTTCCCCCATTGGCATCAACCTGTGACCATTATTTCTCTCAAAACGCGGAAAATTGGCATGAATCTTCTTGCCGTCGACTATAACATTGTCCAATTTCACGACCAAAGTCTTAGCATCCGACACCTATGTGAACTTTGCAAACCCAAACTTCTTCCCGAATTTTTTTCTTCTTGGCGAGATTTCCACCTTCACCACCTCTAATATACATCCGAAAATATCGTAAAAATTATTTGCCTTGCTCCTATATGAAATATATGATAAATACACCTGTTCCGGACTGGGCCTCTAAGTCTGTGTCGGGCAGATGCCTGGTCAGTCGGGCAGAGGCCCAACCCGATGAGCAAAAGGTTCACATCGTCAGACATACACACAACCCACTAGTTAGCAGTAGGGGATACCACATCTCCCCCACATATGACATGTCACCCAACTATCCACTATTACCTCCTAGAATATATGGGCAGTTGGACCAAGGGCAAGACCACATGCTAGGTCTTACACGCTCCTACGCATTCCTTGGCAGTTCTTCCTTGGGCCAAACTAATCCATCCCAAGGAAGAACCTTGGCCCAACGCTGGGGCACACTATAAATACCCTCTCTCATTAGAGGGCCAGGTACTCTGAAACTACTACTTTTATTCTACTGTACCCATACTCACTTAAGCATCGGAGTGCCTTGCAGGTACACCCCTGTAACACGGTGGGAGAACTGACTTTAGTTAAATGTTGCGGATAGCAAGAGTCGCCACCGACTTTTATTTTATCCAAAGGAAAGGGCATAAAAGAACAGGAAAGACCTTAAAAGATTTTTGGGTTCGGGGGGTAGGTTATGTAAAGGGAAGGTGTTAGCACCCTTTACATCCATGGTTATCCATGGGCTCTTAGTTACTTAGCTCACTTTAAACTATTTTGAGAAGTGTAGTGTGTGATTGAAAATTTTCTTAAGTACTTTATAATGATCCTTGTACGGATATATATAAAGACTTTGTTTTGAAAATTGTTTGAAAATGTGAAGTGTAATGAAATGTTTTTGAAAGAGTGAGCAAGTACTTAAGAGGAACCTACCCTAATTTGAATCTTTTCTGTTCTTAAATGTTCTTTCAATGGTAAGACTATCCCTATTATTAAGGAATAGGTAGTCAGTACCTTGGATGTTATAAGGGACATGTGAAGGGTCATCTGTGATTAGGCAACTGTAAGGTGTCTTAGCAATTCGAAGGGACTTATCATCTTTTATTCGAAAGGGACAAGATCATTTACGAAGGCAACATTCGAAGGGACTTGATCTTATAATCGTAAAGGGACTTGATGATATTTTTAGGAGAAGGGACCTTGCTTTTAGACACCTTACTTGACCTTTTTATTTAGGCAACATGAGGGATAACCCTTAAGGAAGTGAGATGGCGATCAAAGATCGACTTACGTGTGTGCGTGTATAAATTCAAATATTTATCTTATAATTAGTGATCTAAATTAATTTTAAAATACAAACATGTTATCACTCCCTATTTTACTAACCATAGCAATATACTTATAAATAAATAAACAATAAAATACTACGACTATTACACGGCTTGCATAGTTACATTATAGTAAGAACAATTTAAATAATAATAATAAAATAAAATAATAAACATAAGCAATAAATAAAAGGGTTAGTAATAAAATAATGACAAAAAAGAGGTTAGCACAAAATATAAAATATATACAAACTAATTAAAATAAAATAAATATTTTTTTAGAATTTTTAAGATGAAAATAAAATAATAAAGATATAATAATTTATTTACAACATAAACTATGATTAATCATTTAATTGGATGTTAAGAAAATTTAATTAATTTTAAGATTAAAATAAAATAAAAATTAGGGTTAGGACTAGGGTTAGAAAAAATTAGGGTTCTAATTATATATGTAAAAATATTAGTGTTTCTAATTTAATTTACAATACTAATTCAATTATTTACAAAATAAATTATATAGAATAATAATATGAATATACAAATAAATTATATTTGAAAAAATAAAATATTGATTTTAAAGAATATAAAATTTTATTATGTGAAGACATATTATATTATTATTATGAAATTAATTTATTATATAATATTAAAAAAAACAAGAAAAGAAAAAGAAATAGAAAAGAAATTAGGTAAAAAAATAATGGGGAGGCCTGGATTTGAACCCAGGACCTCCCCTTTACCTGCCAAGAGGACTACCACTGGGCTGCACTGCGCTTGGTGATATCAAACGGCCACAAACAATTATATGTAGAACCTGAAAAATATAACAAAGTAAAAAAATATAATACAAAACCTGGGAATCGAACCCAGGCCTTTTGGCTTACACGTGCGTTCTCTTACCACTACACCATCAGCATCATTCATGAATTATGATACAAACATAAATATATAATATATATTCACATTTGAATTTTGAATTCGCGCGCAGCTTCTTCTTCCTCCTGACCTGCGAAATTTCCTGCGAAATTTCTTACGAGTTTTCCTGCGAATTGATTTTTGCAGGGATTCCTATGATTCTTCAATGGCCATGAAACCTGTAATTTCTTTCAAAATTGAACACACCAATTCAATCCATACATCAATTACAGTCAAGCTATGTTACCAAAATTCATTTATATTAGCTTAAGCATTAAACCCTAATTTCGTCCTTAAAACCCTAACAATGGCGTCTAAGCATCCGTGCATCAAAACTTCAATTCACCTGCCCAGAAATCATCCTTATGCAATAACAAACAAGATTAAGGGCACAAAAACAGTTTATAATGAACGAATGAATGAAATCAAAAAATGAAAAAAACAAGAACAATGTTCATTCGGTTTATGCGAATGAGGATGTTTTAGGTGTTGAAAATGATCCAGGCATGTTCAATGAGGTTCACTGAAGCTAAAACAACCTTTAAATTGTCTTGAAAGTGGCTCTAGCTTGAAATCCGAATTTGATATTTTGGATGAAATTTGAAGTTTTGAAATTGGTCTTGGAGGCTATCAATTCGTGAGTTTGAAGCTGCTAAAGGTTGTTTATATATGAGTCAATCAAATTAGGTCAGAAAATTGGCCCATCCTTTGAATGTTTTGATCCATAGAGATTGAAAAAGATTGGTTCTTAAATTTTGAAATATCTTGATCTAGCCTTACTATTTTAGGATGATCTTCATTATTCTTGTATCAATCAAGTCCAAATATAATTTAAGACTTTCTAGAAACCAAATCAATTTAAATCTCCATTATTTTATATTTTATTTGAATTTAAAATGATTTTTAATATAAAAAATCATAATAAATAAAAATAAAATGAATAAAATTATGAATAAATTAATTTAATTTCGTGCATGATGTCATGGAACTAATTGGATCACAAAAAAGTAAGCCCATTTGAAGAATTATGGTTTTAAGACCCCATTTGCTTCATAAACCTCTCAAAAATTTCCCAACTTTGCAAGGGCACAAATCCTTCAATTTTAATGATATTAAGGTGTTCTTGGACATTTTGGAAAGCTTAAAGAGTCCTTTAACCAACCTCTTTGGTCTTATGTCGATATCTTTTACCATTATCAAGTTATGCTCTTTGGAAGTTGTTGACTTTTTGTTGACTTTTAAAAGGACCTATAATGTCTTAGCTCATACCTTCTAAATGAAGCATTTTTGGGATTGGCTTGTGAGACACAAAGTTGTAGAGAATTCAATTTCCTTCAAAATGAGCTTTGGATGGAAATTATTTGATGAAGTATGTGAAAGTTATGGCTGGTCAAAGTTTAGTTGACTTTTCCTGTGAAAACCCTAATTTATAAACTCCTGATTCTTGATGATCTGAAATCTCCTTGATGAATCATGATCAACCCTTGATCAAATGATTAATTTTACCTCATATAATTGATGTTGGCAAAAAATCATGAAGTTTGACTTTGGTTTGACCACAGTTGACCTCAATTTGATTTTTTAACTACTTTGACTGATTTTAACCTATCTGATCATCTGACTGAGCAAATCTTTTGGGAAAGTCTTGAAACTTGACATGGGGATTTTTGAACACATATAGGATGCTATGAAGCTCACTTGAAGTCTTGGAAGTCCATGTAGCATGATAAAAGTCAAAACCCTAGTTTAGGATGCATTGCTTAGGAGGATGCATTGTCTGAGGGAATTGTCAAACTTTCTGACTAATTGTGAACCTTGTGAACCTCATGAGATGTCTTGTGAGCCTTGTGAACCTTGTAAACCTCTTAGTACACAATGTCTTGTCTTGGGAGGGGAAATTTTGGGGTGCAACAACCCCCACCTTCTCTCAATCAACCGCCACGTTCGTTTCTCAATACCCGGAAGGCCCTTCTGATCAGGTAAGGTCTGTGGCACCGTCTGTGGGAATCTAGCTCTCCCAATCTTTCACAATAGAAGATCAAAGCTTCACTTCACTTTTCATCCTTCCAGCATAGCCGGAGAACACGGTGACAACCTTGTCTTTGTCGACTACACCATGGAGGACAACATGATTGTCACTCACGAATCTGATGCGTGCGACGGGAAACCTTTCACCCCGTCGCCAGAACCCGAGGACAATGGTGTCCCTCAACCTCAACCAGTTGTTCCCTTTCAACCCATTTCGGTGCCAGTCGAGGGGGACCCTACCATGATAGCCATGGTGCACGCGCTGAACCAGACCAATTTCATGCTCTCTCAACAACACGAGAGAATAATAGCACTAGAGACCGAGTGTCAGACTGACTGTCCTCGACAGGGACATGGGCCTCAACCCCAGAAACTCCAGCCAGAGGCGACCAATAAGCGGGGACACTCACCTCTTCACCGAGGATGACGTTCCCCTGAACCAAATAAAAATAAGTCCAGGGGGTGCCTCGAGCGGTAGAACGGCCAACCAAGGACTTCCCCTCGACATGATCAGAGTCCTAGGAACGAGGATTACTCCCTGTTGAGAAGTGATGAAGATGATCCCCGCTGTCCCCTTTCCCGGGCTATCATGGAGGCACCACTCCTAGCAGGCATTGAGAAACCCCCGAACCTAGCAACTTACAACGAGACGACTGACCCCGACGACCACGTCGACAACATCAACGCTATGCTCGACTACCGCAATGACATTAGCGGGAACCTCAAGTGCAGGTTATTCTCGAAAAACCTTAGGAAAAGAGCCATGGCGTGGTACAAAAGCCTGGCCCCCAAGTCCATCACGTCTTGGAGGAGCATGAAGTCAGCGTTCACGAGGCACTTCACAGCCTCCCGACGCCACCCAAGACAGAAGCAACCCTTGAAGCCATCGTACAAGGGAAAAGCGAAACGCTGTGCTCGTACATCGAGCGATTTAACCAGGAGGCCTACGAGGTGGATACGGCCGATTATATGAAAAATTATCTCATCGAAAAAGGGCTCATTCCTGGAAGCAAACTCAGCAGAGCAGTTGGGATAAAGCCTCCTCTCACCCTCGTTGAGCTTCTCCACAAATATCAAGCGTACATCAGATACAAGGAGAAACAGGCCGCTCACAATGTTCTCAGAAACCGCGATCATGACGATGCCATAAGCTCCAAAAACAAAGACTACACTGCCCCCCGCCGCACTGGGGAAAAGAGGAAAGATGATAAGCATCACGAGGTCCGTGAAGGAAGAGGACCTGCGGGGCGATTCTCCAAATATACGTTGCTGACCGTTCCCCACAAGCACAAACTTGCTGAGTGCATCAACTCTGAGTTCAAACAGGGCAGGGTGAGGTTCCCCAAACCTAAACACCCAAGCCCCACACGGACAAGTCCAAGTACTGCCGCTTCCATAGAAGCCACAGGCATGTGACCGAAGATTGTTTCCACCTAAAGGACGCGATCAAGATTCTGATCAAAGAAGGTTACCTTAAACAATACACCAAGAGAGGTGAGACTCCCTGACATGAGGAACAGTCTGCGAATATAAATCGGGAAGACTCTCTGGACAACAACTCTCCCTTCCAAGTAGCAATGTGCATATCACGGCCTGAAGATTTCCACCTCCCCAACGTCAACACGGGAGGGAGACTTGCTGCACATAGCCTGTGGGAGAATTTCCCCGCAGCCTTGGTTATCTCTGGATGAGGAGTAAACAACGAGAACGCCGCCATTTCTGTGAAGCGGAAGTTCGACGAACTCCTTTTGACCACGCCCGATCAATTGGCAACCTTAACAAAATCTCAGGGAAGATCCAACCAAATATCATTTTTTCTAGAGGAACTACCGGGTGGGTTACCTAACTCGAGCATCCTTTATTGATAAGGGCCAAACTGACACGCTTCGAAGTACGATGCATCTTGGTCGATCAGGGAAGCTCGGTGGATATTATGTACATCCACTTATTCAAGACTCTCAAGTTGGACGAAACAAACCTGTCCCCGTACGTTGGGTCCGACCTCCAAGGGTTTAACGGAGCCACCACAAGACCATGGGGATACGTGGAGCTCCTCATTACATTCAGAGAGACGAAGACCGTTAGAGAGGTCAAATTCCAGTTCTTAGTGATTGTCGTACCTCGAAAAATACGATCCTAAAACAAACAACAGAGTCGCCACCTAATTCTATTTATTCTAACTAAAGAAAAAGGAGATATATACACAACCTAAATGGGATAAGAAATGGTCAACGAAACCACTAATCTAAGTTCGGGAGTCAGTTACGCAAGGGGAAGGTATTAAGCACCCCTCACGTCCGTTGTACTCAACGGGAACCTCTTAGTCTAGTTTGCGCTTAAAATGTTAACTTGTAATATTGTCTTCTTTTACTAATTAAAGTTTGTTAAGATTGTTTATTAAAGGGAAAAGAAAATTATTATTTATTACGGGGAAAGGTTAAGTTTTATTATTATTGTGCTCACGAAGGATTAAAATCCTCGTGCCTACGTATTCCCTTGTGCAATGGGAAAGTCAGAGCTTCGTAGTTCGCGCAACTACGGTTTGTGTTTTTTATTGAACGATTGTTTGAAAATGATTTCTACTGCTAAGCGTTGGCTTATCTGCTCGCGATAGGAGGCTGAAGCGCTAGCTTGTTTGCGAGATAGAAAGATTAAAACAATGTTCGTTTGAGAAAAGATGTTTGATCTTTGTTAAAGTATTTTAAACGAGAGGGCGAATGAACCATAACGCGTGGGGCTAGCCCAGGAGTGATCGCATTCAAAAACGTGCAGAGTGCTAGACTCCGAAGTTCAGTTACTCGCTGATTAATTATGAAAGATAGTTTGTATCTGTTGGTAATTTTTAAATTGTATTTAAGATATGAAAGATGCGAATGGATCACATCACGTGGGGCTAGCCCAGGAGCGATCCATTCTAGAACGCGCAGAATGCTAGACTCCGGAGCTTCCTTCTTTCGTAATTTAATTTATAAAACGATTGTGATATTTTGATATACGAATGGTGATTGAACACGTCGCGTGGGGCTAGCCCAATAGCGGTCCAATCCAGAACGTATGGAATGCTAGACTCCAGAGTTCTGTTCTCGTATTAAATTAATCAGTTGGATAATTGTTTTTAGACGTTTTTAGGTTTAGCATATTTTAATAACAAAGGAGCGAGCGAAATATTACGCGTGGGGCTAGCCCAATTGTGATTTGTTTCAGAACGTGCGGAGTGCTAGACTCCAGAGTTCTATTCTTTGTTAAATTAATTAAGATACATAAAAGTAGTGCAGATGGCGATCACATGGTGACCGACTTATGTGTGTGCAAAAATGAGTTTATGAAATTACTTGGTGTATTTTAAAAGTGTTTAAATGGCGTTGGACCAAACAAATGACTTATCTTTTTCTGAAATAATTGTTCTTGAGGTGATCATGTTTATTATTAGTATTTTTGACAAATTATAATCGAGATAAGAAAATAACAATTGAAACCTAATGCGAATGAAATGTCATCATCACGACCAGATGATGATTGAAAGCAGAAAAATAAACAACATACACCTTAATAAACGTAAAGTCATTTAACCCGCTAACAAAAAAAATATAATTTTTGATGAAATAATTAATGATTAATTACCTTAATTAAAATAAAATTTATTAGTAAATTAAAAAAACATATTTTTAGTAAGAAGTAATCTCATTTATTTTCTTTAAGAGTTAATTGAATATGGTAAGATAAAAAAACAAAATAAATAACTATAAAGAAAATAAAAGAAAAATAAATAAGATGGGCCAAAAGGAAAGGGCTGGAGCTAGCCCGCGGATGCCAAAATCAAAACAGGCCGGGTCGGTCTTGACCCGGATCCAACCTGGCATGCTTTTCCTTCATGAATAACGAAACAATTCAGACGAAAAAAAACCCATCCTCACCGTCTCTCTTCTTTCGTCAAAAACCTAACCTCACTGTCTCTCTCAGGCAAATTAATTTTCCTCAAACCCTATCTCGTAAAAATGCCGGAAAACAAAAAGGAAAACTCAACGCGAATATGGCGAACAATCACAGAAACAAATCAGAGGAAGAAATTAGCCCTAAATCAAAAGGTTAGGGTTCCAATCTTGCGAAAGATTCAGCGATTTCATCTTTAACCGAAAAGAAGCTATGACTACAAAAAAAACAAAATAAATCAGAGGATGGACTGAGGAGGGTTACCGTTTCCGAAGCTTCAGAAGTCTATGGTGAGCTTTCGGTTTCTCTGCTTTCTTTCGTTTTCTCCTCCTCCGATTTCAGACCCACACGATGATTGGGGTTATTATCTTTGGATTTCTGTGTGATGGCTAGGGTTTTTGAAGTTCTTTCTCCTTTTCTGATTGTATCCTCCCCCCTCTACCGCCAGAACCCCCTCCTTTTATAGTGGGGATTAGGGTTTAGTCTTTTCGAAACTTTGCTGAGAAAAAGCCTTTTGTTATTTCTGCCATACTTTCTTTGTGTCAAAAAATGTTTTTGCCATTTTTGTGAAATTTTGAATACACAGCCTTGCTGACCTTTCTGACTGGTGTCAGACTCTAATTTTTGACCCTAATATTTTTCGCATCTCATCTGCATTTCGCATACAAACAAGATTGCGTACTGTTCGTTTATCCTTTTTCAGGTGCAGGTCTATGCTTTGCAGAAGATCACCATGTTTAATTTCTGTTATTTGTTTATATTCACTAACTTCTAACCAAAATATAAAAAGATATGTTGCAGTTGCTTCTTCTTCTTCTGTGTTGCAGGATTTAAAAGACAGGGCAGTGATTTCAATTCAGAGGCGTTTGTTCAGTCATGATTCGATTCAGATGGACGTTTGACCTAATCTTGGTCAAACTATCAAAATATTGTTTAACTGCAAGTTAATTGTGCCAGTGGTTCATTTCTCAGACTGTGCGTATTCAAAAGTTCAAAACTGTGTTATGTGCGAAGCCATCAGTTATCGGACAGTGTTTTGTGTGAAGTTTGACTTGAATCTTCATGTTCATCAGTTTATCGGTAATGCATATGAGAATTTATTTTTCTCAGCATGAATTCAAATCATTTGGGCAGTTTTCAGAAGATTTCAGTGATGGTGTTAGAATTGGCAAGTTATTCAATGGTTCGAGATTGTCTATATGCATTCTTATCAGTGCTTGTGAAAAAATTAGATCTGGTTTTGGGCGAAAAAAATCAGAGATTTGTTGCGGGTTTAAAATCAAGATTCCTTATCCATTATCCACTTTCGATTAAACCATTTCTTTTATCCATTCCCATTCTTTTTTTTTATTATTCAATTCATAAAAAAACTCCAAATTCTAATTCTTCCTTCCAAATATAATTCGTTAACTTTTCTTCGATTCCCGATTATTCAATCCACTTTTAATTCATATTTCTTTTTTTTTTTTACATCTTTATCACTTTTTTCTAAACCCATTATATATATATATATATATATATATATATATATATATATATATATATATATATATATATATATATATATATATATATATATATATATATTTTAGCCCATTTACAATCCTAAAGTCCATTCATTTTATTCTTATAAAACATTACCAAAAATTCAATAAAAAAAGATACATAGAAAAGTAAGGTTTTTTTAGGCCCATGTGTTATTTTTGTTAAGCCCAATCACCATTAAAAAAAAAGGAAGAAACTTTTCCAGCCATCTCCCAAGCCCCAATTCCCACACGCATGTCATCAGCCTTTTGCTAGCCACTTCTCACATCAACACCCTCAGCTCACACCTCATATTTCCAAGCCACAAGCCACACATCTTGCAAAGCCTTTAACTCTCACGCAATACAACAAGGCCCAACATCACTTCAAGCAATTTTGCCAAGCCAAACAGCCACATACCCAAGGCAACAAACAAATGTCACACAATTTTCAAGCCAAACAATTTTTGCCCACAAGCCAGCTTTCGTACGCAAGCTACAAAACCGTACAAGCTAAAGCAACAAATTCCAAGCCATAGCCTTTCCGCAACAAACCGTACGCCCAGCCTTCTCACATCAAGTCACAAGCCTCAGCAACGCATACAACAACTCCAAGCCAAACGCGTGACATCCCACAAACTCACATACAACCTGCCGCAAGCTTCGAAACGCACAAAGCCAACACTTCAAGCCTAGCAAGAATAAGACGCAAACGCACGTGTATTCCATCCAGCTTCAACAAGCCTTCACCAAAAACTCACACTTCACTTCAGCCCAACATTTCCTAGCTAATACTTTTCACGCCGTAAGCCAACTACCAGCCAATGTCATTCCAAGCTGCAGTATAAACACCAGCCAGCCCAACCGTACACGAGTAAAACAACAGGCCCAATTTCCCTCAGCCTCACGCATCCCGTAAGCCTCACCAAACGCTGAAGCCATGCCTGTAAAACGCGAACAAACTGAGACTCACAATCAAAACGCAAGTGTAAAAAAGTAAAACGCAGCTCATCAAAAAGGAAAACGAAAAGGACACGAGAATTTCACCGTATTCAAAACGCAAAGAACTTCACCAAAACGACAATCAAACCTCTCTTCATCCATCTATAAAAGATAACCCTCTCTTCTTCATTGATCAAGCTTGAAAAGCCCTTTGTCACCCTGCCGAAATTGAACCATCATCTCACTCATCTTCTTCACCTTCAACAAACTTCCATTGATTTGCATCCAAATCCTTCAACTGAAACGATTTTTGTTCCTAACCTCCATTAATACTCATACTCAAGCTTTAATTCATACACTTCCTTTCACCTTCAATTATACAAATCCGTTTCAGAAATTATCAAATCCGCTTCCGATTCGCGAAAAGAAAAAGAAGAAGAAGGAGTGAGATTGGCGGATAGAAGAAGGAAGTGGATGCGCGATTGATTTGCGAAGAGGAAGAAGGAAAAAAATCACTTCGTTGTTCATAAAGAAGAAGAAGGTAGCGACATGCTATTTTTTCTCTCCCCTGTTTATGTTTTGTCGCCGCTGCACTTGAAGAAGAAGCTGATTGCTTCTTTATGTTTTGTTTCCTTTTTCTTTTTTTTAATATTAACTTTTTTTTTAATTTTAATAAAAGCATGTGTATGAATTGGGCTTGGATCTTTGTGGATTGTTGCTATCCAAACACCTCCCACCATGCGTGTCTTCATCCCATTTCTCTTCTTTTTTTTAAATTCTTTAGTTTTTTTTATTTATGCTTTTGGTTGCAATTTGTTTTTAATATAAGAGTTTTGATAGAATATATCTTAGAAAAATATTTGGAAAAACATTTTAGAAAATAGATTTTAGAAAGGAGTTTAGAAAAATATTTTAATAGTATTTTAGAAACATATTGGAAAAGTTTTTTTTAGAAAAGGTTTTTAAATAAAAATATTTCTATTTCTTTTTATGGATTTATTTTTAGATCCATTTTCTTTTTCATCTCTTATTTTCTTTTTGGTCAATGACAATCTCCGATTCGTGATTGTTGAAATTTCGAATAGGTTTAATCTTCATTATTTCAAATCTATGGATGAATGATCATTTGGATCATTCTCCATACTTTGAGATCGTGATAGGTTGCCTTCGATAAATTCAACAAAAATCTCGATTAAGATTAGACCATTACCTTTTCTTTTAGTGTGGCATGTTTTCGGAGAACGATCCATAATATCGTTTCTCTAACATGTATTAGCACGAATATTTTCCACTTTAATTAGTGGTGGCCGGCCTCATTTGTAGGGTAATTACTCCGTAAATTACTCGGCGATTGCTTAACATAGACCTAAAGTTGTCCCGATTCGGAATGCGATCCACTTGGATCCGGTTGCCTCGATTTTATTTTTCTTTTTCGTGGTTGTGCTTGATTAAGTTCATCATACCACTTATATTGTAAATATTATAATAATGTGAATATACTAACATTTAATTTTAATCTCTCGCACCTTATCCTCTTTTATTTCAATCTCTTGTTCCCTATCTCTCTTATTATGCTTCTATATCATTCATCTTATTGCTTGTTGTTTATATTGTGACACTTGTGATTTTTCCTTTGTCCATTTGGACACAAAAATATTAATAAAGGATTAAACATCTAAAAATTGGACTTTAATTTCGGACTATGGTTACTATCCTTAGCATGAGACTTGGAGTTGGACTTAGATTCTAGGATCATCCCTTTGCTCAAGTTGTTATGGATTGAAGATTTTGGCTCCGATTAAGTTCACTTGTTTATGAAGATGGAAATCCAATTGTTTCAAGAGTGCTTGCCATATGGTTTGATCATTCTTCCTTTAGCTTTTATTTCCAAGTCTTAGGATAGTCCCTTCATCTCTTCCCATCTTCTTCAATTTTCAAATCTCCTTCCTATTTTCAAAATCTTCTTTGTTTTCTAACTTCAAACATTTTCTCAATCAAACCTTGACTTCGGTCATGTGCTTTTACCTTTTCATTTCATTTTCTGAATAAATGCTAAACTACATAAGCATATCGAAACTTTCTTTCTCAAAAAACTTTAAAACTTTAAAACTCATTTAATTGTTTTTGTGCCCTCATGCACGTTTCTTTTAACCTTTTTTTTAATGTTTATATATGATACATTCTTTCTAGCGGAATTATTCGCTAAAGAATGACGACTTATCTTTACATTTTAAAATCAATTCAACTCATTTGCCTTTTTACAATTTGTACCACGAACTACGGGGTTTTGATCTCGCATTGCACTTTGTGGGTACGTAAGCATGAGACGTTCGTCTCTTCAAACACCAAAATCTTAAAAAACATTCTTCTTCTCATCTCTTCAATCTTTTTTTTCAAGCAAACCAATTTCAGACTAAAAATGCAGTAAATATTTCAAAGGGTTCCCGTGGAGTACCACGGACAAGTCAGGTGCTTAAAACCTTCCCGATTTGTAACCAATCCCCTTACCCATTCTCTGTTTGATTCTTTTAGCTTTTTTGCTTTTAAGATTCTTTAAGGTTTTGTTCGTTCTTTTTCCTTTTTCCATTTGGAAATAAATAAAAGCGCGGTGGCGACTCTGTGTATTTTGAGTTAAGTTAATCAATAGCTTACACTCATGATTTTACCGCTACAACTGGCTTTTGTTCTTATTCACTGCACAAATGTTGACCTAGTTCTCTTTGGTTTGAAACGAACCGAATGAGTTGTATTCGCATTGGATTGAAAAGTTGATTTTCAATTGACTTGATCTTTATTTTTTTACTGTCATAAAATCCTTATTTTCACTGCTTACTCTCCTTTTACTGTTATGTGAAGTCATCCTTTATATATTAACACTGAACTGATGACGTCTCTTCAAATAAGGCACTCTGAATCTATGACCTTGATGTAATTTCTTCTATGTATGCAGATTAGACTGATATGAACTTCAAAGGAGATGGGGGTAGCAATGCTTGAATTCGAGGCTACACTGGCTTCTGGTAGGACTGTCTTCTGAAGAACGGCTTCCGCTGTGGCAGTAAATATTCTCATGAGACATGCTTCTGATGGGCTTCTACGAGGAAAGCATTCCAGGACTTTAAGTAAAGGTATGTACACATTCCACAACATTATGGGCGGTTGGCATCTTTGTTCATGTTCTTCTTTTCCCCTCTGGAAATTTCAAACGATGCTGATAGTTTTCTCGTATATCGCCGTGTTTCGCAGGTTTGACTTGATGGTGTAGGGATGGGAGGGGAGGATGGATCTAATGTAGAATTTTTCTTTCTTTCTAACTTCATTTGAACAATAGAGTTTCTATGAGGACTGATAGGTGGAGAAGGCACAACTTTCTGTAGACATCCGTTGTCAGTAAGTCTCTCTATCTCAACAACTTTGTCTTGGATGATGGGTTTCATTTGAAGTGAAGGAACCTCCTCGTCCTTTCTCACAACATGCTTCTCAGCCCACTTTAACCGATCCTTCAAGGTAATGACAACACCCCCAGACTCATCTTTTCCAACCTTACCATTTCCAGACTCTTTGTTAATAACCCCAGCATGTGCTGCAGCAACAGATGACCGACTTTTTACTTGATTTGTCCAAACACCAGTGTCACATGATGCTTTGCCTCTGCTCTTACCTCTGCTAGGTGACTTCTGAACTTTACAATTTGAAAAGTTGTTCCCCTTGTAGGGATCAGTCATGACTACTGATGGTGGCAAAGAATCGGAAGAACACGTTGAAGAACTATCATCTATCGCTGTGTTGCACCTTTTAGCAGACATTCCATTCTTTTTGGATGAAACACCACTTATGCCATTGTTACTAGCCTCAGTTGGAGGATGAACTTCTGATGCATCAGTATCCCAATTAACAGGACTTGTATCTCTGTCTTCTGAATCCGGCTGTAGCACTTCAGCAACTCCATCCACGGAGTCAGACACATCAGAAATATCTTCCACAGCATCAGGCTTTTCAGACAGAGTTTGAGCTTCCTCATTAGAATCCATTTTCTCATCACCAGCATTGTCTTCCTGGCTCGTCTCATGCACAACCATAATAATCCTCTCCTCCCTCGCTTTATCCTTAACTTTTCTATTATTCCGCTTTTGTTTGGCCTGTTTTTTTCTTGTAATTTGAATCCATGTATTAAATATTTCTTGTAATTTAACTCTATGTTCAACCATGCATTCTTCAAAATTTCTCTCTCAAAGCTTGGCACAAAACACGAATTGTCCTTTTTTACCACAAGGCCCAGCATAAAACGCACTTATATTAGATTCAAGCATGCCTTGGCATCGCTACATATGGCCTTTAATTGAACCAAAGCTTAAACACAACATAAATACATCATATTGCCACAAAATTTGAGGAAACAAAAATCAAATCAACACAATGATTTGGGGTCCAACCCGTCTCGTCTTTATATCTTGCACTTCTTAACAATGTCTTATTTTGAGCAATCTTTAGAAACGGCTAATGATCTTTCCCTCAATGGGACCCTAACTCCTTCATTTATTTAGGAAAACTTTGAACTCTTAATAATTCATGAGTTTGAAAATTTTGGATCATAATTTGACATTAGCCAAATGATGGCAATCTTAAAATCCAAGGAATTCAATCAATCCTTATCTTATTGATGGCTTTGACCTCGTCAAATAAATTTCCCCAATGCCTATTAAAATTGGCCACTTAAACGGGGACTTAAGCCCAAGCGTGTGAAGATGGCGTCATAGGGAGGAAAAAAATGTAGTCAAAATCCTCAACTCCTTTCTAAATAATCACAAATAAAACATGCAACCCCAATTCTTCAAAATATCGCCGATCCCACGCCCTAGGAACAATGATATGTATGATATGAACATGGCCTAAATGTAATGCACATGCGAGAGGCAACGAACAACAATAATAACAACAAAAGAAGAGGGCAAATTTTGGAGTGCAACAGCTGCCCCTATTCAAACAGCTTAAACCTGAAAGGTGGAAGAAGTTTGAATACTAAAAGAACCGGAAAATTTGCACTCAAAAGAGTATGAAGAATGTGGTTGAAACACTTGATAAAACCAAAGCTACCGGGATGCAAAAGGTGACTCTACTGAGAAATGGACACACATGTCTGGAACAAAAACCCATATAGGATTTCATTCGGACGTAACTAGAATGACAACAACCTTCTCAATGTGTATTGAAGAGGTGCCATTCGACGGAAATTGAAAAAAATCACGACAAACTTCTCACCTTGTCTGGATGAGATGCCATTTGTTGGAAATTGAAAAATCATGACAAACTTCTCACCTTGTCTGGATGGGATGCCATTTGCCGAACAAACTTCTCACCTTGTCTGGATGAGATGCCATTTGTCGGAAATTGAAGAATCACGACAAACTTCTCACCTTGTCTGGATGAGATGCCATTTGCCGAACAAACTTCTCACCTTGTCTGGATGAGATGCCATTTGTTGGAAATTGAAGAATCATAGCAAACTTCTCACCTTGTCTGGATGAGATGCCATTTGCCGAACAAACTTCTCACCTTGTCTGGATGAGATGCCATTTGTTGGAAATTGAAGAATCACGACAAACTTCTCACATTGTCTGGATGAGATGCCATTTGTCGAACAAACTTCTCACCTTGTCTAGATGAGATGCCATTTGTTGGAAATTGAAGAATCACAACAAACTTCTCACCTTGTCTGGATGAGATGCCATTTGCCGAACAAACTTCTCACCTTGTCTGGATGAGATGCCATTTTTCGGAAATTGAAGAATCACGACAAACTTCTCACCTTGTCTGGATGAGATGCCATTTGCCGAACAAACTTCTCACCTTGTCTAGATGAGATGCCATTTGTTAGAGCATTAACCTTGATGGGGATGAACAAACTGATCGAAAAGAGAATGCCATCTGTTGATTTACTGGGAAATCCATGGATAAGAAACAAGCTTCTCAAATAAGGAGATGGCCACTTGTTGATCCTACTTAGAGGTCCAGGGACGAAACAAGCATCTCGAATAAAGAGACTGCCACTTGTTGTCAGGTGCAAGTATTCCAAGAGAATGTTGCAATAACACTGCCGGAGAGAAAAATTTGTCTTCAATGGAAGTCTCCAACAAATTCCTTCTGGGAAACTAAGCATTCAAAGGTGCAAAATAAATGCACTCTCCAATTGGTAGTTCAATCATCAAAATTGCCAAAGACCAAAATTTAATCCAGGAACGAGCCAGGAAGAAACTGTCAAGCAAGACACCAACCCATGAGGAATAAACTCAATTGGGGATTAATCCTATCCAGGTGTGGAAAGGGGAACTAAAGAAAAAATCTTCCACGAGGGTAAGAACTCAGTGGGGAATTAGAAAGAACGTACATTTTTTGCCTAAGGATGACAAATCTATCTTGAGAGAGACACGTCACTTGGGGATAAACACGACCAAGGCGAAGGAGGTATGCATTAATGAATGAAAAATGAGTATGAATGTGAATTAAGTTATGATGTACATGTATGTACATGCATTATGTTTATGCTGACAAACAGCCAAAACAGACACGCAAGATAGATTGGTGAGAAAACACAACAACCGGATACCCGACCAGTCTCAACAAGACATGAGCGACTAACAGGGCAAAGAGCTAACCAAGGAGTAAAAGTCCTGCTACAAAGCTCACATCTCTTCAAGGAGAGAGAAAACCTCAAATTGGGAAAAATACCCAAACAATTTTTACCCATAGCACGATTGGCTTTGATAAGGATAAAATAACTTGCTCTCTGCTGGGGAAGAAAACCAAAAGTCTACTGGAACGATCTTAATCAGGCTCAACTGGGTAAATCAGGCTTAGCATCTCACCAAAGGTGCCGAGTAACAAAAAGACTTTAATGTAGGAAAAAGAGTCACACACGTAACACTTCAGCGATCCATATTAGAGAATCCTGGGTATGTCACTCTTAACGAGACAATTATTTTACATCTTGCAGTTTAACCATTCTTGGAACAACCATTAACGCTCATCTTTTGGTTCGCCAATTCAGTAAGCACACACACACATTAAAAAACAAATATAGTAAAGTGTTTTTTTTTTGTTTCGAAAATCATTATCATTAATAACAATGTCATTTTTGAGATGAAGATAGAATAAGAATTGCAAGCAAAGGGAAAGGCTCAAATTTTCATTAATGGAATGGTAACCTGCCAATAGCGGGATTCCATAGATCTTTACAAAACTGGAATAGATGGTAATTAAATGGAAGAGACTACATTAAAATTACATGATCATTACTTTCCTCAACAACTTTGAAACATCAGTATTCTTGAGCTCGAATCAGATTTGAGGAATTCTTGGCACACGACGTTGTCATCATAGCCCAATACAGTTACTTGCCGTTATCCCTAACTTTTTGCTGGACTGCCCTTTCAGGTTTTCAATCCAGCGGGATGATTACTTTCTGTTCATGTCTCTAACTTTTGCCTGAGTCGCCCTTTCGGGTTTTCGACCCACCGAGACGCTCTTTTTTGCCTAAGTCGCCCTTTCGAGTTTTCAACTTACCGAGCTGTTCTTTTAATTTTTATTAGGCGAAGTATTTCTTGACTGTATATGCATTTGTAGGAAGGGTGAATTCCTCGCCATCCATCGTTGCGAGGATTAATGCGCCGCCTGAAAAAACTCTCTTGACAACATACGGGCCATCATAATTAGGAGCCCACTTGCCCCTAGAATCTGATATAAAAGGCTGGAGTTTCTTAATCACGAGGCCGCCTTCCCTGAACACATGAGGATGAACCTTATTATCAAAAGCCTTCTTCATCCTTTGTTGATATAACTGCCCATGGCATAAAGTTGTCATCCTTTTCTCTTCAATCAGATTCAAGTCATCATACCTACTTTGGCACCATTCAGCTTCCGTTAACTTAGCTTCCATCAAAACTCTCATTGACATGATTTCAACCTCCACAGGGAGCACGACCTCCGTACCATATACAAGCGAGAAGGGAGTTGCCCCAGTCGATGTATGGACCAAAGTGCGATATCCGTGTAAAGCAAAGGGAAGCATTTCGTGCCAATCCTTATAAGTGACGACCATCTTCTGAATGATTTTCTTGATATTCTTGTTAGCGGCTTCCAATGCACCATTCATCTTGGGCCTGTAAGGAGAAGAGTTATGGTGTTCAATCTTGAACTCCGCACACATTTCCTTCATCATTTTATTGTTCAGGTTTGATCCATTATCAGTGATGATCCTACTTGGGATACCATACCGGCAAATGAGGTTATTGATGGTGCAAAGACGCGATATGCGTCTAGCGGTATCTGAACTGCAAGCGCACAGCCTATCAAAATAATATAAAAGATTATCGATCCCACAGGGACTTTGTAATCACTCTAGTGCTAGAGGATCTACTAGTTTAGCTAAGGTGGATATTTGTCACGATTTTGGTTTTAAGGATTAAAAACGGGAATTAAATTTAGTTTTAAGGAAATAATGAGAAGGCGGTCAGTATGTAATTATATTAACCTATGCGGGTCAATCTAACCTAAGCTTGTAAAGATGGTTCACTTAAATTGTTCTGTAGAGATTATCAGTTTAAATACCCTCGACTCACACTCTCGTGGTCTTATCTCAGATCTTACTCCTAAAGCCCTATGCCTGCTCTCGCTAGCCCATAAGTGTTTAGAAAATAATTTTTGAAAACTTAATAAGTCTAATTCATTTTAAAGCGCTCTCGCTGTATTTAAATCAAATGCCTAACTTTAGCTATCCGGTTAAAATCTCACACTCTCGTGGTCTCGACCTAACCTATTACACTTTTCTTACTCTCGTAACAAAAAAATTAATTTTAATTATAAAAAGTCACAGCCAGAATATAAGTTCTTACTTATTTTAGCTTAGATTCGATTTAACCGGTTTGGTTTAGTTTATTACATACCGCCTAATTAATTTAGCTACTCATTTTATTTGTACCAACAGACAGATGCAGGAATAAATAAATATTAATTAAAGTATACATTATAAAATAATAATAATATCTTAACATAAACAATTAAATAAACTTAATATAAATGCAAAAATAAAAACCTGGATAATTAAAATCTTAAACTCCTTCTTCCACAGATTGGCAAGCTCGGAGTGTTCGGAACCGGAATCAAAAATAAAAATGCGAAACAAATTCTGAAGGCTAAAAAGAAATTAATTTAAATAACAATTTCCTAATGTTGGAAATTGTTATTGAATTTGGGTTGGAAATAGAAACAGGAAAAATAAACAAGAACAAGGCTGGAAAAATTAAATGGGTTCAGGAAAATTACGGCAGAGCTTCCGCGTGAAAGTTAAAATAATACTCCGTAGTTTTCAATTTGTAACTAGGGTATTTATAGAACTAGATTTTGGGCTTGGGCAGTTGAATTTGATGAGCGTGGGCATCGTCCAAAATGAGAGAATTTAGCAAAAGTGGCATACTGGGTCTGAGGAAAAATAGGAGTCGTCTTTGACTCGCGTTGCACATCTTCATGAATAATTCACGCTCGTGACAATTGAGTAACGGTCGTGAGACCTCAAAGTAGGGCGTCACGGTCGTGGTGATGTTGTGACGACCGTGAGTGTTACAAAATATGCAGACTTAGCAGAATTCTTCTCTTCATCTTCTTTTCATGCTTGTTTTGGTTCATTTGATCTTTTTCTCATAATTTAGCTCTAGACATGTTATACCTGCAATGTGACATAAAAAACTCGAACAATCGGGAGTTAATAGGATCAATGTGCGATAAAACGGACTTAAAACGTAGTAATAAAGTGATACGATTTCTCGTTATCAAACTTCCCCAAACTTAAACCTTTGCTTGTCCTCAAGCAAATAGTCGATTGAAAAATGATCGGACAATTTTCATCAGACGCATACACATAACAAACCATACGAGAAATCATTTAGCTAGACAAACTGGTTCTAGAATAGAACACTAACGATACACTAATGACACAAGCAACAAGCTAAGTCGTCGACTTCCCGTTAAACGAAACATTCGGTAATTGCGTTATGATTCTACCTAGAGTCTTTCGATCTTATTTCACCCGGTTTGTTCTAGCGCAATCACATTAAGCCCTTTGCCTTAGCACGCACGTAGTGGAGTAGCCGGTTAGTGACTTTGATCCTTTATTAGCACGGGGTCTGGTACACGAATGTGGCAACCCTTTACATATTATCCAAATTGGAGGTTGTGGGGGATCGAGCCGTAGCACGCCCTACCAAGCTCAGAACCAGGTACCTCTGAACCAACCCGCAATGGACTCCTTCTTATATTTCTCATCTCTTATATGCGACCGTGTACTTTGGTGCAATTTCTTTTTATTGGCATCGAGATATGAAGGATCGTTTATAGATTAGGCATCAAACACTTATGTTCATCGGCTCCCCACGTGGTTTGTGTTCAGACGGTGCTGACTGCTAGTATAAACTACTAGGGGTTACTTTAGAACTAAGACTTAAGGTGTAGTCGTAACAATTATCGAAATGGAATGCTTAAGTAGGAAGTCTAAGGTGTCAAGACTGTATTGATCTTGTTGGATCTTTCTCAGCTTCCTAACTACGATTTCATAGGTAAGTCGAGTAATGCGAAGATAAAGCAAAAAAATTTCGGTATGGCTAAATAAACGGGGAAGAATTGAAACTGAAGAAATAGCATAAATATTACTTTGTTTGATTAAAATACGGAAAGGGAAATACAATGAAATGGAAAATGCGGAAAGGGAAAGGTATCTCTCCCACACTATATCAGACATTTTCCTCAATGTTGTGATATAATAGCGGGGAAAATACAATACAAAAACAGAAACGAAAAAACAAAAAATAAACTAATGCTGCTGACGACCACGGCCTCGGCTTTTGGTGCGGGAGCGTCTGGTAGGAGTGGCTTCCTCATCAGAACCGGTGGTGGTGAGAGCAGTGACATCTATACGCAAAGCTTCCAGCTCACTGAAAATCTCTCCTAGCTTCTCATATGTTGTCTTCTGGTTACTGACAACAGTTGCAAGGAGTGCATCGTATTGCTCTTTCTTCCTACGCTCAAGTACAACATTCATCTGATTCTGCTGATGAATGGCACGGAGGATCTCTTCAAGGGTGATGTCAGCTGAAGGTGGCTGCCTAGTGGAGGACTCAGGGATGTCCCGAACTGGCTCAGCAGCATCCATCGCATCCCGCATCTCGTCCACAGGTGCATCAGGCTGCTCGTCAATAATCGGAACATGGCCTGCGGCATCCGACAAATCAAATAGCCAATTGGCTTTGTTCGAGGGATCAATGCGGTTCCTGCAAGGCAAAGTGCTATGATGGTAGATGGTGCCTTGGATCACAGGGTTGAACCTGCCATCCTCTTGCTGAGAGATCATATGAGCGGACTTGCAGTAGTTCTTGGTAAGTAGCTCCGGTGCTCTATGAGGCAGATGGGTGAGGTGGTCACCAAGCTCCAGCTGTATGGCAAGGGTAGTGACAATCCCGCCAATGTAGAAGGGAGTGGCGCCTCTATGCGTTACAGACTGAATATGGGCCAAAAGGAACGGAGCGGCATTGATGCGTTCTTCATTCAAGGCACAATGCAAGAATAAGAGCTCTTTGGAATTGAGCTTGTGGTTGCTCTCTCTTGCAAAGATAGTGTTGCATATGATACGATGGAAGTACCAAATTACAGGATTATGGATATGAGTGGCATTCAAACTCTGGTAGGCGGAAGCACGACTATTTGTGATGTTGTGCCACAAAGTGAAAGCAGCTTCATTGAAGTTGTCGGGCACGCGGAGGTGAGCATCGTCGCCGTGACTGAAGCCTAACAGTTCAGCGATCCTGGTTTGAGTGATTTGGAACTCTCTTCCGAGCATTCTGAATTTTGTAATGCCGGTGAGTTGACTCGTTGATCCGGATGGTGTGATATATTGAAATGAACTTAGAAACTCCAAGGTGAGGTTTTCAAATGTCGGTTGCGGTTGACTTCATAAGTCCCACAAGCCAACATGCTCAAGCAGTAGCTTCACTCCGTCAAGCAATCCTAACTCCCTCAAGCAGTCGAGGTCGACGTACCGAGTGGGTTAGATGCCACGGTTTTGAAACCTTACAAACTTCTCTCATTGTGCTTCTCCTTGGTCTCCATCTCTAAACTGAATATTCTCCATTGCATGCAAATGAGGTAAATGAGAGATAAGTGTTTGAGGTTTTGTGAGAAAATGTGAAGAAATTGATCGGATTATAATGGAGTGAAGTGAATGTGAGGAGTTGTGAATAAATGAAAAGGTGGAACGGGTTTATGGAATTGATTTGAGAGTAATGGGTGGTTACGGGAGAAGAAGGGATAATGGGAGGTTAGAGATTTTGTGAAAATAGTAATGGGGTTCTGCGAAGGTGAACGGCTCTGTAAATTCAGAATTCGTAAATTAGGGTTGTCACGGTCGTGAGGGGGGTCTTACGGTCGTGACACGCTAAATAGCCCGTTACGATCGTGAGGGGATGGTGACGACCGTGATGATCACAAAATGTGGAATTTTCACATAATGTATTACCTCAGTTTAGTTCAAATGTAATTCTTATTACTTCCAATTAATTCCAACATAAACATAATACATAATAGTGGATCAACATATATATATATATATATATATATATATATATATATATATATATATATATATATATATATATATATATATATATATATATATATATATATATATATATATATATAAGCAGTAGATTTCATCACACGAGAATTCATAAAATATCCAGCAATTCAAATATATCAGCAAATAATGAAAAGCATGAAAATTGATTAAATTGGAAAATTGCATAAATAGAAGTACTTTGCTTTTGACATAATAGAAAGAAATTACAGTGATAAAAATAAGCTATGAAATGTTGCGAAATATCAAAACTAACTAGAAACAAAAACGAAAAGTAAGATAAATTCAAATCACTACAGCATTATCAAAGTTGCTTCTTCAAATCTTCAAGTGCGGAGTTTATATGATAGAATTGTTCACATGTTATGTCAGTTAAACCTATAACTTCCAATCACATGCTTTTAACTTCATCCTTAACAACATTAATATCAGCTTGGTAAACTTCAAGAGTGTTCATAATTTTCTTTAAGCTGTCAGCATATCCTACTCTATTAATTTCAGGGGTTTCAATAACTTCATCAGTGTGGTCGATGTCATGGTAACCAGGAGGTGTCTTAGGGTCACTTTCTACATCAGTCATTAAGTCATCCCTAATTTGGTAGGATTGTGGTGTTTCAGGTGTTGATGGATAGTCAGGAGGGGTAAGCTCAAAAAGCCAATTATCTCTATTGTGAACACTGACTTTAGCATGGTTCGGTAATGTGAACAAAGTTACTATTTCATTTCTGATTAGGTACTCGTAAGGTGGTTGTCCTAAGTTTCTTATAATTTGGCGGTTAAAGCAGAAGTTCAGATTCATAGGGCGGATGGTACCTAAACGGTTGCACTTGTGTAATTGGTATCTAAGTCCGAGGGCATCAGCAATCATGGTGACCAGGCCTCCTACCAATATTGGTAGATCAGGTTCCTCTTGGATTCAGGTAAAGGTTTGCATCATGAATGGTACATCATTAACGGGTTTTCCATCGGTCAAACAGGACATTATGAATATCTCATCTTTAGATACTCCAGTGAGGTTCTCTTCCTTTCCTAAGAAGGTGTGGGCAAGGATCTTATGAAAATAGCGGATAGCAGGGTTATGTATTTCATCATTGTTCATGTTATCCGGCTCAGGGTGGTAATTTCCGGTTAAGGTTCCCCAAAAGAAGTCTAGCTCAATATCCATTAATTCTACCTGGGTGGTAGTAAAGGCAAAAGGTCCACTAGGGAATCCTAGTAAGTCAGCTAGTTCCTTATGGTTAAAGTCATATTCGATCCCGAATAGTCGGAAACTAATAAATCCTTTCCTTAATCCAAATCCGCGCTCGGGTAAGTAAACTAAGGAGCTTAAAAACTCAAGGGTGAGCTCGCGGTAAGTTACAAATTTTTGTTTTATGATAGCATTCTCCCATCCAAGTTGGTTAAACAGGTATAGGATGCTATCATGTATACCTAAAGTTTCCATAGTCAGTTCATCATGGTACAGAGTCAAATCCATTTGTCTCTGTGATAATTCCTCAAATTTCATTCTTTGGTTCCTACCTCTAAATTTGGTTTCCATAATGTTTCTTGGTTGGTTAGCCATAGTTAGTGTTAATGTGGAGGAAACAAATCAGGGGGAAAAGGGAAGGTAGAAAAGACTTTAGAAAATCTGTAGCAAAGTAAATTTAAAAGTGATTTAGAAAATGAAAATTAAAATAAAGAAAATAAGAAAATAAATGCATAAATAAAGTCAATAATAATAATAATGAAATAAAACAATAAAATGATAAAATGATAAAATGGGTTGCCTCCCACTAAGCACTGTTTTTATCGTCAAAAGCCTGACGTAATGCTTAGGCGTAGTTTAATCAGGGAAGTTAGTGGACAACTCTAAAAGCTTTAGACTATTCGCATAATCTCTATTTTCAATGTTATGGTAATGTTTTAATCGTTGTCCGTTTACTGTGAACGGTTCACTATTCATACCCTTAATTTCTATTGCTCCGCTCGGGAACACTCTAGTTATTTCAAAGGGTCCTGACCATCTAGATTTTAGTTTTCTAGGAAAGAGCCTAAGTCTTGAATTAAAGAGGAGTACAACGTCTCCCACACTAAATTCTTTCCTAGATAGGCGTTTATCGTGCCATCGCTTGGTTCTTTCTTTATATATCTTAGCATTCTCATAAGCGTATAACCTTAATTCTTCTAATTCATTAATGTCGAGGATTCGCTTTTCTCCAGCGGCATTGTAGTTTATATTGAGTGTTTTAATCGCCCAATATGCCTTGTGTTCTAGTTCTACCGGGAGATGACAAGCCTTCCCATACACTAGTTTGAAAGGTGTAGTTCCTATGGGTGTCTTGTAGGCTTTCCTATAAGCCCATAAAGCTTCATTAAGTTTAGATGACCAATTTTTCCTAGATATGGCGACAGTCTTTTCTAGGATTTGTTTAATTTCTCTGTTTGAGACTTCGACCTGTCCACTTGTTTGTGGATGATATGATGTTGCTACACGATGTCTGACTCCATACTTAGATAGTAATTTGTCAAATATTTTCGAAATGAAATGCGAGCCACCGTCACTTATGACAAGTCTAGGCACACCAAATCTTAGAAAGATTATATTCTTGAAAAGCTTAGTTACTACTCGTGTGTCATTTGTAGGAGAAGCTATAGCCTCAATCCATTTTGAAACATAATCGACAGCTACGAGTATGTACTTATTACCGAAAGATGATGGGAATGGTCCCATGAAATCTATTCCCCATACGTCAAAGACTTCTACTTCTAATATTCCTCTTTGAGGCATTTCATCTCTTCTTGATATATTACAGGTGCGTTGACACCGATCGCAAGTTATAACAACGATGTGGACATCTTTCCATAAATTAGGCCAAAATAGGCCGGCTTGTAAGATTTTTGCACAAGTCTTGGAAGTGCTTGCATGTCCACCATAAGGAGATGAATGACAATGAGCAATGACATCTTCTATTTCTTCTTCGGGAATACATCGACGAAAGATTCCATCAGGTCCTCTTTTAAATAATAATGGTTTGTCCCAATAGTAATGCTTGAGATTGTGGAAGAACTTCTTTTTCTGCTGATAGGTTAAGTCAGGTGGAAATGCTACTGCAGCTAAGTAGTTGACAATGTCAGCGTACCATGCCAGTCCTACGGTTGTTTGGATTGTTTCCACGGTTTTTGGTTCATCTATGTCTAACTGAACTGGGTCGCTTCCTATTTGTGTTATCAGCTGTTCATATGAAAAATCATCGTTAATCGGCACTTGTTCGGGTTTAATACCTTATATTCTAGATAAATGGTCCGCTACGACGTTTTCAGTACCTTTCTTATCTTTGATTTCGAGATCAAACTCTTGTAAGAGTAAAATCCATCTCAAGAGTCTTGGTTTAGCATCTTTCTTCGTTAATAGATATCTGATAGCAGCGTGGTCTGTGTAGATGATTATTTTTGCTCCTACTAGGTAGGAACGGAATTTATCAAGCGCAAAGACAACTGCTAACAATTCTTTTTCAGTAGTGGTGTAGTTCATCTGAGCAGAATCTAAAGTTCTACTGGCATAGTAAATTGCGTGAAGTTTCTTGTCCTTCCTTTGTCCTAGAACTGCGCCTACAGCATAGTCACTCGCATCGCACATGATTTTGAAAGGTAATCTCCAGTCAGGTGGTTGCATGATTGGTGCGGTGATGAGGGCTGTTTTTAGAGTTTCGAATGCTTTAAGACAATCTTTATTGAATATGAACTCAGCGTCTTTCATTAATAAACCGGTAAGAGGTTTAGTGATTTTCGAGAAATCTTTGATGAATCGTCGGTAGAAACCGGCGTGTCCTAAAAAGCTTCGTATTTCTCGAACGGTCTTATGGGGTTGAAGATCTTTTATGACTTCTATCTTAGCTTTATCAACTTCAATTCCCTTATCAGATATAACGTGTCCTAGTATGATTCCTTCTCTGACCATAAAATGACATTTCTCCCAGTTAAGCACGAGGTTTACTTTTACACATCTTTCTAACACCATTTCTAAATTTGATAGACATCCTTCAAAACTTTGCCCGCATACAGAGAAGTCATCCATGAACACTTCCATGATGTTGTCTATGAAATCTGCGAAGATTGACATCATACATCTTTGAAAGGTTGCAGGAGCGTTGCATAATCCAAAGGGCATTCGTCTATAAGCGAACGTTCCATAAGGGCATGTGAATGTAGTCTTCTCTTGATCATCTGGGTGGATCGGGATTTGGAAAAATCCTGAGTAACCATCAAGATAACAGAAGTACGAGTGTTTGGCTAATCGTTCTAACATTTGATCTATAAAAGGTAGTGGGAAATGATCTTTTCGAGTGGCTTTATTTAGTTTACGATAATCGATGCACACTCTATGTCCGGTCACTACTCTTTGTGATATCGATTCGCCTTTAGCGTTTTTCACAACAGTGATACCTCCTTTCTTTGGTACTACATGTACTGGACTAACCCATTTACTATCAGAGATTGGATATATTATTCCAGCGTCTAGTAGTTTCTTAAATTCTTCCTTTACTACAGTGCTAAGGATTGGGTTAATTCTTCTTTGAGATTCTCTGGAGGTTTTGCAATCTTCTTCTAGCAGAATACGATGCATACAGATTGAAGGGCATATTCCTTTGAGATCAGATATGTTATATCCTAATGCAGTTGGGTATTTCTTTAAGACATCTAAAAGTTTCTTTGTTTGGATTGTTCCTAAACTGGAATTGATTATGACTGGTCTTGTACATTCAGTATCTAGGAATTCGTATCTTAGGTTCTTAGGTAAAGTTTTTAACTCTAATGTAGGTTTCTTCTTACTTGGCATGGGATCCGGTGTAAGTGCTAAACTTTCGCTTAGACTATCATCCTGATATGGTTCACGCCAATTGTCATCTTCGAAAATCGGAGGGATTTGAATTTTCATAATTTTAGAATAGGTAGTTTCTTTCATTTCCATTTCTCTTACACATTCGTCAATTACATCCAATAAATAGCATGTATCCTCTATAACTGGTGATTGTAAGAATTGTGTTAAAATGAATTCAACTTTCTCTTCACCTACTTCAAAGGTTAGCTTTCCTTTCTTTACGTCTATAATAGCTCCGGCGGTAGCTAAGAATGGTCTTCCTAGTATAATAGGTGTAGTGGAGTCTTCAGAGATGTCCATGATTATAAAATCAGTAGGAATGTAGAATTGTCCTATACGTACTGGGACATTTTCTAGTATGCCTATAGGATATTTAATAGAGCGGTCGGCTAGTTGAACAGACATTTTAGTTGGTCTTAGGTCTCCTATGTCTAGCCTCTTGCAAATTGTTAAGGGCATAACACTGATACTGGATCCTAACTCGCATAGAGCTTTGTCAATGACGAATTTTCCTATTACACAGGGTATAGAGAAACTACCTGGATCTTTTAACTTAGGAGGCATATTATTTTGAAAATTATCGCGCTACACTCAGCAGTAAGTGTAACGATTCCGTTATCCTCTATCTTCTTCTTATTGGATAAGATTTCCTTTAGAAATTTAGCATACGAGGGCATTTGAGTGATAGCTTATGTAAACGGAATAGTAATATTCAACTGTTTCAGAAGTTCAACAAATTTCTTAAACTGGCCCATCGTCTTGGAATTGGTTAATCTCTGAGGGTACGGAATTGGTGGTTTATAAGGTGGTGGAGGCACATAAGGCTTTTCTTTCTCCACTGCCTCATGATTATTATCTTCCTTTTCTTCTGGTTCATTCTCCTTTTCAGTCGGCTTATCTTGCTTTTGGTACATGGCTGGATTGTCAAGTCTCGGATCGGCAGGTTCGTCAAGTTCCTTGCCACTTCTTAGTATCACAGCATTGGCCTGTCCTTTTGGATTAGGTTGGGGTTGTCCAGGAAATACTCCAGCTGGTGCAACGGTAGGTGCTTGTTGTTGAGCCACTTGTGAAATCTGATTTTCAAGCATTTTGTTATGTGTAGCTAACGCATCTACCTTGCTCACTAATTGCTTAATCTTCTCACTAGTGTGTATGTTTTGGTTTAGGAAATACTTGTTTGTTTGAGATTGAGTAGCTATGAAGTTCTCCATCATCAACTCAAGGTTCGATTTTCTAGGAACATTAGGAGCAGTCTTTTGATATCCTGGTGGTGTAGCTGGTGCTTGACCTGGTGCGTATAAAGCATTGTTGTTCTTATAAGAGAAGTTCTGATGATTCTTCCAACCTGGGTTATATGTGTTTGAGTATGGGTTTCCTTGAGCATAATTCACTTGATCTGTGGGAATTCCTGCTAATAGTTGACAATCAGGGACATCATGTCCTGGAACTCCACATAACTCACAGTTAGGTGTTACCGCAGCCATGGTGGTTGTTGGTGTTATGGCCAAGTTGTCGATCTTTTAGTTAAGTTGGTCAAACTTTGCATTGAATTGTTCCATACTACTCACTTCGTACATACCTCCTTTTGTTGGTTTCTCAGTTGCGACTCTCTCACTTCCCCATTGGTAATGATTTTGAGCCATACTTTCGATAAGTGCATAAGCATCATTATATTCTTTGTCCATTAGTGCGCCGCCTGCGGCAGCGTCAATCGTCATTCTTGTGTTGTACAAGAGTCCATTGTAGAAAGTATGGATGACCATCCAATCTACTAATCTGTGATGTGGACAAAGTCTCAGCATATCTTTATAGCGTTCCCAAGCTTCGAAAAGTGATTCGTTTTCCTTTTGCTTAAATCTGTTGATTTGAGCTCTTAGCATAACTGTCTTACTAGGTGGGAAATATCTTGTCAAGAAGACTCTCTTTAGTTCCTCCCATGTAGTTACTGAATTCGAGGGTAGAGATTGAAGCCAGGCTCTCGCTCTGTCTCGAAGTGAAAAAGGAAAAAGGCGTAATCTAATAGCTTCTTGGGTAACTCCATTAGCTTTTACAGTATTTACGTACTGCACAAATATCGAAAGATGAAGGTTCGGATCCTCGGTAGGATTTCCGGCGAATTGGTTTTGTTGCACGACTGATATCAGCGAAGGTTTCAATTCGAAATCGTTTCGGTTGATAGCCGGTGCAACAATGCTAGAATGCGGCTCAGCTTGTGAAGGACTAGCGTAATATTTGAGTGGATGATTTGGTTCTTCAGCCATCTCTGCGTCCTTTGATGTTCCAACTGGTTTAGGTGGATCAACTTGAAGATCTGGAATGTTGTATTTTCGTTCGTATTCGAATATTCGTCTTCTTACATGTAAGAAGCGTTCTAATTCTTGGACTGGAGGTTGCAAGTCTTCGCCTTGAGAGCGAGTACTTGGCATACACTCGGGAAATTAGATTAGGAAAAGAATAAGTTGTTACCTTAGTCTAGACAGTGCTACTCTAACAGTGCACTAGTGACTAAATCCAGGTCCCCGACAACGGCGCCAAAAACGTGATGGTGCGAAGACGCGATATCTGTCTAGCGGTATCTGAACCGCAAGCGCACAACCTATCAAAGTAATATAAAAGATTATCGATCCCACAGGGACTTTGTAATCACTCTAGTGCTAGAGGGTGTAACACGGTGGGAGAACTGACTTTAGTTATGTTGCAGATAGCAAGAGTCGCCACCGACTTTTATTTTATCCAAAGGAAAGGCATAAAAGAACAGGAAAGACCTTATAAAAGATTTTTGGGTCCGGGGGGTAGGTTATGTAAAGGGAAGGTGTTAGCACCCTTTACATCCATGGTTATCCATGGGCTCTTAGTTACTTAGCTCACTTTAAAATGTTTTTGAAAATGTGAAGTGTGTGAATAGAAATTTCCATAAGAGTTTGATAATGATCCATGTACGGATGCGTAAAAAACTTGTGTTTGAAAATTGTTTGAAATTATGAAGTGTTTTGAAAAGTTTTGAAGAGTGAGCAAGTAACTATGAGGAACCTACCCTAAAGTTTAAGTCTTTCTGTTCTTGAATCCTTTAAGTGGTAAGATTATCCCTATTATTAAGGAATAGGTAGTCATTACCTTGGATGTGAGGGACAAGTAAGGGACATCTGTTTAATGAAGGCAACTGTGGGGTGTATAAGCAATTTTGAAGGGACGATCATCTTTATTCGAAAGGGACAAGATCATTACGAAGGCAATATTCGAAGGGACTTGATCTTTTATTTGTTAAGGGACTAGATGATGTGAATTTGAGGGACTTTTGCTTTATACACCCTACTTGACCTTTTTGATTTAGACAACATGAGAGGTATCCTTATGGAAGTGAGATGGCGATCAAAGATCGACTTACGTGTGTGAGTGTTCAATTTTATATTTATCTTTTGAATTAAGTAACCTAATTTCAATTTTTAAATACAAACATGTTTTTACACTCCCTATTTTACTAACCATGACATAAAAATAAATAATATAAATATTACAAAAAATTACATCCAGGAACAATTACAAAAATAATAAAAGCAATTTAAAATAATAGTAAAATAAATAAATAAGCAATAAACAAAATAATTAATTGGGTTAGTAGAAAATAATAATAATAATCACAATTTAAAAATAAATGGGGTTAGTGACAAAATAATTATAAGAAATAAAAGGTTAGTACAAAAATATGTAGAATTAAAATAACATTTTTAAATTAAATAAACAATTTTTAAGAATTTTTAAAAAATAAATAATAAAGGAATTATAATAACAATATAATAATTATTTACAAAAAGGAACAAAATTAATTATTTAACTAAGTATTAGAAAAAATTAATTAAGTTAATATTTAAATAAGAATTAGGGTTAGAGATTTAAAAATAAAATTAGGGTTTTGAAAAATAATTAGGGTTTAATAATTTATAAAATTGAATTAGGGTTTTAAAAAAAATATTATGATTAAATTAGAGTTTGTAAACATAAATTAAGTTTTATATACAACAAAATATGAATCTAATTATTATAATTTACATGTTTTTAATTTTAAATGTATAATTATAAAAAAAAACTAAGTTCAAAATTAGAAATCACTTACATATTATTTTTTATAAGATTATCTAAACATATTATATTTAATTAATAACAATATAATTGACAAAACAATGAAATAATAAAAAAAATTGAAACTTACCTGGGGCAGGGATTGAACCCACGCCCTAGGTATCACCACCCTTAGACCAACATGATCTCCACTGGGCTGCGCATGCCTTGTGAACAATGGATGAATACTGATCAATATATATCAAACCTGAAAAATACAAAGAAAATGAACAAAAAAATACTGAAGCAGGGATTCGAACCCCTGCCCTGGCCTTCATACGCGCGTTCTCTGTCCACTACGCCATCAGCAACATTTGAAATTTAAATACAAACAAAAACTATATAATATAAAACAAAATTCGAATCCCAGGCTGCGCGCGAAAACTTCATCTTCCTCGTTTGAATTTCCTGCGAAAATAGCTAGGGATTTTGCTGCGCGCTTTCCTGCGAGTTTCAAAATACAGAAACCTACGAATTTGAACAAACATCAAAACAACAAAATTTCTCAACAATGATTAGAGTTTTATGATCCCCAAGGTCCATAGAGTTGTCCTATGTTCTTAGAATTTGTTTATATTAGGGTTAAATCAAAGCCCCAAATCCATGGCCGAAACCCTAGCAATGGTGGCTTCATATTCCTGCATCGAAAATCAAATTACTTTGTCCAGAAACATTCACAAGCTCAATACAAACATGAATCCAGCATCAAAATCAATTTATATTACATGTATGTATGAAAACGAAAAAAAGATAAATGTCTCAATGTTTGAATTCGGTTTGAGTGATTCATGATGCTTTTGATGCAAATAAGAGTTGGGATCGCTTCTGGGATGTTCAAGGAATGTTGCTATGTTCTCACATTACCTTCAAATGCCCTGGAAGCTTGAAACCGAATGTGAGTTTTTGAGAGGTTTTTGGACAATGCAAACTTACTCTTGGGGAGGCTGGAAATCGTGGCTTGTGTTAGGGTTGCATTATGTACTTATAGAGTGATCAATTTAGGTCAAAAAATTGGATACTTGTGTAGAAGATTTGATCCAAAAAGATTTAAAATGATAAGCCTTTAAAAGTCAAATATTTTTGTATGAACACTTGCTATTTTAAGACAATCATCATAACTCCCATATCAATTTGATCCAAGACATATTTATGATTTTCTAGAAGCTTAATCATATTTAAATCTTTGACTTTTATATTTTATTTTAATTTAAAATGATTTTAAATGAATTAAATCAAAATAAATAAAAATAAAATAATAAAAAATATGATTTTTGATGACTTGGGTCGTGCATGAAGTTATAGTGTGGATTGGGTCATCATTTGGCAAGCCCATTTGGAAGAAATTGGTTTTAGACCTCCATTTTCTTCATAAACCAACCAAAAATTTCCCAACTTTGCAAGGGCACACATCCTTAAATTTTAATGATATGAGGGTGTTCTTGGACATTTTGGAAAGCTTGAAGAGTCCTCTAACGAACCCCACTGGTTTCATGTCCATATCATTTACCAATCTCAAGTTATGCCCTTTTGAAGTTGTTGACTTTTTGTTGACTTTCAAAAGGACCTATAATGTCTTAGCTCATACCTTCCAAATGAAGCATTTTTGGGATTGGCTTGTGAGACACAAAGTTGTAGAGAATTCAATTTCCTTCAAAATTAGCTTTGGATGGAGACTTGGTGATGAAGTATGTGAAAGCTATGGCTGGTCAAAGTTCAGTTGACTTTTACTGAGGAAACCCTAATTTAGAAACTCCTGATTCTTGATGATCTGAAAACTCCTTGATGAATCATGATCAACCCTTGATCAAATGATGAATTTTACTTCGTATACTTGATGTTGGCAAAAAATCATGAAGTTTGACTTTGGTTTGACCACAGTTGACCTCAATTTGACTTTTTAACTGCTTTGACTGATTTTGACTTATCTGATCATCTGACTGAGCAAACTTTTGAGAAAAGTCTTGAAACTTGTCATGGGGGTTCTCACACACATATAAGATGTTATGAAGCTCACTTGAAGTCTTGGAAATCCATTTAGCCTGATTAAAGTCAAAACCCTAGTTTTGGATGCACTGCTTAGGAGGTGCATTGTCTGAGGGAATTGTCAACTCTTCTGACCAATTGTGAACTTTGTGAACCTTGTGAACCATCATAAGATGTCTTGTGAACCTCATGGGAGGTATCGTGAACCTTGTGAACCTTGTGAACCTCATAAAGTGACTTGTAGACTTTATGAACCTCAGGAAAGGTCTTGTAAACATTGTGAATCTTGTGAACCTTGTGAACCTCATAAAGTGACTTGTAGACTTCATGAACCTCATGAAAGGTCTTGTAAGTGTTGTGAATCTTATGAACCTTGTGAAACTTCTTAGCACACAAAGTCTTGTATTGTGAGGGCAAATTTTGGGGTGCAACAGAGGGTCTACTAGTTTAGCTAAGGTGGATATTTGTCACGATTTTGGTTTTAAGGATTAAAAACGGGAATTAAATTTAGTTTTAAGGAAATAATGAGAAGGCGGTCGGTATGTAATTATATTAACCTATGCGGGTCAATCTAACCTAAGCTTGTAAAGATGGTTCACTTAAATTGTTCTGTAGAGATTATCAGTTTAAATACCCTCGACTCACACTCTCGTGGTCTTATCTCAGATCTTACTCCTAAAGCCCTATGCCTGCTCTCGCTAGCCCATAAGTGTTTAGAAAATATTTTTTGAAAACTTAATAAGTCTAATTCATTTTAAAGCGCTCTCGCTGTATTTAAATCAAATGCCTAACTTTAGCTATCCGGTTAAAATCTCACACTCTCGTGGTCTCGACCTAACCTATTACACTTTTCTTACTCTCGTAAAGATTAATTTTAATTATAAAAAGTCACATCCAGAATATAAGTTCTTAATTATTTTAGCTTAGATTCGATTTAACCGGTTTGGTTTAGTTTATTACATACCGCCTAATTAATTTAGCTACTCATTTTATTTGTACCAACAGACAGATGCAGGAATAAATAAATATTAATTAAAGCATACATTATAAAATAATAATAATATCTTAACATAAACAATTAAATAAACTTAATAAAAATGCAAAAATAAAAACCTGGATAATTAAAATCTTAAACTCCCTCTTCCACAGATTGGCAAACTCGGAGTGTTCGGAACCGAAATCAAAAATAAAAATGCGAAACAAATTCTGAAGGCTAAAAAGAAATTAATTTAAATAACAATTTCCTAATGTTGGAAATTGTTATTGAATTTGGGTTGAAAATAGAAACAGGAAAAATAAACAAGAACAAGGCTGGAAAAATTAAATGGGTTCAGGAAAATTACGGCAGAGCTTCCGCGTGAAAGTTAAAATAATACTCCGTAGTTTTCAATTTGTAACTAGGGTATTTATAGAACTAGATTTTGGGCTTGGGCAGTTGAATTTGATGAGCGTGGGCATCGTCCAAAATGAGAGAATTTAGCAAAAGTGGCATACTGGGTCTGAGGAAAAATAGGAGTCGTTTTTGACTCGCGTTGCACGTCTTCATGAATAATTCAATTACTTTAAACACATTTTCCTTGTCACGTTCGTGACAAGGTGTAACACGGTGGGAGAACTGACTTTAAGTAATGTTGCGGATAGCAAGAGTCGCCACCGACTTTTATTTTATCCATAAGGAAAGGGTATAAAAGAACAGGAAAGACCTTAAGAGATATTTTTGGGTCCGGGGGGTAGGTTATGTAAAGGGAAGGTATTAGCACCCTTTACATCCATGGTTATCCATGGGCTCTTAGTTACTTAGCTCACTTTTGAATTGTTTTTGAAAGTGTAGTGTGTGAATAGAAAAATTTTCAGAATAGTTAATAATAATCCATGTACGGATGTGTAAAAACTTGTTTTTGAAAATTTGTTTGAAATTATGAAGAGTTTGAAAAGTTTTTGAAGTGAGTAAGTACATAAGAGGAACCTATCCTAAAGTTTAAAGTCTTTCTTATTCTTTATCCTTTCCTTGGTAAGACTATCCCTACTATTAAGGAGTAGGTAATCATTACCTTGGATGTAAGGGACACGTGAGGGACATCTGTTTTTTATGAAGGCAACTGTGGGGTGTAATAAGCATACTGGAGGGACTATCATCATTATTCGAAGGGACTCGATTCGTAAAGGCAACCATGAGGGACTTGATGATTTTTCTTTTTTAAAGGGACTTGCTTTATACACCCCACTTGACCATTATGAATTAGGCAACTTGAGGGATAACCTTAGAAAGTGAGACGGCGATTAAAACCGACTTACGTGTGTGAGTGCTTAATTTAATTATCTTAGGATTAAAATTATCTAAATTTATTTTAAGAGAATACATATTTACACTCCCTAAATTACTAACCATAGCAATAATTAAATAATTAAAATATTTACAAAATTACATCCGGGAAGCAATTACATAATTATAATAATCAAAATAAATAAATAGCAAAAAATAAAATAAGCAATAAACAATAAATAAATAATATGGGTTAGTGATAAATAATAATATAAAAAAAAGTTAGTGATAAATAAAGTAAGAGAGATTAGTGAAATATAAAATTAATAAAGCAAAATAAATAATATGGTTAGTAGTAACAATGATAAATAAAATTAATCAAAATATTATAAGAATAAGAGATTAACAATTTTTAATATAAACAATTATATTTAGAAAGAAATATGAACAAACAATTATTTTAATTTACAAGTTAATATATTATAACTACAAAATTTAATTATTATAAACATATATTAATATTTATTTATTAAACAATATTTACATATTATAAGGAGAAAATAAGTTTTAAATATTATATTCATAAAATTAATCATATTTGCAAATAAATTTACAAGAATTATACTAAATAAATGACATAAATAATTACATTAAAAATTAGAGAAATAAAATTATTTAGAAAAAATAGGATTAGGTTTTATTTTAAAATATTTTTAGGGTTTGATAATTTGAATACAAAAATTATTGAATAATATACATATAACATGATTTTTTGAATAAATAAAAGAAAGTTTAGAAAGTTTTGTTTTTTAGAGAATATAATATTAATCTGAATTTTGAATATATATATATATGATTCATTAAAAATATAAAACAAATAAATTGATTAACTAAAGAAAATAAAAAAATGACAAAAAAAATGAGAACTTACCTTGGCTGGGTTTGAACCCAGGTCATCCAATTTGCAAGCATCAAAACTCACCACTAGGCCAGCCAGGCGCAGGTGATAATAAAAGAGATCCACTTTGTTTTGTGCCTTGCCTTGAAAATCCAGGAAAATAGAGAAACAAAAAGGCCTGGGGTGGGATTCGTACCCAGGACCTTTGGGATGTATACGCGCATGCTTGACCGCCTGGCTGGGAGAGCCCTTCTGGTCATGGATTGACAACAATACATAATATATTATGTTTGCTTTTAACCTGAAAAATAACAAAAAAACAATGCACCAGCCAAGTATCGAACCAGGGACTTCTCATCATACACGCATCTGTCTTACCACTGGGACAAGCCACTGCTTGTGATAACTAGATAACAAAACAAAATAAAATATGTTAATCATAATTTGAATTTCTGGGCGCACGGCAAACTTCATCTTCAACCTCCTGAGCTGCGAATTTTCTTATGAAAATACTTGCAAATTTTCCTGCGAAAAACCATTCCCAGCAAAACCTACGAATATCAACAAGCAACAAAACCATACAATTTTACAAAATTAAGCATAGCATTATATTCCAGACATTCATACGATCAAGCCTATGTTGTTAGAATCCATTTAAGTTTCTTAAATCCAAAATCCCTAAACCTAGGTCCAAACCCTAACTATGGCATCTTGCGAATTAGGTACGGGTTCTTTGATTTTCCTGTCCAGAAACAAGCTACACAACATAATAAACAACATTAGGCAATCAAAATCCATTTAAATGCAGTGAATCATTGGAATCGAAAAAAGTTTATTCAAGAACAAATTGGATTCGGGTTGGCCAATGCAGTACACATGGGATGCATATGAGTGATGCTTTAGCTTCAGTGATGTCTGAAGAACACGTCTATGTTCTTAGTTTACCTTGAAACCTCTTGGAGTGAAGAATCCGAATCTCACTTTTTTGATGAATTTTGAGTTTTTGAAACTTACCTATGGGCTGCTGGAATTCGTGTCTTGAGGCTAGGGTTATGTTTGATACTTATATGTGAATGAATTAGGTCAGAAATATGGATTGGTTGTGTGGAGATTTGATCCAAAAAATATTGAAAAAGATCATGGTGTAAAATTCAAATATTTGATCATGAAGGCTTACTATCTTTGGATAAATCACATGATTCCTTTCTCTTTCAAATTCAATCAACAATTAAGAATTTCTAGAAGCTCAATCTTCACCCAAAAATAGATTTTCATATTTTATATTTATTTAAAATGATTTTTATGAATTAAATCAATAATAAATAAAAATAAAATAATAAAAATGCTGAATTTTGGTCAATTGGGTCGTGCATAATGATATGAGGTGGATTGGATCACAACTTAGCAAGCCCATTTGGAAGGAATTACTTTTAGACCTCCATTTTCAACATAAACCATCACAAAATTTCCCAACTTTGCAAGGGCATATCTCCCTCAATTTTAAAGGTATGAGGGTGTTCTTGGACATTTTGGAAAGCTTGAAGAGTCCTCTAAACAACCCCATTGGTTTCAGGTCCATATCATTTACCAATCTCAAGTTATGCCTTTTTGAAGTTGTTGACTTTTTGTTGACTTTTGAAATGACCTATAATGTCTTAGATCATATCTTCCAAATGAAGCATTTTTGAGCTTAACTTGCAACATCAAAGTTGTATAGAATTCAATTTCCTTCAAAATGAGCTTTGGATGGAGACTTGGTGATGAAGTATGTGAAAGTTATGGCTGGTCAAAGTTCAGTTGACTTTTACTAAGGAAACCCTAATTTAGAAACTCCTGATTATTGATGATCTGGAATCTCCTTGATGAATCATGATCAACCCTTGATCAAATGATGAATTTTACTTCACATACTTGATGTTGGCAAAAAATCATGAAGTTTGACTTTGGTTTGACCACAGTTGACCTCAGTTTGACTTTTTAACTGCATTGACTGATTTTGACTTATCTGATCATCTGACTGAGCAAACCTTTGAGAAAAGTCTTGAAACTTGTCATGGGGGTTCTTGCATACATATAAGATGTTATGAAACTCACTTGAGGTATTGGAAGTCCATTTAGCCTGATTAAAGTCAAAACCCTAGTTTTGGATGCACTGCTTAGGAGGTGCATTGTCTGAGGGAATTGTCAACTCTTCTGACCAATTGTGAACTTTGTGAACCTTGTGGATAATCATAAACTGTCTTGTGAACCTCATGGGAGGTATTGTGAAGCTTGTGAACCTTGTGAACCTCATGAAGTGGCTTTGTAGACCTCATGAACCTCATGAAAGCTTTGTAATCATTGTGAAACTTGTGAACCTTGTGAACCTTCAAGAAGTGACTTGTAGACTTCATGAACCTCATGAAAGGTCTTGTAAAATGTAGAGAAACTTGTGAACCTTGTGAACCTTCATAAAGTAACTTGTAGACTTCATGAACCTCATGAAAGGTTATGTAAGTGCTGGAGGACTTGTGAACCTTGTGAACCTTCATAAAGTAATTTGTAGACTTCATGAACCTCATGAAAGGTTATGTAAGTGTTGAGAAACTTGTGAACCTTGTGAACCTTCTTAGAACACAAAGTCTTGTATTGTGAGGGCAAATTTTGGGGTGCAACACAAGGGCGTAACGGGCAGATTTTCCAATTCAAGCGTGTCACGGTCGTGACAATTGAGTAACGGTCGTGAGACCTCAAAGTAGGGCGTCACGGTCGTGGTGATGTTGTGACGACCGTGAGTGTTACAAAATATGCAGACTTAGCATAATTCTTCTCTTCATCTTCTTTTCATGCTTGTTTTGGTTCATTTGATCTTTTTCTCATAATTTAGCTCTAGACATGTTATACCTGCAATGTGACATAAAAAACTCGAACAATCGGGAGTTAATAGGATCAATGTGCAATAAAACGGACTTAAAACGTAGTAATAAAGTGATACGATTTCTCGTTATCAGTTATTCTTGATGAAACGGACTACCACCTGTCTAGTCACATTGGCGTAGGAGGCTGCCTCTACCCATTTTGTGAAGTATTCAATGGCCACTAGGATGAAACGATGTCCATTGGAAGCTTTCGGCTCAATCATACCAATCATATCGATGCCCCACATGGAAAAAGGCCACGGAGAAGAAAGAACATTGAGAAGAGTCGGAGGGATATGGACCTTATCGGCATAAACCTGACATTTATGACATTTCTTCACATACTTGCAGCAATCGGATTCCATTGTCAACCAGTAATACCCTGCCCTCAGCATCCTTCTAGCCATAGCATGTCCATTAGCGTGAGTGCCGAATGATCCTTCATGAATTTCCCTCATCAGTATTTCGGCTTCATGCTTATCTACACACCTGAGTAAAATCATATCGAAATTTCTCTTGTACAGTACATCTTGAATCAGAAAGAAGTTACCGGCCAACCTCCTCAGAGTCTTTCGGTCCTTGTTGGATGCCCCTGGCGGATATTCCTGGTGTCGTAAGAAACACTCGATGTCGTAGTACCATGGTTTATCGTCAATAGCCTCTTCCAAGGTGAACACATAAGCGGGTCTATTGAGGTGCATAATTTCAATCTTCGGCATATCGTTCTGTCGATTTACAACAATCATGGAGGATATGGTAGCCAAAGCATCGGCCATTCTGTTCTCACTGCGAGGTACTTGGTGAAACTCAATTTTATCAAAGAATGTCGAGATCCTCCTTGCATAATCCCTGTATGAATCAAGTGAGGTTGTAGGACTTCCCACTTCCCCTTGATCTGATTGATTACCAGGGCTGAGTCACCATATACATCTAGGTTCTTGATTCTTAAATCAACTGCTTCCTCTAAGCCCATGATGCAAGCTTCGTACTCGGCTTCATTATTGGTACAGTTGAACATCACTCTCGCAGCGAAAGGGATATGAGCACCTTGGGGAGTTACAATCATTGCCCCAATTCCTTTTCCATACAGATTTACAGCTTCATCGAAAATTAATCCCCATCGGGACCCCGGTTCTGGCCCTTCGTCGAGCGGAGGCTCGTCACAATCTTTCATATTCAAATACATGACATCTTCATCTGGAAAATCGAACTTCACAGGTTCGTAATCGTCAATGGGTTGATGGGCTAGATGGTCGGCTAAAATACTTCCCTTGATAGCCTTCTGAGTGTGATAGTCAATATCATATTCTGATAGTAACATCTGCCAATGAGAAATTCTTCCTGTCAGGGCCAGTTTTTCAAAGATATACTTAATCGGATCCATCCTTGAAATCAACCAAGTAGTGTGATTAATCATGTATTGTCGGAGACGTCGGGCTGCCCAAGCTAAAGCACAACAGGTCTTCTCGAGCATGGAGTATCGAGACTCACAATCTGTAAATTTCTTGCTTAGGTAATAAATGGCATGCTCCTTCTGTCCTGTTTCGTCTTGTTGCCCGAGCACACAACCCATGGAATCTTCTAGTATTGTCAAGTACATGATCAATGGTCTTCCTTCAACTGGAGGGACTAAGATAGGTGGCTCCAGTAAGTAATCTTTGATGTTATCAAAAGCTCTTTGGCAATCTTCAGTCCACTTGCAACTTTGATTCTTTCGCAGGAGTTTGAAGATCGGCCCGCAGGTCGCAGTCATATTAGAAATAAATCTAGAAATGTAATTCAAACGACCTAAAAATCCCTTTACTTGTTTTTCCGTCTTTGGCGCGGGCATCTCTCGAATGGCCTTGACTTTGTCGGGATCTACTTCGATACCTTTCTGGCTAACAATGAAACCCAATAACTTCCCTGAACGAACATCGAATGTGCATTTGCTGGGGTTCAAGCGAAGTTTGTACTTCCTCAAACGTTGGAATAACTTCAAAAGATAATCCACATGCTCTTCCTCGGTTCTGGATTTAGCAATCATGTCATCAACGTATACTTCGATTTCTTTATGCATCATGTCGTGGAACAGTGTTGTCATTGCTCTTTGGTAAGTTGCGCCTGCATTCTTCAAACCGAAAGGCATTACCTGGTAGCAAAATGTTCCCCAAGGTGTTATGAACGAGGTCTTCTCCATATCCTCTGGAGCCATTCGAATCTGGTTATATCCGGAGAAACCATCCATGAATGAGAAAACTTTGAACTTAGCTGTACTGTCAACCAACATGTCGATATGGGGTAGCAGGAAATCGTCCTTAGGACTGGCTTTGTTCAGATCTCTATAATCGACACACATTCTGACTTTCCCATCTTTCTTCGGCACGGGTACTATATTGGCTAACCATTGTGGGTACTCGGAGGTGACAAGGAAACCTGCGTCGATCTACTTCTGAACTTTCTCCTTGATCTTGATAGCCATGTCGGGGCGTGATCTCCTCAACTTCTGTTTGACCGGCGGACATTCTGGTTTCAAAGGAAGGCGATGTTCCACGATACGGGTATCCAATCCCGGCATATCCCGATAGGACCAAGCAAACACATCCGCATACTCTTTCAAAAGTTCTATCATTATTTTCTTGACGCCGTGAATGAGTAGCGCGCCGATTTTGACTTCCTTCCTATTGTCTTCTGTCCCCAGATTAATTACCTCCACTGTTTCTTTGTATGGCTGGATAGTCTGTTCCTCATTCTCCAGTAATCGCGAAATCTCATCAGGGACCTCTTCATCATTATCTTCTTCGGCCTCAAATACCGGGAACTCAAAGTTGGGAGTAGGCAATGGGTCATGCTTTTCAAAGGGGTTTTTTATGATTAATTTGCACATGTGATTGATGTTTCATTTTAGCACTAGACAAATGGAAGCGTATGCAGATATTTGAAAATAAATCTTTTTTATTATTTTTATTTATGCAAATATGTAGATATGTTTTTTTAGGATGACCATTTTTCCGAAAAGCAAAAAGTAAAAAATAACAAAAGATAAAGGAAGTCGAAAAAATAACACTTTCATTAATGATGGTTTAATTTTCGAAACAAAATGGCCCAACAAAATAAACTCTCTCGCTTTGGGCAGAGCAAAGAGGAGACAAAAATTCTTAAACTGCATAAAGAGAAATACCCTACAAAGTACTCTCTCGCCTTAGGCAGAGCGAGAGGTTAACACAAAATCATTACTTAGATAGGCGAACGACATATGGGATATCAACAGCAGTCCAATTCTGGCACAAAGCTCCATGCACAATAAAGTCTGGTAAATCCTCTTCAGAATCATCCTCAGTAATTGCATCAACTTCTGGTGGAGTTGGACTCATGAATCCTCCACTGCGGAAACTTTCCTGTATTGGGCAGATGACCCCTTCGTTCCTTGTAAGTCTTGTAGATTCGGGCAAAAAACCGACTCCGTCACGGGCCTTATTCTCACTTAAAACCACGATCTTTCCCCACCCTTCAGACGAACCACTCTCGACAACTTGCCGAGCATCCTTGAAAGAAGAAATTGATGCCCCTTTCTTCTTTACTTCTTTATCAGCAATGGTTAGGGCCTGGAAACGAGTTCCAATAGCATCTTCCGGTTCCACATACGAGAAAGAGGAAAGATGGCTTACAATCATAGCCTCTTCTCCAAACATTGTCACCAGCTTTCCTTGATTTACAAACTTGAGTTTTTGATGCAGAGTTGAAGTTACGACCCCTGCTTCGTGGATCCAAGGGCGACCCAATAAGCAACTGTATGCAGCCTTGATGTCCATTACTTGGAACGTGATCTGAAAGGTATGAGGTCCAATCGTTATAGGCAAATCCACTTCTCCAATAACAGTCTTCCGGGACCCATCAAAAGCTTTGACAATAACCCCACTGACTCTCATAGGAGTGCCCTGAAAGGCTAACATCGAGAAAGTTGACTTTGGCATAACATTTAGTGAGGAGCCGGTGTCTATCAGCACACTGGACAAAGCATCGGTCTTGCAATTAACAGAGATATTCAGTGCCATGTTATGGTTCCTTCCCTGCTCTGGGAGTTCTTCGTCACAGAAGCTAAGATTGTTACAAACAATTATATTCGCAACAATATTGTCGAATTATTCGATGGTGACATCATGGTCCACGAATGCTTGCTCTAAGACCTTCTGTAAAGCTTCCCGATGCGCCTCAGAGCTCATCAGAAGAGACAAGATTGAAATCCTGGAAGGCGTGCTTAAAAGCTGATCCACTATGTTGTACTCACTTTTCCTGATCAGCTTTAGCACTTCATTATCTCCCTTGCTTTGATTTGTATTGCTTGACTGGCCTACTTGCTTAAAAGTGTTCTCCAATGGGGTTTCTTTATGCATCACAGTTTCTCTAGCTTTGTTAGGGAATACCCTCCCGCTTCTGGTAACTCGGCTGACATCAGCAATGTTGACAATGGATGGTAATGGAACCTTCTTTCCGTTTTCAATCATGGTTGCATTATATCTGTATGGTACAACCCTTTTAGACTGGTATGGCATTGGTCTGGTACAACAATGACCAATGGAGTTGCAACGATCCTTCTACTGTCGTAGGTGATCTCTATGGGTCCTGGTTCATTAAATTGTGGTATTATGACAAATGCCTCTTCATCAATTTCAACATCATTAGGGTTTCTGGGATACATTATTCTAATAGACCTCTGATCCAACATCCTCTGGAGATCTTCTCGTACTAAGCGACACCCCCGCGGATTAACGGAACAGATTCTGCATGCATCGTAATCATGTATCCCGTTATGGAAGTAGATAAGCTCTGCCAGTTCTGCATGCTTTTGCACTAAAGAACCTCTAATTAATCTGACATCGTAAATAGCATAGTCCCCTGGACAACCGTGCACCATATTCACTAAAGCCCCCCCCATGCGGAGGCAAAGGATTCGCTTGAATATTTGGATTGGTATCTTTAAAAGTCAAAACACCGTTTTTAATCAACCTTTGGACATCGGCCTTAAAGCTATAACAGTTTTCGATATTGTGGCCGGGCCCACCTTGATGATAAATGCAAAACTGGTCAGCTTTGAAACCATAAGTGGGATTCCTGGGTGGAGGGAAGGGAGGTCTTGTTTGAATATGCCCCTTCTGTAGTAGAGCTGGAAACAATTATGCGTAAGTCATTGGTATGGGATCGTAAGCGTGTGTTCTCGGAATACGATTGTTGTTGTACTGGGGGTGAGCCTGTTGTGGAGGCTGTTGTTGTCGTTGCTGCTGGAATTGTTGAGGTTGATGTTGATGTTGTGGAGTGGTTTGTTGATTTTGAGGGAAATATGGTCGGTAATTGGGACCTGAAGCTGTATTGACAATTGGAGTGATTGCAACCACCTGCTGCTGATAACTTCTTCTCTGGTAAATGGCACTAACGTCCTGCTCTTTATTTTTGTGGAAACCGTTTCCGAATTTCCTGATGTCGCTGGATGATCTCGCCTCCTTCACCAAACGCCCTTCTCTAACGGCCTCTTCAAGCCGCATTCCCATATTTACCATTTCAGTAAAGTCACTGGGTGCGCTTGCAATCATGCGGTCATAATAGAACGTACTCAACGTTTTCAAATAAATCTTGGTCATTTCTTTTTCTTCCAGAGGGGGGTATATTTGAGCCGCGACCTCACGCCACCTTTGAGCATATTCTTTGAAACTTTCCTTGTCCTTCTGCGACATGCTCCGGAGTTGATCTCTGTCCGTGGCCATGTCAAGGTTATACTTATATTGTCGGACGAAAGCCTCTCCTAGGTTAGTGAAAGTCCGGATTTTCGCGCTGTCCAAACTCATGTACCACTTTAGAGCATCACCTATCAAGCTGTCCTGGAAATAATGAATTAGTAACGGGTCATTGTCCTGCTGGGTGGACATCTTCCGGGCGTACATGATTAAGTGGCTTTGAGGACACGAGTTTCCCTTATACTTTTCAAACTCAGGCACTCTGAACTTGTGCGGAACCCTGACATTAGGGACCAAGCAAAGATCAGAAGCCTTTCTTCCGAACAAATCCTGGCCTCGGAGTGCCCTAATCTCATTTTTCATTTCTAGAAAACGATCTTGGAACTCATCCAATCTCTTGTCTACTCCCGCGTTTTCGCTTAGTGCTGTGTGGAAGGGGGGTCTTCATTGTAATGGGCGGTGTGTACTACAGGCCGAGGGGTAGTCATTACAGCAGAGACATGTGAGACGTGTGGTTGATAAATCTCTGGTATGAAATCACGAGGGATGCCCCAAGGGAAACCAGTGGTCACGACATGTTGGGAATCGTTGCTAGGGGCCGCGGTCGTTGGGATGGCCATGGCCTCGGTCCTCTGTCCAGTCTCCTAAGAATTTTGAGATGTCTGATTCTGCGCAGCGGCCATTGTCTCCATCATATTGGTAAGCCTTTCCAAACTATCCTTTAAAGTAGACACTTCTCCCCTAAGCTCTTGATTTTCCTGCTCGAGTCTCTCCATCCTCCTTCGACGGTCGGCTCCGGTTTTGTATGGACAAAACAGTTTGACGACTGAATTAAAAAGACACGTATGAGCCTCATGTTTTAACAAATGCAGCAAATGATGGAGATGTATGAATGCCATGCCACAAAATGTCACCTTCAGGAAAAACATTCACAAATACCAAAATTTTAATGTGCAACATTCAAAACATCATAGAAGTCAAGGACTAAAAGAAAACTCCAAGCTTCATTCATTCTCAAACAATCAAGACTTAAAACATCAAGTACAAATATTTTGGTTCGTTAACTATTACAAAAATAACGCCAATTCTCTTCTTAAATAAACAAAATAAATAAAGAAAAATTACAACAGTAAGACTAATCCTTGGATCTTTGTGCACTACATTCTTTCACCTCTTCCTTGAAAGTCTTCAACATGTTCTGGCACATCGAGAGAAAATAACTCACAGTTGGGTAGGATCCATCGTCTTCGAATTCCCCTCTTGCCATAGAAAGTCGGAAAGGTAATTCTTCCATCTGCAAGTTGCACCATTCAATAAGTCGATTAAGCTTATCACGATACATGTCTCTTTCTTTAATCCGATCTTTTATAGCTTGCTCATATCCTTGGAAATGACCTTGCACCTCATCTCTCACTGACTCCCAAATGTTGCGATCTTTGAGCAAAGCCTCATATTGTTCCTTCCAATACCGGGCGTTTCCTTCAGCACGGTTCACCTCTTGAAATTTGTAATCCCAATCTTCTATGGTGAACTGTGAGACATTCATGGCCTGAATTCTAAGTTCATATTCCTGATTTGAGCTTCTTACCGCTTCATCAAGGGCTATGGTAAGCTCTGCAATTTTCTTTTCGAATTCAGCTCTTTCAACCTTTGCTTTTTTAGTTGCCTGAATATACCAACCTTCATTATTCGCACTCTTTCTGCAAACTTTGTTTAAATCTTCTTTTAAGTGAACTACCCTACCATAAGTATGGTCCAGACACCCTTTGACATTGTTCTTCTTTCGTTCTTCTTCATTAGCTTTTTCTTGAATTGCTTCGAACTGGGCAGTTTTCCGAGTCAGGTCATACTTTAATTCATTCCTCTCGTGGGTGACCCGATGCAATTTTGAACTGAGTTCTTCATTTTCTTTCCCAAGATTAGCTATCTTAATTCGAAGTTCCTCTACTTCTTCCAAGGATATTGGTTCATGCGCAGGAGTTTTGGGGAGTGCTTCTCCGGAAAATGGTAGCCTGATGATTTGTTCCCTTTCGAGAACCCACTGCCGGTAAGGTGTCCTAACCACTCCATCTCTTTTCCTTAACTCAGAGCCCTTGGTGTGAACCTTCTCCGAAGAACGACATATTCTGAAAAGTAATGCTGGATCGTCCACACCTCTGTTGTGAAGGATCATCTCTTCTAATTTGGCGTCCTCTGGCTTTCCCAACATAGGGTACTCGTGTTGCCGTATGGCCAAGATGGGGTTGTAACTAATGCACCCCTTCGATCCCATCAATGGCACATTTCTGAAATTCCCACAACTCAAAAGGATTCGGTCCACATCCAACTTATTGGGATACCAGGTGATGTCCCTTTCGGTGAGGGAAACCAACATTTGGGACCATTCCCCGCCTGTCATCTTGGGAATCAAAGCATGGCATTTGAAGATGTGAGATGTGAGCCATTTATATAGTAAAGGGAAACAAAAGGTCAAAACAGCACCTTTCTTCTCGTGACGGAGATGGAGATTATAGAACACGTCTACCAATAACGGATACACCGGGCTTTGACCTTCTTTCTAAACTGCCCAGAATACATTAATTGCCGCCATGTCAATGAAATCTTCGAAAGTTGGGAATAAAACCAAACCGTAAATGAGGAGAGCTAACACATTGACTGAAGCAGCCCATTGACGTTCCTTTATTAACCTTTTGCTTTCTTGTTCTAAATATAGCCTCTGGAAACCCCAAAACTCTCTCTTCTGCTTCCAGTTAGCTTTAGCTGTGGCAGTGGGAATCTGAAGAGCTTCTGCTAATACTTCTACCTTAAGATCCTGGCTAACGAGGGTGTAAGGCGCCTTTCCCTTCATAGAAAAACCCAAGAACCCTTCAAACTCTCCTAGAGACGGTGTTAGTTGAAAGTCCTGGAACAAAAAACTTCGCATCGGCGGATCATAGAACTGGGCCAAGGCTGTGAGGGCTGGAATTTGTACGTCGACCTCCAAGAGATGAAGCACTTGGCCAAACCTTACTTCAATAGACCTTTTGTAGGAAGCGGGCATTTTCTCCAAGCAATCCATAAGAACAATGGTATTTGGTGAGAAATTTTTCAACTGTAGAGTCTTCCTTTTTCCTGAACTCATGATTGTTTTGAATGCAAGAAAACAAATAGATGTGTTTCCCTGAAATAACAAGATGTGTAAGTTATGATGCATATGCTACATGATCATGAATGCACAAAGCTGGATCCGGGATAACAATGGGAGCTTGAAACTCCTAAAATGTAGGCTCTAGAGAGTTGGTCTATATCTTTCTACCCATAATTCCCACTCACATGATAGCTTTCTATAGCGATGGTATAAGGAAAACCCAAGGTCATGGACGTTTATCGTACTAACGCCCCGCCGCAAGCTAGCTGCATTGTGACGATAATAACGATAAGGTCTACCTTGAGTGGAGTTCTCATGCTAGGCTAACAAAGGGATGAGCCCTCGGAGCCTAACATTACACAACTACCAAAATTGAAACAGGTTCTAGGGGGTCCCAGAATCACAGCCCTTTCGTGAATCAGGTCATGTGACAGGCTAGCTGCGTTGTGACAAGATCTACGAAAAGTCTAACTATCTGGGGGAGCTTTCATGCTAGGTGTGCAAGGAGCGAGTCCTTGGAGACTAACACTAATAACATCCAAATCTAAACTTAGGTGTTCCCTCTTCTTTTTCAAAATTCAAGTACACATTCATACCCGTGACGTAATCCCGAGATCCAAGAGGAGAATATAATAATGAACAATATAATGAAAAGGGAAAGCAATAAACGAGCATATAAAATATTAATAGTAAATAAGGTAGACAAGACAAAACAGTAAACAAGCACAAACTATCCTAAGCTAGGCTCGACTCTCTTATGCTTAACGCATAAATCCCCAGCAGAGTCGCCAGCTGTCGTACCTCGAAAAATACGTTCCTAAAACAAACAACAGAGTCGCCACCTAATTCTTTTTATTCTAACTAAAGAAAAGGGAGATATAGACACAACCTAAATAGGATAAGAAATGGTCAACGAAACCACTAATCTAAGTTCAGGAGTCAGTTACGCAAGGGGAATGTATTAAGCACCCCTCACGTCCATTGTACTCAACGGGAACCTCTTAGTCTAGTTTGCGCTTAAAATGTTAACTTGTAATATTGTCTTCTTTTACTGATTAAAGTTTGTTAAGATTGTTTATTAAAGGGAAAAGAAAATTATTATTTATTACGGGGAAAGGTTAAGTTTTATTATTATTGTGCTCACGAAGGATTAAAATCCCCGTGCCTACGTATTCCCTTGTGCAATGGGAAAGTCAGAGCTTCGTAGTTCGTGCAACTACGGTTTGTGTTTTTTATTGAACGATTGTTTGAAAATGATTTCTACTACTAAGCGTTGGCTTATCTGCTCGCGATAGGAGGCTGAAGCGCTAGCTTGTTTGCGAGATAGAAAGATTAAAACAATGTTCGTTTGAGAAAAGATGTTTGATCTTTGTTAAAGTATTTTAAACGAGAGGGCGAATGAACCACAACGCGTGGGGCTAGCCCATGAGTGATCGCATTCAAAAACGTGCAGAGTGCTAGACTCCGGAGTTCAGTTACTCGCTGATTAATTATGGAAGATAGTTTGTATCTGTTGGTAATTTTTAAATTGTATTTAAGATATGAAAGATGCGAATGGATCACATCACGTGGGGCTAGCCCATGAGCGATCCATTCTAGAACGTGCGGAATGCTAGACTCCGGAGCTTCCTTCTTTCGTAATTTAATTTATAAAACGATTGAGATATTTTGATATACGAATGGTGATTGAACACGTCGCGTGGGGCTAGCCCAGTAGCGGTACAATCCAGAACGTATGGAACGCTAGACTCCGGAGTTCTGTTCTCGTATTAAATTAATAAGTTGAATAATTGTTTTTAGACGTTTTTAGGTTTAGCATATTTTAATAACAAAGGAGCGAGCGAAACAGTACGCGTGGGGCTAGTCCAGTAGTGATTTGTTTCAGAACGTGCGGAGTGCTAGACTCCGGAGTTCTATTCTTTGTTAAATTAATTAAGATACATAAAAGTAGTGCAAATTGCGATCACATGGTGACCGACTTATGTGTGTGCAAAAATGAGTTTATGAAACTACTTGGTGTATTTTAAAAGTGTTTAAATGGCGTTGGACCAAACAAATGACTTATCTTTTTCTGAAATAATTGTTCTTGAGGTGATCATGTTTATTATTAGTATTTTTGACAAATTATAATCGAGATAAGAAAATAACAATCGAAACCTAATGCGAATGAAATGTCATCATCACGACCAGATGATGATTGAAAGCAGAAAAATAAACAACATACACCTTAATAAACGTAAAGTCATTTAACCCGCTAACGAAAGAAATATAATTTTTGATGAAATAATTAATGATTAATTACCTTAATTAAAATAAAATTTATTAGTAAATTAAAAAAACATATTTTTAGTAAGAAGTAATCTCATTTATTTTCTTTAAGAGTTAATTGAATATGGTAAGATGAAAAAACAAAATTAATAACTATAAAGAAAATAAAAGAAAAATATATAAGATGGGCCAAAAGGAAAGGGCTGGAGCTAGCCCGCGGATGCCAAAATCAAAACAGGCCGGGTCGGTCTTAACCCGGATCCAACCCGGCATGCTTTTCCTTCATGATTAATGAAACAATTCAGACGGAAAAAAACCCATCCTCACCGTCTCTCTCCTTTCGTCAAAAACCTAACCTCACTGTCTCTCTCAGGCAAATCAATTTTCCTCAAACCCTCTCTCGTAAAAATGCAGGAAAACAAAAAGGAAAACTCAACGCGAATATGACGAACAATCACAGAAACAAATCAGAGGAAGAAATTAGCCCTAAATCAAAAGGTTAGGGTTCCAATCTTGCGAAAGATTCAGCGATTTCATCTTTAACGGAAAAGAAGCTATGACCATAAACAAAACAAAATAAATCAGAGGATGGACTGAGGAGGGTTACCGTTTCCGAAGCTTCAGAAGTCTATGGTGAGCTTTCGGTTTCTCTGCTTTCTTTCGTTTTCTCCTCCTCTGATTTCAGACCCACACGATGATTGGGGTTATTATCTTTGGATTTCTGTGTGATGGCTAGGGTTTTTTGAAGTTCTTTCTCCTTTTCTGATTGTATCCGCCCCCTCTACCGCTAGAACCCCCTCCTTTTATAGTGGGGATTAGGGTTTAGTCCTTTCGAAACTTTGCTGAGAAAAAGCCTTTTGTTATTTCTGCCATACTTTCTTTGTGTCAAAAAGTGTTTTTGCCATTTTTGTGAAATTTTGAATACACAACCTTGCTGACCTTTCTGACTGGCTTTTGTTCTTATTCACTGCACAAATGTTGACCTAGTTCTCTTTGGTTTGAAATGAACCGAATGAGTTGTATTCGTATTGGATTGAAAAGTTGATTTTCAATTGACTTGATCTTTATTTTTTTACTGTCATGAAATCCTTATTTTCACTGCTTACCCTCCTTTTACTGTTATGTGAAGTCATACTTTATATATTAACACTGAACTGATGACGTCTCTTCAAATAAGGAACTCTGAATCTATGACCTTGATGTAATTTCTTCTATGTATGCAGGTTAGACTGATATGAACTTCAAAGGAGATGGGGGTAACAATGCTTGAATTCGAGGCTACACTGGCTTCTGGGGGGACTGTCTTCTGAAGAACGGCTTCCGCTGTGGCAGCAAATATTCTCATGAGACATGCTTCTGATGGGCTTCTACGAAGAAAACATTCCAGGACTTTAAGTTAAGGTATGTACACATTCCACAACATTATGGGCGGTTTGCATCTTTGTTCATGTTCTTCTTTTCCCCTCTAGAAATTTCAAACGATGCTGATAGTTTTCTCGTATATCGCCATGTTTCGCAGGTTTGACTTGATGGTGTAGGGATGGGAGGGGAGGATGGATCTAACGTAGCATTTGTCTTGCTTTCTAACTTCATTTGAACAGTAGAGTTTCTAGGAGGACTGATAGGTGGAGAAGGCACAACTTTCTGTAGACATCCTTTGTCAGTAAGTCTCTCTATCTCAACAACTTTATCTTGGATGATGGGTTTCATTTGAAGTGAAGGAACCTCCTCGTCCTTTCTCACAACATGCTTCTCAACCCACTTTAACCGGTCCTTCAAGGTAATGACAGCACCCTCAGACTCATCTTTTCCAACCTTACCATTTCCAGACTCTTTGTTAATAACCCCAGCATGTGCTGCAACAACATATGACCGACTTTTTACTTGATTTGTCCAAACACCAGTGTCACATGATGCTTTGCCTCTGCTCTTACCTCTGCTAGGTGACTTCTAAACTTTACAATTTGAAAAGGTGTTCCCCTTGTAGGGATCAGTCATGACTACTGATGGTGGCAAAGAATCGGAAGAACACGTTGAAGAACTATCATCTATCGCTGTGTTGCACCTTTTAGTAGACATTCCATTCTGTTTGGATGAAACACCACTTATGCCATTGTTACTAGCCTCAGTTGGAGGATGAACTTCTGATGCATCAGTATCCCAATTAACAGGACTAGTATCTCTGTCTTCTGAATCCGGCTGTAGCACTTCAGCAACTCCATCCACAGAGTCAGACACATCAGAAATATCTTCCACAGCATCAGGCTTTTCAGACAGAGTTTGAGCTTCCTCATTAGAATCCATTTTCTCATCACCAACATTGTCTTCCTGGCTCGTCTCATGCACAGCCATAATAATCCTCTCCTCCCTCGCTTTATCCTTAACTTTTCTATTATTCCGCTTTTGTTTGGCCTGTTTTTTTCTTGTAATTTGAATCCATGTATTAAATATTTCTTGTAATTTAACTCTATGTTCAACCATGCATTCTTCAAAATTTCTCTCTCAAAGCTTGGCACAAAACACGAATTGTCCTTTTTTACCACAAGGCCCAGCATAAAACGTACTTATATTAGATTCAAGCATGCCTTGGCATCGCTACATATGGCCTTTAATTGAACCAAAGCTTAAACACAACATAAATACATCATATTGCCACAAAATTTGAGGAAACAAAAATCAAATCAACACAATGACTTGGGGTCCAACCCGTCTCGTCTTTATATCTTGCACTTCTTAACAATGTCTTATTTTGAGCAATCTTTAGAAACGGCTAATGATCTTTCCCTCAATGGGACCCTAACTCCTTCATTTATTTAGGAAAACTTTGAACTTTTAATAATTCATGAGTTTGAAAATTTTGGATCATAATTTGACATTAGCCAAATGATGGCAATCTTAAAATCCAAGGAATTCAATCAATCCTTATCTTGTTGATGGCTTTGACCTCGTCAAATAAATTTCCCCAATGCCTATTAAAATGGCCACTTAAACGGGGACTTAAGCCCAAGCGTGTGAAGATGGCGTCGTAGGGAGGAAAAAAAAGTAGTCAAAATCCTCAACTCCTTTCTAAATAATCACAAATAAAACATGCAACCCCAATTCTTCAAAATATCGCCGATCCCACGCCCTAGGAACAATGATATGTATGATATGAACATGGCCTAAATGTAATGCACATGCGAGAGGCAACGAACAACAATAATAACAACAAAAGAAGAGGGCAAATTTTGGGGTGCAACAATGATCGAGTGCCATTCGCTCTACAACTGTATCCTTGGCCGACCCACATTGGTCGAATTGACATTAGTCCCATCTACAGTCCACTTGAAAATGAAATACTACACCAAGCTGGGCCACGTAGTCACAATTCACGGCGACATCGAAGCTGCCCGAAGATGCTACGATGCGGCGTTCAAAGGACATGCCATCATCAACACTGCCAAGGATAAAAAGAAACCCAGAGTCGAAGAGCATCCCCCTCCCCTGCGGGTCAACTCTGTCGAGATCGACAGTCGCCTTGGCGAAGAAGACACTAAAGCACAGGGCCCCGGAAACGGGCAGACATTTACTCACCCAGTTCGTCCGGTCCTTGACGACGAGTTCGAACTTATTCCTCTGGGTGCCAACCCCGACAGAGTTGTGATGATAGGCACCAGACTACAACAACGACAAGGGAATAAATCATAACATGCCTCAAAGACAATGCATAAATGTTCGCATGGAGTGCTGCTGAGATGCCCGGGCTCGATCCCGAGGTGGCGTGTCACCAATTAGCTTTAGATCCAGCCATTAGGCTCGTAGCACAACGTAGGCGCAAGCAGTCTCCCGAGAAAGCGGAGGCTGCCGAGCAGGCTGTAAAAGACCTCCTAGAGGCAAATTTTGTTTGTGAAGCCCAGTACACAACCTGACTCTCTAATGTAGTTCTCATTAAGAAAAATAATGGAAAATGGCGAATGCGCATTGATTATACTGATCTTAATAGGGCATGTCCCAAAGATGCTTTTCCGTTGCCTAACATAGATAAATTGGTAGATAACTCTGCAGGTTTTAAACTTTTTTCCTTTATGGACGCATACAGTGGATATAACTAAATCCCAATGTCGGACACGGAAAGGAGGCACACGACCTTCATGACTCCGACGGACAACTATTACTATAACGTTATGCCCTTCGGACTAAAGAACACAGGGGCTACTTACCAACGTATGATGAACAAAGTCTTTCGAGGTGAAATAGGGGACATGCTCAAGGTCTACATGGACGAAATGATCTTCAAATCGCACGAAGAGCTTGACCATGCCCAACACCTCCGAAAAGTCTTCGAACAGGCGAGGAAATACAAAATGAGGTTCAACCCTGAAAAATGCACCTTCGGCGTCCGAGCGGGGAAATTCCTCGGCTTCTACCTCACTGAACGAGGGATTGAAGTCAACCTCGACAAATGTCTGGCATTCTCGAAATTCCTAACCCTTACTCAAAGAAATCCATTCAATCCTTTAATGACATGCTCGCCTCTCTATCCCGTTTCGTAGCCAAATTCGCGCAACATGCCCTTCCTTTCTTCAAGCTACTAAGGAAAGAAGCCGCCTTTGAATGGACTAGAGAGTGCGAACAGGCACTGCTCCACCTAAAAAAGGCACTCTCCGAACCACCGATGCTATCACGATCATTGGAGAAGGAGACCTTATACCTATACCTGTCCGTAGCCATTGAGGCAGTCAACACTATCCTCATATGTGAAACCGACGACGAACATAAACCTATCTATTTCACGAGCAAAACCCTTCAGGGTCCCAAGCTCAGATATCAACAAATCGAAAAGGTCGCTTTAACCCTTGTAAATGCGGCCAGAAGATTACGCATTACTTCCTCGCCCATACAATAAAGGTCTAGACAAACCAACCCATAAAACAACTGCTTGGACGACTAGATATGGACGACAAAATGCTGAAGTGGTCGTTAGAACTATCAGAGTTCGACATCCAGTAAGAAAGCAGGAAAGTTTTAAAAGCACAAATTCTGGCCGACTTCGTCGCCGAGATGAAGCATAGCCCAACCCCGACCAACGACTCCCATAAATGGACGATCTTCGTTGGCGGCGATCCAGCTCGACCGAGAGTGGCACATGTATCATCCTCAAGAACGAGGAAGACATCTTGATTGAAGTGTCATTAGCGTTGGCCTTCCCAACTTCCAACAACCAAGCTGAATACAAAGCATTCTTGGTGGGCTTGCGATTGACCGAAGATCTTGGGGCAAAAGAAGTGAAGATATCCATCGACTCTTAGCTTGTAGCGTCCCAGGTACGAGGAGAATTTCATTCAAAAAATGACAATATCATCGAGTACCTGGCCCTCGTGAAAGACAAATTGGAGAAGTTTGACTCCTGGGAAGTCCAACACGTTCCCCGCGAACACAACACACGAGCGGACGTCCTGTCTAAACTGGCGAGCACATGAAAGAAAGGCGGGAACAAATCCGTGATCCAGGAGATCCTCCCATAGCCAAGTATCGAGAAAACTTCACCTCTATTTGAAGTGAACGCCATCGGCGACGCCCATTGCTGGATGACTCCCATCCACAACTACCTCACAAAGGACGAACTTCCAGCATACCCCAAAGAGGCATCTGCTACTAAAAGGAGGGCATGTTCTTACGTCTTCCTCGAAGGAAAACTCTACCGGCGAGGATTCTCCATCCCACTACTTAAATGTGTCGAAGTGGAAAAAGTCTCTGACATCTTAGGAGAGATACACAGGGGAATTAACGCTCAACATCTCGGCGGACGATCGTTGGCACGCAAAGCATTGCGAGCATGCTATTACTGGCCGAAGATGCAACGCGATACAAAAGAACACGTCAAGAGGTGTGACAAGTGTCAAAGACACGCGGACATGCACTTGGCCCCTCCTATCGAGCTAAAGACGCTCTCCTGCCCGTGGACCTTGGCCCAACGCTGGGGGCACACTATAAATACCCTCTCTCATCAGAGGGCCAGATATTCTGAAACTATTACTTTTATTCTACTGTACCCATACTCACTTAAGCATCGGAGTGCCTTGCAGGTACACCCCCCACATTCTCTCAATCAACCGCCACGTTCGTTGCTCAATACCTGGAAGGCCATTCTATTTAGGTAAGATTAACACCAATATTAACTTCACCACCTCCGTCCTCTCGAATCGTCTACCGATCGAAAAAACGTCCCATTGTGACATCCACTACTTGAAAGCCCTCATTCTGACCTTAGACCAACCTCCTCCTAGGTGAGAATCCACACCAATCATGGTGGTCGACGCTAAAACTCAGACCCCTTTTAGAAAGAATGAAGAGAGTTTGACCTAGAGAGATAAACTTTTATTTTCAAGAACGTATGATATCCTTTTTTTGTGTGTTTCCGGTGTTGCTTTGTATTATTCTTTTGAATTGTTTCAAGAGTGTTTGTTGGTTGTATTTTTAACTTTAGTTGATGTTGAATGTTTCTTATCTCAATCTCATACTTTTCATATTTATCATTTGCAATTCAAAATAAAATAATAAACAGTTTGTGATTAATAAAAATGTGATTAATAAAAATGTGATTAATAATTTTAGTTTGATCAATTGACATTTACAAGGATACTGTATATGACTAAAACTAATTTTTTGATGAGTTAATAATTTATTTATTTATTTTTATTTATTTTGTTAAATAGTGTAATGGTTCAAGTTTATCCTTTTAAAGTGAATGAATGAAATCTCGAAGAATTTAATCTGCCACCTTCCAAATTATACTTAACGCTCCAAAAATTTCATATTTTCTAAATTGTCTTTGGGAGAAAAACACACCAAATTTTCGTATGAAATTTTCTACATAGTGAAATTTTCGATAGTATATTTATAATTTTTGGTATACCCAAAATGTTAGAATTTCAGGTAAGTTGCATTCAGTTTTCAAAAATTTGAAATTTTTGGTATAAAGTATGAGATATGTATCGAAAATTATGAAATATCCGGTATACAATTCAATGTAAACACCAAAATTTTTGAAATTTTTGATACATACTTCAATGTAAATATCAGAAAATTTGAAATTTCCGATGTAAAATACAGGATATTTTAAAATTTTTGGTAAAAGAATCACTGTTTTTGAAAATTTCGGTAAAAAACTCACCATTTTTGAATTTTACGGTGTCGCTCCACAAATTTCAAAGGATTGAATTTCAGAATTTTTGAAAATGAATTTGCAGGGAAAATATCATTTTTTCATACACATTGCGGGAATGTTAGGTCTAACTAAGGGGTGGCAAGTTAATTCCCCGAAATGTTGAGGATTCAAACCCGAGTCTCTATCTTTGATGTCCATGCATAACTATCAATTGAGCTGAGTGAACCGAACTGGACTGTTTGTATATACTTTTATAAGATCATTTTTACTTTATATATTTGAAAATATTTTTATGAGAATTTACGAACTCATTTGTGATGAGTTTTTTGGATTCCTTGAGGATATGGGTTGTTGTTTGTTCTTAGGTTAGATTCTTCCTTCTCCTCTTTGACGATCAAGCTTCAACTCAAATTCCTAATCTATCGCTGCCATCATCTTTAAGGTGGTCGATGTTCTTCAAGATCTGACAAAGATCGAGTTGTTGTGTTGCTCCAGATCTTTCTGGATGGTGGTGGTGATTCGGGTCTTGTAAGTTGGATTTTGATTTCCTCATCCATGCCAGGAGGATTGATTGTTGTCTTCTAATCCCAATCTTATCTGATACACTTTTATTGTTTAAATCCAAACCGTTATGCTCGAAAGGATTTGTGTATTTGTTGTTGGTGTGGTAGGAAGTTGATGGTACATAAGTTGGTTCCGTATTGACGGTGAGTTTATTCTTCTGTCTTGAAACTCTTGCTGAGACTCGCAGAGGATTATTCTTCAATCCTGATGAGTGTTTGTTTGTTAAAATTAATTAGGATTGAGTCCATTTATGTAATCTAAGTTTGTTGGGTGGATTACACTTTTGTTTGGATTAATTGAATCAAACTTATTATCGCTATTTATCTGTTTTTGTTTAATATAATTTCATGCTTACATATAAAATTAATTTTTTGTTTTGTTTTATTCTTAAAAAATATCATCTTTTTTTTTTATTTTTAAATATAATATTATCCAAATTAGTTTAAAAACTGTAATAACACACTTTAAATTCTTTTATGAAACCACATTTTGCAATATATAGAGTGAAACCTACACTGAATCTTGTGTTTTAAAACAAACCACAAAGTACACAAAGTAATGCCAAAATTACAGAAAACAAGAGTAGACATATATGGCCAAGGGGTTATGAATTTGTGATTATATATAGAAGCTTAGATTAAGACGACAAATCATAATTAAATTTTTTAACTCAATGCAGAAATGTTGTTAGTATGTCTTAATCACACTTTAATTTTTCAAAATATAATTAAAAAGAAATACTATTGCTTAAGACTTAAGTGCAAAAAACATAGCTTACCTAATGACAAGGACAAATATTTTTTTAAAAAAAATAAAATTAATGACAATTATTTAATTTGATGGGTGCATTAATCAATTGAAATAATGTGACATGAAGATTGAATGGTTGAGAATGCATATAACAAAATTGTTTTGTTTTCTATTTAATGAAAAATGCAAACTTATCATGTTGGTTGCAAAATTTCATGTAAAGAGTACTTTTCATATATGTTTAAGGTTTGCTGCAACTCTATGAGTTGTTTTTATTGTACTAATTAGGTTATTGTTAATCTAAGTTCAGCATAACAATTTATACGAAAAAGGAAAGATTAAAAATCTTGCCCTATGTAGAAGAACATTATCACAGTGTCCTAATAAATAGGTGTAAGATGCAGTTTCCACTTTCCAATCATGTAGTTTATGGAAAATGCTAATAATGATTATTTGGTCTCAATTTTGATAGGTTACTAATCTTTCTTTTTAATTATGTTGCATTAAATACCAAATTTTGATTAATTAGACGCCCCAAAGGATAATTCTAATGATGAGGAGTTTGGGAGCCGTCCAAAATGTCAATAGATTAAAAATTTAAAATTTAATATCCACTAAAAGTCTTAATTAATGAAAATATGAATCACCTTACTTATATATTTAATATTGATGAGATTTAATTATTCATATTTAAATTCCAACAATCTTCCCCAAAATTGTGAGTCACCTACATCACTATTCTTGAATTATACTAAAATTTTACTTTCATTTTCCATAAAGTCTAACCATGACCCTGATACCACTTGTTTGATAAGGGTGACAAAACAGATTTTCCCGATTAAGCATACCCGTTTTACCATACTTTTTGTGAGGAAGACCAAGATTTTATGCTTGCTCCCTCTAATATATCCGTTATGTCCGCCCAGTTTTTTGTTTGCGGACTTTTGCTGACACGAACATTAACACAATTTTTTTTATAGTTTTTAAGGCTTAAGAAATGAAGTCTCAGCAAGAATGTCCCATCCATCTTCTTTTTTTCCAGGGATGGGGCATGGTTTTAAGTGCACACCCTTAATTATGTCCACCCTACTCTGTTTTTTTCCGGGACAAACCTAAACGAAATGGACATGCTCGTTTGTCGCCCCTATTGTTTGGGACTCTAGAGAGCACTGAGAGTGTCAATGAGTTAAATGTTCAGGATCCAAAAGACATTAAAACCACATATCCACAAAAAACCTTAAGGCTATAGGAGTATGAGTCACCTCTCTTATATACCAAACATATCCTCCATTTCTAGTCGATGTGAAACTTAACCACTAATATTTGAATCCGAGCTATCTTTTGCACAAGTGTGAGTCATCCAAATTACTAGGATGATCCACAATAGGATTCCACTACCGCTCTTCCACCAAGTTAAACCTAGGTTATGATACCACTTGTTACAAAATTCGGGAAGCACCGAAAGTGTCATTGGGCTAAATGTTTAGGATCCAAGAGACCTTGAAACCACATATCCACCCAAAAACTTAAGATTAGGGGAGTATGAATGCAATATCTTATATATCCAATATTTACACTAGTTATTATTGATGTGAGACTCAACCACTCAAACTTAGATTAACACGTTTAAAGTAACTTTGATTAATCAAATTCTTCCTTCATATATCAATTTTGTACCAAGTACCATTTTTTCAATACATGGATATCCATTCAATCCACTCTTAAATTATGTGTAAACAAATGAAGTTAGTTCACTATGTTCAACAATAAAATTAATTCAGATATATGATTATTTAAATTGTCACACGATGAATATTTGATTGTGAACACATGAATATTGTTCTGGACTGGACCGACAGATGCCCAATAACTGGACAAGGCCCAACCCAGTTCAGATTTGGGCACAACCCAATAAGAAATATAGCCGTTAGAATTATAGTCGTTGGGGATCTCCCCTTCACGCGCCTGACAGTTATCACGCGACCAAAAGCCCCACCAAAACTCACGAAGGCAGTTGGACTCAGTCATGGACCACGCGCCCGCATAATTCGGCCAGGTGCCGTTATAAATACCCTTAATCTTTTAAGGGTCAGGTATCAATTCAATCCCATACTTTTACCTAACACTTTTGCTCTGCTTTCATTATCCCACTAAAACTTACTTGACTGTTAGAGTACCTTACAAGTATAACACCCCTCTACTACAACTGTTGTCACCGCCCTACACTGAAGGTCGGGAGACCTGTTCGAATTGTTCAGAACTGTGGCGTCGTCTGTGGGAACGCAGCTCCCCCATCTTTCTTGAATCAAGATTTTCCATCTTTCTCAACCAAAGATCAAAGCTTTAAACCTTTTCTTTTCATCTTCATGGATGCTCAACTTAACAACGTCACCAACAAATCTATCACAATCCTCCTCAGTGACGGTGATAACCCCGCTCATCGTGGAACTAATCTCCTTCGTCATCATATCGTGATGGGGGAGGATAACCCTGATTGGTATATGTAGAAGACATGAAACGTCATCAAGGCTAATACTAATCTTCCCATGTGGTAGATGGAAAGAGGAGGCCTCTGAATGCCATCTCTCTACAAAAGCCATCATGATACCGTTGTGGCTGAAAGAATACCCAACGCTACTAAGGTCCTTCAGATCAGACTCAGTCATGGCTGTCATGAACAACTCCTCCTCTGGAAACTCCAATCTCTACCGCCCATGGTTATAAAACCTATGGGGTCAAGAAACTGAAAAATTAACAAAGAAACCAATTTTAACAAGAAACAATATTACATATAATAAATTCCGAAAGAAATAAAATAAAATAATCTCTATAATGTTACCTCTCCCAGCCAAACATGTGGAGCAATATGCTTTGCGTAGTCCGTCAACAGAGATGTATCAGATGGACCCCCCGAAAAACCCTCAGAAGCATAATCATCGTCAACAACATCCACTTGTGCCTGCTCATCACCCTTTAGAGCTGGGACCCGATCATCAACATCACGCTCCAGTAGTGGAACCGAACTCTCCTGACGTCGTCTGCGGGAGGGCGGAGACTGTGACATACCTTCAGTAGCATCTCGTAGCCTCCGGGATGAAGAAGTACCCTCGGCCCGTGTTGTAGATGGATGTACATCTCCCGCGACCTGTGATGTAGACAATACATCTGGTTGGGTATTTTCCTTCCGAACAGAGGCATACTGGGCAACCCGTCCATGTATCTGTTTGGATGTAGGTATGTCATAATTTGAATCTAAGTCAGTCGTCATAGTATGTATATAGCCAATAAATTAAAATTAGTTATAACAAAAATAAAATAAAAAAATAACATTTTTTTGTTCCGTAAATGCATCAACGGAAGGTTTTCGCAAATGCATTTACGGAAGCACCAAGAATTCAGAAAATTATGGGTGGTTCCGCTAGTGCATTTACGAAACGTCCCAACATTGTTCTACTGATGTACTTGCGGAACCTCTAAAATTTCAATAAACAGTGGCGACACCACTAACAGACCTTGAAGAAAAATTTATCAATTTTAACCACTGATCGTCCGTTTAATCCATCAAACATTACCTACATTGTCTCTAAACTAAGTTTTTAAACTTATCTAATGATTTCTACACCTAAATCGCTAGTGTTAATCGATTACGGAGAAAACTCGAAAACTCATAAACTCGAAAACTTAACGATTAAAACGAGCTACAAATGATTAGGAGTTTGTTGATCGTTGTAGTTGATGCTTAGTGTTGAACTCGAGCGACAAAAATCGACTTTTGTGGAAATATTTTTTTAGGGAGTTGAGAGAGATTTCGAGAGTTTGAAGAATATGAAAAGTGAAGAATGAGGGAGGAGAAGAGTCTGCGCGCGAAGTATATAAAAATATGTTCCACTGATGTAGTTACGGAAGCTTTCCGCTGATGTATCTACGAAACAAACCAACATTGGAAAAAAAATTGTGTATCCGGAGATACATCAACGAAAGCAGGAAGACAAAATTGATAATGCACATGTAATGTGAGATATCTAAAGAGTGGGATATAAAATTCTCTAAATCTAATGGTTTAATCTCTCTCTTTCTCTCTCATATCATTAGATGAATCTGATGGTTTGGATTAGAGCCGAATGAGCAGCAGAAGACATAGAGCATAGAGCAGGAGATGATCCAAATGCAAGTAGCTTGTAACAATTAAGATGGCTATTCAATCTAAAAGTATCAGTGTTTAAATTCAAGTTAATTAAAATAAAATCTTTTCTAATATGTTTTTAACGTTAATGAATTTTTAAATTAAAATTGCACGAAGAAACGAGATTCATATGTAAATAATTTGGGTCTTCTTCTTATTATCGTTTCTTCTTGAAAATTCAGTCCCATAAATGTTCATTAATGATTGTTTAACCTAATTTACTTTTTCATTAACCGAAATTAATCAAGTCAACAATTTATTAAATAAAATATGTGGGCAAAGTTCCTCCAAAGCTTATTATTGGTGGAAAAGTGTATCACTTTGACATGTTCATAACATTGCATTCAACCTTTTCCCATAGTTATTGGAGTAGTCTTTTTCATGAGTGAGACTGTATGAATATTTTTATTATAATTTTTTTATAAAAGTATAATGAGCTATACATGCTTATGATCAATTAAATGAATGATAATTCAGAATTAAAACAAATTAAATATGCATCTAAATATTTATAGAACAAACTTTAGGAGATATATAAAAAAAGTTGTGGCCAATATTTTGGCTTGTATGTATGCAATCAAAAGTTTGATAAGAACATACCACTTGAGAAACACATAGTTACAAGTGAAATGCTAATGAATACATATCTGTGCATTTTATGTTTTTAGGAATTACAACATATCTGAAACTTTTTCATACTTTAAGTACCTGGAACAATGTTGAGCTAATTATATTCATATCTATCATAGACTCTTTATACTTTGTTTAATTTATAATCTGTTTAATTTATAATCTATTTTTCAATTCAAAATTTCAATAATCTTATTTAAATTATATTACTTCTATTTTGCAGATCATGAATGATAATAGCAATGAAGATTTTTTTATCATTCGAAAATGAAGAGATATAGATGTAGAAATGTATCTTTTTAATATTAATTGAAAAAATGATTGTGAATGAATGATGTATTTTTTTTTAAATTCCAAGATCATTTTAAAATTATTTATATTTAAATATTATTATTTAAAAAAAATTGTAAACGATGATATTAATAGGTTTATAACATAAAATGATTTTTAATATAATTTTAAAGAATCATTTTTGCAACGATTATAAAAGGTTGCTCTAGTATAGAAAGCATTCATGTAGCTTTACTGAAAATATTAAAATATTCATCTATTAGAATGGTTTCAAGTCTACTACGGTTAAATCTGTTGCTATCTAAAAATTGACACGCTTTATATTTGAAAAATGAGTCTAACTGTTGCTGCTCTAGACCATTCTAAAAAAATAAAATTGAAATTTTTCCTAAACTAATCAATTTTTTTAACTTTAATCCCTAACCACTTTACCTCTCAAATTAATTCTCAATCTATCCAATTTTTTTTATTTTAAAATGAGGTAGATTGTGAATTAATTTAAAAGGTAGGGTAGTTAGGGATTCAAGTTGAAAAAGTTGGTTAGTTTTGATAAAATTTTCAAGAAAACTACAACGACGGCTCTAAAAAACGCGTTGATGTTGGATAAAAAACCTGTTTTAAAGGCTAAAGCAACACCTCAGGTCTGAAAACTGTTCTCAAAAGCAAAGGATACAGTTCTTTTAGATTTTGCAACGGTTTTTTCGCTTGTTATATAATTAAAATGTGGTAGTATATTTTTGACATTCTCAGTGACGAACCTTGACATCCAAAATTGGAGCAAATTTTTTAAAACAATTTCTTTCAGTTTGATTTTCTTTCTTTATTGAAATGATAATGTATATGCATAAATATTTTGATTGCTAATAAATATGTTTTTGGTTGCTTTGAGTAGGTTATTTTTGTTTTTTTTTAATAATCAAACAGTCAATATAATAAAGGGAATGTTAGGGGTATTTCAACCCAATAAACATAACCGGCAAAAACTTACAAACTCAAATTCCTAGGAAATTTAGTTGCAAAAAATCGCTAGGACATTTGAGCCAATCATAATATGTACAAGTAGAGTTATGTTTATTCCTAATCGAACTCCGCCACTACGAGAATAAATAATTCTATCTATAATAACCTTCGAATTTGCAACCTCATCCGCAAATATAATCATATTACGATAGCGCCTAATACACCAACAGGCGGCAAACCTGATAAAGCTCCTCGCTCCTTTGGAACAAAACTTCAACAATGCAAGGACCCATTTGAAAAAGGTGATTAATGGAATCGATTTCCACAAAAAACGGGATACCAAACAATGTTGTCAATCTCTTCCACACAAAAGAATTTTTCTGACAGGAAAAGAAGAGATGATAATTATTTTTATCGCTACAGAAACAATAAAACACACCTTGTCATGCACATTAGACACAATCCCTCAACTAGCCAAATTAAAGCGAGTCGGTAATCTACCCAGCAATAACCGCCAAGAGAATATCTTCACCTTCAACGAAACTTTTGCACTCAAAACCAAATCCAAAGCCACTTGCAGCTCATTCTCCAAAACATGTCCAGCCGTAATTAATGAAATAGATTCATAACAGGTTTTAATCGAAAAAACCAAATAAGCACCAAGCGACCAAATGAAACTGTCAATAAGGAGAGGTGACGACTTAATATCATATAAAATCTGCATTAATTCCTCCAGTTCATTGTCAACTGTCTCCGACTTCAATTCTGCATTTATCGGAATGTGCCAATGCCAACTATCGCCTGTCCAGTATCCACAGTCATTCACAGTACCGAGTTTTTGCGCTGCTGCCCCGAACATAGCAGGAAAAACATCCTTCAATGGTGCATTTCCAATCCACCTTGCCATCCAAAATGGAATTAGATTCAAAGATTCAATTGTGGACAATTTACGTTGTTCGTTGGGCAACGGTAGAGATTTGTCATTTTGGTATTGCATTTGGGCGGCTGATGTCCCTGTGAAGGAATTGTTTCCTAATTTGTTCAGTATTTTGTCAATCCTTTTGCTTCTATTCAAGACATGAGCTATTGGGTTCGAGAAGATTGGCATTGGAAACTGTTGTTTAGCCATCCTATTTCCTGTTCTGTTATGCAGTTAGAGGCTCAAGGTTTGAAGAATATGCTGATGCACCGTTAGCCGAACAATCTGAGAGACGATGAGGTGGACTGGCGTACGAACCGTGTTGACGGTTATACTGTGGTCAATTGTTACGATTTTCTGGTTCAGGAAGTTGCTGTAGAATCTGTGAACTCGGGTGATTTTAGTTCCTATATCGGTTGATGTTCAAGATTGTATTAAGGCGCTGTGGAGGTTTGATCTTCCGTCGAAAATCTAGTTTTTCGGATGGAGGGTGTTATGTGACAGGTTAGCCACGAAGAACCACTTAATTAGGAGGAATGCGATACCGGTCGGTGGTTTGGTTTGCCCCATTTGTGTTATCTCGGATGAAGACGTCAATCATCTTTTTCTTCGATGCACCTTTGCTACTCAGGTTTGGACGGGAATAGCCCAATGGTCTGGTATTGTGTGTTCGAGTGCAACCATTTTGGAAGCTTTCCTTTTATTCAAGTTTGAATCTTTGAAACAGTTAAGTAATCTTTTCGGTATTGTTTTTTGGGCGGCAACTGTTTGGTCGACATGGTTATGTAGAAATAGTGTTCTTTTTAAAGATGTTTTAATTCCCGTAGCCGACGTCTTGTACTCTATCAAGGTGATTTCTTGGAAGTGACTTTTCAATAAGGTAGTCTCTCCCAAGTATAGTTTTTTTGAATGGTGCATTGCATCTTTAGATTGTATCAAGAGGCTATAGACATTCTTTATATTTTTCTAGGTTTTTAGCACCCCTTGTGCCATCTCTTATTGAATCATTGCTTATTAAAACAAACATGTCTGTATAATTGTTTAACATGATTACTTATTGATTATATGAGTTTAACATAAGTTATTGTTTTCGTTGGTTGTTAACTTCATTGTATTTTTTTTCTAAGAATTTGTTTTTGGTGTTGTGTTGTGTTATGAAGTGAAGTTTCCATTATCTTTTTGTAATTAATATGTAGATATGATTACACATATGTATTTGATTGTTTTGATGGAAGTAAGGTCAAATTCATAAAATGAAGAGGTATTATTTAGTTTGGTTTTAGTTTTGGTTTTGATAGAAATAAGATATTCATTTCATACAATAATAAATTTGGAATTTATATTAGGTAAAACATATATATTAAAAAAATAGAAAATGTTTTTGGGTTTTAAAATGTGATAACCCACTAACTCGATAACCATATAATGTCAACCGCAGTCCGATCTGATCCATTCCATCCTAATTGATGTAAAAAGTTGGATTTCACTTTTGAATCCAAATTCACCAACCCAAAATAAATACCGATTTAATAATATGATTAGAAAAATAGTTAATAGTAAAAAAATGTGAAAACAAGAAATATAAAAATAAATCTTAACAATTCATTATCACCACTATCTTAAGATCCTTATTAAAATGGAAGTTAAAATTAAAATCAATTTAAAATTAACCTATAATATAATAACATCTAATATAATAACATATGTACATTCATCAATTTTTTTTTCAAATTCTTTCTTGCTCATGTCATTAATATACACTAAAGAAATCAATGGTTAGGATTTTACAAAATGAAAAAGTTAATGGAGAGGATCTCCTCCTATACTTTTTTAAATTAAAAATAAAATAAAATAACTTGTATATATACATGTATCCATGCGTATACAAAACTACAAATTAAATAGTAATATAAGAGTTAACACTAATTTATCTTTACAACTTTATATATAAACACTTCTAAAATATTCACAGACAAAAAAAAAGAAGAAGATAAGGACTGACAAATTGTACAGTATCTTTGTATGACATTTTTGTACAAAAGAAAAACAACAAAAACTAAATCACAATAATTGTCACCATATCCCCTCTATTTATTTTTTATATACCTAGTTATATTCATGTTCATATATATATATATATATATATATATATATATATATATATATATATATATATATATATATATATATATATATATATATATATCCATTCACTTTTATTTATGACATTAATCAATCTAAAGAATAGTTTGGATAATGGCATAATGTTATCACCTCAGAGCTGGCTCCCTCTTGATGATTTTGATAGTACGTATAATTTCTTCCACTAATCTTGTATCACAAAATGGGCAATAATTAATTTCTTTCAAATCATGCTACGATGACTATCATGTGGATAGGAACTTCTCAAAGGAGCTTTATTAACTTCTCAATTTACACAACTTTATACTCTGAACCTTGGTTAACTTCTCAATTTACACAACTCTATACTCTCAAAGTAAGTGCTAAAAAAATTAAGGAGAAGATTAAGTTGTATAATTAAGTTATGATCTTTCAAAACTAGGGGTTAAGGGATTGGATTAATAATGGTAAAACTAGAGAACTCACAGACCAAATAGATATTTTCAAGGACAAACTCACGAACCAAATAATAATTTTAGTGACTTAGCATTCAAACTAAGCAATAATTTATCATAAGAGGATATTACCCAAGAGATAAAATTTTCTCTTTGGTAAATTGCAATAATACCCTTAGCATCAGAAGAATAAACGAATATACTCACTGATATTTTTCACTTTTAAAATACTAAGGAAATTTAGTGGAAAAAAAAGAGAAAGGAGAGAGTAGCGTGTGAGAAAATATAATGAAATATGTTTTCTGGTGTATTTTGAAAGTGAAAAGAACTCCTCTATTTATAGGTAAAAACATTTGGCTCCAAAAGGAAAATGATTAATGGTCCTTTTAATGTCATAATTGATTATAACATATGGTTAATCGATTATAAGCTTTAAATATACAACAAACCTAATTCCTGAAAAGGAAAATCTACAACAACTAGTGTCTTAATTGATTAGGAGTGTTCTTAATCAATTAAGATGATTTATGCCTTGCTCTATTTGATTGGCTAAATGCCTTAATCGAGTAGGTAGTTTATACAAGCTTCCTAAAAGTTTAGAGTACCCTTGATCAATCCCAAAACCACCTTTAAGATGATTTGTGTCTTGCTCTATTTGATTGGCTACATGCCATAATGATGGATGAAAACCAAGAGTATAACTCACACAATTTGCAAATTACAAAAACATATAACATGAAGAAGAAGAGGATGCAAGATGAGATGAAAAAAACATTAATGAGTGGTTTACCTTTTATAGGTCACTTCTAATATGTTCTTAGTTGTTATAATTGATCAAAGTAGTTAATATAATAAAACAAAATGAAGGCCATGTGAGAGTCATCGAAAAAAAGATGTGGGTATGGAGCGACCAGGAGGGCATCGTGTGGCATAAGTTAAAAGCTACATCAGGAGAGCTTCGTTTGAATCTCAGGAGAAGAAAGGAAAAAGGGCGATGGTTTTTTAGAGAGAACTCAGAGAGAAACATTTGAATAAAAAAACTTGTAATTTTAAATCTTTAAGGAGTGTCCCTGAATACTTATTAACATTTCACTCAATCATCCCAGAATTCTCTCTACATAAATCATTCAATTCTTTTCACTCAATTTTTTTAAAGCTTTCGTCTCTTTTACCTTCTAAATTTTCAAAAAAAGCCTTAAAAAATTTATTGTTATTTTTATTTTTTTATCTAAACCAAAATCTAAATATATTAGGTGACCGTCACAAAGTTACATTGTCATGGAAACTGTTGGTGTAAGCCCTAGAGGCCAATACTTTTGGTACTTGTATCGAATTATTTATTAATAATAAAAGATATTTCTTTATTATGTTTGTTTTTCTAAAATGATAAAGTCCCTAGAATAGCTAGTTCGTTTAATGAAATATTAAATGTGACTTAAATCATGAGATTCTATTAAACATAAGGATATTATTCTTAAAGCATCCATAATCGAGCTTTAATGTGAAATGGGATAGCCTTAAAACATTAAGACTATTATGTTGATAGACTGATGATCACATCTCATGGATCATGGATAAGGAGTTATCAAGTCTTGACATAGGTATGAATATTAGGAGTAATATTTATACAGGATTGACCCACTATGAGAGTACTGCATAAAATGTTATGCAAAGTGTCATAAGTTACTCTCATGGTGATAATGGTGTATACATCTCTTCGACCTAAAACTACTATGGACCCTAGATGTAGAGTCAAATACTTTATTGTTGATCAAACATTTTCCATAACTGGATGATCATAAAGACAATTGATGGGTACTTCATAAAGCATGTTGAGGGACATGAGTAGCCTAAATAGAATCTGCCCATCCTGCATAACAAGATAAATGTCTAAGGGTCCAATATTGAACTGGAAAAGGATGACACATTATATTCCTTGTGTTCAATATAGACATAAGAGCAAAAAGGGTAATTGTACACACAAATACTACCACAAAAGATTTTGTCAGATCACATGACAATTTTGTGACTTGGGTAGCAGTGATGTGTTGGTAGATACCACTCACTATTTATTATGTTAAATATATGATTTAATATAATTGTCAGTGTCACACCCCAAATTTTACCCCTAATCGCTCATATCATAATCATACATTCATCGCATTTAGCAGGGATTTTTCCCGATTTATTTTCTGTTACTTTCTAGTTATTTATAATTCTTAATTTCTTTTCACTTCTAAGCTCCCATCCTAAATTTAATTTCTACTTCTCATTTCTAACCTTTTAATTCATTTTCGCGTTTTAATTTTAATGTTAATTTTAATTTCTATCTATTTTATTCTCAAAGTTTTGCTAAATAAAAATGTAATTTTATTTCCAATTTCAAGGTTTTAAAAAAAAATGAATGAAATTTCATTTCTATTTTCAAAGTTTTTATATCTTAATGTGATTTTTATTTTTTAACTTTTATTTTTAATTCATCATTTTTTTTAGTTAGTTTAGTTCCATTTCTAATTTAATTATAATCTCTAATTGTTTATTTCTTTTAATCCATTTTCAAGTTTCTATTTCTAATTTAATTTCAATTTCTAATTTTTATTTTTTAGTTTAAGATTTCATTTTCAATTTAATTCCAATTTCTTTTTTTTTTATTATTCATTTTAGTTCCAAGTTTATTTATTTAAGTTTATAAGTTATTTTTAATTTTAAGTTTAATTCTTTGTAATTCACTTTTAATTTAAGTTTATATGCAAGTTCTTATTTCAAATATTAAATGTCAAGTTCAATTGATAATCATAATGTAAATAATCAACTTTATTTCCAAGTATTTGTTTATGTTACAACTAAAAACCATTACATCCAATATCTGCCAAATAGCCCTCAAAGACATTACAAATCAGCCCCAAAATACAAAATTTCCAGCAGGACCACAAAACCCAGCCTGCTCCACAGCCACCAACAGCTCTAAAACAGCCCCCAAAACAGGCCTGCTCCCTGCTCCACTACTCCACCCACTGCTGCAAAATTCAGCATGTGTCTCCTCTCTCAAGACACCCTTCACCTACAAGTTTCATAGTACAATTTCAAATCAAAACCATGAACCAAACAGCCATATAACACACTGTTGCATTAGAAACATTACACACAAAAAAATCTGCCTCAAGCACAACTCAAACACACTGCAGAATATTACAAAAATCAGCCTTGATACAATCCAAAAACACATCAAAATCTGCCCTGAAACTACACACCAAAACAGCCCCCTCAAACACAACTCAAACAGCCCCAAACACAAATATACCACTGTTACATTCAAACATCACACAGAAAAATCAGCATCAAAATACAACACATACAACCCTGTTTTTTTTTCTTCTCAGAAAACACCAAAAAAGAATAAACCACAGAAAAGGGAGAAAAGAGAGGACATAGAAAAAATTCAGCAACAACCACAAGGAGTAGAGCAGTAGTAAAAGAGGATTAGAACACTCACAACCGCGGATTCTTCACCCCGATAACGTTCGGGCTTTCCATTTAAATCAGAACCAAACTTCAAAGAAAATTTCTACAAAATATAGAACCAACACACTCATCACAGAACTAAACCATTCATACAGAAAAGCCCGTAGTGAACATACCATTTTCCATCAAACTATTTACCACCTGCCAAAAACCAGTCAAGCAGCATCAACCTTCATCAAACCACCTCCAAACACCATTTCTTTTTTTTGTCAGCCTGTAACATCAACACAGCTCGCCACTCAAACCGAACCACCATATAATACAACTTCACCAAAAAAAAATTTCTCTTCAAAACCACAGAACCTGTTCGAATCCACAATCCAGAATCAACACCCAAACACTCTCATAACAACCAGAAAACATAACAAGAATAAATGAATTGAATCAAACACCCAAAAAAAATCAACACGGAAACGAACCTGAAACCTTGTAACAACCGCTCAATAGCCAAACACTCACCAAATCACTGCTGCCTCTAAACCAAACCGTCAACCAATCACCAAATCACTGGCCGGCCAGTTCTCATGATCTCCTTCATCCGCCCTTCACTCAATACACACCAACCTGCATTCTTCTTACCACCCCAAAACCAAAACAAAACCATACAACAAAACTTGTGAAAATCAGCCCCACTGCCACTGTGAGCTTCGCAGAAACACTAACAAACACACCGTGAACAATAAAAACCAGAACCAGCTCACCATTTTTCTTCAACCGTCACAGCACCATTCTTCATCATCATTGCCGAATCCTTCAAATCACCCAACATATGTCAATCTCATAAACCACCACAAACAAAACCATTAAAAAAACCAAAAAATCCATAAATCAGAAAAAGAAAAGATGAGAACCGATACTGAAACGCATTCCATAAACAAACCTGCGTTTGTGTCACAGAACTACGCCCTCCCATATCACAAAGCCTCAACCTTCAAAACCATTCTGCCCTCAAAACCCCCATCACCAACCAGCAAACACCATCACCACTCACAGCCAACCATCCGCGAACCCCTTTCACCAAACCACTTTAACCGCAAGCCTTACAAACACAGAAGGCCCAGAAATGCCGCTGTGAGCCACTACCGTCATCCTTCAAAAACTCTTCAAAAACCTCAGCCATCGGCCACCACCAAACCTGTCAAAATCAAAATCCAAAAATACAGAATAATATTCAAATCCTTCACTATACATTTTCCAAATAACACAGAAATTAAAAAAAAAGGGCTTTTGAAATGAAGAGAATGAAACCATTACCGCACGAACCACCATCGCAGCATAACAAACAACATCCGACTGCCCAAAACTAACCTCACTGTCTTCTCCTTCAATATCCGCCGCCGACCACTTTCACCTCTACCGAATCGCCGGTCAAACCACGAGACCTTGAACAAGCCAAAACCATCAAACCACAAAAGCTGTGAAACACCGAAGTCAAATCGCGAACGCAACCATCGTCGCTGTCGTACGAAACAGAGCCGCGAGTCGAGTGAGAGAGTTTCGTGAGAGAGAGACGCAGTGAGAAAGCCATTTGCAATTTTGATTTTGAAGAGAGAAAAAGTTGTGAGAGATCATGAGAATCTGGGCGATTAGAGACTGAGAGAGAGCATCGCGAGAGATTGAGAGGTTTGAGTGAAAATCCGTGAGTGAGAGGAGGAAGAAGAAGTTGAGGTTGAAATTTTCGCCTCTGTTCCAAACGCGTTACCCCTCTGTGTTATTTTCATAAAACCCTCATCCCTTTTATTTATTTTTCTTTTTCATTTTGTTTTATCGTTTTAAATTAAAAAAAAAGAAGAACATCCTGGCCAATCTGTGTTATTGTCTTTATATTTAAATAAGTTTCAAAGAAAACCTCTTTCTTGCTTTCATTCTATATTTTTTAGGTTTTTTTTATTTTTATACAATTTAAAACTTAATCTTAATTTTAATGTTCATCTTGGGCTTAGGTTCCTGGACCCAACTGATCTGTTACTGCAATACCTGCTGCATTCATAATTTACCCCTCTTAATATCGTTTGTCTTAATTTTGTTTAAAAATTATTTAGGATTCTTATTGACTTATTGTTTTTTCTATTATATTATAGCATAAATTATTTATTTTTGCTTACTTAGGAAATTTTCCTAAAACAAAATATTAGATAACTATTCAATAATTTATTCAATTATATTTCTCTCTTCATGGGCCGATGATATTACAAAGGTCACGATAAATCGTTTCCGATTAATCGTGACCCATATGAGGCCATGCATTTAATTATTTATTTTCATTCATTCATTTATTTTTATTCCATTTATTTTATTTAATTTATTTTTATTCAATTTATTCTATTTCAATGCATTGCAATTTATTTTTATTTATTATTTATTTCTCGCGCATTTACACTATATTAATTTTATTTTCAAGATAATAATTCCTTGGTCCAACGCCAAGTGAACTTCACTTCACATTCACTCACACACGTAAGTCGGTCGTTTACGATCGCCATCTGCATGTTCCTTACACTTCACAGTTTTTCAATTTAAGAAAATTGTCGTACTGCGCTTGTTTTCCACCCCCGCATTCTCGATTCATATATCGAGCCATAGCCTGGTTACTAAGCATTTGTCTTTGCATTTCCATTTACTTTATTCAGTCTATTTTTGCAAGTAGCAACCTATGCCTTAGACTTAGGAGCTTGCACCCTCATTTATTTACTTTATTTTTTCGCATTTAAATCCAAAAGGGAAAGAACTCCTGCAGTTGACTCAATGTCATAGGAAGTTTAGCCATCCCTAGTTCGTTTTCAACCTTAACCATTAGGACTTTTTATTTTAGAACTTTTTGTGACTTTCCTAAAGTCACGTGAGTGTTTGCCATAACACTTACCTTCCCCCGCGAACCTTGAGCGTAACCAAGTGTTCGTTAATCCTTAGGAGAACTACGAGTGCTCTGATTCTATACCCGATACGTAGGCATCGATGCGATGTTGTGCGAGCACCATTAGAAATAAAAACCTTAGGTTCCCATAATTTTAACAAGCAATAAACAACAAGGATACAAATATTAACAAGAGGTTCCCGTAGGATACTGCGGATGCTTAGGATGCTAACACCTTCCCTAGGTATAATCAACCCCCGAACCTAGTTTCTCCTCATTTAGGGTTTTTACGATCTTTTTCCCTTTTCCTTTTGGATTAAATTAAAGTCGGTGGTGAACATAAAAGTTTTGCGATTCAAGCTCACTTAATAGCTTGGTATCCGATTCTCACCGCAACAGAAATGGCGACTTCACTGGGGACATGCTTATTTTTTAGGGTTAAGCCCACCTTGTATATTTGTATATTTGTTGTTGTATTGCTTGTTATTATTTGGGATTTTTGTTGGGTGTTCCATGTGTGGTGAGATAAGTCCTAACCCGGACTTGAGTGCAAAATAAGTTAGGACGGTGGTATATTCAAGAAAGCTTGTAGGGAGTTGAGTCCCGACCAAGTTGACTTGAGACACCACCACTCAGCGGAGGCCTCCTCGGATGTAGTTTTGTTGATCGAGTTCAGTCGTGAAAGCATTACTATATTCGACCTGAGAGCCATTAATGCTGAGGACCTTAGAACATTTACCCCCACTTGGCCTTTTTAGGGATGTAGTGCGATGACTATGAGGGTGTAAATCCGAAATAGTTGATACGCGATACTGCACTCGGATGAGACTCTCTTGAGAATATTATTGATTACCAAGTCGAGTTGGGAAGTCGGTAATATCCGAAAGATGGGACAGTGATTCTGGGAACTTTTAGAACCCGTTGTACAGGTACAAAAAAAAACTCATAGTACATACCTTTTGGGAGGGTTGAACCTTTGACCTCATGCAAGCTTTGAACCTAAGCCTTGTTTGTGTTTGTTGCATTCACGCATCATGAAGCATCATTTTTACCATTTATTCAAGGAACTCAGAAACTCTATCTTTGCAAATATCATAGGTATCATCATGGACTTTGGAAGAAGAAAGACTGTCAAGTACACATTCAAAACTCCCAAACTCGAAGACCTAAGGAAACTAAGAGATTTGGTTTTGGATCAAGAAGCCTTCATGGAGAAGCATAGGAGACTTTTAGCTTTGCTTAAGACTGATTGGGATGGAAGGTTGCTCTCTGTGATGCTCCAGTTTTATGATCCTCTCTACCACTGTTTTACGTTCCCTGATTACCAATTGGCGCCTACTTTGGAAGAGTATTCAGTTTTGGTGGGATCACGTGTTAAGGATGAGTTTCCATTCCCTGTTCTAGAGAAGGACCCTGAAGAAGCAGATATTGCAAAGGCGACATATTTGAGTGTTCCTGAGGTCAAGGCAAATATGACCTATAAAGGAAAGATTTTTGGATTCCCTACAAAGTTTCTGATAGAAAAGGCCAAGAATTTTGTTGATTTGAAGGATATGAAAGCTTTTGAGGCGACTTTTATTCTGCTGGTATATGGAGTGTTACTTTTCCCAAACTTTGAGGACTTTGTCGACCTGAACGCCATCAAGATCTTTCTGAAGAAGAACCCGGTCCCTACTTTGCTCGGAGACACCTACCATTCCATCCATCTGAGGAATCACCATAAGGGAGGGATGATTACTTGTTGTGCATCATTGTTGTACGAGTGGTTTATTTCGCACTTGCCTAAGTCAGCTTCATTTTGGAACCTTAAGGATGGTTTGTGGTGGTCACAAAGGATCATGTCTCTTACCCATTCTGACATTAGCTGGTACAATCGTGTTTATGATGGAGCATTGATTATTGATAGCTGTGGTGATTTTGCTAATGTGCCTCTTCTTGGCACTAAGGGAGGAATCAGCTATAATCCGGTTTTGGCTCGCCGCCAACTCGGGTATCCGTTGAAGGACAAGCCTAAGAGTGTTGAAGTGGAAGGAATTTTCTTTAAGGATGACGAAGAACCAGAGCTCAAGAAACAAATTATGCAAGCTTGGAAGTACATCCATAGGAAGGGGAGGAGTAGCTTGGGAAAGCCTAATTGTGTTTCTATGGAACCCTATCTCCAATGGGTACGAGATAGGGCAATCAGTCTAAAGATGCCTTACCCTCGCCAGGATCCTATGACCTTCAGGAAACCCATTCTGGTCTTTATGGATGATGCAGAGAAGCTGAAGATTGATTTGGAGAAAGAGATTCGAGAGAAGAATGCATGGAAGAATCGACATCAGATCATCAGCAGTGAGAATGAGGAACTTAGAAGACAACTGAAGATGAAGGAAGAAGAAGAGCTCTCCAGCAAGAAAAGGAAAGCACAAGAGGATTTATTTTCCTCCAGCACTCGAGGGGACACTTCTTGGAAGTCGATCGTGGATCAACTTATGCTTGAAAGGGCTCAGATGAAGGCACAAATCGAGAAGCTCAACTTGAGGCTTTTAGGGGAATCTCCTTAGGACTTTTTCTTTGTCTTTATTAAGCTTTGTTTGGGATTTTTGAAAGTGTACTCAAGACTTTGTATCACTTTTTGAATTTAATGAAATCATATCCTTTTGATTATTATGTGTTCCTTGGTATTTGCAAATTGTTTCTTAAGTTCCTTGAATAAATTTCTTTTTTTTTGCATTGCACTCATACATTTGGCATTTCATTTGCATTTTTTTCATATGAAACTCATTCCCGTCATCTGCTCTCAATTCAGCTTTCACACTGAGGCTCTCACGCAAATACTACACTCGAGCTCAAGCCAGAAAGAGGATGGCTGAAAGAGACCTAGAGATGGACAGAGTTAACGAAGAGCTTACTGATATTCGTGGAGATATGGGTCAGATGATGGAAATGTTGCAAGTCATTCGAGCGAAGTTGGATACCCAGCAGACTGTGGTGTCAGAAATTGTCACTGCAACGACTGAAATTGTCACTGCAACGACCGAGCCTACATCATCAGTCACTACCCCTGTGACCTGGTCTCCTTTTGGATTTCCTCCTGGATTTTTCCCTCCTTCTCAAGGTTTTGCTTCTCAGAGTATTATTCCTTCTTCTTCAGGATTTGCTGCTCAGGGTTTCTTCCCTCCTTCTCGAGGTTTTGCTTCTCAGAGTGTTATTCCTTCTTCCCAAGGATTCGCTGCTCAGGGTTTCGTTCCTCCTCCACAAGGGTTTGCTTCTCAAAGTTTTATTCCTTCTTCCCAAGGACTTGCTGCTCAGGGTTTCTTCCCTCCTTCACAAGGATTTGCTGCTTAGGGTTTTATTCCTTCTTCCCAAGGATTTGCTGCTCAGGGTTTCTTCCCCCCGTCCCAAGGTCTAGCTTCTCAAAGTTTTGCACCTCCTTCTCAGGGCATGGTATTTCCTTCCCAAGGTTTTGTGCCTCCTCCTCATGTATTTGCTGCTCAACAGACTATTCCAGTGACTAATGAAGAGAACCATGCGGTTGCTAATTTTACACAAGACATTGTGCACACCCGTGCTCAACCGTACTTCAATGACCATCAGGGGTATGAAGCGCCAGATATGTCTGAAAACGGAGATGAGAAACATGTGAAGATGCAGGAGAATTTTGATACCCTTGAAAAAAGGTTAAGAGCGATTGAAGGTGACCAGATCTTTGGGGCTGCTGCCAGAGAGATGTGTCTAGTGTCTGGATTGGTAATACCCCCAAAGTTCAAGATACCCACCTTTGATATGTATGAGGGTGCAACTTGTCCTAAGAACCATCTTTTGATGTACTATCGAAGAATGGCTGCTCAGGTGGACAATGATAAGTTAATGATCCATTGCTTTCAAGACAGTCTGAAGGGAATCTCCTCCAAATGGTATCTGACGCTTGACCAGTCAAAGATTCGCAGTTTCCAAGACTTGGCAGATGCTTTCATCCAACAATACAAATACAACATGGACCTTGCTCCCGATAGGAGGCAATTGCTAAGCATGTCCCAGAAAGAGTCTGAATCCTTTAAAGAGTATGCTCAGAGGTGGAGAGGGACCGCTTCTCAAGTAGAGCCCCCATTGACTGAAAAAGAATTAGCTGACTGGTTTGTTGACACTGTGCGACCAGAATTCTATGAGAGAATGGTGGGAAGCATAACTGCTAGTTTCTCTGATTTAGTGGCTGTGGGAATCAAGGTAGAACTCGGTTTGAAAAGTGGAAAGATGAGTGGTGCATCTGGCAGTTCCAGCAGTGGTAGTGGGAATATTGGCAAGAAATTTACCAATAACTTCCACAAGAAGAAGGAGGGTGAGACAAATGCGATAATGGCAAGTCAAAGAAGAAATCCTCTTTGGCAAAGACCTTCACCTCCTCAACAGCAGTATGCTCGTCAACAGCAGTATGCTCATCAACAACAGTATGCCCAACATCCTTATGTAGCGGCGGTCCAACCATCATTTAATCCACAAGTCCCCATGTATCGGCCAACTCAAGCAGTACCGATGTACCAACAAGCGGCTCCAATGATTCAACCTTATCAACCAATGCTCAACAACCCAGGATATCAACATGCACCCAATGCTTCAGCCTACCAGCAGAGGACTCCAGCTCCTCATCCAAATCCCAATTTTCAGAACAGAAGACCAGGAGGAAGGCCTCCTAATCCTCGAATCCCTATAACTTATACTGAGTTATATCCTTCACTGCTGAAGAAGGGTTTGGTTACTCCAAGGCCATTGGGTCCTCCACCAAATCCGCTCCCACCAAATTACAACTCAAATGCCCACTGTTTATTCCATGAAGGTGCCCCAGGGCACGATTTGGAGGGTTGTTATGCTTTGAAGTACATAGTGAAAGATTTGATGGAGAAGAACATTCTGTCATTTGGGAATACTGGTCCGAATGTCAAAGATAATCCTTTACCCAAACACGGGTCCATAAACGCCATCGTTGACGAGTCTGACGAAGGTCTGATTTTTAACGCCACATAGATCAAGACCCCGCTTCGAGACTTCCATGCAAAATTAGTGGGGGCGGGTATACTAAAGAGCTGCCATAAGAATTGTGAAGGTTGTGTTGATAGTCCAAAGGGATGTGAATCGGTCTTAAAAGATGTTCAAGATTTGATTGATGAAGGTGTCTTACAAGTGAGCGGTCATATGAAGAAGAATGAAGTGGCGGTGATTGAACCTATTTTCAACTTGCCGGAATCTGATTCTACCTGGGTGCCAGTGTTCAACCTGCCTGAATCTTCAGGAGCTCGACCTATCTTCAATACTCCAGAATCTGTGGTGCCAATTTTCAACATACCTGAGCCAAGATTTGAACAAAGGAGTAACCCTTTCCTTTATGAGGACACTAAAGCAGTTCCATGGAGGTATGATACAGGGAAAGTTCATCAGAAGATCGATAAAGCTAATCAGAAGGAAGGTTCAAAAGTGGCAAGTGCTGACATAGCGGGTGCAGGTCGTCTGACTCGCAGTGGTCGTGTTTATACCCAGCAAGCCAATATGGCTCCGCCTAAAGAAGTCATTCCAGCTGTTGTCAACAAAGATAAAGAGGTAGTCTTGGGAGAAGAGGATGCAGAATTTCTCAGAATCATAAAGAAGAGTGATTATAAGGTTATTGATCAGCTACATCAAACGCCTTCCAAAATATATATCCTATCACTTCTTATGCATTCTCCGGCTCATCGAAGTGCGCTTCAGAAGTTGCTAGCTCAAGCACATGTTACGCATGATATAACAGTGAATCAGTTTGATGGAGTCATTGCCAATATCACTGCGTGTAACAACCTCAGTTTCAGTATGGAGGATCTTCCAAAGGAGGGCTTGGACCACAACCGTGCTCTCCACATATCAGTGAAATGTCAAGAGGATACTTTAGCAAGAGTTCTTGTGGATACAGGATCTTCTTTGAATGTTTTGCCGAAAAGAACACTTGCTAAGTTATCTTATCAAGGGGTAGAGATGAGGCCCAGTGCACTGATTGTAAAAGCTTTTGATGGTTCAAGAAGGACTGTTATTGGAGAAGTAGACTTACCAATCTTGATTGGGCCACAGGTCTTCAAAATCACTTTCCAGGTTATGGACATCAATCCTAATTACAGTTGCTTGCTGGGAAGACCTTGGATCCATGCTGCTGGGGCAGTCACTTCTACCCTGCATCAGAAGATGAAGTTTGTGGTCAATAACAAGTTGGTGAGCGTGTCTGGGGAAGAAGATCTCATGGTTAACAACCTTTCATCCTTTAGCTATATTGAGGCTGATGAAGATGCTTTGGAAACTTCTTTCCAAGCTCTTGAGATAGCCAATGCTGTCCTTCTGGAAGTAGAGGAACCAAAAGGGAAGGGTATCCCATCTTTTGCATCGCTGAAGAGTACCATTTCCACCATTGAAGAAAGAAGCTATAAAGGTTGGGGTGATGTCATCGAAGTCAAGCAGAAGCTAGATCGTTGCGGGTTGGGTTACAAACCAACTCATGCAAAGGAAGGAGCGTCAACCTCCGTTAAAGGACGTCCGAAGACCATTCAAGAAGTGTTCTCCAGTGCTAGTTATCAGGTCAATGCAGTTGATGGAGTTTCTGAAGATGAAGATGTGAATCATCTGGTGTATCGGTGTGAAGAAGCCTTGGACAATTGGGAGGCAGTCGAGATCCCAAAGTTTTTTCCATTGTCAAAGTAATTTGTTGTTTTAAGTGTTTTCAAAGTTCCCTAGCTCTGCCCAAGGCTATGGGAGTATTTTGTAGGGCCCCTTCTCATTTTTAAAGTTATTATCAATGAAGGCATTTTGTTAAACTCTTATTTTGATCATTTACTGTTTTTTTTTCTTTTCACTTTTAAAAGAAAATGGCAATCTTTCAAAACCAATAAAAAAAAGGTTTTTTTTCTCTTGCATTTCTCTATTTTCCACTTTTAATAAAAGCAAATCATTATCATATGCAGAACAAATGAAAACCCTGTTGAATCCAATGACTCTACATTCTCTCCTAACTTTGATTCGCCCATCTACCAAGCGGAAGATGAAAGTGAGGAAGATTGTGACATTCCTGAAGAACTGGCAAGATTGGTTGAGAATGAGCACACAGATCTTCAGCCACATAAGGAGCGGGTAGAGACCATAAATCTTGGCACTGATGAAGACATGAAGGAAGTCAAGATTGGTACAACACTTGGGGCAGATGTCAGAGAAAGATTGGTCAAGCTTCTCAGAGAATATGTGGATGTGTTTGCATGGTCGTATCAAGATATGCCCGGGTTAGACCCAGACATAGTGGTCCACAAGCTACCTCTTCGACCAGATTGTCCTCCTGTAAAGCAAAAGCTTCGAAGAACAAGACCAGACATGGCTTTGAAGATTCAAGAAGAGGTCAAAAGGCAGTTTGATGCGGGTTTCCTTGCAGTTTCAAAGTACCCTGAGTGGGTAGCTAATATTGTGCCAGTCCCTAAGAAGGATGGAAAAGTCAGAATGTGTGTGGACTATAGGGATTTGAACAAAGCCAGTCCGAAGGACGATTTCCCTCTCCCGCATATTGATACTTTGGTTGACAACACTGCTAAATTTGTTGTTTTCTCCTTCATGGATGGGTTTTCAGGATACAACCAGATCAAGATGGATCCTGACGATATTGAAAAGACTACATTCATCACACCATGGGGCACTTATTGTTACAAGGTTATACCATTTGGTCTCAGAAATGCAGGAGCCACTTATCAGAGGGCAATGGTCACCCTTTTCCATGATATGATGCATAAAGAGATAGAAGTTTATGTGGATGATATGATTGCCAAATCACAGAGTGAGGAGGATCATTTGAATCATCTCTTGAAGTTATTTGAGCGCCTCAGAAAGTTCCAATTGCGCCTGAATCCAGCTAAGTGTACTTTTGGTGTCCGATCAGGAAAGTTACTTGGTTTTATTGTTAGTCAGCAAGGAATTGAAGTAGATCCAGATAAGGTCAGAGCAATTCAAGAGATGCCAGCTCCCAAGACAGAAAAGCAAGTCAGAGGCTTCCTCGGAAGAGTGAACTACATCTCCAGATTCATTTCCAACATGACTGCTAGTTGTGAGCCTTTATTCAAGTTACTCCGGAAGAATCAAGCAATTGAGTGGAGTCCTGATTGTCAACTGGCTTTTGAGAAAATTAAGGTTTATCTGCAAGAACCTCCTATCTTGATCCCACCTACTCCTGGGAAGCCTCTTTTCATGTATCTGACTGTGCTCGAGGGATCTATGGGTTGCGTATTAGGCCAACAAGACGAAACTGGTCGTAAGGAGCACGCCATTTATTACCTAAGCAAGAAGTTCACAGACTGTGAGAGCAGATACTCACTTTTAGAGAAGACTTGCTGTGCTTTGGCATGGGCAGCCAGACGCCTCAGGCAGTACATGATTTGTCACACTACTTTGTTGATCTCGAAAATGGATCCAATAAAGTACATCTTTGAGAAGCCTGCTTTGACCGGAAGACTCGCCCGTTGGCACATGTTGTTATCCGAATACGACATCCAATATGTAACCCAGAAGTCTATTAAAGGCAGTGTTTTATCTGAATACCTTGCTGATCATCTTGTCGAAGATTATGAACCTTTGAAATTCGATTTCCCGGACGAAGACATTATGTTGATAAAGGACTGTGAAGTTCCAGATCCAGATGAAGGTCCTGAGCCAGGATCTCGTTGGAAAATGATGTTTGATGGTTCCTCTAACTACATGGGGCATGGTGTAGGAGTTGTTTTGATGAACCCTGATGGCGGTTATACTCCCTTCACGGCTAGATTGTGTTTTGACTGTACAAACAACATTGCTGAGTATGAAGCGTGTATTTTAGGTATCGAAGCTGCAATCGATACTAGAATCAAAATCCTTGATGTATATGGAGACTCAGCTTTGGTCATCTACCAAGTCAAAGGTGAATGGGAGACTCGTGATGAGAAGCTGATCCCTTACCGTGCTCACATTGTGGAATTGATCAAATACTTTGATGAAGTCACTTTCCATCATGTTCCAAGGGCGGAGAATCAAATTGCAGATGCCTTGGCTATGTTGGCATCTATGTTTCAAGTCAGATTTCTTAATGAAGCTCCACTCATTACAATCGAGCGAAGAACTGCACCAGCCTACTGTCTACTGGTCGAAGAAGAAACTGATGAGAAACCGTGGTTCTATGACATCAAGAACTACTTGCAAAATCAGGAGTACCCAGCTGACGCAACAAATCTAGACAAGAAGACTTTAAGAAGATTGGCGTCCAAATTTTTCCTCAGCAACAATGTGCTTTACAAGAGAAATCATGATATGGTTCTGCTCAGATGTGTGGACAAGCGCGAAGCAGACTTATTGATTAGGGAAATCCATGAAGGATCATTTGGAACACATGCCAATGGACATGCCATGTCCAGGAAGATTTTGAGAGCTGGATATTTCTGGTTGACCATGGAATCAGATTGTTTCAAGTATGCCAGGAAGTGCCATAAATGTCAGATCTATGCCGACAAAGTGCACGTACCTCCAACACTTTTGAATGTTCTGTCATCGCCTTGGCCTTTCTCAATGTGGGGCATTGACATGATAGGGGCAATTGAGCCTAAAGCTTCCAATGGTCATCGGTTTATCTTGGTCGCAATCGATTACTTTACCAAATGGGTAGAAGCAGCTTCCTACGCCAATGTGACAAAGCAAGTGGTTGCCCGTTTCATCAAGAACCAAATTATCTGCCGTTATGGAATCCCAAGCCGAATCATAACAGATAATGGGACCAATTTGAACAACAAAACAATGAAAGAGTTGTGTGAGACATTCAAGATTGAACATCATAACTCTTCTCCGTATCGTCCGAAGATGAATGGAGCTGTTGAAGCTGCAAACAAGAACATCAAAAAGATTCTGCAGAAGATGGTAAAAACTTATAAAGATTGGCACGAGATGTTACCATACGCTTTACACGGATACAGAACATCAGTTCGCACTTCAACAGGGGCAACCCCTTTCTCTCTGGTGTATGGGATGGATGCAGTTCTCCCTATTGAAGTAGAGATACCATCTTTGAGAATCTTGATGGAAACCAAACTGGAGGAAGCTGAGTGGGTCCAGAACAGGTTTGACCAACTGAATCTCATTGACGAGAAAAGAATGACCGCCATGTGCCATGGCCAGTTGTACCAGAAGCGCATCAAAAGAGCATTTGACAAGAAAGTCCGCATCCGAGAATTCAAAGAAGGAGATCTTGTACTCAAGAAAATCTTGCCAGTCCACAAAGACATGCGTGGAAAATGGAGTCCTAACTATGAAGGTCCATATGTTGTGAAGGTGGCATTCTCCGGAGGTTCCTTAATCCTTACAACTATGGATGGTGAACAGCTGAAGCACCCGGTGAATTCTGATGCAGTCAAAAAATATTATGCCTAAATAAAACCCGATAGGTCGAAAACCAGAAATGGCGACCTAGGCAAAAATGGGTATCCCGGTGGATCAAAACCTATGAAGGAGATCCAGGAAAAAGTTAGGGACAAAAATGAAAAAAGAGCTCGCTAAGTTGAAAACCCGAAAGGGCGGCTTAGGCAAAAAGGAGCGTCCCGGTGGATTGAAAACCCGAAAAGGCGATCCAGGCAAAAGTTAGGGACAAAGGCATTTGACTGTGTCAGATGGTGTTTACCATTACTGAAGAATCATACTGGAAGATCGATCCAGTTGCTCTTGTCAGAAGTAAGGTGTCGGGCAGTCTTAGTTATTAGGGATTGTAGTGGTCGTTGGATTCAATGTAGACCTTTTCCCATTGCCATTTTCAAATTGTAATTTCCCATGGAGTTTTTGCCATCGGCAAGCTACCATTCTTGAATAAAATACAAACTTTGCCTATTAATTTTGTTGTTCAATCTCTTATTTTCTTTTGTTATGCAAAATGCCATCACTTGATTACAATTTAACTCTGAAAATGACAAGTTTTTTTAAGGAAATGTTTTTTTTGAAAGCCCACTGAAAAACTTTTAAGTTTCTTTGACTTTGGAAAATTGAAAAAAAAAGAACCTTTTGTCCCCCCAAGAAGTTCTGGTTTACAACAACACTTTTATACTATTATTACAGAAATCCCCATCGAAGTTCAAAACTGATAACACTTTTTGGATGGATCCTTGGACCAAGCATGATTTCCAAGTTCGGAGATATCTCCCCAGTATTTTTCATGTTGCTCGTCTGAGTATTGGTGTTGAGAGCCTACTCCTCTTTGATTCTTGTCAAACTCTTTGTCTCTTTTGAGTCAACATTTGCATATCATGATCAATCGCATCATGCTCAATCATGCGCATTTGACATTAGCATTTGTCTTTCCCCAGTTGCCGTCTGTCTATCTCCAAGTCCAGATATCATTAGTGTTCAACTTGAGAATTCATTGTTGTTGGTACCCGAAGTGGTTTACCATTTTGTTTTTGTCCCCAGTAATTGCTGGTGTTCCCTGTGAGATTCAAATTGTGTTGGGTATTTGTCTTTATGACCACCAATACCTCCTTGAAGTCCAATTGTCATTGGCGCAAATCTTTTAAGCAGGACCAGAAACCTTTTGCTTGAATCCAAGTCCATTTGATTTTGTACATACTTATACCCTTTCTCCTGATGGTTCCTGAAGGAATTTCTAGAGGTTGGATGTCTTATCTTACTTGTAAACTCCAACATATTTTGTTGTTACTTCTTTGCGTTAGCCGGTCGCTTAGAGCCGTTGATCTATTTTTGGGTGATCTGCATTCTATCCCCAATTGTAGCTGGTCGCATGGAGCCGCTACTAAATCATTGTGATTTCCTTCCTTATCCTTGGTGTCGGCAGTTACACTTGAACCTGCTAATTTACCGTTTTGAATACTTTGACTATTTTGTCTTTATCATTCTCAGTGTCAACCGGTTTTTAACTTGTTGCGCTTTCACTTTGAGTGTATCTTGGTCTTCTTTTGTAGTGTCAATAGGTTTCGAACTTATTGTGCTTCTACTTCGTTTATTTTATTGTATTCTTGGTGTCAGTTGGTCGCATCGAGCCGCTGCGCATTCACCTTGAATAAGCCGTTTGTCATTCTCAGTAACAGTTGGTCGCATCGAGCCGCTGTGCATTCACTTTGAATGTTTATTTTTGTTGACTATTCTCAGTAACAGTTGGTCGCATCAAGCCGCTGTGCATTCACTTTGAATGTTTATTTTTGTTGACTATTCTTAGTGTCAGTTGGTCGCACCGAGCCGCTGCGCATTCACTTTGAATTTTGTGTCCTATTTCTATTCATGGTGTCAGTTGGTCGCATCGAGCCGTTGCGCATTCACCTTGAATAAGCTTGTTGTCATTCTCAGTGACAGTTGGTCGCATTGAGCCACTGCACATTCTATTTGGATATTTTTGTTGATTATTCTTAGTGTCAGTTGGTCGCTTCGAGCCGCTGCGCATTCACTTTGAATATTATGTTTTTCATTTCCAGTGACAGTTGGTCGCATTGAGCCACTGCACATTCTATTTGGATATTTTTGTTGATTATTCTTAGTGTCAGTTGGTCGCTTCGAGCCGCTGCGCATTCACTTTGAATATTATGTTTTTCATTTTCCAGTGACAGTTGGTCGCATTGAGCCACTGCACTTTCCCTTTGATTGTTTATTTTGTTGTATTCTTAGTGTCAGTTGGTCGCATCGAGCCGCTGCGCATTCACTTTGAATATGTTACTGCTTTTATTTCTCAGTCAATTGGTCGCATAGAGCCATTGGTCAACCACTTCGATTTATTTCCTTGACTTGTTTTATTCTTAGTGTCAGTTGGTCGCATCGTGCCACTGTGCAATCACTTTGAATTTTATTTTATTTTGTCTGTGTTCGTTGATCCAACGCCTTGGATTTCTTTTTTTGTTCCCGTCTTTTGTTATTCTTAGTGTCAACAGTTACACTTGAACCTGTTGATTTATCACTTTGAATATTTCCCGTTTTCATTTATTTATCCCCAGTGTCTGTCGTCCCCAGTGTTTGTCATCCCCAGTGAGTCTTGGCTTGTGGTCGTCGACATTCTCATTCTAATCATTCATACCATAATCATCATTTCATTGCATAAGAGTTGCAGAGTTAGATAGTTTGTAGTCCAGCATAACATTGCATTTAGGGGCAAAATTTCCGGTTATTTCTGTATTTAAATACCTTTCACCATGATCTCATGAGTGCCTATCGTCATTCACGCCATCTGGTAAAGTTATTTAAATAGGGGCAACTGTCACACCCCAAATTTTACCCCTAATCGCTCATATCATAATCATACATTCATCGCATTTAGCAGGGATTTTTCCCGATTTATTTTCTGTTACTTTCTAGTTATTTATAATTCTTAATTTCTTTTCACTTCTAAGCTCCCATCCTAAATTTAATTTCTACTTCTCATTTCTAACCTTTTAATTCATTTTCGCGTTTTAATTGTAATGTTAATTTTAATTTCTATCTATTTTATTCTCAAAGTTTTGCTAAATAAAAATGTAATTTTATTTCCAATTTCAAGGTTTTAAAAAAAAATGAATGAAATTTCATATCTATTTTCAAAGTTTTTATTTCTTAATGTGATTTTTATTTTTTAACTTTTATTTTTAATTCATCATTTTTTTTTAGTTAGTTTAGTTCCATTTCTAATTTAATTATAATCTCTAATTGTTTATTTCTTTTAATCCATTTTCAAGTTTCTATTTCTAATTTAATTTCAATTTCTAATTTTTATTTTTTAGTTTAAGATTTCATTTTCAATTTAATTCCAATTTCTTTTTTTTTTTTTATTATTCATTTTAGTTCCAAGTTTATTTATTTAAGTATATAAGTTATTTTTAATTTTAAGTTTAATTCTTTGTAATTCACTTTTAATTTAAGTTTATATGTAAGTTCTTATTTCAAATATTAAATGTCAAGTTCAATTGATAATCATAATGTAAATAATCAACTTTATTTCTAAGTATTTGTTTATGTTACAACTAAAAACCATTACATCCAAAATCTGCCAAATAGCCCTCAAAGACATTACAAATCAGCCCCAAAATACAAAATTTCCAGCAGGACCACAAAACCCAGCCTGCTCCACAGCCACCAACAGCTCTAAAACAGCCCCCAAAACAGGCCTGCTCCCTGCTCCACTTCTCCACCCACTGCTGCAAAATTCAGCATGTGTCTCCTCTCTCAAGACACCCTTCACCTACAAGTTTCATAGTACAATTTCAAATCAAAACCATGAACCAAACAGCCATATAACACACTGTTGCATTAGAAACATTACACACAAAAAAATCTGCCTCAAGCACAACTCAAACACACTGCAGAATATTACAAAAATCAGCCTTGATACAATCCAAAAACACATCAAAATCTGCCCTGAAACTACACACCAAAACAGCCCCCTCAAACACAACTCAAACAGCCCCAAACACAAATATACCACTGTTACATTCAAACATCACACAGAAAAATCAGCATCAAAATACAACACATACAACCCTGTTTTTTCTTCTTCTCAGAAAACACCAAAAAAGAATAAACCACAGAAAAGGGAGAAAAGAGAGGACATAGAAAAAATTCAGCAACAACCACAAGGAGTAGAGCAGTAGTAAAAGAGGATTAGAACACTCACAACCGCGGATTCTTCACCCCGATAACGTTCGGGTCGGTAATATTTTTCCTCTCCTTCACCTTTTTTTTTTTTTTTTTGCTTTTGTTCATAGATGTTTTTTTCGGTTTTCTTTCAAATCTGTATAACAAAGAAAAGCATCATTTAATAAGCTAACTTTCCATTTAAATCAGAACCAAACTTCAAAGAAAATTTCTACAAAATATAGAACCAACACACTCATCACAGAACTAAACCATTCATACAGAAAAGCCCGTAGTGAACATACCATTTTCCATCAAACTATTTACCACCTGCCAAAAACCAGTCAAGCAGCATCAACCTTCATCAAACCACCTCCAAACACCATTTCTTTTTTTTGTCAGCCTGTAACATCAACACAGCTCGCCACTCAAACCGAACCACCATATAATACAACTTCACCAAAAAAAAATTTCTCTTCAAAACCACAGAACCTGTTCGAATCCACAATCCAGAATCAACACCCAAACACTCTCATAACAACCAGAAAACATAACAAGAATAAATGAATTGAATCAAACACCCAAAAAAAATCAACACGGAAACGAACCTGAAACCTTGTAACAACCGCTCAATAGCCAAACACTCACCAAATCACTGCTGCCTCTAAACCAAACCGTCAACCAATCACCAAATCACTGGCCGGCCAGTTCTCATGATCTCCTTCATCCGCCCTTCACTCAATACACACCAACCTGCATTCTTCTTACCACCCCAAAACCAAAACAAAACCATACAACAAAAATTGTGAAAATCAGCCCCACTGCCACTGTGAGCTTCGCAGAAACACTAACAAACACACCATGAACAACAAAAACCAGAACCAGCTCACCATTTTTCTTCAACCGTCACAGCACCATTCTTCATCATCATTGCCGAATCCTTCAAATCACCCAACATATGTCAATCTCATAAACCACCACAAACAAAACCATTAAAAAAACCAAAAAATCCATAAATCAGAAAAAGAAAAGATGAGAACCGATACTGAAACGCATTCCATAAACAAACCTGCGTTTGTGTCACAGAACTACGCCCTCCCATATCACAAAGCCTCAACCTTCAAAACCATTCCGCCCTCAAAACCCCCATCACCAACCAGCAAACACCATCACCACTCATAGCCAACCATCCGCGAACCCCTTTCACCAAACCACTTTAACCGCAAGCCTTACAAACACAGAAGGCCCAGAAATGCCGATGTGAGCCACTACCGTCATCCTTCAAAAACTCTTCAAAAACCTCAGCCATCGGCCACCACCAAACCTGTCAAAATCAAAATCCAAAAATACAGAATAATATTCAAATCCTTCACTATACATTTTCCAAATAACACAGAAATTAAAAAAAAAGGGCTTTTGAAATGAAGAGAATGAAACCATTACCGCACGAACCACCATCGCAGCATAACAAACAACCTCCGACTGCCCAAAACTAACCTCACTGTCTTCTCCTTCAATATCCGTCGCCGACCACTTTCACCTCTACCGAATCGCCGGTCAAACCACGAGATCTTGAACAAGCCAAATCCATCAAACCACAAAAGCTGTGAAACACCGAAGTCAAATCGCGAACGCAACCATCGTCGCTGTCGTACGAAACAGAGCCGCGAGTCGAGTGAGAGAGTTTCGTGAGAGAGAGACGCAGTGAGAAAGCCATTTGCAATTTTGATTTTGAAGAGAGAAAAAGTTGTGAGAGATCATGAGAATCTGGGCGATTAGAGACTGAGAGAGAGCATCGCGAGAGATTGAGAGGTTTGAGTGAAAATCCGTGAGTGAGAGGAGGAAGAAGAAGTTGAGGTTGAAATTTTCGCCTCTGTTCCAAACGCGTTACCCCTCTGTGTTATTTTCATAAAACCCTCATCCCTTTTATTTATTTTTCTTTTTCATTTTGTTTTATCGTTTTAAATTAAAAAAAAAGAAGAACATCCTGGCCAATCTGTGTTACTGTCTTTTTATTTAAATAAGTTTCAAAGAAAACCTCTTTCTTGCTTTCATTCTATATTTTTTAGGTTTTTTTTATTTTTATACAATTTAAAACTTAATCTTAATTTTAATGTTCATCTTGGGCTTAGGTTCCTGGACCCAACTGATCTGTTACTGCAATACCTGCTGCATTCATAATTTACCCCTCTTAATATCGTTTGTCTTAATTTTGTTTAAAAATTATTTAGGATTCTTATTGACTTATTGTTTTTTCTATTATATTATAGCATAAATTATTTATTTTTGCTTACTTAGGAAATTTTCCTAAAACAAAATATTAGATAACTATTCAATAATTTATTCAATTATATTTCTCTCTTCATGGGCCGATGATATTACAAACGTCACGATAAATCGTTTCCGATTAATCGTGACCCATATGAGGCCATGCATTTAATTATTTATTTTCATTCATTCATTTATTTTTATTCCATTTATTTTATTTAATTTATTTTTATTCAATTTATTCTATTTCAATGCATTGCAATTTATTTTTATTTATTATTTATTTCTCGCGCATTTACACTATATTAATTTTATTTTCAAGATAATAATTCCTTGGTCCAACGCCAAGTGAACTTCACTTCACATTCACTCACACACGTAAGTCGGTCGTTTACGATCGCCATCTGCACGTTCCTTACACTTCACAGTTTTTCAATTTAAGAAAATTGTCGTACTGCGCTTGTTTTCCACCCCCGCATTCTCGATTCATATATCGAGCCATAGCCTGGTTACTAAGCATTTGTCTTTGCATTTCCATTTACTTTATTCAGTCTATTTTTGCAAGTAGCAACCTATGCCTTAGACTTAGGAGCTTGCACCCTCATTTATTTACTTTATTTTTTCGCATTTAAATCCAAAAGGGAAAGAACTCCTGCAGTTGACTCAATGTCATAGGAAGTTTAGCCATCCCTAGTTCGTTTTCAACCTTAACCATTAGGACTTTTTATTTTAGAACTTTTTGTGACTTTCCTAAAGTCACGTAAGTGTTTGCCATAACACTTACCTTCCCCCGCGAACCTTGAGCGTAACCAAGTGTTCGTTAATCCTTAGGAGAACTACGAGTGCTCTGATTCTATACCCGATACGTAGGCATCGATGCGATGTTGTGCGAGCACCATTAGAAATAAAAACCTTAGGTTCCCATAATTTTAACAAGCAATAAACAACAAGGATACAAATATTAACAAGAGGTTCCCGTAGGATACTGCGGATGCTTAGGATGCTAACACCTTCCCTAGGTATAATCAACCCCCGAACCTAGTTTCTCCTCATTTAGGGTTTTTACGATCTTTTTCCCTTTTCCTTTTGGATTAAATTAAAGTCGGTGGTGAACATAAAAGTTTTGCGATTCAAGCTCACTTAATAGCTTGGTATCCGATTCTCACCGCAACAGTCAGCGTCGCGAAATTCTACAAGGTCACACACATAAGGACAATTAGAGAATGGGTAGAATAAATAAGGTACACCGTAAGGTACGGTGCACTAGAATGGAATACGGAATATGGTAAGGTACCATGTGCTTAATTAACATAAGATATAATAATAGTTATTATTAATTTTGTAATAGTTATAAAATGTAATAATAATAAAATTATGTTTATTATAATTAATAATTATTATAATAATATAATAATATTATTATTGAGTTTGACTTTTAGCTTAAAGCCCACACAAGTAGTTTTATAAATAGAACCCTTGTGCAGAAGCTGATAAGTATTTATTTTCAGTTATTTTGTTTTAATTGGATTAAAACACGTAAACAAAAATTAAATCAAATTCAGATATTGAATTTTTTGGCATCAGATTGTGTACGGTTTGGATGGTTGATATTGACTATGCTTCGAAATTCGATAATAGCATGGTGAAGCAGCGATATGTCAATCGTCCATAAATTAGACATATATGATCGATCTAATTCATATGTGATATGATTAACTTTGATGAAAAGATGTTATATTGGATATACTATTTTATTTCGTCAGTTCGAATCACATAATGATTATCATTTGTTTGAGTGATATGTGGTCTTCTGCTTCAGAATCCGATTTTAGTATGGTGAAGCGATATCATACGGATCAATCATACTGAATTATTAATCATTGTGTTTTGATGATATGAAATTGTTGCATTAGGGTTCATGACGGCACAAGGGTTGCGCCATTAATGAGGTCGTCAATGAAGTCACATATTCTGTAAATACGACAATCACTATAAAACAAGTGACGGTCGTCACAAACTTAAGTGGGACGATCGTCATGGACAACGGATAACGATTGTCACATGGTCTTGAAATGTGACGGTCATCATAAGCACTGTGACGGTGCAAGGGTTGCGTTAGTCTAATTTGTGCTTTAGGTTATGCATTTGCCCAAAATTTAATTTGATTTATTTAATTAACAGGATTTAAATTAATAATAATAAAATTTGTTTATTATTTTTCTTGCGGTGATCAATTATGGCCTTATTTTTGTTTTGTTTTGGATTTTATAAATACGACATGCGTGTCTTGCCTCTCTCTTATTCTCATCATGTAACTTCTTTTCTCATCTCACTACCTTGTATGTAAAACAAGTTTCCTTTATGTAATATGTTATTTCTCATGATTTGAAGCTCCACATACATGTGGTAACCAACATTAAACAACTCTGTTTCAATCTTGTTGAGAGTCATAACCTCTTCCTCTACTTTAAGATTGAGAATCCCAAAAATCATCTTGTTCCACCATCACAATCTCGTACGCAAGGCTTGAAATTTCTTACTAAGAACAAATGCAGGACTACCTTAAAAAACAAAGGAGTCCCATTCGGATTTAACAAAATTCAAAAAATCAGAATGGTCAAACCGACAATTGAAACTCTGTAAAGGCTTGGGTCCCCAGTTTAAGGGATTCGCTACAATCCAAACAGGCTTGTGATCTGAAATGTCTCGATTTCCCGCCTTTTTAGCCACGATATTCCAAGAATTAATAAGTTTAGTAGATAGAATGAATCTATCCAATATACTACAAGATGCATCATTAGGCTTGAACCATTTAAATTTGTCCCCAATTAATGGTACATCATACAACTCCATTTGATCAATGAAATTGACAAACTCTTCCATTTCTACAGAATGTACAAAACTTCCACTATTCCTTTCATCAACTGATTTTATCGAGTTGAAATCGCCACATACAACCCAATCTCTTGGATATGATCTAAGCTTGAAGTTGATTAATTCATACCACAACATATTTTTATCCTCCCTATTACATTTGGCATAAACATTAACCAAATATAACAAACTTCCCTTCCAAGATGTTAAAGTGCCCAAAAAATTGTTTCCTCGAAAACTCAAAATTGGACTAAGGATCCATTTTTTCCAAATTGTTAAAATCCCTCCCGACTGACCAATTGCATTCATGGCAAACCGATCACAATTGTCTTTCCCCCAAATACTATTCACAATTATTTGATTCAAACATTTAGATTTTGTTTCCTGTATAAACACAACATCATCCTTACCCGCTGTAATCATATGCTTGACTCTCCTCCTCTACAAAGCACTTCCACTCCCTCGTGAATTGTAAGAGACCATATTCATGGCAAACCATTATCCTCCATCTACTTTTCCTCATAAGCAACTCTATCTCAATTTTCCATCACTCCGATTAGGCCTTCAAAAGCTTCACCATCTTCATCACCTTCAATACCTAAATCCTTGATGGAGTCCAAATATGAGCCGAAATGTTATCGATGGAATTTCTGATCCTAACATTGCCAAGCACAATATCAAAGTCATGAGAAGAATCACAATAAAGGATGGAACCACCTGAGAATACTGACTTAGAATCTGATGTGGAAGAATTGATCCTTGAATTGATCATCTGATTTTTGATCTGCGACCAGGATTTGAATGAAGTAGACGTGAAAAATAGGAGGGTGAAAAATGAATCCTCAAATTCTGATAAATGTATTCTATCAACTTTGTTTCATAGGTTTTGGCCCAACAATTCTTTGGGTCAGCCTACCCTGAGTATTGGAGACGTGGTCAGATTCGATTGGGTATAGGCCCACCCGAACTGTTCCATCCACAATATCTGCCAAACCTTCAACGATTTCCTTGGTCCCACCATCTAGTTCATTATGGATGATAAAATGCCACTTTTAGGTAACCATTGAACCATCTGTTTTATCGTCACCTACATAAATATTATTTCTAACCAAATGACACTTGTCCGGAAGAGGCTCAGAAACTCTGGCAATATTTTAAATAATATATGTCTTTTCCTCCATCGCTTTAACAAAGTCTATTCCCCTAGGGTAAGGAGTACCAGGTGACACACCATTGTCAATGTCTCTTGATAAATAAATATCCCCTATTGACCTATGGGTTAAGATGTGATGTGATTCCACCGACTCCATCACTTCCTCTTCTTCGTTTGAGAGCCACGCACCATCTTCAACATCATCACCAGATGAAGAAGACTCAGACATGGAGTCTTGAATTTTTGGGTTCGGTATGCACATAAGGCCATGGTTCTCTTCAATAAGTTTCACATAGAAAACCTTGTCGTTGATTTCCACATTAAATACCTCATTAAGATTAATGGAGTATTTTGTTTTTATAAAAAATCTGGCCACATCCATCTTCTCCAGTTTTTCCCTTTCCTCGTCCATACAAATGAACTCCCCTACCAAACCAGAGAGAAGACGAAAAAACTTGATATTCCAGGCATGAATAAGCAAGCTAAAGCAACACATTCAGGTAACTCTTGCGTTATCAACTTCGTTTGGGCTGCAAGGATGAATATACTCGAACCACTCCGAAACCCAAATCCTGTCTTCTTTTATCAAATTTTTTCGACCCCATCTTCAATATCTTCCAGAAAACAAAGATTTGCGCCTAAGGGGAGTGCTCTTATAAGGAAACAACCTTGTTCAAGTAAAGTCGGCTGAACATCATAGGTAGCTCCATATTTCACAACAACCCCCCACAAAACCTTTCTAGAACCTGCTGAACTCTTCTTCCTCAACATCAAATTTGAGGTGAGCAAATTTGGGTTTAAAAACATTTCCATTAGTTATACTTCTTTTAGCCTGGTAATCAGATTTTATGCGCATATCACTATTGAAGTCATTTTTCTGAACCATAAGTTTGGTAGCTTGAACATACGAAACCCCCGGTTTAACTGACACATCAAACCTCTTTCTCCCAGTGGCTTCACCTTTCTGCGAAATCACCTTCCGATTCAAGATAGCTTGATCTATTCTTTAAAATTTTGGGATATTGGCATGTATTTTTCAGCCTTGAATAAGAATGCTGTCTAATTTAGCAGCCATAACCCTTTCGTTACCAATATTCCTAAATCAAACAAAACCATATCTATGTCCGCTCTTGTCTAACTTAGCAGGGACGAATACTTCAGCCACACTCCCATATTCCTTGAATACAAAAAAAAAACTCCTTAACATTCATCCTGCCCAGAAAGTTGGTGAAGAAAAATGAGGATATAAAATCTCCCTCTTCTTTGCCCTTCCCATGGTTGTCCTTCCAAATTGATCCACCGAAATGATTTTTGTTAGATTTCCTGACAATCTCCTTCTTACCATCCAAGTTCTTTCAAGGTCTCATAGCATAATAGCAAACAATTTCACCAAATACCAAGACCCCTAGCCCTAAGGCTAGAAGTTTAAGCCAAAAATACTTGATACAATTCTTGTTGTATACCATAAGCCTGAGCAAGGATGAGTAAAAGGAAAAAAACTAAGAGCAATCGTGTGGCTCGTGTGACCCTAACGTTGTTTCTTGTTTGAGCATCTATTACTTAATTTGAAGAAGTCTTTTGACATAGTTTGTTAATAATTAGCTACTGATTAACTACTATTTCAGGAGTTAAAAATCTAAAATTGATAAAAAAAAGTATCACACAGCATGCCATATCAACATATTTATCATGCTGACATTGTCATATATACATCACCAAAAATTTCCTAATGACATGTCATATTAGTTTCGTTAATAAAAGTTGATGGAAGATATCAAAAGTATGAACAAATAATATATTTATGGAATCTTTGACATATTTAACCCTATAAATTATTTTACAATTTTTTCTTTCAATAATATCTTAAACTCATTTTATTTTATAAAGCGTTAAATTGTAGTATAATATCGGTTTAAATAATTTTACGTTGTTACAAATCATGTGATTAATAATTTGATATTATGATCGATATATTGACATTTACAAAGATAATGTATATGAATCATATTAATTTTTTATGAATTAAATAAAGAGTCTTTCTATTGGCTTATAATAATTTTTATGAGATTAGTTAAAATAAATTAGAAATTATTTTTTAACTCAGTTACAGTAAATTTTTAAAATAATTTTGATGTTCAGTAATTTAATAATAATAATAATAATAATAATAATAATAATAATAATAATAATAATAATAATAATAATAATTATTATTATTATTATTATTACAATTTTTTTAAAATAAAAATAATTTTTTATTAGAAGCTATTCAAATTAAATAACTAACCATTATAGTTTTACTTTTAAAATTTCTATGATCTATTAAAAATAGTGGGGGAAGGGATGGCATATCTAAAATAGATTTTTTAATAAAAAATTATTTAAACTTATTTTATTTTTGTAAATATCATCTTTTAGTATTTTTAACAAAAATATAATCTTATCCAAATTATTTTTAAAAACTCTAGTAACATACTTCAAATCCTTTTATGAGACCACCAACTGTAGAATGAAACATACACTGAATATATGTTTTAAAATAAAGTACACAAAGTAATGCCAAAACTATAGAAAACAAGAGTAGACATATATCGACAAGGGGTTATGAATTTGTGGTTATATGTAGAAATTTAGATTAAGACGACAAATCATAATAATTTTTTTTTATACAGATATGTTGTTAGTATATCTTAATCACACTTTGCTTTTTCAAAATATAATTCAAAAATATAATACTATTGCTTAAGACCTAAAGTGCAAGAACTTAGTGTTTTTTTTTTATAAATAAAAATGATAACAATTATTTGATTGGAAGGGTATGTGTCATATATGTAAGCATTAATTAGTTGAAATAGTGTGACATCGATCAAAGATTGAATGGTTGAGAATGCATAACATTATTGTTTTGTTTTCAACTTTATGAAAAGTGCAAAATTTCATGTAAAGTGTACTTTTCATGTATGTTTAAGGTTTGTTTTCCAACTCTATGAGTTGTTTCAATCTAAGTTCAGTATAACAACTTAGACTAAGGAAGGAAAATTAAAAACTTGCCCTATCAAAAGAAAGAAAGATTAAAACTTGCCCAATGTAGATCAACATTAACACAATATTATTGTGTCTCAAACTTGATAGGTTACCAATATTTCTTTTTTATTTTGTTGAATCAAATACCGATTTTTTTGATTAATTTGATGTATGTATCATTTCGAATGAATGAAGATGTTTACTGTTGGGGGTTCGAGTCCATAAAAAATATCGAAATATTAAGATAATAAAAGGATCATATATCCAGAAATGGAGACATGTTAAGGAAAGGGTGGCCTATGCCCCCGCTATATTTTCTATAATTTTAATTTTTAACATCATAAATTATTTATTTATATATTAAATGTATTGTAAATTAATTATAAATGAAGAGAAATCTATATAATAGTTAATACTTAATAAATAAATATTGAGCAAGAAATTTTTTCATTCGTGACTCTATTATATTAAAAATTTAACCAATAATTCATTTTACTTATCCCTGTATTTTTTTTAAATATTTATTTCTATTGATAAATAAAATAAATATATTTAATAAAGTTAAAGATAATTCATTTTTTTTCTTTTTCTATTTCTATTCACTCATTTTGAATTTTTTCAAGCACACACAAATTACATACATATTTTTATTCCTTACACCTCAAGTCGTTAAGAAATGTGGTTGGTAGATTGAGGATTGCCCTCACTTATATACACAAGTTCATGTTATATATTGTCTGATGTGAGATTCTTAACACACCTCCTCACGCCCAGGATTGGACATCTGGAGCGTGGAAGTAAATGGTGGGTCGTCCGATAACGGAAACCATAGAAGGTGATCCATCAGATCTTAAACCAAATTCTGATACCATGTTAAGAAATGTGGCTGAGTCTAACTCAATCCAACAAAATCGGTTGGCAGAGTGAAGATTGCATCCACTTATATACACAAGTGTAAGCTATATATTATCTGATGTGAGACTCTTAACAAATATGTCTTTTTATTACTAATCTCTTTGTTATTGTTGATTTTTTTTAGTTTCTCTTTATTTCTAATCTCTTTGATCTTTTAAAAGATAAATATTTATATTTTATAAGAGTAAATATATATTTTTGATGCTGTTAATGGTAGAAAATATATTCTTTCAATTTTATAATATTTGTTTGAAATTACTACATCTTTAATTAATTTATAGTTATGAATTGTTTATAATAATTTTAAGGTAAATTCTTAGGTACCCATGATAAGTAATTGAGTACAGGTACCTTTAGTACAAATTGTGAGAATATTTTAATTTATTTTAAAATAAAATAATACAATAAAATGACATGACATTGAATCATAACTTTTGATTGGTTAAAGATACCAGTACCCAACTAAATTCAAGGGTATCGAAGTATTCACCTAATTTTAATTGTGTTATTGTTTAAAAAAATTTAATGATAAGAAATGAAAAAATGTAGAAAAATATGATTTTTGTTTATATTTTTCAAAAATGATTTTTGACCTCACTTCTCAAAAACATTGGCTTCGTCCCTGCACACATCTCTCTTATATATTTAATATTTTCTTTATTTTTAGTCAATGAGAGATTTCAATCACTCATATTTAAATTTCAATAATTTCTCCTCTTCTCCTAGTGTGAGCCACTCACATCAGAATTCCACTCATGCTTTCCTACCGAGTCTAACCATGTTCCTAATACTATTTGTTAGGGAATTTGAAATGCACGAAAGTGTCAATAGACTAAACATTCATGATTCAAAAGACTTTCAAGACTATGAGAGAATTACCTCTCTTATATATCAAACATTTCCTTAATTTCTAAATGATGTGAAACTTAGTTATTCTTACTTGAATTCCAACAATCTTCTTCACATATATGAATCACCCACATCACTAACATGATTTACACTAGGATCAAACTTAAGCTCTGATATTATTTATGAAATCTTGACACTACATATTCCCAAAAACCTTAAGGTTACAAGAGTATGGATATATCTCATATATTCAATATTTCACCATTTTTAATTGATGTGAAACTCATTCACATTTGAATTAATATGAATAAAAAAACTTTGATCAATCAAATTCTTTCTTCAAATATCAATATTTTATTTTACCAATATTTTAAATACAAGGATATCCATTCAATCCATTCTTAGATTATTTGTAAAAAAATGAAATTTTGTTCATCATGTTGAACAATAAAATTATTTCGGATATATGATTATTTAAATCAATCTATCAAATTTAAAAAATAACTATGTAATTGACAAATTTTTTTTTAGAATAACATACTTTAATAAAACAAATACCAAAATAACATGAATTTGGAAAAAATTACCAAAGTGACGTACTTTGCATGCATGTTCGCCAATCCAATTGGCTAAAGAATGCACATACGCCACACCAATTGGCAAGCATGTTGTATTTTTAAAACAATTCGCCATATGGATTGACGAACATGTTGTATTTTTACAACATGTTCGTCAATCCATATGGCGAATTGCTTTAAAAATACAACATGTTAGCCAATTGGATTGGCGAATTCGTTGGCAAATTATTACCAGTCGCCCATTCAATTGACGAACATGCATGCAAAGTATGCCACTTTGGTAATTTTTTTCAAATTCATGTTATTTTGGTATTTGTTTTATTAAAGTATGTTATTCTAAAAAAAATTCTAATTGACATGTCCTCCCTACTCAAACCTGCATATCAATAATTGTAATAAAACTAATATATATATATATATATATATATATATATATATATATATATATATATATATATATATATATATATATATATATATATAAAATTGGGTCCTCTATATTATTTTTTTCTTCTTGAAAATTCAGTCTCTTAAATATTCATTAACAATTGTTTAAACTGATTTTCTATTTTATTAACTGAATTGATCAAGTCAACAATGTATTAAATAAAATATGTGGGCATGATTTCTCCAAAGCTTATTATCGGTGTATCACTTTAATAAGTTGATAACAATGCATTATGCCATTTGCCATAGTTATTGGAGTAGTCTTTATCCAATGACTAAGACTAAATGAATATTTTTAGTATAATTAACGAGTAACATGATTATAATCAATTAAACGAATGACTCAGAAACAAAACAAATTAAACATGTATATAAATATTTATATAACAAACTTTAGGAGATATAGGAATAGGAAATTGTGGCCAATATCATGGCACGTACGTGTGCAATAAACTGTTTGATAAGCACAAACCTCTTGAGGAAAAAGGTAGTTTCATAGTAATATACCAAATGCATACATGCACATGAAGACTCCACACACCAACCATATATATCTGTAATTACTTGTTAGGTTTTAGTTTCAAAATGGGATCATAATAAAAGACTCATATTGTGTGTTGAGACGACTAAATATTATGGTTGAGCTACATATGGTCAAGCTAATTAATTAGAGCATGATCACTTGCTGTTTCTTTTTTCTTTCTTATTATTAGATTACATCTATTTTTATTTTATACGAATAAAAAAAATAGTGAATATTCTGGTACACTTGAATTTAGTAGGATACCGGTATATTTAACCAATAAAAAACTATGATTCAATGTCATGTCATTTTATTGTATTATTTTATTTTAAAATTAATTAAAATATTATTACAATTTGTACTAGAGGTACCGGTACCCAATTACTTATCATGGGTACCTAAGAATTTACCAAAAATAATTGAAAACAAAGAGAGGGAAACAACATGCATATTAGGACTATTGCGATATTCTAGTGGCAAATGAAGTTTTGGACTTTGCTAAGCGTAATAAGAAGTGTCTTTTCGTAAAGGTTGATTTCGCTAAGGCATACAATTGTATCTCTTGGGAATATTTGAGAAACATTTTTGGTAGGATGAGATTTGGGCATAGAAGGATGCTTTGGATGAATGACTTAATTTTCAACAATTTTATGTCGATTCTTGTAAATGATAGTCCAATGACAGATTTTCTTGTGGGAAGAGGGCTCGACAAGGCGACCAAATTTCTCTTTTTTTTCCTGCTAGCTGCATAAAGTCTTACGGGGCTGGTGCGTATTGCTGTAAATTTGAGGGCATATTAGTGGTTTTAAGGTTAGTGATTCTATCCGGTTTAAGTTGTTACAATTTACAGACGACACCGTTGTTATATGTGATGAAAAACAAACAAATTTGTGGAGTTTGAAAGCGGTCTTAAGGGGGTTTCAGTTGACATAAGATTTATGTGTTAATTTGAATAAAAACATAGTGTTTGGTGTTAATAAGCAGATTTTCTCCAAACAACCTTTTCTTTTCTAGCGTTTAAGGTTGGAACAATTTTGTTTCTGTTCTTGGGCATGCCGATGAGAGCTAATCACCGAAGAAGAGCAACTTGGAATCCAATTATTTGTAAGACGCATCAGAGACTCTCGGTTTGACACAAAAAATCCTTATCATTGGGAGGCAGGGTCACGATGTCGAATGTGGTTTTGGCTAACATTCCGATTTATTTTCTTTCTTTTTTCAAAGCTCCGGATGTTGCTATGCGGGATTTAATCTCAATTCAATGGAGATTCCTCTAGGGCGGGGTTGACGAAGTTAAGAAGATTTGTTGAATAAGTTGGAAAGATATTTGCAAGCATAAAAAGGACGAGGGGCTTGGAGTGAAGCATATTTGGAAGTTTAATATCACCATGCTTAGTAAATGGCTTTGACGTATCTTAGTGGAGAATGATAACTTGTGGTATGGTCTTTTAACAACTAGGTATGGTAATTTGATTTACAACATCATTTCACACTCTACTTCAGAGAGTTCGGTAAAGCGTAAACACTCGTTGTGGTGGAGAGACATTAGTACCGCTGGTTCAGTCTTCTCCTCAAATAAAAACTAGTTTAGTAAGGCAGTTGTCAGAAAAATTAGTGATAGTGATAACATTGATTTCTGCCAGCATTGTTGGATTTGTGTGAAAACCCATCGTTACTGTATTTCCTGACCTATTTAGAAGCTTTATAGTTGGCCCAGTCAAGATTAAAGACATTGATGATTGGAACGATAATGATTGGTCATGGAACCTTGAAGACTGCTCTATTATTCTCACAGTTCAGGCCCGAGAGCAACTTACTAAGCTAGAACATATTTTGGTGATAGTCAAACCTAAGCAGATGGAGGCAGATTCAATTTTTTGGAAATTGGATGTGAAATGTTTCTCTACGGCTAGTAGTTACAATAGGATCTATTCGTTCGACGATGGAAGATCAATTACTGAGTATTTGGTTCTAAAAGGTTTATTTGATATTTGAAGATCGAAGGTTCCAAGTAAAATCCAGTTTTTTTATTGGAGAACTTTGTTGAATATGTTACCTACTAAGCTGAATTTATTGAGGAGAGGTATCATCTTGGGTAATTCTACATGTCCCCCTTGTTATAATGCGGAAGAAATTTTCTTTCAGCTTTTTTATTCTTGCGAGGTGACGACATTGATTTGGCCGTGTTTGTGTTATTGTCTTGGCATCAATCAGTTTCTGGAGCAGAATTTCTTGGTAGTTCTATTTATGTATTTTAAGATCTTATGCAATCTTAAGTTCAAAGTAGAGGTACATTGTTATTTAAGGTTAGCTATTTGTGGGGTTATATGGACGTCTATGAACTATGTCCTCTTCAATGAAGGGATTTTGGAGGAGATGGATATTATGGGGCCTATTAAATCCTATTCTAGATAGTGGCTTTTGGCTAAGTATTGTGGGATAGTCAATGTGAATCTGCCTGTGTGGCAAACCAACCTTTCTTATTATTTAGTTGGTAGTGTATTTTTACTTTTCTTTGTATTGGTGATCTGTATTTGTGTGAGTTGAGTACCCCTTGTGCTCTTCAATACATATTTCTTTTGCTTATCAAAAAAGCATTACACCTTAGTGTAACACCCTATTTTCCCCCAAAGATTTTGTTTTGCATTTGCATCTTTTACATACAAACAAGATCACGACTAGTTTTTCTATCCTTTTTGGTTGCAGGTTTATGCCTCACAGGGGATCACCATTGCTTTTGTGTGCCTTTTATTTTTTAAGTTTACTAACATCTAATCAAAATCCAAAAATATTTTGTTTTCCATCTTTTACTAACCTTTTTAGGAAGAAAGTAAAAATATCAGAATAGTTCCTCAGCTCGAATAAGTTTCATATGAACAAAGTCAAAGTTGATCCACAAATAATTCAAATTCAAATGATCAAGGATTTCCCAAGTTTTATTGATTATTATTCAACTAAATTCAAGGTTCATATGTTTATTTCCATGTCTTCTTTTACAAACAAAATAATCAAGCCAGAGCCACAATAGTTCAATAGAAAGTAACAATTTTTCAAAATTTACACTGAGTAATCGGTTAACGCTTTGGTAGTAACCGGATACCAGCGCACAAATTTGAAAAATGGCAGCCAATTCAAATTTTGTGATTTTGGCACCAATTTCATTTTAATAACATGTGGAATATTCTAGACCATCTCCATTTAATTCTCTTACATCATCAAAATTAATTTCCACCATGTCCCTTCATTAATCACCACTCTTTTGCTAATTCCCTCCAAATTTAATTTCCAAGCCTAATCTTGATCTTCCAAACCTAGCTGCATTCCACCAATTTTCCATACCTAAACTCTTTAAATAGCACCCCCATTTCACTCATTTTCTCAAGCTTTAGAGAGCAAAAAAAACTCTTGCAAAATATATCCCCAACCACCAAAATTCACCAAAGCTCAATTTATTATTTTAAATGTAATCAATAATTCACATTGAATTCTTGATTAACTTTGAGCTAAATCTTCATCCTTTTCATTTTTCTTCATCAATTTCAGTAGATCAAGTTTCCTTGCGGAGTAATTTGGAGTTGTTATAATCCTTGAAGTGGTAATTCATCTCACACCATTGTAACACCACCACCTTCATCATCCACAATGTAGATCTTTGGTGATTCATGTGCTAGATCCTTTTGGATCTCATTTTGTATTTTGATTGTTGGTTTTTGTTGTGTTCGTACTCTAAAATTCGTGCATATTTAGATCTATGGTCACAAGGTGTTTGAAAAATGTTTTGAAAGAGTGTCATGCTGAATTTTGCACTAATTTCTGATTTTGCGAGCAGAGTAACCAGTTAACACCTAGGTGGTAACCGGTTACTCAGTGTTAAATTCAAAAAATGGATGCGTTTTTTAGTTGCGTAACCGGTTAACATATATGTGTTAACCGGTTACCACTGAGGAAAAATGTGTTTGTGGCTTATTTTTGGGGTTATTTTGCTTTATTTTGCTTCTCCTACCCTTCTTCTATTATTTTAACCCTGGAGAGCATTTTTTAGGCTAATTCCTCTGTAGTTGTTGTAGATTGATAGAAAATTTTGGTAAAACAAGTTATGTGTTTCTAAAGTCATGATTGATGTCATGACATGATGTTTAAGCAATCTGCAGGTGTGAAGTTTTAATGTGCTGCTGTTTTATCACGATGTCAAGACTGATGTCATGGCATCGCTGTCTGGTTTTTAAGTCCTGATTGGTTCATTCAATTCTGCGCACGTATTCAGTAATTCTATTTATGATTTTGTTGAGATTTATTAGGCGCTATATTCGGAAGGTTGTTATTCAACATGGTTTATTCTTATAAGAATATTTTATATGGTTGTTATATGTGTTCCTTTATTTATGAGAATTAGTTTTATTAGGTTAAAAATTATTCTCAGCTGCAGCAGACCCATGCCCATGTTCTTACCTCTATTTAAAGGTTATGAATCCTTATTTGAAGAAACATAGAAAAGTCGTTGAAGAGTGTTACTAGTGTTAGGTTTTTTTAAGTGTTCTTAGTTTTCTTGTGAGCCAAATAATTGTCATGTTGATAATTGTATTGGACTAGATTTTGTTGAGTTGTAAGTTGTCCACTCAAAGCGACAACTCAAAGCAGCAAGAGGGATTTGTTCTTGACTGAAGCTTTTAAGTAAGGTCAAGGTTTGTCTTTGAAGTGTGTCTTCTATTGGTTGGTTATTAGATTGTTATCACCGCTATGATTGAGGGGGAGTGAGAAGTGTCTCATATCTGAGTGTTGCTTAGATAAGAAGTTACATTGGGTAGGGATTAAGTGAAGGGTGTAAACTATTAGGTTTAACTCTGAATTAATACTTATTATAGTGGGTTTCCTCCTGGCTTGGTAGCCTCCAGAAGTAGGTGTGTTGCATCGAACTAGGTTAACAATCGCTTGTGTCTCTTACAGTTGTTTTCTGATTATTTAACTTGTTCATATTTAAATCTGTCAGATATTAGTGTCGTAACATCTCATTCGACATCTCATATCTAGTTCCAGCTTTTCTAGGTGAGATCTAGGGGCAATATATGAACAAGGATGGAGGATTTGTGAACAGACCACCCATTCTGGATGGATCTAACTACGATTACTAGAAATCTTGTATGGTAGCCTTCTTGAAATCTCTGGATAGGAAGGCATGGAAAGGTGCAAACAAAGGATGGGAACATCTTGTCATTTTTGGAAAAGATGGATCAAAGATTTTAAAACCCAAGGGAGAATGGAGCAAATAGGAGGATGAGTTGGCTCTAGGAAACTCTAAAGCCTTAAATGCTTTGTTCAATAGAATTGATAGAAATATATTCAGGATGATGCACTATTGTGAATTGGCCAAGGATGTCTAGGATACTCTCAAAACCACTCATGAAGGAACTTCCAAGGTCAAGATGTCAAGACTTCAGTTGCTCACTACAAAATTTGAAAATCTAAGGATGAAAGAGGATGAGACTATTCATGATTTTAACATGAATATTCTTGAGATTGCCAACACTTCAGGAGCTTTAGGAGAAAAAAATTTCTGATGAAAAGCTTGTGAGGAAAATTCTCAGATCTCTTCCCAAAATATTTGCTATGAAGGTTACTGCTATAGAGGAAGCACATGACATATGCAATATGAAGGTGGATGATCTCATTGGATCCCTTCAAGCATTTGAAATGGGAATCAGTGATATCTCTAAAAAGAAGAATAAGAGAATAGCCTTTGTATCTAATACTAAAGAGGGAACAAAAGAATGTGAGATAGAAAGTGAGGAAAGCCTGACAGAAGCTCTAGCTATGCTTGGAAGACAGTTCAACAATGTTATGAAGAAGATGAATGTGAATTCAAGACCTAAAGTCAGGAACACCTCATCTGACATCAACAGATCTTATGATTCTAGTAGAAAAACAAAGTCTGCAGAAAAGTCAAATCAAAGCAAAGGGGTTCAATGTCATGGATGTGAGGGCTATGAATTTGGACATGTCGAAGGTGTATGATTGGGGTGGAGTGGAAGTTTGTCACTAGTGTTCTCTCCTCTATGGGATTCCCGTCGCACTTGGTCAATCTTATTGAGCGATGTATCTTCTTTGGTTACTTACAATGTCCTTCTGATCGGGCAACAGTGTCAGGAGTTCATTCCTCACTGGGGTCTCCGCCAAGGAGACCCCCTCTCACCCTATTTGTTTGTTCTCTATGCAGATGTTTTGTCGGGGATGCTTAAGAAGGAGATGGGTGATGGTAAGATAAACCAGATGTTGGGAACTTTACAGTATAAAATATGGGGTGCTCGAAACTCACTTAACTTTCAGGCCAAATTGAAGCATTTAATTCAAGTTATGGAAGAAGCTATAATGAGTGTGATATAGTTCAATCTTTGCAACCCGCATGTGAAAGGTTATTCAACCTCCTTGTCACTTTTTATTCTTCCAACTGCGGCTTCTGTTGCTATTATCCAGGTTGATGTTGTTATCATTAACGACAGGATTACCACTTTTGGATGTTACTTTCGCGATTCTACCCAGGGAGTCCTCCTGTCAGCATGCACGACGAAGAGCATCATGGTGGAATCGGACCTGGCCGAAACGTTGGCTTTGAGGTGGGCTTTGCTAATGGCTATTTCGCTTAAGTTATCTAATGTTATGGTTCAGTTTGATTCCATGGTGACAGTGGATTGTATTAACAGGTGTCGTACAAACGTTGTACTGGAGCCCATTGCGGAAGATTGTAGAGTTTTAATTAAAGCTTTTATTTTTGCTTCTGTTTTGCATGTTTGTAGAGACCAAAACAATGTGGCTCATAGTCTTGCTAGGTCTGGCCATAATGTCGGGTTGAAAACTTAGTTGGGTGTTTTCCAATTGATATATGCTATTTGTAGTTCTGATATGCCTTTGGGCTTTTAATGAAAGTTTGTTCCCCATAAAAAAAACAACTTTACTAAATTCATCTTCCCCATCATTTTTGTAAACATCAATGCTATTTCTACACTCTTTTCTACACCAAATACTTACACTGTATATACTATTTATCGTATTTATACGGTGAATAGTTTTTTATAATAAAATAATATTTTTATGTATAGTATACGTGAATAGTGCCATGAACAGTGCCCCCGTGAACAATATCCATGAATAATAATTTTAAAGTAGTGAAACAAAGTTGGTTAATGCAGTGTAAAAACTTAGTTAATGTAGTAATGATGTTGGTTAATAAATATCCAGACATTAAAAATAATTTTTATCAGTCACAAACTTGGTTAATGCAATGTAAAAATTTGGTTAATGCAATAATGAAATTGATTAATGAACGTTTAGGTGTTAAAACTAATTTTTAGTAGTCATCAAAGTTGGTTAATACAGTATAAAAACTTGATTAATGCGTTAATGAAGTTGGTTAATAAATGTTCAGGTATTAAATAAAATTAAAATTAAAATAATAATTTTATATTATTTAATATATATATATATATATATATATATATATATATATATATATATATAATTTGGTATAAGAATAACATTTTTCTTTTGTAAATTGGGGGTCTTAAAGCTCTATTGAGATGTTCCTAACCACATGATAGTCATCGTAGCATGATTTGAAATAAATCAATTATTGTCCATTTTGTGATACAAGATTAGTGGAAGAAATTATACGTACTATCAAAATCAGTAAGAGGGAGCCAACTGTGAAGTGATAACAAGATGCAATTATCCATTGATTATGTCCTAAAAATGTAAAAGTAATAATATTAAATGGAAAGAACCATATATGCATGGTCCATTATTCATTAGTGTTTCTTTGAGAATTATTTGTACCTTAGTTTTGATAGGTACGGATATCCAAAACATAAAGATAATTTAAAATTAAAATTTACATAATTATACTAAAGTATAATTTTGTGTTAGTGGCAAATCTATATATAAAAGGTACGTTTTAATATGAATATGAGAAGATTAGTTTTTTTCTTACCTCTGGTTTAACACAACTTAAATTCTTTCCTCGTTTTTTTATTATAAATCCATTTGAAATTTTACGCGAATTAATAAAATAAATGTAATCATTATTATATAAAAAGAAAAATTATAAAATAAATTATAAAATTATTCTTTATTAAAGATATGAGAAAAAAATTTAAATATAAAAAAAAGAAAATAATATATTTAAGAATAATAAGAAAAATAATATTAATAATAGTAAAACAAGTTATATTTTAATATACAATTTTTCTCCAAAGCGATTCATGATAAAAATGGAAGGAGTAATTAATATTAGTGAAAGCTAATATTATAATTTTTTAATAAGGTTAATTTCTTTAGTTGTGGATTATAATAGACGATAAAATTCTCAATCTTATATATATATATATATATATATATATATATATATATATATATATATATATATATATATATATATATATATATATATATATATATATATATATATATATATACTTGAATACGAACACAAGAGTAATTTGGTTTGTAATTTTTCTTTTTTCATTCTTGTTGGCAAGTTTTATGGCTTGGCCGTCTCCTTTGTATGTGGCTTGAGTATCCTTTAATACTCCTCTTGAATGAATCTCTTGCTTATAAATAAAAAAAAAAAAACAATAGATAGTATAATTAATACATATTTTAAATTAAAACTAACATTTATTTTGTGGATAAATATATTAAACATTAATTTTGATGTCTGGCCATTACGTATCAAAAGACCAAGAACTTTGAGAAATATAAGTAAATAAATCATTGGATAATATGTATTTCTTTATCCTAAGCTTCTATACCCACAAAGTAGTATACATTTATGGCCTACCAAAGCCAAATCTCTTTACCTATAAATATCACCGTTCCTTTGCACTTTAATTTCATTCATAACTAAATCCTCTCTTCCATTCTTATATACACACCTAGCTACCTCTTCCCATTTTCTAATCCTATGGATAAATTCTTATTCAATTGTTTCATTGCACACTTTCTGCTTTTTTCTCTCTTGTTTGTGCATGCCAAAGAATTATCATGCAATCAAACACCATATCCTCATGTCTGTAACCATTATATTGGAACCACTAATACACTATCATCCCTACATTCTTCTTCTTTCCATGATGTTTCCCTTAAGGTTACCATGGACCAAGCTATTCAAGCTTACAAACTTGTATCTATCATGGATTTGAATAATTTCAAAGACAATAGAGCCAAGTCTGCATGGGAAGATTGTTTAGAGCTTTATGAGGATACAGTTTATCAACTCAATCGTTCCATAAACTCAAACAATTTAAATGACAAATTAACTTGGCAAAGTGCTTCCATTACCAATCATCATACTTGCCTAAATGGTTTCATTGATTTCAACCTTCCCTCTCACTTAAACTACTTTCCTTCTATGTTAACCAACTTTACTAAATTGCTTAGCAACTCCTTGTCCATTACCAACACTTTATCATCTTCGTCATCGTCGTCAGTGTCAAATACTAAAGAAAATGGAGGAAGAAGAAGATTGTTATCAGATGGATTTCCACATTGGCTATCAGGTTCAGATAGAAGGCTTCTGCAGACGACACCAAGTGCGGATATTGTGGTGGCACAAGATGGAAGTGGGAACTATAAGACAATATCAGAGGGAGTAGCAGCTGCAAAGGGAAGTGGAAAAGGAAGAGTAGTAATTCATGTGAAAGCAGGTGTATATAAAGAGAACATTGATATAAAGAAGACAGTGAAGAACATTATGATATTTGGAGATGGAATGGATTCCACCATTGTTACTGGTAATACTAACTCTCAAGATGGTTCTACTACCTTCCGTTCAGCTACTTTTGGTAAGTTCTTAATTAATTTCAATAATCTACATGCATGGGAGAAAGCATATGATCAATAAAATAGTAACACTTTTGAATGAACAGAATCACTCTGGCCTAAATTATTAAGATAGGGACATCATCATAAACTTTTTGTCATATCTATTAATTAACAATAAAAGATAAAGATAAAGACTTCAATTAATGTATCTCTTATCTCAAAACTGATTATATTTTTCTCTTTTTAGTCCTTACTTTCTTTTGTCACATGAATATAAAAATAAATCTAAAGTTCTATAAGGCTTAAATAATGAATAATTACTGCAGCTGTTATGGGAGATGGTTTCATAGCAAAAGACATGACCTTCGAGAATACTGCCGGACCACAAAACCACCAAGCGGTGGCTCTCCGTTCCGGCGCCGATCACTCCGTTTTCTACCGTTGCTCCTTCAAAGGCTATCAGGACACTCTATATGTCTATGCCAACCGTCAATTCTACCGTGACTGTAACATCTACGGAACAGTCGATTTCATCTTTGGCAACGCTGTTACAGTTCTTCAAAACTGCAACATCTTTGTTAGGAAACCGATGAGCAACCAACAGAACAGCGTAACGGCACAGGCAAGAACAGATCCAAATGAGAACACCGGAATAGTGATCCATAACTGCCGTATAACCGCTGCCGGTGATTTGAAGCCATATCAAAATTCAGTAAGAAGTTATCTAGGAAGACCGTGGCAGAAGTATTCAAGAACGGTAGTAATGAAAAGTAACATAGACGGTGTTATAAATTCACAGGGTTGGGCTCCATGGAGTGGTGGTTTTGCTCTGAGCACACTATATTACGGTGAATATATGAATATCGGTGCTGGTGCTAATACAGAAGGGAGAGTAAATTGGCCTGGTTTTCATGTAATTACAAATCCTTCAGAAGCTGCAAAGTTTTCAGTAGGTAATTTCTTGGCGGGTGAGTCATGGATATCTGGGAGTGGTGTGCCGTTTGATGCAGGATTGTAAAAGAGAGTGATTGATCGTGTTGTATAGTGGACAAGACTCTTCGAATGAATGATTATTTGTTTTTGTATAAAAAGGGGAATGGTGAAAGCATGGTGAATGAGTGGTGATGACAATAATTGTGATGTAGTTTTTGTTGGTTTTCGTTTGTACAAAGGTTATACAAAGATACTGTGCACTGTCGGTTTCATGTCACTTTTCTTAAAAGGGTCAACTATAGGAACTATAAAAGTGTTAAGTTAGTTTCTTCCTCTTTTTTTTGCTTCAACTTAATTTGTAATTTGTATATACACTATACATATATGAATAAAAGTCTGTATCTTTTGTTTAAGTAAATAATTTATAGTTTGTGGTTTTTTTATAAGCAATGAATTCTTATACGAGGGAAACTATAACCCACAAAAATTGTCTCAATCTTGAGCTAAAATTCCTCTCTCGATTAATTGATCTCTAGTTGCTAGCCGATCAAGTATCATCCTCCAACCAAATAGATGAATTTTGGATGGGATCTTAATCTTCCACAAATTTGCTAATGCTATTTTCACCACAAATGGAAAATCTGATAAATTGATATCAAGAATAATGGAATAGGACTTCAACGTAAAACTTTCTTTGTCATCAGCCAAACATTTGAATTCATCTAGTACCTACTGCACAAGTTCAATAATATCAGTCAACAAAAGTTTGATTTCTTCCTCATGCCGGCCAGCTTCGTCATCTGGATTCTGATTGTTGATTATCTTCTTCCACATCCAAACTCATCACAATTGTCATACCCTATATTTTGGTTCAAGTTTTTAACACATCATATTATATATCATTTCATCCATTCATCATTCATTATCTTCCTTATTAATAAAAAAAAGGTAAATAAAGTCAATTATACTTTCATTTCTCATTTTAATTTAGGCATTTTTGTATTAGGAGCCTTATAATAAAAAGTAAATTAAAAAAGTCAAATGTGTTGACTATTGTTTTAAAAAAAAGAAGATGCAAAATTGCCTTAAGTTTCTCAACTTATTCGTTTTAATCCATTTATTATTTCTGTTAAGGTTTTAGCTCATGTTTCTTACATTAGAAGTTATCTTGTGAAAAGTCAAAACAAAGTCCAATTTTTCATGCATACTTCATTAAAGTCTAAATCCATTTCATTATCCATGTCTTTTGAATTCAAACTTTACAAAGTATCCTCACTGAGAAGGATTCAATCTGCAAAAGAGAGAGTCCCCTGGCCTTCCACTACAAGCTGTTCTTAAGTCATCATACAGTTGATGTTGAAGCTCCCTCTGGGACATCTGCTGGATCTTCAAAGGCAAAGACTCCAATCTCCAAAGCTGCTTTGATTGCTGAGCTGAAGAACACATGCAAAGAACTGGATGCCAGGAAGCAGAAGCTTGAGGATATTATCCAAAGGCTGGAGATTGAAGAGAATGCTCAGAAAGCTGCTGCTTCTGATGAAGAAACTGAAGAAGAGGAAGACACTGAATATGAAGATTCTGAGTGAAAAATGTATGTGAGGAATATGTAATGTCTGCTTCAGCATTGTATTTTGAACTTTGTAATTCTCTCTGTAAACTTTGGCCCCAATTTATGTCTAACAAGGGGGAGAAGAGAACTGAACAACAACAACAATGTATGATGCAGCTTACTGATTAATGAAAAAACTTCTGTTTGCTTCTGAACTAAAGCTGTGTTTTTAATGAAAAATTTATGTTGCAACAAGTCTGAACACATGTAGGTTTGAGGGGGAGTAAACTCACACATGACTCAACAAAAAAGAACTGCTGTACTCTGATAAAAGAAATTCTGCTGCACTCTGATAAACCAGAAAAATATGTTAGCCAAAAATTAGCCAAAGGGGGAGTTTGTAGATGTTTTGAATTGGCAGAATTTTTGACCAACAAGAAGTGTTGAATTTAGTTCAGGATGTTACATCAGATGTTGTGACATTATCAAACAGAATATAAGTAAATGAACTTAATTCAGGATGTCACACCAGATGTTGTGACATTGTATCAGTTAATGAAGTAAGTTCAGTTTACAGGATGTCACACCAGATGTTGTGACATTGTATCAGTAAATGAAGTAAGTTCAGTTTTCAGGATGTCACACCAGATGTTGTGACATCTCAAACCTGCTACCAGAATTAATTAATGACTAACAGAGCTGAGTAAGTTAAGAGAAGATATCTGGAATTAATTATGAATGGATAAAACAAAAGAAGGCGCATCTGTAGGGAGTTTTGTTATATGACTTCAGTATAATCAGAAGAACTGAATCACCTAGAATCTAGGAAGTAACAAACCCTAATTCAAGGTGATGGCTGCATGCGTATCAGGATTGGATAAACCTACAGAAAGCCCAAAATCCAAACACCTATTTAAGCAACAGAAACTCTCAGAATAGAGTACGAAATTAAGAAGACCAAATAGGGTGTTTTGTGTTTTAATAGCAGGTTGTTTTATGTGTACCACTTTATGAGCTTTTAAGCAAAAGTGTATTTGTGTCTTGATTGAAACTGTGAAGTAAGATCAAGCTGTTTTGTTTGAAGTATGACTTCAATTTTATTAAGCTTGTAAACATATCACTGTGTGATTAAGGGGGAGTGAGTTGGTACTCATATCTAAGTTGTGTCTTAGGTAGAAATTGCCTTGGGTGGATATTAAGTGAAAGATTAAACTGAGTGGTTTAAGTCTAGAATTAATATTACTTATATTGGATTTCCTTCCTGGCTTGGTAGCCCCCAGATGTAAGTGTGGTTATACACTGAACTGGGTTAACAATTTCCTGTGTTGTTTAATTTTCCTGCACTTTAAGTTTTGGTCAAGTTGTCAAGTGTTTAAACATCTCATTCGACATCACGTACCTGACCACAGAATTTCAATTGGCATCAGAGCAGGCACCCTGCCTGTTTAACTGGGTGAGATCTAGGGACTGCAAATTCTGGAAACATGGACAGAGAAGTAGGATCTGTAAACAGACCACCTATATTGGATGGATCTAATTATGACTACTGAAAGCCAAGAATGGTAGCATTCTTAAGATCACTTGACAATAGGGCCTGGAAAGCAGTCAACAATGGATGGGAGCACCCTGTCCAAGACACCAAAGATGGAGCAAAAGTGTTGAAACCTGAAGAATAATGGAGTAAGGAGGAAGAAGATTCAGCACTTGGCAACTCCAAGGCCTTAAATGCTTTATTCAATGGCATTGATAGGAACATCTTCAGACTTGTGCATCACTGTGAGCTGGCCAAAGATGTTTGGGACACTCTCAAAACAACTCATGAAGAAACATCAAAGGTGAAGATGTCAAGACTTCAACTTCTCACCACCAAGTTTGAAAACTTGAGAATGAAGGAAGATGAGACAATTCATGAGTTCTACATGAACATCTTAGAAATAGCCAATACTTCTGGTGCTTTGGGAGAAAAGATGACTGATGAAAAGCTTGTAAGAAAGATTCTCAGATCTTTGCCAAAAAGATTTGACATGAAGGTCACAACAATAGAAGAAGCTCAAGACATATGCACAATGAAAGTTGAAGAGCTCATTGGTTCCCTTCAAACATTTGAGATGGGAATGAATGACACAATTGTAAAGAAGAACAAAAGCATAGCCTTGATGTCAAATACTGATAAAGAAGAAGAAAATAATGAAGCAGAACCTGAAGAAAATTTATCAGAAACCATTGCTATGCTTGGAAGACAATTCAAAAAGATTCTCAGAAAGATGGAAGACAAGTCCAGACCAAGTGGAAGATACACAAACTCTTCTGAGAACAAAAGACCTTATGATGCTAATAGAAGGTCAAATTATGATGAAAAGACCAATCAAGAAAAAGGGATTAAATGTCATGGATGTGAAGGATATGGACACATCAGAAATGAATGTCCTACCTATTTAAAAAGGCAGAAGAAAGGTCTCTCTGTAACCTGGTCTGATGAAGACTCAGGATGTGATTCAGAAGAAGAAACAGCTAAGCATATCACTGCTCTAGCTGGATTATGTGAATCTGAAAGTGAATCCAGTGATGGGGAGCTTACTTTTGAAGAGCTTGAGCAATCATACAGAGAATTGGTTAAAAGGAGCACTGAAATATGCATGGAGAGTATAAAGCAGAAGAAGCAGATTGAGGCACTAAAGGATGAAAAAACAAGTGATCTAGAGATCATTGACACCTTGAAAAGTGAAGTAAGCCTTCTCAACTCCAAGTTGGAGCATATGTCCAAATCTGTTAGAATGCTGAACAGTAGCTCAAACACACTGGATGTTATTCTCAACAACAATAAGCATTCAGGGGATAGAAGTGGACTGGGATTTAACAAAGTTCATAAGGTTGAAGCTAGCACCAGCAAAACTACTTCAAATTCCATACAGTCAAACAAGATGTCCCAACAGATGCTTCAACATCATGAAAAGAACATAATGAAGAAGAAGTATCAAAGATGGAGATGTCATCATTGTGGAAGGTTTGGACACATCAAACCTCATTGCTACAAGTTGCATGGATATCCAAATCAGATGTATCAGCAACCTCCTAAGCAGAAGATAGAGGTTACCAAGAAAGTACTGCATAGACATCAACATCAAAGATATCAACAACCCCCTAAGCAGAAGACAGATGCCATCAAGAAAGTATGGGTACCTAAAGCTAGTCTTCATGCTGATCAAAGCTACATGCCCAAGAACAAGTTCAACAAACAACCTTGGAGCTCTACTAATGGACACTACACAGGGCAGAGACATCAAAAGAAACCTCAATACAAATGGTCAAAGAAGGGTGTTGCATATATAGCTCATACATCTCTAAGAGTATCAGCTAAAGAAGACTGGTATTTTGACAGTGGATGTTCAAGACACATGACTGGATTGAAGAATCTGCTAGTAGACTTAAAGTCATATTCATCCAGATATGTAACATTTGGAGATGGAGCTAAAGGAGAAATCAAGGGAGTTGGGACCTTGAACTGTCCAGATGTACCAAGACTAGATGATGTGCTACTAGTAAAAGGATTGACTGCTAACTTGATCAGCATAAGTCAATTATGTGATCAAGGTTACAGTGTAAACTTTACCAAAACTGAATGCATAATGTCTAATAAAGAACAGAAGGTTGTCATGAGAGGAGCCAGATCTAAAGACAACTGTTATATGTGGGAACCTCAAGATTTCAGTCTCACTTCAACTTGCTCTTTAGCCAAAGAAGAAGAAATGAAACTATGGCACCAAAGACTGGGTCATCTTCATTTCAGAGGCATAAAGAAAATCATATCTATGGAAGCTGTGAGAGGTATTCCTAAACTGAAGATTGATGATGGCAAAATATGTGGTGAATGTCAAATAGGCAAGCAAACCAAGATGTCCCATCCAAAGCTCCAACATCTGACAACTTCCAAAGTTTTGGAATTATTGCATATGGATCTTATGGGACCTATGCAGGTTGAGAGCCTTAGTGGTAAGAGGTATGCCTATGTGGTGGTTGATGACTTTTCAAGGTATACATGGATAAATTTTATCAAAGAAAAGTCTGATGTATTCAAAGATTTATGCCAAAGAATATAAAGAGAAAAAGCAAGCTGTGTGGTCAGAATAAGAAGTGACCATGGAAAGGAGTTTGAGAATCAAAAATTCTCAGAATTTTGTTCTTCAGAAGGAATCAATCATGAATACTCTTCACCTATCACCCCTCAACAGAATGGGATTGTTGAGAGGAAGAACAGAACTATCCAAGAATCAGCAAGAGCTATGATCCATGCTAAAAAGTTATCATTGTACTTCTGGGCTGAAGCTATGAACACAGCTTGTTACATTCATAATAGAGTCACTCTAAGGAAAGGAACCTTGTCCACAATCTATGAAGTCTGGAAGGGCAGAAAACCCACAGTTAAGTACTTCCATGTGTTTGGAAGTAATTGTTATATTCTGGCTGATAGGGAGCAAAGAAGAAAAATGGATCCTAAGAGTGATGAAGGGATTTTCCTTGGATACTCTATAAACAGCAGAGCCTATAAAGTATTTAACTCTAGAACCAAGGTTATCATGGTGTCCATAAATGTGATAATTGATGATGCCCCTGCAGATGTTACAGAAGATGTTGGAACATCTTCTGATAGTCAAACTGAAGCTGAAGAAAAGAGTGATCATTCTGACTTCACTCAAACTGATGCAAGGACTGAACAATCCAGCAAACCTCCCTCCATAAGAATCCAGAAGGATCATCCCAAAGATTTGATAATTGGGGATCCCAACAGAGGTGTAACCACTAGATCAAGAGAGGTGATTTCAGGTTCTTGTTTTGTCTCAAAAATAGAACCTAAAAACATCAAGGAAGCTCTTACTGATGAGTACTGGATTTGTGCAATGCAAGAAGAATTAGGTCAATTCACAAGGAATGAAGTGTGGGATCTTGTTCCTAGACCTGATGACATAAATGTGATTGGCACTAAATGGGTGTATAAGAACAAGTCAAATGAGCAGGGAGTTGTTACAAAGAACAAAGCTAGACTTGTAGCTCAAGGATACACACAAATTGAGGGAGTAGACTTTGATGAAACCTTTGCACCAGTAGCAAGGCTTGAATCAATCAGACTACTTTTAGGAATAGCTTGTATCCTGAAGTTCAAGCTATTTCAAATGGATGTGAAAAGTGCTTTTCTGAATGGATATCTTAATGAAGAGGTATATGTAGAACAACCTAAGGGATTTGTTGATCCAAGTTGTCCAAACCATGTGTACAAACTAAGGAAGGCTCTTTATGGACTGAAGCAAGCCCCAAGAGCATGGTATGAAAGGCTGACTACTTTTCTTATCAAGCAAGGGTACAGGAAAGGTGGAATAGACAAAACCTTGTTTGTGAAGGATGATGAAGGAAATATCATGATTGCTCAAATATATGTAGATGACATTGTCTTTGGTGGGATGTCAGATAGGATGGTTAAACATTTTGTCACTCAAATGGAATCTGAATTTGAGATGAGCCTAGTAGGAGAACTAACCTACTTCCTTGGATTGAAAATAAAGCAAATGGAGGATTCCATGTTCATTTCCCAAAGCAAGTATGCTAAGAACATTGTCAAGAAATTTGGGATGGACAATGCTACTCATAAAAGAACTCCTGCCCCCACACATTTAAAGCTGACTAAAGATGACAAGGGTGAGAATGTAGATCAAAGCCTATACAGAAGTATGATTGGAAGCTTATTATATCTGACTGCTAGCAGACCAGATATAGCCTTTGCAGTAGGTGTATGTACAAGATATCAAGCTGATCCAAAAGTTAGTCATCTAAACCAAGTCAAGAGAATTCTGAAATATGTCAATGGTACTTGTGACTATGGCATAATGTACTTTCATGGATGCAAGCCAATTCTCACTGGCTTCTGTGATGCTGATTGGGCTGGAAGTGCTGATGACAGAAAAAGCACATCAGGAGGATGCTTCTTTTTAGGAAACAATTTGATTTCTTGGTTCAGTAAGAAACAAAATTGTGTATCCTTATCTACTGCTGAAGCTGAATATATTGCAGCTGGAAGCAGTTGTTCACAGTTGGTTTGGATGAAGCAAATGCTCACAGAGTACAATGTCCCACAAGATGTCATGCCATTGTACTGTGACAACTTAAGTGCTATTAACATATCAAAGAATCCTATCCAACATAGCAGGACCAAGCATATTGATATCAAGCATCATTTCATCAGAGATCTTGTGGAAGAGAAAGTGATCTCATTGGAACATGTAGCTACAAATCTGCAATTGGCTGATATATTTACTAAAGCTTTGGATGCTACCCAATTTGAAAACCTAAGGGGTAAATTGGGAATCTGTTTATGTGAAATATAGCAGTTATGGAGATGTGCCAACATGTCATATGACATCGTGTGGCATGATCACCAGATGGCATAACCAGTCTGGTCAAGGACTCTGGGTATTCCACTCCTAAAATTTCTCCAAGTAACGGCTACTTATAAAAATATCAGCTTGTTCTCATCTATTCATCTTCTCATCATCCTCTCAAAACGAATTGCATTCTCTAACTGATTCTCAGAACTCATCAAAATCATTCAAACCTAAACTCTTCATCCACCACTTTCGAAAATGTCTCAACATCAAAACCCTAACCTTTCTGAAGAAATCCTCAATCAAGAAGATGTGGTACATGCAACCCCCATCTCTGTGGTACCTATAGATTCAACTCCAATAGACGAAATCATAGGAAGTGTTCCTCTTGCTCAAAAGCCAAGAACCCCTACTGTGAGAAGGGCAAAGGAACCTGTATTCAGCAAAGCCAAAGGCATGCCTTCATCCTTAAACACCACTCCAAAAGCCTCTGAATATATGGATGACTCTATAAAGGAACTGGTGAACAGGATTTTGTCTGAGCAAAGAGTTGTGAGTGACATCTCTATCCCTCTGAACACCATGCCAGCTCCACAAGAAGAACAACAAAATCAGGTTGAAGAGGACACTCCTGCTCAACAGGATGTCCCAATAGATGTTGAAACATCTGAGGACCAGCAAAAGGCCTCCACTGGTGATGCTGATGAAACATCTGAGGACCAGCAAAAGGCATCCACTGATGGTGATGATGAAACATCTGAGGACCAGCACAAGGCCTCCACTAAAGATCAAGCCTCTGTTGATCCACCTGCTGAAGAGGAGACTGCTCAAGCTCCTCCTGTTGTAAACATAGAGCATGATTCTGACACAGAAATCATTGCTTCTGTAAACCCTAGCATAGCCAAAAGGCTTAGGACTAGGAAGGAAAAGAAGACTGCAGGACATGCAACTCCTGAGAAGAAGCAACATACACCAAAGAAGGATAAAGCTAAAGTTGCTTTTGGTCCTACCAAACAATGGAGCAAGGTGAATACACAGAAGAGGAAAGCTGTCACCCCTCCACATTCAGATGTTGAAGAGGATGTCCCAACATCCCCACCAAAGAAGAAACCAGCACCCTCAAGGTCCTCCTATGCTGTTCCAGAAGCTCCTCTGGACAACATTTCTTTCCATCATGTGTCAAGTGTGAACAGATGGAAATTTGTCTATCAAAGAAGGGTAGCACTTGAAAGAGAGCTGAGCAGTAATGCACTTGAGTGCACAGAGGTAATTGATCTCATCTCTTCTGCTGGCTTATTCAAAACAGTGTCAAACTTCTCTCCTTGCTATGAGCTGCTAGTCAAGGAATTCATTGTCAACCTTCAAGAAGACTGTGCTGATGGTAAGTCAGCTGACTTCAGAAAGGTGTATGTAAGAGGGAGATGTGGGGAATTCTCTCCTAGGGTTATCAACCACTATCTAGGAAGAGAATCTGATGGACCTAATGAGTTGGGAAAGACAGATAACCAGGTGTGCAAGGTCATCACTGCAAATCAGGTCAAAACTTGGCCAGTTAAAGGGAAACTTTCTGTTAGCTTGCTGATAAGGAAGTATGCAATGCTGCATAGGATTGACACTGCAAACTGGGTCCCTACCAACCATACCTCCTCAATAGCAACTGGATTGGGCCGGTTTATATATGCTGTGGGCACCCAAACAAAGCTGGATTTTGGGGCTTATATTTTTGATCAGACATTGAAGCATGTTGGATCATCTGCAATAAAGCTGCCTATTGCCTTCCCTTCTCTGCTGTGTGGAATAATACTTAGCCAGTATCCAGGTATCCTCACTGAGAAGGATTCAATCTGCAAAAGAGAGAGTCCCCTGGCCTTCCACTACAAGCTGTTCTTAAGTCATCATACAACTGATGTTGAAGCTCCCTCTGGGACATCTGCTGGATCTTCAAAGGCAAAGACTCCAATCTCCAAAGCTGCTTTGATTGCTGAGCTGAAGAACACATGCAAAGAACTGGATGCCAGGAAGCAGAAGCTTGAGGATATTATCCAAAGGCTGGAGATTGAAGAGAATGCTCAGAAAGCTGCTGCTTCTGATGAAGAAACTGAAGAAGAGGAAGACACTGAATATGAAGATTCTGGGTGAAAAATGTATGTGAGGAATATGTAATGTCTGCTTCAGCATTGTATTTTGAACTTTGTAATTCTCTCTGTAAACTTTGGCCCCAATTTATGTCTAACAAGGGGGAGAAGAGAACTGAACAACAACAACAATGTATGATGCAGCTTACTGATTAATGAAAAAACTTCTGTTTGCTTCTGAACTAAAGCTGTGTTTTTAATGAAAAATTTATGTTGCAACAAGTCTGAACACATGTAGGTTTGAGGGGGAGTAAACTCACACATGACTCAACAAAAAAGAACTGCTGTACTCTGATAAAAGAAATTCTGCTGCACTCTGATAAACCAGAAAAATATGTTAGCCAAAAATTAGCCAAAGGGGGAGTTTGTAGATGTTTTGAATTGGCAGAATTTTTGACCAACAAGAAGTGTTGAATTTAGTTCAGGATGTTACATCAGATGTTGTGACATTATTAAACAGAATATAAGTAAATGAACTTAATTCAGGATGTCACACCAGATGTTGTGACATTGTATCAGTTAATGAAGTAAGTTCAGTTTACAGGATGTCACACCAGATGTTGTGACATTGTATCAGTAAATGAAGTAAGTTCAGTTTTCAGGATGTCACACCAGATGTTGTGACATCTCAAACCTGCTACCAAAATTAATTAATGACTAACAGAACTGAGTAAGTTAAGGGAAGATATCTGGAATTAATTATGAATGGATAAAACAGAAGAAGGCGCATCTGTAGGGAGTTTTGTTATATGACTTTAGTATAATCAGAAGAACTGAATCACCTAGAATCTAGGAAGTAACAAACCCTAATTCAAGGTGATGGCTGCATGCGTATCAGGATTGGATAAACCTACAGAAAGCCCAAAATCCAAACACCTATTTAAGCAACAGAAACTCTCAGAATAAAGTACGAAATTAAGAAGACCAAATAGGGTGTTTTGTGTTTTAATAGCAGGTTGTTTTATGTGTACCACTTTATGAGCTTTTAAGCAAAAGTGTATTTGTGTCTTGATTGAAACTGTGAAGTAAGATCAAGCTGTTTTGTTTGAAGTATGACTTCAATTTTATTAAACTTGTAAACATATCACTGTGTGATTGAGGGGGAGTGAGTTGGTACTCATATCTAAGTTTTGTCTTAGGTAGAAATTGCCTTGGGTAGATATTAAGTGAAAGATTAAACTGAGTGGTTTAAGTCTAGAATTAATATTACTTATATTGGATTTCCTTCCTGGCTTGGTAGCCCCCAGATGTAAGTGTGGTTATACACTGAACTGGGTTAACAATTTCCTGTGTTGTTTAATTTTCCTGCACTTTAAGTTTTGGTCAAGTTGTCAAGTGTTTAAACATCTCATTCGACATCACGTACCTGATCACAGAATTTCAGCTTTAGTGGTTGATAAGGCAACAACCTTCTGAAGTGTTGTTTTCCAACTAATTGTTGTGCCAAACATAATGAAAACATATCCATAAATAGATTTTCTAGAATCCATACAACATGCATAATCAGAGTCGACATTCCTTCGATTGCTGCTTTATTATCTTCACCCAAGGCTCCACCATAAATTAGGACTCTATTCAGAGACCCATTTATGTACCTTAAAATTCATTCCAATGCTTGCTAGTGAGCCTTTCCAGGATTCGACATGAACCGGCTTACAAGACTTACTGCATATGCTATATCGGGTCTAGTCAGACCATAACATATATCAAAGAACCTAATATATTAGCATATGGAATGTTATTCATATAAGCTCTTTCGACATCAGTACTGGGACACTGATCTATATTCAACTTGAATTGAGGGTTTGTTGGAGTCACAACAGGCTTTGAATTCGACATACTAAACATATCAAGAATATTCTTCAAGTATGCCTCTTGAGATAAGTATAACCTCAATTGCTTTCTATCTCTCCAGATGTCAATCCCAAGAATCCTGGACGCAACTCCCAGATCCTTCATATCGAACTCCTAATTGAGTTCAGCCTTCACCCTCATTACATCTTCGACATTGTTGCTTGCTATTATAATATTATCCACATAAAGCAACAAAATAACAAATGAATTACCAGGTCGAAATCTGAAGTAAACACAGTGGTCGAACTGACTTCTGATGAAACTTATGTGTGTCATGAACTTGTCGAATCTCATATTCCAATGTCGAGGAAATTGTTTCAGCCCATATAAAGATATCTTCAGTTTGCACACATACTTTTTTTCTCCTCTTCGACATACCCTTCAGGTTGCTTCATCGGGATTGTTTCATCAAGATCACCATATAAGAATGCAGTCTTCACATCCCTCTATTCCAGTTCAAGGTCGAACTATGCCACCATGGCAAACAACATTCGAATGGATATGTGCTTCACAATAGGAGAGAACATATTATTGAAGTTGACACCTTCTTTCTGAGTGAACCCACTTGCAACCAACCTTTCATTGTATCTTTTTGGCGTCACTCCTTCTATTCATTCATTAACTTTGAAAATCCATTTATAGCTAACTAACCTAGCTCCAACAGGTTTCTTGATCTGTTCCCAAGTAATGTTATCATGAAGAGATTTTATCTCATCATCCATGGTCTTCATCCATTCAGTATTATTTCGACTCCTCATAACTTCCTTATAGTCTCTAGGTTCTTCGTCTATAACCTCACTTGCAGAGATTAAGGCATAAGCTATAAGATCTGCATACCCAAGTCCAAGAAATGGCATGACAAGCAAATTTCCAGGAAAGAATTTAGTGTGGGAGATGTCGTTCTGTTATTCAATTCTAGACTTAGGTTGTTCCCAGGAAAATTACGATCTAGATGGTCCGGACCTTTCAAAATAACTAAAGTTTTAAGTAGTAGTGCTATTGAATTTAAGGGTAGGTATAATGCACCGTTTATAGTAAATGGGAAACACCTTAAACATTACAATTGCGTAGAAGACAAAGAATATTCAATGGGTTTGAAACTGGCAGGATTGCCATCAGAAACCTTAGATTAGTTTCCCTTAAGCTGCGTCGAGCCCCGACATTAAACGAAGCCCTTAGTGGGAGCCAACCCGCATTTTTAATTTTTAATCTTCTTACTTTAAAATTTGCATTTTATTTAGTTTTTCAAAAAAAAATTTCGATGTTTTTAAATTCACTGATTTTTGTGTGATTTGTTTTACTGTGTGATTCTAGGATTTTAAAGTTTTCTACCTTCTATTCATCTTTCTCTATTTTTCACTGACTCTGATCATGACTTCCAAGCTGATTGTGCATTTTAGAGATGGCTTCCAAAGGCGTCGTTATGAAGCTTTAGCCCTACGACCTATGTCCTTGACCAAATTTGCCCACGGACCTACCATGAAAGCTTTATGCATAGGTACTAGCATTGATTACCTGTTTAGCCAGCTAGGTTGGCACGTATTTTCACTTAGGAAACATAAAACCTACTATGAGCTAACTTTAGAATTCCTGAGTTCATTGATTTACCACCCTAACTTTAGAACCTACTATGAGCTAACTTTAAAATATCATTAATTTAATTTAGTTGATTTTTAAGCCTTTAAAAACTAAACATCACTCGCCTTAGCGAAACATAGAAACATCCGACTACACTAGGTTGATTATCGATTCTCTGTGGGATCGATAACTTTTATTACTACGCGATAGACTGTGCACTTGCAGTTAGTAATCGTTAGACTCGGTGAGTTGCGACCATGGTGCGGTCATGAAATAGGGATCGTACGTGACCATGAAACAGGGGTCGAGTGTGTGATCATGAATTTGGGATCATACTGGACCATGAAATAGGGGTCAAGAGTTTCAACGGGAACTGGATCTTGAAAGAAAGATCGATATATGGTACCGCAGGCATAAAGTTTGTAGAGTCTTATTGCATAAGTTGTTGTTGTGTGTATGATGTTAGTAGTGTGTTTCAGTGTATGTGTTTAATTGTCGTTTGGTGAGAAGTAATGATTATTTGACGATACTTTCTTTTGTTCTTATTATTTTTCACTTTTGTTGGTGTAAGTATCTCACCCCTTCTGTTTGAATGTAACCCTTATGTTGGTAACATGCAGGTGATCAGGATTAGAAGATTGGTGGTCGGTGAAGTCGATGTACTTCACGTTTAGAGGAGTCAGCTCTGATACGTTCTTTGGAGTGTCAGGACGACGATTGTTTTCTTTCTTTATTTATTTATTAAAGAAAGAAATGATGCTTTTAAACATTATTTTGTGTTTCATTTAGAGTTTTTCCGCTGCAAAAAAGACTATTATGTAAAATTTATCATATTGAGCCGTATTTTGAAGTAGTATGTAACACTCAGAATGATTTTTTATATTTAATCACTCTGATTTAAATTGAATTTTTGTGGGGATTATTTTGGGTGTTACAACTTTTACTTTCCTCTTTTCTTAAATAAATGTCAATGAACTTAATCATTTTGACTTCAATTCAAAAAATAATAACCAAACTCATTCAAGTTATTTTGTGCCTTTGTGCACCTTTTTTGTTTTCTCTGCAAGTTTAGACTATGAGTCATTCTTCTCTAGTTGGGTGCAAGTCTCTCATATCTCTATGGTTGTAGTTTGATGTAATTGAGTCTTTTGTCATTCGTGAGAATTTAGTGGCATACTCGTCGATTTTATCCGAGTTTGTGCCCTCCCCATAATGATGTATGAGTCCATGCCTTCATTCTCATGGTAGATTTGTGAGGCTATCCACTTGAAAATGAAAAATTGTCTTTACTTAATAAAATTAATCAAAACCAACCAATTTTCACTATTTGTACCACAAACTACGGGATTTTGATCTTATATTGCACATTGTGGGTACGTAGGCATGAGGTGGTAAACCTCACCAAACACAAAAACGTTAAAAATTAATTCTTTTCTCATCCCTCAACTCTCATATAACCAAACCATTTCCAAACCAAAAGCAATAAATTTTTCAAAGGGCTCTCGTGGAGTACCACAAACATTTTGGGTGCTTAAAACCTTCCCAATTTGTAACATATCCCTTTACCCTTTCTCTGCTTGTTTCTTTAGCTATTTTTCTTTTAGATTCATTAGGATTTATTCGCTCTTTTTTCCTTTTTCTTTTTTGGAATAAAATAAAAGTGTGGTGGCGACTCTGTTTACTTTGAGTTAAGTTAATTGATAGCTTATACTCATGATTTCCCCGCTATATTATACATACAACTATTGAGTGGGTGCAAATTTTTTAACCTATTACAACAGTATATATGGACTCCTTTGTAAGCATGGCGTTGTTGTTTTCACGTTTTGTAGTATCGCTTAAGTTGAATACAATCATTAGTATTATGGTTGTGGCTCTATGGAAGCAACAATAATTTGATTTGTTTTCTGAGATGACTCTCTGACTAGATATAGGGGTCAAATTCATGTTTTTGAAATTCAGTACTTATACAGTCTTGGTAAATCTTCTCACGAGAGACCGTCAGAGGGGTGTACTTGTACTTTCCTAGCATTACCTAGTAAGGATCATCCCAGTGATGGTGTGATTCCTTCCCAAATGGGAATTTGGAGTGAGAATCGACGAAGACAGGGTTATCAAAATATGGAAATAGTTTCTCTTCCAAGATCATGAAAGACTCAACCATAAATAACATTTCTTGCATAAACTTTACCTTCCTCTTTCCTAACTTTTGTCTGAAAGGATGGTCCCTCATGAGACCGTACTCGAATATCCAACATTGAAAACCTTCATGAGCTTATTCCACCTTGATAGAGACCTGCGTGAATGGGTATATATATACCTACAAACATTATCTCTTTTCTTGCATGATCCTGCTTAGGACAACTTAGCTATAAGTCGTTGCTTATGGGAAGTGGACTGTGCAAAAAATATTTTTTGAAACTCTATCCAAGAATCAATACATTCATCGGGAAGACCATTGTACCATAGTAGAGTTGATCCAGCCATGGTTAGTGCAAACAACTTGCATTTGGACCCATCGTCATCACTGAAGTAACACAGCTTGTCAATTATAAGTTGCATTGCTCGTATGGATCTCATTTCCCTTCATAATCGCTCAATTTTGGTGGTTTTTCCATAGTCTTCGAAATCTTGCAATCCAGTATCCTTACTCATAACAGATGCTTAAATTGCACTTTTCCTTCATGAGTTTTTGCTTGCGCTAGGGAAGGTGCATGGCTTCACTAATCCCTCCCACCACCACCCTCGTGTCTGGGAGCAGGATTTTAATTCCTCCTCCTTCTATGTCGATCCTTTGATTGAGGAGCCCTGTTTCTTTTTGTCTCAGTTGGTTCAAGAGTAGCAGCATATGTCTTCCTTGAAGCAACTTCTTAAACTATATTTTCGCGTGAGGGAGTGTTGTGAAGGATTTCTTCCAAGCCCTGAAGCCTAACTTCAAAGGCGTGAGAATTTTACTATCGAATTATGTTAAACACGTTGTTCAACAGTTTGTTAGTTCCTTGCATGCCAAGGTTCTCCTAGAGATTTTGTAAGTCAGACAAGTCTCAAATTTGTGTAATTGGGAGTGGATTAGGAGTCTCTATCGAATTTTCTTGAATAAATATGGATAATTATAAAGCTCGATATATATATATATATATATATATATATATATATATATATATATATATATATATATATATATATATATATATATATATGGATGGAGAGGAGCAACCGTTTCAGGATCTACAATGTTTTGCGGTGGAGGAAGAGGTGGTTGATTCCTTAGTGCAAGAGAAACAATGACGACAGATCTGGTAACTTTAGATTTAGCCATCACTTATGAAAGTGAGAAATGAGAAATTGGATATTTGAGGAAAAGAAATTAAGGTAATGTTGAATCAAATCAATACACGGTAGGTTTCTCATTTTAGTGTGAAGGCTTGCTCCGATGATCAGAAGAAGTCGTGAACTGCAAAAATTGGGAGAAGAATGTAAATTCATGGAAATCATAGGAATCAACATTCATTTTTCAACAGACGACGCCACTGTTTAGTTGGGAATCAGAATTCAGAAGGGATACAACGATGATGGTGGATTGTAGCTTTTGATGCGGCGGAATGGAAGGGCATGCAAGGTTAGTACCCCAACATTCAAATCAGTATATGAAGAAGAAAAGTGAAATAAAATTGCATTTGAAACTTGTTACTTGATTTTAACACCCATTTTATATATACCACAGAGGAAATAACTAACTTGCTATTAGTAAGAAGTGACTTGTAGAGAGTTGTTGGATGCTTTAGGTAGAGAGTTGTTGGATGCTTTACGGTTGAAATCTTAGATGACCATTAAAATGATAATCTTTGCATATTGAAACTTTTTTGGAAGGAGCAAGACTCTTATTTGATTATATTGTTCGGATCTGTATGGTTGGCGTGATCCATCCAGGGTCGATATGACCGACACAAAATAATGAATATATTATTAAAAAAATTGTGATATTTAATATTGTTAAAACTAACTTGATTTAATTTTTTTATATAAATTTTATTGTTAATTTTTAAAGAGTTTTATTTTAAGTTTTACTTTCAAATATCTAATTTTGTTGGACCGATCATGATTATCTTCTTTTACTTTTTGAAAAATTAATTTTCTTCTTAAACTAAAAGTAACAAAGCATATTATTATTTTTTTTTATAAGAAAACAGATCATATAATAAGTGATAAGTACGTATATAAAATATTGGAAAATTTAATTGAAGTGGACTTGCTTATGGCAAAATACAATGTTTACACAAAGTCTTTTGATTATGATCGTCAACGATTATAAATTCTTAAAAAAGAAAATTCTTTCTAAAATGGACAAAGACGTTAATTTTAATCTTACTTTTCTGTTTGAAGAAAGACATGCATTAATTAATGTATACTAGTTGCATGGAATGATGAATGGTTCTAAGCACCTCAGTGGTATATGTCATTTTCTAATCTAGCACTTACAGTTAATTAACATGAGATTATTGATTGAATAATGACAATTTAAGAAACAAACTCACATAGTTTAAGAAGCTGTATTATTACATAAACACAATTAGACCAATAATGGTCCTTTTGCTTTGTTGATGTTAACATTATAATTACAATTAGTGATAGTTAATAGACCAATAAAAAGAAGGCCCCAACAATTGTTTTGAATTAATTTGATGTGAAACTACAGCTAATGCTAATTAATTATTCAAATGTCCTTTTTCTTATGGATTAGTCAAATTAGTCTCTTGACTGTAGCAAGTTGCATGCATCTTGTTTTGTGATAAATATTTAATTAGTAGGATAACTAATTATAGTTATTGAAAAGCAAAGAAAAATTAACATATTTGATAGTGAAGGCATATTTTGAACTAGAAAGCTTATCTTACAAGTTACAACAAACTAACACATCCTTCTATCATTTCAGCTTATCTTACAAGCTACAACATCCTTCTATCATTTCAGATATAGTAGTAATACACTATTTTAACAACAAAATAAATTCTTTAAAAAAAAAAATTAATTTCTATGCAATCTCATTATTTGTCAAATTTTAGGTTTATTACTACTACTACAACAACAAAGTATTATCCCCCAAAATGAAGTCAAAACTTTTATCATAATGTTTTATCCAGAATTATACTTCACTCAAAATCGTTAATTTTTAGATTTTTTTTAATAACTTCTTTCATAGTTTTTATAAATCTTCCTCTACCCCCAAACACTTTGACTCTTCCCGTCTGATTTACTATGTTTACCCCAAAATCTAAAGATTTTATCTCTGCTTGCACAAACCACCTAAATCTATTTACATATTTTTTTTACTATAGATGCTACATCAACATTCTCTTTAATATTCTCATTTCTAATTTTATCACGTCTATTCTTACTATATATTTATTGCAACATCCTCATCTCTACTACACTGACTTTATTCTAGTGTTGATTTTTATCCTCGTGCAAATTGTTGTTACTCTCTCTCTCTCTCTCTAAGAATTTTCCACACTTCAATATGTATGGGGTCTGGTCTAACCACCTTACTGTTACTTAACCTTTTTAAAGCTTATTTTATCTCTTGATTCATAATCTGATGTTGGTAATTAGAATTTCAATCCTCTTTTCTAAATTTGAATCTTCTAGAGTCCGGTCAATTATTCTACAATATGATATCATCAGTATTGTGAATTATCTCAATAGGAAGAGATATACAGGAGCTGTAAGATAAGTGAAAGAAGAAATTGTAAGTGAACATTGCTCTCCCTTAGATGATAGAAAAAGTTTGGGTATTAGTAGTGTTTGATTATTTTTCCAGTATTATTTGGTATACTATCTCATAGAGTTTTGAGTTGTATTTCCACAATTGTACTTATGATTAAATTTTCAATAGATTGCATTTAGGGGTGGCAAAACGGGCCGCCCGCCCCGCCCCACACCGCTCCGCCTAAAGCCCGCCAAAAAACGAGCGGGGCGGGCATGTCCGCCAAGTTGAAATTGGCATAAAAGTTTAGCCCTCCCCACCAAAGTGGTGGGTTGGCGGGCGGCGGGCTTGCCCGCCTTCATTATTTATTTATTTTTTTCTATTTTTTAAAATAAATTAAATGTTTTTTTTTTTAATTTCAATAAAAAAACATCATACCAACATTTTGAAAGCATAAATGGCAAAAGACTAAGTCCATCAAGTATTAATCTTCAATAAAAAATAGAACTTTCAACAAGCTTTCACCTAAATTATAAGCAAAATATAAGGAAAAATGTTTATTTCATAGGTGCGGCGGGCTTTGGCGGGTGGCGGGTTTTGGCGGGTGGCGGGCTTTAACGGGGCGGGCTCTGGTGGGCGGCGGACTCGAAATCCCAACCCAACCCACCATTTTTAGGCGGGTGCGCGGACCGGGCCGGCGGGCCACGACCCGTTTTTCCACCCCTAATTGCATTACCAGAATCATATGCGACGTCTCAAGATAAAAATATATATTTACTAGCCTATTTGTAGAATATATATTATTTCTGTGTAAATATGTGATATAAGAATAAGCTAAATTTGAGGTTTAATATATTTTAGATGTATTAAAAACCGTCGCAAATTACATAATTATTTAAAAATGAATACATTACACGTAACGACAATAGTTGCAACAGTTGTAAATTAACTAATAATGATTTGCCCAACAACTTTTGAAATTGTTACATACAATACTCGCGACACCAAATTTTATGACAGTTAACAAACTATTATAGCGTAAGTTTTGTGACAATTCTAATTGCCACAACTTGTTCACAAAACCATCTCAATATGTTTTTTCAGGCTTAATATCTTTTTTGGTTTTCTAACTATATATTTAAGTCCAATTTGATTCTCTTTCTTTAAAAAAATTCAAATTGGTCTGTTATGTTATTAAATAGGTACATATTAATCATTTCCGTTATATAAAGACAAATAATATTAAATTTGTTGATGTATAATCTGAGTTGGATATCTGATTTGCACAATCAGCGTCTCATTCTTCCTTATTTCTGAAATTGTTATAAAATCATCCTCAATTACGAACCTTAGATCACATATTCCCCAAAATTAGCCAAATTGAAACGAAAATCGTGTTCTAAACATTACCAATTGGTATTCCTTTGTTATGTCTAAGAATAATTTGGTTGGCCATTTGTCGTCTCAAATATGCTCTATTGGTAATTTTTTGAATGGAAAAATACCAACAGCTTTTGGAGATTTGATACAGTTGTCAATGTTGAATCTCTCGCATAATATGCTTTCAAGGACCATTCCTCAAAATTTTGAAAGGTGTTTGACTTATCAACCTGTTGTCAGGATTGATCGTCTTCTAGGAAGGAATCTTATTGAAAATCTCACAGTTCTAAGGTTTGCCAATTTAGATTTTGAGCCTCTATGGAGTTGAACTTACATAGACAATGTGTGTGTTAGTCTCTCTATTTAATCTTATTGGCACTCCTTAATTTTTAAACTTCAATGAAAATCCAAATGTCTAGTGTTAGATTTTAAACTTACGATTATGTTTAATTTATTTATTTTTATAATTATTATCGGTGTTGACATATCAATGTCAATGTTAATTTAGTGTTATGTGGCCATCAATTGATAAGATCAATCGACAACATCTTACTCAATTGACATAACTAACATATCTAGACTTTTAAGTTAATAATGAATATGTCGTATTTGCAATATTATCCACGTAGAGCTATGGGGAATGCTGGAAAAATTGAATTAAAGTCGACTAGCTTATGATAAAAAAAATATTAAAGCACAAAATTCACACTAAGTTTTTTGATTAGGATTAATGATTATAAATTCTTAAAAGAAATCTTTCTAAAATGGACAAAGACTTTTATTTTAATCTTGCTTTACTGTTTGAAGAAAGGATATCAGTTTCTACTCTAACATTTGACAGTTAACAAACATGAGATTATCGATTGAATAATGACTAGTAAAGAAATTGGTTCAAATGGTTTAACTAGCTACATCAATACATAAACACAACTTAATGTGAAGCTACAACCATGTTAATTAATTATTCAAATGTCATTTTCTTCAAAGATTAGTCAATTGAATTGGTGATAGGGTCATGAGAATAAACAAATTATTTTAGTTGAACTTTTAATTTAGTTATTAATTATTATTCTTTTACTAGTCATCTACCCGTACATCATGTACGGTAAAATATCTATCATTTACTGTAAATTACAAAGAGAACGAAACTAATAAAAATTATCGAACATCTTAGTTAAATCCTTTATTGGAAAGAAAACCTACATTATATTACAAATCATATAATAAGAAAAAATTAAATCAAACACAACAAATAAATTATTAAATGCAATAATACTATGTTAACACATATTTTCATTTCTCTACATCCAAGATAAAGTCAACTACATCTATTTGTTAGAGTCGAAATGTATAGATGATAACAAAAATATGAAAAATGTTCAAACTATTAAATGTAAATAGAAGGAAAAAAAAAATCAATGCAACACTAAAATGAAGAATAATAACCTATTGAACTATATAATATTCCTTCCAAAATAAGAGCAATTGTTATTCTTCTATTTGAGTTATAAGGTGTGCGGATTTGGATATTCTCTCATGCTCTTTCTCTTATGTTTCTATCATGCTTAAATCTCAAGCATTGATTCAATTTTTTCTCTCTCATTTTCATTTGTACTATTGTTTTTTCTTTGTGTGAGAATCAACCATTAAATTAGAAAAAAGAAAGAGGGTTAAACCAAAAGGAAATGAGAAGATTCAAATTCATCATAGATATAAAAGGTTTCAACTTGTTGTATATATATACTACTAACATTTAAAAAAAAAACTTATTTATTGATAACTTTCTACAATAAGAAAGAGAGTTAAACCAAAAGAAAATGAGAAGATTCAAATCCACCATAGATATAAAAGGTTTCAACTTGTTGTATATATACAAATATACAACTTTTTCAAATGAGTCCAATCATTTATTCTCTATGATTTCTTTTCCTAAAAAAATGTCTTTTACAAATATTGTTTTAAAGTCCAAATATTATTTTAAAGATTACAATAGTTATGGAAAAATTGCATAACGGAGGTTACTATTATATAAGCCTTCAACCTTTGCAAAAAACAAACGGTGAATTGAATCAGAAAAAAGGAGATGATGTTTTGAGTTTTGAAAGTTACTAACTATAAGAAACATAGAAATAAAATTGAAAAAGAAATTGGAGTTTGAGTGGTACTACGTGTTCTATATTAAACACTCAAAACCAAAACTGCTATTTTATTTAAAAATGATAATTAAAATATTTGTAAAGGGTATTTTTGGAACAAAAGTAGGTCAACCCAAAACCATGTATCCCCTTTATATATAGTAACTAGCGTCCAAACTGGCACTCCCGTGCCCGTTTGTTCGCTTTTTTAAGGTGCACCGCGTAGAAATATTAACGATGTCAACTTTTATAAGTTTGATTTTAACATTAATTATTTAACGTCCTAAGCGAGTTAAAAAAACAGACAAACATGGAACCTCCCAACATTTCATTTAAGTGATTGTACATAAATATAAATAACAAAATTTATTGAATAAATAATTTAAATTAAGACCAAAATTAAATATAAAAACACATTTATGTTTTGACGCGCCTTCATATAAAAAAGCGGACAAACGAACACTTCGTTTGTTCGCTTTTTTAAGTGTGCACACGCGTCAAAATACAAACATGTTTTTTTATTTAATTTTGATTTAAATTTTAATTATTTATATAGTAAATCAGAGTTTTCTGATTTTTGAATTTCTATTAAGTGTACTACCTCAAAATCTCAATGTAACTTGAGAAGTGTCCTGTTTCGTGGAAATGACAAACCATCGTGAATTTTCCTTCGACATGAATGGTTTGATATGAGAGTATATCCAACTATGTGATTGATATGTTCCATAATTGCAACCGTTGCATGATACTATCAATGTCAACACCTAATATAGTACAAAATACTCTCTCATCTTTCTATTTTAATCTTGCTAAGGGATTATTGAAATACGATTCCCTTAAAAATATATCCATTAACATTCTGACGGGGAATAGATAGTACAAAATATTGTCCCATCTTTTGATTTTAATCTTGGTAAAGAAGTATTAAAATGAAATTCCCTTTAAAATATATTTATTAACATTCTAAATAGGGTTAACTCCAATAAAACGGTGATACACCACCTTAAATACTTTCTTTCCATCCTATATAAATTGGAAAAATAAAGAGTACACACATCTTAAATGAAAAAAACAGTAACTTCATTTTCTTCATTCTTAATTAATTATATATGAAAAAAAATTAAATGGTAAAGGTTGCAAAAATTTACTATACATATAAATAAAAAATAAAGAGAAAAATAGGATCAAAGTGAACTAAATAAATGTATATGTTATCACAAGTAATCACTATTTATACTATCAAGATATGTGGTTTTTAAAGGCAAAGAGAGATGGAATGAAGAATTTTGTATCTACTAAACTATCGCAAACCATATACAAAAGTGGTTTGCAAGGAAAAAGAAGAAGAAAGTCATCATCATTACATTATTAATTATTATTAGTGGATGTAGTTGGAAGAGTTTTATATGAATCATGAAAATTTCTCTTGCATTCCACACATATTTACTACAATCAATTATTGTCAGCACATAGCTATTAAATTAATATGTAGTATGACATTCATTTGGTGTGTGTGTGTGTGTGTGTGTGTATCGCAAACCATATACAAAAGTGGCTTGCAAGGAAAAAAAAGAAGAAAGTCATCATCATTACATTATTAATTATTATTAGTGGATGTAGTTGGAAGAGTTTTATATGAATCATGAAAATTTCTCTTGCATTCCACACATTTTACTACAATCAATTATTGTCAGCACATAGCTATTAAATTAATATGTAGTATGACATTCATTTGGTGTGTGTGTGTGTGTGTATATATATATATATATATATATATATATATATATATATATATATATATATATATATATATATATATATATATATATATATATATATATATATATATATATATATATATATATATATATTCAGTATTTTGAAATTAAAAAAAGAAAGTAATTGTACATGAGAAAGTGACATGATAATTTTTTTTATTAATGCAATTGCTACCTACAATTATGCATTAAACAAATGAACAAATATCTATCTAAAGGGATTAATATAATGCATAATGCTCCAGGATGTCTAATATAGATTGTATATATTATAGATTTAAATTTAGAAAAATAAAGTAAAAAAATGGATGAATGCAAAGATTGGGAAAGATAGAAAATGAAAATTTCCACTAAGTTACAGGGACAATTGAATATAATTAATTATTTTTTATAATTGGAAACTTGTCAAGTGTGAGAGCAAATTTGTCCATTTGTGATATTAACAATATCTTTTAAATTTTAACAAACTATTTATATGATTTTCAAAGTTAAAACCGATCAATTATGAAAGTTAACCCCATGTCAGTGTAATCTATATGTTAGGTGTCCCCTCTTAGATGTGATTAAAGATATTGCACATTCTTTATCCTTTTTGTCTCATTCTCTATCTTAGATATGGAGTAAAATAATGTTCTAAATAAATAATCTGAAAACAAATTATTCTTAGTTAAATTAAATAAGTGATGAATAACAAAAACTGAAACTACCATAAATCAAACATGCATGAAATCTACAATAACAATATAATTGTAAATTTGAGTAGAAGGTATATGCTAGTGGTACAATTTTTCCTAAACACATGATTCGTGGAGAAAAGATTCATCAAAATTATATTGGAGAAGTTATAAAGTTATGTAAATGAAACTGTAAAACTACTTTAAATTTATTACTTTTTCTTAACTGTAAGATAGTTTAAAAAATTATAATTACATAACAACTAATGATTTAACCCATTATAAAGGAACCGCAAAGATTATAAATTAGTAAAAATTTTTGATCAAAATCATATATCGTCCTCTTTATCTATTGTTATAGATAAAAAATAATTATAGAAGATGCATTTTTTCATTGCTCTTAATTATTCTCCTGAAAATATTAAAAATATAAAAAATGAACACATAAAAATATATATAGGTAAGGAAAACTAAAATGAAAAAAAAAACCCCAAATACTAAAGTAGAAGTATAATAAAGTTGCAAGAAAAGAAAAAGTTTGAAGAGTATCTCTTTACTCTAAAGAGGTTATTACTGCACACAAAGATGAAGTCACTGCAAATGATACATCCTGATCTGACCTGATCAGAAGGACCTTCCAACAATTGAGTAAAGACAACAAGTGGATGAAATGGAAGAGGTGTACCTGCAAGGCGCTTCGATGCCAAAGTCAATAGAGGTGCGGTAAAATCAGTAAGTAGAAGAGTGGAATCAGAATACCTGACCCTTTAGTGAAAAATGTATTTATAGAGAGCCCCCAACGCTGGGCCAAGATCCTTCTTTGGGTTCGATCAGCTAGACCCAAGGAAGAACTACCAAGGAACGCGTGAGAAGCGTAAAGACCTAGCTAAGTGGTATGATCCTTGGTTCAACTGCCCCTATCTTTTAGGAGACAAAAAAGGGGGACAGTTGGGTGACGTGGCAAGTGAACTGGCAGACACGTTCTTTGCCCGTTATGAGTGTGTGCCCGACATATAGGACGTGTACCCGACCTTTAAGCGTCTCTGTCCGTCTAGCGGACGTGCTTGCCCGAGTGTATGGGCCTCTGCTCGACATATTGGGTCGTAGCCCAATATAGTCTAGAGGCCCAGCCCGGAACAGGAGCCCCCCAAGTCGAGTCTCCGAGCCGGAGCGATGAATTATAAAATATTCGGACGTAGGCGCGTTGAAGAAGGTGTCAGGCATATACCCGTGTCGAGCATGGTGTTAGTCAAACCGTTGCATGTGCTGTTGAGGTTGTCGGTGTTGCACCCCAAAATTTTACCTCCCCTAGTCAAGGTGTCCCAAGAGGTTCACAAGGTTCACAAGGTATCCCAAGAGGTTCACAAGGTTCACAATTAGTCAGAAAGTTTGACAATTCCCTCAGACAAAGCATCCTCCTAAGCAATGCACCCTAAACTAGGGTTTTGGATTTCATCAGGCTAAATGAACTTCCAAGGCCTCAAGTGAGCTTCATAACATCCTACATGTCTTCAAGAATCCCTATGTCAAGTTTCAAGGCTTTCCCAAAAGGTTTGCTCAGTCAGATTATCAGATATGTAAAAATCAGTCAAAGTGGTTAAAAAGTCAAACTGAGGTCAATTGTGGTCAAATCAAAGTCAAACTTCAAGATTTTTTGCCAACATCAATTTTATGAAGTAAAATTCATCATTTGATCAAGGGTTGATCATGATTCATCAAGGAGATTTCAGATCATCAAGAATCAGGAGTTTCTAAATTAGGGTTTTCTTAGGAAAAGTCAACTGAACTTTGACCAGTCATAACTTTCACATGCTTCATCAAATATTTCCCATCCAAAACTCATTTTGAAGGAAATTGAATTCTCTACAACTTTGTGTCTCACAAGCCAAGCCTAAAAATGCTTCATTTGGAAGGTATGAGCTAAAATATTACAGGTCATTTCAAAAGTCAACAAAAAGTCAACATCTTCCAAAGAACATAATTTGAAAATGGTAAAGGATATGGACATGAGACCAAAGAGTTTGGTTAGAGGACTCTCTAAGCTTTCCAAAATGTCCAAGAACACCTTCATAGCCTTAAAATTGAGGGAGATGTGACTTGTCAAAGTTGGGAAATATTTGGGAGGTATATGAAGCAAATGAAGTCTTAAAACCAACAAATGGGCCTACCAAACTCCAACCCAATCTCAAAGATAACATTAAGCACGACCCAATGATCATTTTTTCAGATTTTTATATTTTATATTTTATTATTTTGGATTTTATTTAGCAAAATTCAATTTTAATGAAAATAAAATATAAAAAGTCAAATAAAAAAATCTGATTTTGGTTCTAGAATGATTGAGATATCATTTAATGTTGATTGAGAAGATCAAATTTCGTGCAAAGCCTTTGAGGCATGAAAATATTTGATTTTTCTTACATTTAAGATCATGGCTTTCTTCATCATCAAGGCATCCAAAAAGCCCAAGAGACTATCACTTTTTTGACCTAATTATATTCACCATAAGTACATGAACACAAGGCAATGCTACGGGACGAAAAATCTGAAGCTTAGAGGCACATTCAAAACTCAAAATTTCCAAAAAAAGACAAGATTCGGTTTTGGAATTTGGGATTGTTTCAAAGCAATTTGAAGGTTGCTACGGGTTCCCTGATCATCACTGAGTGTTTCTCCATAATCATTATCATCAAAATCATCTTGAATTGCTTAAACCGAATTCGTTTTCCTTGATTTTTCTTAATTTTCGATTTCAAATATTTATGCATTATAAACATGATTTAATCTTATATTATAGTTTGTTTGAATGTTTAGAATGTTTCTGGACCATTTGATTGAAGCTAGCGTGCAGAAACAAGGATGTACCATTGCTAGAGTTCGAAACTTTGAAATTGGGAACTCAATGTCAAAGCAATTTCATACGAAATTAATATCATATTTGGACTTAGGAGACTTCTTTTAATTGATTATGGTGTTTGGAATAAATTTATATTGCGTAATATGATAATTTGTGTATGCAGGACATGTAGTGACGAAAAAAATTCGTCACTATAAGCTTTAGTGACAGATGACTGTAACTAGAAGCTAAATGGACGGTTCTGTGAGGAAGATGAAGTGGGCGCGCAAATCTGATTTTTAAAATTAGATTTATTTTATTAATTATATGTGTATTTGTGTTATAAACTATGCATGTAGCCCAGTGGCAAAGGGCATGCGCGGATGAGCGAAGGAGCTGGGTTCGATCCCAGGCTCCATCCATATTTTTTTTTACGTTTATTTTACTTTTGCAGGTTTAATAAATGAATAATGTTGTCCCACATATATACCAGCTGCGCACGCAGCCTGGTGGCAAGGGAAAAGGCTGGGAAGCCTTAGGTCAGGGGTTCAAACCCTGATCTCCATCTTTTTCTTAATATTTTCTAAACTTTTATTTTTTATTTTCAAATTATATATTATATGAATTAATTAAAACTAATTATAAATTAATCTTAATAAATCAACAATTAACCCTTCAAACTAATTTCTTTTAAATATTTAAAAAAAATTAACTTTTGTAAATAATTTATCATAATTCTATTATTTTTCTCACATATTTTATTTAAATGTCATTTATTATTTTAATTAATTAGGTTCTTACTTTATAGGTAAAATTAATTAAGAATGTTTAAACTAATTATTTCTATAATCCTAATTTCTCTAACCCTAATTTTTTTTGTTAACCCTAATTTCTTTTCTAACCCTAACTTAATTACAATCCTAATTTATTTCTAACCTTAATTTATTTATTTTTTATCTTATTATCTTAATTTATTTATTTTTGGCTTTATTATTTATTTTTGGTTTTATTATTCATTTTTTACTATATTTAAGTCTTGCTTTATTTAAATTATTAGAAAAATGTATAGGTTTATATTTATTTGTAATTTATTTTTCGCCCGATTATTTTGTATCTGCTCCGAAGCTTTGTAATAGCGTAGTTTTATTTTTTTTTCGTTTTTTTAATTATATTATTTAATTGTTTGGTTAGTAAATAGAGAGTGTGAAACTATTTGTTAATAATCGAACTTAGATAATTTAATTTTAAAAAATAAATATCTGAATAAAAACACTCACACACGTAAGTCGATCTAAGATTGTCGTCTTCACTTCCTAGGGTATCCCTTTCTGTTGCCTTATTCAAATGGTCAAGTCCCTCGAATATAGGGATGTCTTAAGCAAAGTCCCTTCAAGTATAAATCATCATAGTCCCTACAGTTTAAAAGATCAAGTCCCTTCGAGGTTGCCTACGGAATAATGATCTTGTCCCTTCGAATAATGATGATAGTCCCTACGAATTGCTAAAGACATCCCTTAAGTTGCCTTCTACGACCATACGATGACCCTACGCTTGTCCCTTAACAAATCCAAGGTAATGACTACCTATTCCTTAATAATAGGGATAGTCTTACCCTTGAAAGAACATATGAGAACATGAAAGACTTAATCTAGGGTAGGTACCTATTAGTTACTTGCTTACATTTCAAAATACTTTTTACACCTCACTTTCTTAAACATTTTTCAAAACGAGGCTTTGTATACATCCATACGAGGATCATTACAAAGTACTTAGAAAAATTTCTAATCACACACTACACTCTTCAAAAACAATTTAAGTGAGCTAAGTAATTAAGAGCCCATGGATAACCATGAATATAAAGGGTGCTAACACCTTCCCTTTATATAACTTACCCCCCGAACCCGAGTCTTTTAAAATAGGTCTTTCCTGTTCTTTTATGTCCTTTCCACTTGGATAAAATAAAAGTCGGTGACGACTCTTGCTATCCGCAACATGACTAAAAGCCAGTTCTCCCACCATGTTACAGTCGGGCATGTGGCGTTCACAGAGGTCGAGGACGTTTCTTGTAGTCGGGGAGACTTGTAGTCGCTCGACGTCGTTCAAGATTCTTGTGGACTGACGTGTCTCAGCATTAATGGTGTGTCACTTCATATCTCGTGCTAGCGCCGGTGTAGGGTCCAGGTAATGATTACCTAACGCGTCCGTCCATGCGCCTTTTACTATATAAGGGGGTGGTCCACTTTATTTGAACCTTTCGCTCTCACGTTTAACCGGAAGCACTGAGAAGAACTCTCTCTCTCTCTTTCTCTGCCCGTCTCCGCCGTCTGCACCACCGTTTTCTACCCGCACGCCACCGTATTTTCCTCGTCTCCATTATGTTAGGTAACAACCTCAACTTCTCTACTTTGTGTACTTTTTCGTTTGTTAAGTAGAAAAATGCTTGATATGTCTGAGTAGAGTACGCAAATTTTCATGTAGAGTAGGTAGATTTGTGTTTAGGGTTAGTTTTTAGGTTTTGGGTATGAATGCCTCGGGCAGGATTAGCAACCTGCACGCGCAAAATTCATGTGTGTATAAATATCCTGGGCAAGACTAGCATACCACGAGCGTAAAATTTATATATGTATGAACATCCCGGGCAAGGTTAGCATGTCACAGGCGTAAAGTTCATATACGTATGAATTTGTAGGGTAGGGTTTTCATATGCTCGTCGACATCCAATGCGTTCACCGAGCAAAATCTCTTGTCTCTCTAAGGATTTTATACATGCTCGAATGCATGTGAGGGTTGTCCCTTCGTTGGTCTAGTGTAGTCCAGTGAGGTTCCAGGCATTTTAGCATTTCGCCCTTTCACTTGACTTGCGGTGGAAGGGTGGATTTGATGCGATGTCAAATTCATTTTTCCTGTCTGCGTTTCAAGTATGGCCGAGCATCGGAATGTCGAAGATGGAGATGCTGAACATAGACAAGTCGACGGAGGGGAGGTCGAGCATCGACAAGTCGGCGAAAGAGACGTCGAGGAGGACAACGAGCATGTCTCCTCGTCTGGGCGCAACGACCTGTCGTGGGTCGCAGATGAACCGTTAGAAGAAGAGTCATATTTTGTCGACGACCGTCGCATACGCCTTGGTGGAGGACATCAGCCCCGGAGATCCTGCAAACTGGCAATGTCTTGCTCCTCGGGAGGTGGACCGGATATGCCATCGTTTCCCGAGGAAACAATTTGCTATGTATGAATTTGCCTTCCGAGAGGCGAGGGTTAGGTTGCCCTTCAACGATTTTCAGATGGGGGTTTTTAGGTGGCTTAGATTGGTGCCCTCGCAACTGCATCCGAACGCCATCGCTTTTGTCCGGGCGTTCGAGCTAGTTTGTCGTTTCCTTGGCGTTGGGTGCACTTTTCCCCTCTTCTTCCACATATTCCACCTACAACGGTCGGGTTCCCAGGGACGTCACAACTGGGTGTCTCTGAAGCAGCCAGTGAGATTATTCAAGACCTATGTCGATTATGCCCGACACTTTAAGGGGCGATGGTATACGGTGAAGTCGATCACCCGTTTTGCTATGAACTCCCTTTACTACTACAGGCGGAACACCGATGGTGAGGAGAAGCTTATGTCGAGGATCCCCTTGAGATGGCAACCCGACCATTTCAACATGTCGACTAGCCACTACCGAGTCAAATTCTCAAGCATGGGGGTCGAGGATAGATTGGCTTACAAAAGGCTGGTTGAGTACGTGCAGAGTTTCAACCTGGCGGTCTGGGTGGATCGACAAAACAATCCCCATGTTGATGAGGTTGTGATGCCGATTTATGAAACCCGCCTCATAAATACCAGGGATCTGCTCGCGTGTGATACGGACGAGGATGCCGTGGAGTTATTGCGTAGGTCTTTTCAACTTGTTTTCTTTTCTCGGTCTTGTGTCCATTCAACTAATCTTTTTCTGTTTTTGTTTTGCAGGAACTATGCCCGCCCATCGTGAACAGGTTTTAAAGCTGGCGAACCAGGCCGGGGCTCTGGACAGGGTCCCCAAGAAGAAAAAGAAAGTGGCGCCTCATGTCCAGGAGGTGGCTACAGAGCTCGAGGTGGGTAGCTCGGGTACTGCTAGCCCGGTGACCAACTCACCTCAGCCCGCTCAACAAACTTCCCCAATCCAAATACGGGATAGTCCTCCTCCTTCCACCTCTCCTCTGCTGAAGCGGAAGCGTCTGGACGGGGCTCTTGCCCGGTCTGCTGCTGTGGGGGGCAATGAGTCTGGTGCCCCTGGGAGTTATCTGCTGCCTCCTTGCTACCTGAAGCAGGAGTTCTTTAAGGCTGAAGGTTCCATCGTGGTGGCAGCGCCCGAGGCGAGGGCCATTTTGAATCAGGACGTAGATGCTAGGCGGAAAGACCAAAAATCACTTTCAATTAAAACCCACTCAATAAGCTTTCACCTTATAACCCTAGCCACTCAAAATAAACTCATCCTCGTCTCTCACCATCCAAAATTCGAAAATACACACCTAAATCCTAACCTTACCAATTTCTAATGGTAACTTCAAAGAGTAGAGGAAAGCAACAAGTTGTGGATTCCGGTTCTGATTCCGACACTGTTAAGGAGCAGTTCATGAAAACCCCAGAAGCAGAGAAGACTCGACATTGACATTCGTTCCCCAAAGTTCATGAGCATCAAATATGTGAACTTTGAAGAGTTCCCTTCTCATAGCTTCACCTTTGAAGATCTTCTGGATGCATCTGGTGTGAAAGAGCTGATTGCTGACACTGGAAAAATTTACCCTGACTTGGTAAGAACTTTCTATCACACTCTTTCTTTTGGAGAAGATGAATTTGGTGATGATCAATTTACTGCTAAGGTAAATAAAAAGGAAATAGTGGTTACTATTGAAAATCTAGGAAGCATTCTTGATATACCATCTGAAGGATATGAGTTCAATGTTGGTTTTATGCCTAACACTGACAGGTGGAACAATTTTGATTCTTTAGCTTATTTTATTGAAAGATCAAGGGGCAGTCATGAAGATTTACTCGGTAGACAGGTCCAATCTTCTCGGGTAATTAAATATGAAAATTCCTTAACTGTTAGCGACCGTATGTTTCATTACATTTTAGCTTATGTGTTGGTGCCAAAAAGTTCCAACTTTGCTCAAGTTAGTGAACTTGAGTTGATGTTGTTCCGTTCTTTGAAAGTGGATTGGCCAATCAACTGGGCCTATGTCATTTTTCATCACATGAAGCATCAGGTTCGTTTGGGTAGCGATATCCCATACATCCACTTTGTATCCAAAATTTTGGAACATTTTGGTATACCAAGTTCAAGAGAACCTCATTTTGAGATGACGACCAAACAAAATGAAATAAACTTGGTTACGGCTACTAAGAACACCGGAATCATATGTGGTATAAATGGCGTTTATGGATATAAAGACGATATTGCCACTCAAGCCGCTCCAGAAGGTGGTTACACAAATGAATTCTTTTACAATTAAATTGTCACTCTCAAAACAACCATGAACCATAACCATCGGAAAACAACCCGTAACCTCGGAAAAATAATGAAAATGTTTAAGAAATTCTCTACCTCTCAACCTTCCAATACGGAGAACTCTGAGGGTGAGGAAGAAGACATGGATGAAGACGGATCCGGAAGTGATTAGATGTTTAATGCATTTCCGTTTTATGTTCTAGTTTTATAATTCTTAGTTTAAATTTTGTTTAGTCTTTATAATTCTTAGTTTTCGTATCGTGTTGTTTTGTTTTAGCTTCAATTATGTTAATGCTCGTAAAGTTATGGTTGTTATATTTTATGTCTAGTATTTGTTTCTATATGATTGTTTACTATATGACTTATTCTTTCCAAATATTTTTAAAACAAATTTTTAAGGAAACTTCCAATGGTGGATGTTCAGTGTAAAAACTGACTAAATTTTTTTCAGACAGTTTTATAAGGCATCTTCCATTGGTGGATGTTTAGTATAAAATCTGACAAAATTCCTACTAATCATTTTTTGAAGAACTTTTCCCATCCTTTTTGTGGATGACAAAGGGGGAGAAGTGTCTAGTATGCTCTCTTGTTTCTCTTTATGCATATTATTTTTCCGATTAAAACCTCCCAATATCACATTGAGGTGGAGCACCTTCATAGGGGGGGGGTGTTTGGAGAAACATAAGAAGCAATCGTGCAAACTCAATTTTCACATGTGGTTGTCATCATAAAAAAGGGGGAGATTGTAGATGCAAGCCTCTCAAGTATGCTTTTGATGATAACAACAAATCAGTCAAGTCTTGGAAGAAAGCAAAAAGGATTATTCAAGCTTCATTCAAAAAGTCTCCATAAAGATCAAGCTTTCTCATTAAAAGGTATATGTCATTTCTCATAATTCAATAATGATTATTAAGTGTTCAATATAGGATGCACACACATTTAACACTCTCTAAACAAATCATTTTGTGCATGCCTTTGTTACTAATCAAATTGAAAAAGAATTTTATTCTGGTTTCTGATCAAGTAATCGGTTACCCATGGGGTTGTAACCGGTTACTTCAGCCCAGATTTGAAAAATAATTTTAACGTTACATCAAGTAACTGGTTACCCTTGGGGTAGTAACCGGTTACCACTGTTAAAAATCCAGAAATTATTTTTGTTCAAATTTTGAATTGTGTCTCTTGTTCTTTAAATTGAAATGATGCACTCTTTCATATTTTGTACCTTTTCAAAAAGGTATCTTGCACTCTATATAAACCTTATGTGCATAATTTTTTTCAGAGACACCTCCTTCAAATTTTTATGAAACATTTTTTTCACTTAAAAATTTCAAATTATCAAAATTCATAAAAGTGTACTAAAATTATCATACACTTTAGTGAACACTTAGTCATTATTCTTGAGTGAGAAATATCAATCAAAGGAGAAGATCAACATTGCTTGATATACCAAGACTTCAACTTTTCTACATCTTATTCAAAATATTATTTCTTGTATTGACTTGTGATCCAGGATTGTTGGATACAAGGGTTTGTCTGGAAAGAGGATTGTTCTTGCACACTTGAATGTTATAGTTGTTGGAAAGTAGGCCTCACTGGTTGATGGTGTGATAGGTTGTACAATCTACAACTATAGTGGAAAATCTCTTTCAGTTTGGAAAGGGGACTGGATGTACCTTCGATTGTGAAGGGAACTAGGATAAATCGCTGTGTCTTTTTACTTTCTGTTACACCGCATTCTTATCTTAACCACATAAAAGAGAAAAATCCATCCACCGATAAAATAACCGAGAAAATTTTATTAAGCCTAATTCACCCCCCTCTCTTAGGCAATCTCTGAAACTACAAAGCTGACAAGTGTCAAAGCTTGATTTGTTGGAAAAGTGTCTGATAGTTATTTTATTTGTTTGTATAAGTAGATTTCATTTTCAGTAATAGAGGTCGCATTTCTTCACATTATAAAGGGACACACTCAAAGTATCGAGCGTCAGAGGAACGAGTTAACCCCCTACTCAAATGTATGATAGCATCCAAAAAACCTTTGTATTTCAAGTCATTTTAATTCCAAGTTAATTTAAAATACTTTCCCTTTTATTTTTATCTTTTTTTACCTTTCTTTTACTCGCTTTTATTGTCCTTTCATTTCAAGCATTTTGTGTGTGTCTGCTATAAACACCAAAAATACCAAAAACATACATAAGAAATCTCATTACCATTCTACATTACAAGAGTTTACAACATAATTAATCGGACAGAGCAATCCTGAGACTTGTTTGGCCGGTCTCGCAAGTAAACCTCGTGTGCAGGAGGCCAGCGGAATGTTCACGCAAAATCCACGTGGGAACAGTTGGTATGGATGATTATTATATTAAAGTGGCGGAACATTTTCTATTTTTTCCTATTGGAACTCTTCCTTTTAAGTTCCCAGGTATTGTGGTAGGTGCCAAGCATAAAAGTGTTGGTTTTTTGGAAACCGATTATTTAAAGTTTCAAGAATAGATTGGCTACTTGGAAAGGGAGATTGCTTTCTATCGGGGGTCAGGTGACTTTGATTAATTCGGTTTTGACGAATGTTCCCATTTATTATTTGTCTTTCTTTAAAGCTCCGAAAAAATTCTTAGATACTTTAATTTCTATCCAAAGAAATTTTCTATGGCACGGAGTGGAAGAAAATAGTTTGGTATGGGTGAGATGAGAGAATGTATGTAAACCAAAGGAAGTAGGTGGGCTTGGTGTGAAGGATTTGAGGTTGTTTAATATAACACTTTTAGAAAACTGGTTGTGGAGGTGCCTTAATGATCGTAATTCCATTTGGGCATCGGTTCTTAGAGCAAAATATATGGTGATTATAGAAGTTTCATTTTGGCTCGAATTGATTACGAAGCTAAAGTTAGTCATTCACAATGGTGGAAGGACCTCATGAGAATCAATTATAATTCTAGCCATAAATCTTTTGGTGATGTGATAGCAATTAAACTGGGAAATGGAATTTCGACTCCTTTTTGGACGACAAGTTGGGTTGCTAATGATGTTTTGAAAACAATTTTTCCGGGAATATTTTCGGTAGTTCAAGATCCGTCATTGATAGTGGCTGAGATGGGTGTTTGGAATGGAACATAGCAGCTAGTTGCGCTGCTGCTGTTCCGATTCACCAGCAGGCTTTATTGGATTTGGAACTGCTTCTTGTTGATATCTCACTGCGGTTGGACGTCCAGGATAAGATATTATGGCCCATTCATGCTTCCAACAATTTCATGGTTAAGAGTTCTTATGTTTTTTTACTGAAGGAGCAGCAATCGGCTCTCTTATATCATGATATTTTAGCGGGTTTGTGTGTCGTGTGGAGAGCATGTTATCCTTCTAAGGTGAAGTGTGTTGCTTGGAGACTTTTGCTTGATAGGATTCCGACGAGATTAAATCTATCGCATAGGGGAATTATATCTAATCCACATGATTTGGTTTAAGTCTTTTGTTTTTGCCATCCGGAAGATAGATCTCATTTGTTCTTATTTTGCAATAAAACTTTATTGATTTGGAGCAAGGTTTGTGCTTGGTTGGAAATTGATGAAGTTCAAGAACCCAACATCTTCAAACATTTGTTGTTATGGTAAACAAGATTTAGTGGTAATATTTCTAAGTCTTTGGCTTGTAGCTTGTGGCTCGTGGTGTGTTGGATTATCTGGATTGCGAGAAACAACATTATTTTTAACGATGAGGTGGGTGATCTAGAAGTTATTTTTTTGCATATTAGGTTCTTATCTTGGTGGTGGATATTATTTCTTTCGAATGGTCGTATATTGTGTAATTTTTATGACTGACATATGCACCCATTATATTTCCTTTTAGGCTAAAGTAGTCTTTTGAGACGTTGGTTGTATTATGGGTTGGGATATCCCTTATATCCTTTTTCTGTTAATATAATTCTTGTCTTATAAAAAAAATTGATCTTTGCAAAATATTATCTTAAAATTCAATCATATGTTAACGCTTGCGTTGTTTCCGTTTCAAGAAAAATATGCGTTAAAAAATTTCATATTTAATTAATGCCAAGAAAAAAAATTCAATTTTTGTGTGAGACGTCCTTATACAGTTATAATCTTTCATGAAAAAAAATTTAGATCATAAGAATGATGTGTTTAAATTAGTTAGGAATTTGCTAGGAATCAACTAGAAATTAGCTATGGATTAACTACAAATTCTGAGTTTATTTATGATGTTCATCATAGCAACGGATTAGCGTTTCGTTGCTATAATTTTAATTAATCTAAAAAATAAAAATGAAAAACAAAATTGTCATATGGCATCAACGTCATCTTTTTTGCCTCATTAACATTGTCATATGTATATACAGTTATCAAAAAATTTTCATGTAACATGTCACGTACATTTAACATTAGAGATCAAAAGTGTGAATAAATTTTTTTGAAGAAATATTATTTTTAAAGAAAATTTTAGAGAGATTAAAAATAAAATTTACAATATTTAGAAGGATGAAAAGCTTATTTAACTATAAATGTTTAGCTATTTATTACATTTATTTATTTTCCGTACTAGTGGACTGAAACCTTATGTTTCCAACCATACTACACGAGTAATGCCAAGACTAGACATATATCGACAAGGAATTATGAGTTAAGACGACAAATCATGATTTAGAATTTAAAGTCAATACAGAAATGTTGGTAGTAAGTCTTAATCATACTTTGCTTTTTCAAAATATTATTCAAAAAACTAATACTTTTGTTTAAGACTTAAGTTTAAGAACTTCGATAGCTTTCCAAAAGATAGGGACAAATTATGTTTTAATAAGTCATGAATATGTATCATATATTTAAGCATGAATTAATTATAATAATAGATCTAAGATTGAATGGTTGAGAATGCATATAACAAATTTGTTTTGTTTTCCACTTTATGAAAAGTGCAACTTATCATGTTGGTTGCCAGATTTCATGTAGTGTACTTTTCATGTAGGTTTAAGTTTGTTCCAACTCTATGAGTTGTTATTGTACTAGTTAGGTTATTGCTAATCAAAGTTTAGCATAGTAATTTATTCCATTAAAGATAGATTAAAGACTTCCCCTAGGCAGAAGAACATTGGCAATGTCCTAATAAGTAGGTGTAATATGAAGGTTCCAATTTTGCCGTTTATGGAAAATCCTGATAATGCCTATTGGATCTAAAATTTGATAGGTCACCATTTTTTCTACCAAATGCCAAACTTTGATTAATTAGATGTCCATCACATAAACTGTCTTTGATCAATCCAATTCTTCATTTAAACTTAAACAATTATTTCACTATCATTTTTTCAATGCATGGACATCCATCCATTTCACCCTTAAATTATTTTGGAAAAAAGAAGAAATTTTGTGAATTATAAGATTATTTGAAATGTTACCTATTAAATATTTTATTGCAACCCCTTGATTTTTTCTGGACAATCCCTACCGACGTAGTTGTTGTTTTCCCTTCTCCGCACAAGTCTTGGATCAAGGGGAGGCAAATTGAAAACAATCATAATGAAATAGTGGTACAAGTGAATCTCAAAATGATTTACAAATTACTACTAATAATAACAAAATAAAATAAAAATAGTTACAATTAAGAAATAAGAAACTAAAAAAAATACTTAAATTTATAACTTTAGTGCAAAGTTAATATTTCTCAAGTCAGATTTTGTTTTGAAGATCCGAACGGTCAAAATGTAGATATAGGTGTTATGAACCTTTCCTCTAAAAATGAGCTCAATTGATCAATAGTTAATGAATCCAAATTCGCCGATTTGCTAAGACTAGTCGTAGAAAAACGAGATTAAGTTTCTCTTATCTTTTTTCTCTTTTGAAAGTTGATTTTTGTGTCTTCTATCTATCTATCTATCTATCTATCTATCTATCTATCTATCCCTCTCTCTCTCTCTCACACACACACACACATATACACACAAACCTAATTTGACTATCTCCACTTAAATAAGTGAGGCAAAAATGGACTAACATATTTGGATCTTTCTACACATAGGGAGAAAGTCCAAACCCAACAAACCTCACAACTATGTTTTAGAAATCTCCAATCCGATGATATCACAACAAGCTTGAAACTTCCCACTTGGTAATGCTTTAGTCCTCATATCAGAATCATTATCATCCATATAAACTTCAGTTAACTCCAACAACTTAGCATCCAAAATATAATGTATCCAATAATATCTCATATCAATGTGTTTGGAACTATTATGAAAACCAAGATGAATACATATTTGACTATTAACAAATAACACATATTTGTCTTGAAAAAACCCAAGCTCTTGCAAAAATTTCTTCAACCATAAAAATTATTTGCATGCTTCAGTAATGGCAATGAACTTTTCCCCTATAGTAGACAATGTTACACATTTTTGCATTCTGGACTACCAATCCACAACTCCCCCTGCAATTTTAATCATGCAACCCGAAATGGTCTTTCTCGAGTCAATGTCTTCATCCATATCAGATTTAGATTAACCCTTTAAAGTAGGCTTATCTCGTCCAAAACATAGCCTAACACAAGTAGTACCAGGAAGATACCTTAAAATCCATTTTACAACATTCCAATGCTCTCTAACTAGATTTGACGAAAATATATTAACTCTACCAACAACATGTGTTATATTTGATGTCGTACACACCATTGAATACATCAAGCTACTAACAACACACACATAAGGAACATGTTTCATATCAAATGGTTCATCTTCATTTGACGAAATTTGATTAGAACTTAACTTGAAATGAATAACAAGAGGTACGCTTATCGCCTTAGAACTTTCCATTTGAATCTTTGTAGCACTCTTTTGATATAATATTTTTGTGACATCTGAAGTTTCTTATCCTTTCTGTCACACATGATTCTAATTCCAGGAATTTGTTTAGCTACACCCATGTCTTTCATGGAAAATGACTCCCCCAACTGCTTCTTAAACCTTCAATGTTAGATATATTTTCCCTACAATGAGCATATCATCAACAAATATCAACAGGATAATGTAGCCATCATTAGAAAATTTTCTAACAAGGACACAATGATATGAAGTAGTCTTTTGGTATCCTTGATTACAAATAATAGACTCAATCTTCTTTTATCATTGCCTTGGAGTTTGCTTCAACCCATATAGAATCTTTCTCAATCTTCACACATGATCTTATTTTCCTTTAACTAGAAAGTTTTCAGTTTGTTTCATGTATATCTCTTCCACCAAATCACCACGAAGGAAAGTCATTGTGACATCCATTTTCTCAACCTCTAAATCAAGAGTAACAACTAAACTCAACACAGTTATGATTAACATCTTTACAACAGGTGAGAAAATATCATTAAAATCAACACCATCTTTCTTTGACGGAAATCTTTCACCACTAATCTAGCTTTAACCTTGGAGACTTAGAGATTCTCTCATGTTTAACTCTATATATCCATGTGTTTTCCAAATCCCTTTTGCCTTTAAGCAACTTCACTAATCACAAGTGTGATTATCATGCAACAATTTCATCTTATTATGCATTCCAATCAACTAATTTTGATTTTTTTATCACTTTATATGGCCTCTTGAAAACACCCAGGTTCACCCTCGTCAATCAACATCGCATACTCATCAGAATTGTACTTTGTAGAAGGCCATATCTGACTGTTAGATCTCCTAAGTTGAACTTGAGATGATTCTAGAGCTTTAGCAAGATTTTCATCTTGTGACCTATCATTCTCCCCATTAATCATCATTAGTTAGAATGTTTACCTCATCTCCAAGTTTTTAATCACCAAAATAATCATGTGGCTCACCATTTTGATCATCACCACAAATAGTATCAAAATTATGCACATGTAACTGAACTGGAACAATATTAGAAAAATTGATATCTTTCTTTTGTGTAGTATTCTCAACCTTATCAATGTCTTCAATATTTTAGTCTTCCATGAACATCGCATTGTGAATTTTGATAAGCTTATTTATTATAGGATTATACACCCTGTAACCAAACTCATCTTGCCAATATCTGATGCAGATACTTTCTTTTGACTTTGTGTAAAACTTGGATCTTTCATCCTTTGTAATATCCACAAAAGCCTTGCAACCAAAGACTTTAAAATTATCATACATAAAATTCTTTCCTAACCAAATTATGTTTGGAAGTCATTGTTCAAAGCAACAATAGGAGTGATATTAAGAGCACACACCTTTGTGTAAAGTGCTTCACCCAAATAATGATTGGGCAACTTTGCTTCAGAGGGCATACACCTTACTATCTCAATTAGTATTCGATTCATACTCTCTATTAAACTATTCAAATTTGGAGTTTTCAGAGGAGTATTTTCCTGTGAAATATCATGTTTCTTGCAATAGGCATCAAATGGTCCACAATATTGACTATCATTGTTAGAACGAACACATTTTAGCTTTTTGCATGTTTGCCTCTAAACCAAAGCATGAAATTATTTGAACTTCTCCAACAATTGGTCTTTTTTTTCTTAAAGTCATAAACTTATAGTTTCCTATAAGATTCATCAATAAAGGTAAAAAATAAAGTATACCACTAAAATATTTTACCATTAATGGACCACAAACATCAAAATGTACCAACTGAAGAAACCTTGTCTTCCTTAATGGATGAATTGTACCTTGAAAGATACTCTAGTTTGTTTACCAGCAATGCAATGAGAACGATTCTCAAAATTTGTATTCGTTAATCCTATAAAGACATCCTTTTTAGCCAAAACATTCATCCCTTTTTAACTAATATGACTAAGTCTCAGGTGCCACAAAGATGCTTCCATGTTGATATCATTCATACTATCCCTAAAAAACAAAGCTTTTGTCCAATACAATTTAGGAATCTTCTCCCCTATAGATACAACAAGTTACCATTGTTGAGTTTCCACTTTCCAGAATCAAAGTGATTATCATAACCATAATCATCAAGCATAAACGTATATATCAAATTAAAGCGGACATCTGAAGCATGTTTGACACCTCTAAGTAACAATTTAATTCCCATGTTAGTTTGCAAACAAATATCACTAGCACAAATTACCTTAGATACACCATTATTACCCATCTCCAACAATCCAAAGTCACCAGATGTATAAGGTGTGATGAAATTCTTCCTTTGGGTAACATGTGTTGCAATGCGAAAAAAAACCCGAGCGAACGAACACTCGGAATCAACATAGTTTCCATCAAAGTTTATTTTGTAAAGGGAAACGTTGATAAAACCCTTGAAGAACAAATTCAGGGTGATTGACGAGACGTGTTAGTCCTTTTTGTCTAATTAGCGACGAATTCAGCGACTGATTTTTGAATTTTTTTCGTCGCTAATTAGATGAAAAAGACTAAAATGACACGTTTTAAGAGTTAAGGGACCAATCAGACACAAAAATAATTAAGGGACCAATCTAAACCCAAGATAATATTTAAGGGGCCAAAAACGTTATTTTGTCTAGAAACTTATTGGGATAAAATTAGGGCATGACAACATGCAATGTATCACTACAGTAAACTATCTACACACTTTCATAAAATAGAAAATAAACAAAGTCATGATCTCAGAAAATAACTAGATCATCACTAGTAGCAGTAGTAACGCGATCATCATCATGTGCTTCATTATCTCTTTATTTAGACTTACCTTTCTTGAATTTGCTATGCCTTTTCCACTGATAATAATACTTATGTATCTGTCCTTCTTTGTGACAATAATGACACTCTAAATACTTGTATGGCTGCTTGGACTTGCTTATGATATTCTCTCTACCAACCTTTTGATCCTTTCTCATACTTCTCCCTCTATTTTCAATGAAAAGTACCTCAGATTGAGATGAAGAAACACAAGCATTCCTTCTCATCTCCTCATTAAGAATACATCCTTTTGTCGTTTCCAAAGAAAAAAAACTCTAGGAGAAGAACTTGTGGTAGAAACTTGAAACGTCTCCTAAGACTCTAGTAAGATAACAAATGAAATAGTCCCAAAATTTTGATATAGAATTTTAAATCCATTCCTGACATCTGATCAAATAGCCCTTGAAATTCACTGAAGTAATCTGAAATTGAAGTCTCATCCTTATAGTTCAAAGTTATGAATTTATTCAACAAGAACAATTTATTATTCCATGATTTAGAGGCATACAAGGACATTATCTTCTCCTTTAATTTTTCGCATGTGTGTCATTAGCAATAATATTGTAAACATTGTTTTATATATAATTCTGAATAAAACCACATACTTGTAGTAAGCCTTTCTGAAGGTGTGAGAAAACACAAGAAATGGGGGTTTGAATTGGGGTTTTCACTCTTGTCAACTTCTTCGAACTCTTAACGATTTTGCGTTAAACGTTGATTTGCGTTGTGAAAGCATAAACATAAAGTAAAGAAAATGCAAGATTAAAGAACACACGATATATCCTAGATCACTAGAGCAACTCTCAAGCTAATTCACTCCAACCCAGAAGGTTATTTGCCTTCATCAAAGAATTAATCCACTATAACCAAAATATTGATTACAACTGCACTGAAACCTGTCATGACTAACTACACAACAACCATTGTGACTTCCCTGCGCAACCTACAACCATGACTAACTCCACAACAACTGTCATGACTTCCTTATGTTGCCTACAACTGTGACTAACTTCATAATAACTATTGTGACTTCCTTGCGCGACCAACAATCGTGACTAGTTGCTTATCAACATGTGTCTTAACGCATCAGAACACATAGTTATGTGTAGCTCCAGAACATCATCCTCTGAGAAATCACTAGAACACCAAGTTCTGAGAAAGCCTCCGACCATTATCTTATGAGCATCCTAAAGTTCTGACCAACATGGTCCTATAGGGAAAGTGGGTAACGTTTACATAGTATGTTCTTCTTTACATAAGCATGTGTAAACACATATTAAGTACATAAGAAGAACTTAATACACACTAAGATAATACATTGTATTATAGCACAAATGTATGGTCTTCTTTTTCAAGTTGCTTCTTCCTGGACAACATCCATTGAGCACTTGAATTGTTGAAGTCTTCTTCCTCAAAAGCTTATGAAAGATTTATTGATCTTTGAAGAGTACATAGAAGGACTTCTTCATCTTGATTCACTTTAAGAACATTTCAAATAACAACCCTTGTTCTTCTTCAATCCAATGATCACTTAGGTTCACAACATTCATGTTGTGGATTTGTAATTGGAGCTTCCATGATCATCTTCTTCTCTTATGTAGCTTTGACAACTTCTTGCAGCATATGAAGTTAAGCCCATTGTAAATCAGAGATATCTGCATCAGCAGATTATTGTCAAAGAGTAATCAGGTTGTGAGCTACATATTCAATCAAAATCTTCATGATTTGTTCCAATATTATCTTTTTTAATCATCAACTGTATGTGATTGTATGAAAACATCAAAAACATGGTTCAAATACCATCTTGACAACTTGGTTGTATGTGTGTTTGAACCTTTCAGGTTATATCAATTAACATCAACACATAAACCAATAGTTGTATACCATCAACAACTTAGTCACATATTTGACAGCTCTTGGTTGTGGCATTCATCAACTTGTGGTCGTAACCTTGACAACATTCCACTATCGTTCGACAACCCATATAAGTATGTGAGTCTTTCCTTATATAGCCAAGCAGAATAGAGTTGTTACAGCACAACTGGATACTGAGGAATGTCGATATACAAGATGAAAATAGTATTGCCACGTATTGTCCTTTTCCACAATTTAAGGTTAGAGGAGTGGTAGTGGGATAAAGCATTTTCGTACTATGTACTACCCTTGCTAATGGTTACATCATCGTTTGAAATTCATAGGCTTATGATAGTAGATAATTGAAGCATGAATAGAGATATGATTTGATTTTTAAGACTCTCAAGTCTTCAGTCTTTAGAACTTGTTCACATAGAACCACTTCTTCATAACTTCAACACTTGTCTTTGAAACCCATGGTCATTAAAACTTCAAGTCTTCAAAATCTTCAGAACTTTGTTCACATAGAACGTTTCTTCAGAGTCTTCACCCATTGTTCTTCAGAACCTTAATCTTTAGAACCCTTAAGTCTTCAGAGTCTTTCTGCACTTGGTCTTCAGAACCTTCAGTCTTCAGAACTTCATGTCATTAGATTTTTCAGCACTTAGTTCTCAGAACAAAATCCACAATAAAATTGCAATAACAACATCAGGCATCCTTGGATCTTTCTGATTATGATCATGTATAAAAGTATACTTGATTCTTCACCATAATTGCAACTTGTGTTACGCATAGTTACTTGCATATGATCTTTAGTGCACATTCTGATAATGTGTGTTTAATCTGATACCTTCGGTAATCATGACCTACACAGTAACAAACATTAAAACATAAAATATTTCTTTCACAAATACTTCACTATTATCATCAAAACGTATAGATGACTTGCAGAGACAACTCTTGTTCTTACAATTCCCCCTTTTTAATGATGACAAAACAATGTACTTTGATAGAACATTTTATACAATGTAATCACCGGGTAATAACCAATCATAACATATTCAGAGTTTAGAGTAACAACTCCCCCTGAATATGTTAACCCCAAAATTTCATTTGTGCTTGTTCAGAGTCTCCCCCTAAACCAAAGAATCATAAAAAAGAAATTTTGAGTTTTTATAACATAGAATAGAGAAGGAATACTTTCCTATCTGACTCATCAGAGTCTGACTAGAACACATGACTTCATCTCAGAACCTTGTTTCTATCAGAACTTGATAGTTGATTATAGCATGATTCCTGATCTGATTGAAAATATTTAATGATCAATTAAAGCTTGATTCTGAGTCTTATACCAGTTTGATATTCATGCCTAGTGTAACAGAACTTCTTCTTGGACCTTCTTATCTATATTTTCAGACAATCTTTTGACTTTTGGTTTGCTCATATATTATGAAAATAATCTTTGAATGTAGACTTTGTCTTGAGTGCTTTCAATAAGACTTCTGCTTCAGATTCTTTTGTTATGAATATCATATTCTCATACATTTTACATCTTCTGAACATTATGATACCAAAATCATTATAACTTTGACTTTCAGAAAGTTCTCAAATTCTGAACAGTGTTGGGTCTATCTGATTCTGAACATATGTTCATGAAGTTTACAACTTTTATTATATGAACAATCAGTTCTAAGAACTTTATAGACCTCTTCATTTAACCTGTCTTAGAATTTCCTAGTGAACTTTTTCAAAGTTCCTCAGTTAAACATCAAACAATCAAACGTTAGAAGAAAACGCATTTTATATCAATGATCAATTATATTGTTTGAGATTTGCATTCTTTTAAGGCTTTATCAAAATCATATTTTACTTTCTCCCCCTTTTTGACATCATAAAAAAGTTGGAACATTTAAGATTTTAAAGCGTATAGGATAACGATTAATGGCAACATATAATCGCTCATATTTAAATTTTAAGCAATGCATAGTGATATGAAAAATATGAGATTAAAACATTCTTAAAAGAATTTAGAAATTCAAGAACAAAACAGAGACTATTTCATTGATGAACCAAGATGAGTAAACTATTGCAAAGAAGACAGAAAATACAGACGCTGAAAAACACTAAGACAATTAAGAATCCTAACTTAGGTTTCAAAGGTCATAGGTAGACAAAAATCAGGAAGTAGTTTCTCAGTCATTCCATTTCTTTTACAATGAGTAACCACTCATTGGAGGTCAAGAATGTGGGAAATCACTCTACAGTAGGGAACTTGATAGACTATGTCCTCCCTTGACTGGATGATTTCTTCACTTAGATGATTGTACATGGATTGAGGTAGGTTTATTTTCATTCTATTAAACAAGAATAAAATAAATAACCGGTCCTTTTCATACAACCATCCTCCTCCTCTTTCCCTTGGCCTCAAGTTGTTCACTATGATTTTGTACCAATTTTTAGCAATATGATTGAGGGTACACGGTTGAGTGGGACGACCTTCAGTCTCAAAATTGACATGCATGTGTCTGTCAAGACGAAGATTGTTTATATGCCTTTCAATTGTTCCACAATCTTCATTTCATCCAATAGATTGGGAAATGATAGTAGATTTTATCATGACAAGATGACTAACAACCACATACAGAATGTCACATCTGTTATACTCATACTCAAGGGCTCGAGCATTTGCCCAAAACTCAGTTACAAGTTTAGGATAGACAGGTCTAACAAGCATGTTGAAGTAATTTTCCCAATCCTGAAACTTAATTCCTGAGAGAATACTTGGTTTATTTAATTTATCCAGACAATTCGAATTGAGAGTAAATTCTTTTAGAAGTTCGGATTCGTCAATTTCTATTCTGATATTGTGAGAAAACAGTTTAGGCAAGAGAGGCTTTGCTTGAAGAAAAAAGACTTAGATAGAGTGAGAAAGTTCAACGAAGGAATGGTTTAAGATGAGAAACTGAAGAAGAATTGTTCTTGTTTAAGTAGACAAAGACAAATGAAAGAAAGAGAGAGAGAGAGAGAGAGAGAGAGAGAGAGAGAGAGAGAGAGAGAGAGAGAGAGAGACTCGTAACTTCTTGAAGAAGTGAAGTCACCTAGGTTCATCATTTCCTAGACTAGTCTATATATGAAAAGAGCAATGAAGAGACATAATTAATCTTCTAAATGGAAAGAAGTGTAATAGACTCTATGAGGAGGAAAAATAAAATAGACCATAAATCATAAAATGTATTGAAGTACACTTATGATCTACATAGAGTGGATGACACATAGAAAATACAATGAAACAAATAGCTTATTTTAAGAAACAATTTAAATTATAATTTATGTTTAATCATAAATGTATGCACATATAAGCAAATTCGTAAGGATCTTGAAAAATATATAAATAAATCTTATGAAACCTAATGTGTCAATCCATGATTACGCAGGATCATGTATTATAACAAGATTCAAGTTCTTATTTCACACAATCTCAACACATAAACTATTGTAACTTTTCATTATCCAAGGGATAAATTAATAGTATTTTCCTTTGGCAGGAAAACCTTCTTACTTATCTCAACAATGTTATATTTCTTATCTATTTTTGTGCCCCTGGCAGATGGATCATACCAATCACAATAAAACAAGATAACTCTATTTTTCGAGTCCAAGTAATTGTATGCCTACTCGTAAATATGCGTAACAACACCATAGAAGTCGTCTTCACCACCATTTGTAACTCCTTTAACAAATACACCACTATTTATAGTTTTTTTCCTTCTGTCCATGCCTGGGTGTGAAATTTATAATCGTTCACAAAGTATGTGTGCCATTCAATTGCTCTTTGAACAGGACCTCTAGACAAGTTTATCAAATGGCGTATTTTTGGAGTAGGTGCAACAATGTATGACAATTGTTCCTTGAACCATGCTGGAAAAGATGTATGTATGTGACCGATAGTTGCTTGTTCACCGGTGCTTTGAAAATAGAAGTTGTTAAATGCCCTATAAAGAAACATAAAATTAGTTAGAATGTAATAATTTAACCTGTAAAGCCAAATAGGTAGTTAGGGATATGTATACTTACTCAAGATATGGCCTAACTTCAACACAGTTAATCAAGACATGAACATATGCAGATTGCAATTCTTTTTGGGTTAGCCAATGCACATTCTCCTTTCCAGAGGGACGGTCGGGAAGACCGAAGACTGACAAGGTAAACCGACTTCTTGTGTTAACATCAAATTCATTCCTTATGATTTTTGGAGTTAACATCAAATGATTGAAATAATGACTGCAAAAATGTGAAGTCTCCTGATGCAAGTAATGTGCACATATTGATCCTTCAACTTTAGCTTTATTTTTCCCTGATCGCTTTGAATCACTCATGAATCTTTCAAAGGGATACATCCACCTATATTGAACGGGCCCACCAAGATAGGCTTCATATGCAATATGCACAGGTAGATGTTCCATAGAGTCGAAAAACCCAGGTGGAAAAACTCGTTCCAACTTGCATAGATTTATTGGAATATTTTTGTCCAACTGAGTGATGTTATCGACATTTAAAGTTGACGCACAAATATCTATGAAAATTTGACTTATTTCAATTAGCGGATTGAGCACATGGTTAGGCAGTGAACCGAACGCAATTGGAAGCAATCGTTCCATGAAAACATGGCAATCATGACTTTTCATTCCATGCAACTTCCCAGTTTTGGCATCGGCACACCTTGCTAAATTTGAGGCATAACCATCGAGCATTCTCAATTCATTTAGCCATCGACAAACCACTTTAGCATCTTGGGAAGTTAGACAGTAACAAGCCATAGGTTTTAATAATTTTCCATTAGGTCTAAGCTTCAACTTTAAGTCTTTTCTATCATACAAAATTTCCATTATCTTTTGTTTTGCCTTGAACATCCATCATTGTGTTAAATACATTATCGAAAAAATTCTTCTCAATATGCATAACATCAAGATTATGTCGCAACAAATTATCTTTCCAATATGGGAGGTCCCAAAATATACTTCTTTTTGTTCAATTGAGTTTGACCCCATATCCTGGAATTCCGCATGCTTCGCCACAATCTGTGAATTTTGGTAGTTCAGAAACTCGATTCCATATTTCCTCTGGTAACAATCGAGGGGGAGGCAAATCTTTTACTCGAATATCTTTTTTGAAATCAGTCTTGTTTCTTCTAAAGACATGGTCTCGTGGTAGGAATATGCGGTGACAATCGAACCACAAACTTTTCCCCCCAAATTCAAAAGTAAAAGCCTTTGTAAATTCCATGCAATGCGGCCATCCCACTTTTCCATGCGTACCCCAACCAGATAACATTGCATACGCGGGAAAGTCATTAATTGTCCACATCAAGGCAGCTCACAAAGTAAAGTTTTGTTTGCGAGATATATCATAAGTTCGTTCTCCAAATCACAACCTCTTCAAATCATCAATTAAAGGTTGTAAATACACATCGATTCCAGCTTTAGGACTTGACGGCCCTGGAATGAGGCAAGTCAAAAACATGTATGGTTTTGTCATGCACATCTCTGGAGGGAGGTTGTAAGGGGTTACAATAACTGGCCAACAAGAATATGCATCTGCAGACGCTTGGACATATAGAATAAAACCATCAGAACATAATCCAAGTCTGACATTTCTAGGTTCTACTACAAAATCAGAATGTACCCTATCAAAATACTTCTATGCCTCACCACCAGATGGATGTCGCATAGTGCCTGAACTTTTTTTGTTTGTATGATGTCATGTCATTTGACTTGCAGTGTGCATTGAACCAAACAATCTTTTTAACCTTTGTATTATCGGCAAATAAAACATGGACTTCACAACTACACGTTTTTTGTTACGGTTAAGGGTTTTACTACGAACTTGATATCTCGGACTCTTACAACACTTACATTCCTCCAACACCCCATCATTAGTACCAAACTCATTGTCATAAAAACAACATGCATCCATTTATGCAACAATAAATCTTTCGTACTTCTAAACCCAACTTCGATACCAACCTCTTTGCATCATAATAACTTGTAGGCAGGTTGTCTTTCGTAGGAGTCGCATCCAACATCATTTTTGCAAAGAATTTCAAGCACTGATCAGGAACATTCCAATTTGACTTTGCGGCTAATAATCGCACACACATTGATAATTTTGAATTTGTCGACCCCTCAAACAACATCGTGTTCATTTCTTTCAAGAATTGGTAAAATCTTTGCGCTTCCTCATTTGACAACTCTTCCACGTCAAAATCTTGAGGTTCATCATATGTCATATTTACACCAAGAGCATTGCCAACCATATCATCGATCAGATTAAATTGTTCCTCAAATTCCATATGTGATTGACTGCTTGATGCATGTGTATTACTAACTTCGGGATGTACAATATTACTAGGCAGTTCTTCTCCATTATATGTCCAGACCCAATAATTTTTAATGAAACCCTTTCTCTTCAAATGACGTTCCACTTCCTTTGGATCATTAGTTATAGGTCTACATTCACATTTAAGACAAGGACATCTTACTCCTCCTTCCCTTCGACAACGGTCTTGAGCAAATGCCCACGTGCAAAACCCCTTAACTCCTTCCTCAAAATTTGGTGTAAGTCCGCGTCTTCCTGATAATGTTCTATCGTACATCCAACTACGATAGTAACAAAAATATTCCATACTGCACATTTGTATTATCATTATCATTTCATTTAAAAAAGAGATTTTAGTAAAGATGAAAGTAAATAGTATAATTCCTTACAAATTGTTTTATCATAACTATATTTTCTACATAACATAAACATTGTATATAAAATTTAATTATCCATTTCAACCTAATAAAAATAAACTTTATATTAAGTATTTTTGCATTAATATTTTTTTTAATAACTAGTAGTCTTCATACACAATAACATATATCCCACTTAGGAATTAATATTTACAATAATTAATTTTCTATTTTAATAAATCTACATATTTATTTATTTTTTTAAAAATTGTTATATAAAATCTAATAAATTATAAATTCTGTTTTTAAAATACTAATAAAATAAATTTTGTTTTAATTCTATTTTAAAAGCAAAATTTGTTTATAACAAATATAATATATTTTGTTCAAAGAAAATAATATATATTATATCTCTTAAACTAAAATAAATTATGTTTTTACTATATTTCTAAAACTAAAAAGAATTGTTATACAAAATCTAATAAATTATAAATTTTGTTTTTAAAATACTAATAAAATGAATTTTGTTTTAATTCTATTTTAAAAACAAAATCTGTTTATAACAAATATAATATATTTTGTTCAAAGAAAATAATATATATTATATTTCTTAAACTAAAATAAATTCTGTTTTTACTATATTTCTAAAACTAAAATAATAAAAAATCTATAATAAATTCTGTTTTACTATGTTTAATAATATATACTTAAATAAAAATAACATATATTTTATTTCTAAAACTAAAATAAATTCTGTTTTTACTATATTTCTAAAACTAAAATAATATATATTCTATAATAAATTTTGTTTTTATTATATTTAAAAATCTATAATAATATACACTCTGTTTTAATAATATATATTTAAATAAAAATAAATTTTCGAAATATTTTTTTTTTTGAAATAAAAATAATTAATTTTCCAGAATATTATATTATATATTTTTAAAATCTATATAATAAATATTTAAAATCTAATAGTTTATAATTTTTCTTGAGTCTAATAAAATAATTTTTTTACCCTAACAAAACCTAATATACATACATTTTAAATAATAACAACCAATAACCAGTAAAAATCAGAATAAATAAACAAAATTAATAAATTTTGATACATACCTTTGATGAAGACCAACAAGCAACAATCAACAACCGACCTTGACTTGATAAACTTTACAAATTTTTTATCTTAAAAAAATAAATAAATAATATTATACTCATGAAACAAACAAATTAATTAAATTTATTTATATAATAAAATACTAAATACTTACTGTGTGAAGAAAAAAAAATGTTGAGAATAAAGGAATGGAGGAAGAAAATATGAAAATGTGAAATGGGTATTGAAGAAATGAGGTTGAGGTTGAAGATTAAATGTTTACAATAATAAATAAGGGAATGTATGAATTAATTTGATCTGGGAATATGTATCAGCTTCCGACGTGATCCACATGTGTGAAGCATTAATGTCAGTCAGCAGCGAATCTTGTCATTTCAATAAAGCAGTCTTGGAAAGATAATCCAATTTTCGACGCGGTTTCTAGAAAGGAAGTTAGTGACGTGGTAAACATGTGTGAGATAAGCGTGTCAGAAAACATTTTCATTTTTCCGACGTGGGTGCCAGGTTGGAAATTTCCGACGGGGGAAGCAAAAGAGAAGCTGACGTGTCTGACACTCAAACCAACTTTACGCATGCGTACAAGCCCAAAGGTACATTTTTGAATTCTCACGTAGTTTGCATGTGTGTATTTTGCGACGTGTAGATAACATGTGAACAAGTTTCATTAATTTTATCCTTACAGTTTGTGACGTTAAAATATAATGTGAATTTTCTCACTTGCATAACACGTGGGTATCGACAATGGTCATTTTTTTTTACACTATCATTCAATATTTTTCCCCCAAAATATTTTTATCTTTTGAAATATTTTATAGTAATCTGGTTTACAGGTCACTAATGTTTTTTTTTTTAATTTTAAATTTTCCGGTCTCAATTATTATTTGTTTTAATTTTATATTATTATTTTTTTAGTGACTTTGTTTTCACGTCACTAATACAATTTTTAGTGATGTGATTTTCGTATGGGTTTAAATAAGTGAAAAAACGGTGTATTCTTTGTAGTAGAAATCTTTAATTGAAACCGATGAAGTCAACTAAATTTATAAAAAAAAATTTATTAAAAATTATATAATATGTGGACAAGTTTCATCCTAACCTAATTATTTGGGAATTCTACCATTGAGTCACAACTCCCCTAAACTAATTGTTAACGAAGTCTATAAGTCTATTACTAATCGAGTCACAACTTTTTAGTCTGTCTTTCTCTTTGGTAGTTGGAGCAGTCCTTGTCCTATGAGTGAGACTATAGGAATTTTTTTAATCATATAATTATAGTAATAAATTACACGATTATCATCAATTAAATGGACATCTTGATACTTAGCAATATTATTATTTGCTTTTATAATTTTTTTATGGGAACAAACCCTTGACGTGATTACATGAATATGAATGAACATGAATATGAATGAACATGAACAAATACACAACACACCAACAACCAAAAATATGATAAATAGTGCCATTGTTTAATTTGTTATTTTTTATTTTTTATGTATTAATATCTTAAAAGTGGTGTTACTCATGGTGCATTATTATTATTATTATTATTATTATTATTATTATTATTATTATTATTATTATTAAATTGATAAGGTTATATCGTTATTTAAAATGTTTTGTATAGACTCTTGAAAATATTTTAAGATGGTTGTTCGTTGTACTCTATACATTTCTCTCAAATTTTATAAATATATGAAAATACATTTATTTAGAAATTAACTTCTAAAGATTAAGTATGTAAATGGGATAGGGAGGGGCTGAGAATTTTTATTTTTTCCAAAATTAAATGAATTCCCAAACAATCTTTATTTTCCGACTTAGATTCTAAAGGAAATGGAAAATTAAAATTAAAATTTATTACAAATGGATTCATGTTAGGTTTGAATATCCCGTTTCGCTATTATCCATTAAAAATCAATTTTTTTAATTAATATATTTATTTTTTCCAAAACAAGTTATATTATAAATAATAAAATAAAACAACTAAAATAACCCAAATAATTCAGAGATGCATATCTGAAAGTAGCCCAAATAATTCAAAGCAGAAACAGAGACAATATGAGAAAGATCTAGAAATAAAATTAACTTGACATTAAATTAAAACAATAAACATTACATAGATAGTTGTTAACATAAATTTAACGTTATATATCATTATAAACGAGTAGTTTAGGACGTTGCAACATATTGATAATATCATCAGTGGATCTTTCAATCTTCGCATCCACTTCAATCAGACTCTTTGATGCGTAAAGATAAAATGTACTCCACATGAACTGTAAATCTTCATTCGTCTTCAATTCAAAGTTGGTGAAATGTGTCTTTCCTTCGTTGTTGAGCGATGGTGAATGATACTCGAGCCTGACAATTACTCATTGAACTACACAAATGCAATATGGGAATATGCATTCATTATCTTATTGTTGTGTGTTTTATAGAAACCATGGGTTGAGAGACATCCTATTTATACAATTATTGGATCACTTTGGACCTTAGAAACCTTATCATGGCATCAAGTCACTTTTCGGAGATATATCTCTGGTTATACCTGCTTTATCATCCTTCATCACACTATCGTCATCATATTGGAGCCTTTTCTAGTTATTGCACACTTCATCCATACGTATCGGGGTATTAAGCTTCATCTTTTTTAAATGAGACAAGCACATAGAAGACCATACATTTTCCTAAGTGTACATCCACACTTCGAACATTCCAAACTTTTCTTCTATACTCGCTTCACTTTGTGAAAAATGAAATTCAATCCCGTCCTAGACACTACAAGAAAAACACGTTTTAGCTACAAAACTTTAGTGTCGTCCCCGACTCCGACACTACTATCGTTGACTTAACGTCAGAAATAGCCGTCGCTAATGGTAAAAACTAGTTGTCTTGATTGTTTTAATAGATCATAATAATTAGTGTCGCTCGCCGCCGACGTTAAATATGAATTTATTATTTTTATTTACAAGAATTCTTTTATTAGAATATCAGAGACTACTTGGACCGATGCTAATGTATGGTTGATTTTATATATTTATTTATTTATCTTAGAGACAACTCTATGAGACGCTAATTTAGGTGCGAAAATAATCCATTTTCTCCCACAAATTTTGTTGCCTACTTTATTTTAAGATTTAAATAATTTTTTATGATAGCGGTAATTTTAGACAACGCTGATATTTATGCCAAAAGTTTTAAACTTAATATTGAATAGAGAATGTTTTATTTGAATTTGTGTTCTAACATGATAATGCTCTGACCAAAAGTTGTTTGTATTTCTTTACGTTGGTTTTCGAGCATTTGGTTCACGATGTCCAACTCGTTATAGAAACTACCCTTACTATCACCCAATCATTTCTTCAGAGTCGGATGTGCACATTCGACTCTGTCAATTGTTGTATTGGCGATGTATCTAACCTGATCGATCATGGTATAAACAATCTTCTCTTTTACTTAGTCCATAATAGTACTCTCAAAGTAGTTCAAGAAATTTTGATATCTGACGCACAAACACACTCCTAAAATACATTATAGATGCATCATATAAGTCTTCTATGGATACATTTAATATACCATTACATGCATCAATTATTTTTCCAACACCACACTAGGTTTGACCATTTTTCTGTCTCCACTCTTGATCTGTTTGGTGCCTACCGGTAGTTTGAACCAGCTTCTCATATTTTTGTTATGTTATATCGACAAAGTAATAGGTAGGATGTAGGAAATACTTTTACAACTAAATTCATCAGTGTGGTGTCTCGATCGATGACGATTACATTCAACATGTTTTCTTGGCCATTGACCAAAGTCTTGCACAATTCCAAAAATGCAAATCCTATTGAAAATGTCTTCTCCGTAAAAATAACACTAATAATTTCCAGAACCAGAAGCCTATATTTGTTGGTCATATACATTCAATCAATTATGAAAACAATGAGAAATGTGTTGAACAACTTCATACTTTCGGAATGAGTTCAGAATATGTCATGAACTGTGACTTTATCAACCAAAAGCTTCAAAAGTTGTTGCATTTTGGTTCTTAGACCTCTTATATGTGTTGTCGATAACGCGCATTATATAACATCTTAATATTTGAAACACTTTCAGGTTTTTTCCGTTTCAAATTTGCAAGTATGTTTTTCAGTGCCACCCTAATTAAAAACATGTTTGAAATAATCTTCTTCTCCTCCGAATTAATGACATACAATAGGATTATCAACTAGCTCGGTTTACAAGGCACGATTATGTAAACACGAAATAACATTAAATTTCCATGTATCATCCACTTTACGGTACCCGTACAATTTAAATGGACACTCATATTTTCTCGATCTAGTGTCATCACGTTTCAACTTCCGAATCGGTTGAACATATGTGCCACTTCTCTTGCATTTCATGGTTACAAATGCTTGCCTTCTATTAGAACCATTGTCGGACCTTCCGATTACAATTCCAAACTCCAATTTCAGGGACTCCATGTAGACCAACATCTAATGTTATTTTTATTCAAGCTTTATGTTCACGAGCAGGAAATAATTGTTCATTTTTAATTTGTTGACCAACATCTAACTTGACATTAGCCGATCTAGCACCCGATTTAACATCATCCTTCACCTCATCCACTTTAACATCATCATTCACTTCATCTGGTTTTACATCATTATTCACAAAAACTTTGGGAAAAATCTCTGAGTGCACCATATCTAATACAAATCAAAACAAAAAACGATTAAAAAATTCACAGTAACAGGCAACTTTGTAGATGCATCTCTGAAATAGATAATAGGTGAATTCAGATATGTATTTCCGAACGTAACGTTCATTTTTCTGCTCAAGAACAAGATTAATGCAAGTAATGAGGTATGAAATGTGAAAGAGATGATCATATAATTTCCCGCTTGAGATTTCGAGAGATGCATCTCCGAACAAGATTATTGAATGATTAAATAATAAATCATCTTAATGAAAGTCTTATTTGAATGGTTTCATAAGTCTTTTTGGTGATGCATATGCAAATTCATCCTAGAAATCTTCACAAATATATCTCCGAAATAAATTTTAACAAAAATAAATTTTGATACGTCCGAAAATATATTTTAAAAAGGGTATTTGTGCATTTGTTTAATACATGTTCATGAATCCATCGTCAGTCGTCACTACTATGCATCCTCTTGTGATCTATCATCTCAGCCAACGCTCGACAATTCAGTTTCATTTCACTACGGTCATGATTGTGTTCCTTAACAATTTTCAATGGTGAGTACTTATTTACCCATCAAATAAATATGGGTAAAGTTAACCATCTTAGTTGTAGAATGTGAATAGTCATAATGTATTATATATTTTTGTTGTTACTAAAAAAATCATTTTTATTATTAGTCATTTATTTCATGTAACTGCAATTTAACCCTTTCTGCATTAATGATTTTTCAACTGTAACTTTGTTTTATCTCATGAAATTTCTAGATACAAGTCCATACACATTTCCTTGTCTATTTTTAAATAAATTTATGTTTTTATTTTTGACAATAAAATATCAATTACTATCATAACTTAATTTTCTCCAAATTTCACATTTTATTTATTCGTATCATGTTTCAATTTTCTAACAATGTTTTATTTTAAATATTGAACTAATGACAATTTTTAAAATTTTTAAAAAAATACTCTTATTAGTTGGTTAACTGAAAAATAATAATTGATTTCCATAAATTAATTAGTAAACATTCGGTGTCTCTTGGTGTAGCTCTGTTTTAAATAGAAAATGATTCTGATGATAAGCTTATTTGTATAAGGTTTGTCCAAGCCACCTCACTTTTTTCTATCAAAACAAAACAAATAAATATATAAAAAACACTATTTAGTTCAATTCGAATAAAATTTGTTTATTTAAATCGAGTATGAAAATGAAAATTATAATATTTAAAAATAGTTTAAAATTATAGAACATACATATTTTCATTATAATACATAATCAATTCGAATAAAGTTTATTTCATCTCGAATCCATTATACTTAATCTAATGTATGAAACCAATTCACATAAAAAACAAAATCGTATGGATCCATCGTTGATGAGATCCAATACATCTTGAGCGCCAAACAACACACGCATCTGAATTATCAAAAGATTTCAGTTCTTGTCATTGAATACTGAAAATTTGGTGCTCAGACTACCGTCTCTGTTCATCTTCAACCTTGAGCAAGTCACTCAGATCTTACCAAACACAGTGTTTCCTAATCTCACAGAAAAAAAAGTGATTTTTTTATGATTTCGTTCAAGATTCAACACGAATTCAAGAAACAAAATCAATCACATAACGTCTCACCGTTTCACTTGTGTTTCCCGTGTTTCCCCGTGGATCTGAATCAGAGTTCTAGATACCAATTGTTAGTGAACAATGTGATTAATACAATAAGAATGAGATAATATATTTATTACTCTGTAATGACGGCTACAAAGAAAGATTGATAGATGACAACTACCATTTGTCAATTCATACACAAATATTAGGGTCAATAGACAACATACTAAAATACTAAATTATCCTTCAATAGGATCCGGTGAACCAATTTTTCGAAATTAAAATTGCTTGTGATCGACAATGTCACAAATTAGATTAAATATTCTTACGTTGATTTCAATTGAAGATGGTTTTTTAAAGAATCTTGATTTTGATCAGATTATTGGTGATTTTGCAGTAAAAAGTGTTAGAAGGATGATATTCAAAGATTAATAGTTGGATAACCTGAGAATTGATTTGGTGTGATATTTTATTGTAATTTTGATTTGATGTAATATTAATATAAATTTTTATTGTGATTGATTTGTTGTAATATTAATATATAATTATGGTTAAGTCTAGGATGAAGAAATTATTAAGTCCCTCACCGGATGAGGGACATAAAAATAACCATAAGATCAAACTAATGCTTCAGATTTAATTGAATAAAGATTGAGAACACATATCCACATGTAATTTATTTTTTATAATATTTTCTTATTTTCAGTAAAATTTTAAAATAAATTAAAATTGGTTTTAAAAAATATATTGATTTAAAGAAAAATCAATTTTAATTTATTTTAAAATTTTACTAAAAATAAGAAAATAATGTATAAAATAAATTACATGTAGATAGTTTCATGTGTTTTCACTCTTTGTTTCATTAAATCTGAAGTATTAGTTTGATTTTATGGTTATTTTTATGTCACTTATCAATGAGGGACTTAATAGATCTCTCATCGTAGACTTAACCTATAATTATAACTATTCTTTTATTCATAATTTTATTATAATTATAACTATATAATTGTTTTTTTATATATTAATAATAAATTTATATAACGGTGAGGCGTTATGTGATTGATTTTATTGTGATTGATTTGGTGTGATATTCAAGATTCAACATGAATTCAATAAAATTACATAAAATCAATTATAATAAATATATAATTATAACTATTTTTTTCTTCATAATTTTATTGTAATTTTGAATTGGTATAATATTAATATAAATTTTTACTTTTTTTATAATTATATATTTATAATTATATGACTTATAAACTTAATAAGAAGAATTATTAATTAAAAAAATACTAAATTTATAATTTCGATAGGATACTTAAAACCTGCGAGACAGTTCTGATAATATAAAATATATTAAGAATAAAAAACTTCTCTAAATATAATAAAAACAATAAAAATGAATAAACATAAAAGTGGAGTAAAAAGTATGCAAAATTAAAAAATGTAATATAAAGAAACATTGGAAGGATCGCTGTTAAATGTTTGTTTTCAATGCATATGAAATTTTTACAGTGATATCGTGTAACTGCAAATTACCCTATGATGTTGTGATCATTAATGCATTTAAATAGGAGTGAATTTGTAATTATAAAAAATTTATTGTCATAATTTAAAATTTTATATTTTTAAATAAAAGATGAGTGATAAATCTCTTGACCAGTATATTTATGACAACTCATATGGATACCTATCATTTTTTATGGGTAAAGAAGTAGGCACCATTTTCAATATATGGTGTATATCGCCATAAGCCTTCGCAACCAATGGGTCTTTGAAACTCTTCCATCTAATACATCATGACTTTTAACTTATTTTATTTTATAAAAAAAAAAAAAACTTAGAAGAGAGAGATAAAGATAAGTGACTTCCGGCAATTAAAATTCCATAATTGCTTGGTTTGGTTCAATTATCACTTTCATCATGTAAAACAGTAAATAAATTTATTATAAAAAAATTAATATTTTATGAACAAATTATTTGTATTTAATATTTTTGATTTAAATAAAATTATATTAATAATACTAACGTTAGAGAAAATTTTAACTTTTATTTATAATATTGATTCAAATTTAACTTTCCTAATTATAATAATAATAATTACATGAGGTAGTATACTTTTATGGTCTACCAAAGCCAAATCTCTTAACCTATAAATAGCACCATTCCTTTGAACTTATTTCATGCACAAGCAAACATTTCTTTTTAAATCCTCTCATCCATTCCTATATACATAGCTCTCCCCATATTCAATTGTTGTATTGTATACTTTTTATTCCTTTTCTTTTTCTCTTGTTTGTACATGCCAAAGAATTATCATGCAATCAAACACCATACCCTCATGTCTGAAACCATTATATTGGAACCACTAATAAACTATCAACCCTAGATTCTTCTTCTTTCCATGATATTTCCATTAAGGTTACTATGGACCAAGCTATTGAAGCATACAAACTTGTGTCAACCATGGATTTGAATAATTTCAAAGACAATAGAGCCAAGTCTGCATGGGAAGATTGTTTAGAGCTTTATGAGGATACCATCTATCAACTTAATCGCTCCATAAACTCAAACAATTTAAATGACAAATTAACTTGGCAAAGTGCTTCCATTACCAATCATCATACTTGCCTAAATGGTTTCATTGATTTCAACCTTCCTTCTCACTTAAACTACTTCCCTTCCATCTTAACCAACTTTACTAAATTGCTTAGCAATTCACTGTCCATCAGCAACACCCTAGCTTCTTCATCATCGTTGTCCAGCACAAAACAAAATGGTAGAAGAAGATTGTTATAAGATGAAAGTGTTGATATTGTGGTGGCACGAGATGGAAGTGGAAACTATAAGCCAAGTGAGCATGGAGTTGAATATGAAAATTCATCTGATAGCAACCTTCTCCCGCTATTTAGTTTTAGTATTTGGTGAAGGAAAAAGAAGCTAGAGTAAAGTTAGTTAAGATGGAAGGAAAGTAGTTTAAGTGGGAGGGAAGATTGAAATCAATGAAACCATTTAGGCAAGTATGATGATTGGTAATGGAAGCACTTTGCCAAGTTAATTTGTCATTTAAATTGTTTGAGTTTATGGAGCGATTAAGTTGATAGATGGTATCCTCATAAGGCTCTAAACAATCTTCCCATGCAGACTTGGCTCTATTGTCTTTGAAATTATGCAAATCCATGATTGACACAAGTTTGTAAGCTTCAATAGCTCGGTTCATGGTAACCTTTAAGGGAAACATCATGGAAGGAAATAGAATCTAGGGTTGATATTATTGTATTAGAGGTTCAAATGTAATGGTTACTCACATGAGGGTATGGTGTTTGGTTACATGATAATTCTTTGGCATGCACAAACAAGAGAAAAAGAAAAGAGAAAGTATACAATGCAACAATTGAATATAAGTGAATATGATTAATCGGTAGCTATATGGGTATAGAAATGGATTAGAGGACTTAGAAGTATTTGGTTTTGAATGAAAATAAAGTGCAAAGGAATGGTGCAATATATAGGTCAAGAAATTTAGATTTGGTAGGCCATAAAGACATACCTAATTTGTGGGAATTTAAGCTTAAGATAAATAAATTACATTTCCCAAAGTTATTTGATGGGCCATGTGCTAAGTTCACGTACAAAAAATACTACACAGTATTCTTTAACAAAAACAATTTTAGCATTTAGTTTATATAATATGTATGAAATTTATTAAATGAAGATGGATGAAACACATAAGAGGATCTTCTTTTTACTCATGGTGAGAACAAGAATATTTATTAGATTTGACAAGAAATAAACTACTTCTAAGGAGATTATTACACGACTTCTAATATTTCACATATGCGAAAGTCGAACCAAAGCTCAAGAATGATGTTGGACGATTGCCATTATTAATATTCAAGTGTTTCAATGCCTTACATATGTGTTAGGTGATGATGTCACTCATGTTTATCACTTATTAATTATTTTTGGGTTTCATTCTTTGTATGGTTTCCTATCTGAGTTTGGAGGTTGAAACTCATTATTAAAACATATATTGAGCATTATGTAGAGAACAAAAATGATATATGATATTTGTAACAAAATAAGAACACTAGTTTCTTCCCATAACATGTCAAGGAAAGGATATGAACAGGTGGTCGGTTTTTATGAGTGTTTTTTCATTGCTCAATTTTGATATTTGCTTCTTTGTATGATAAAAGATGGAGAACACTATGATTATTTAGTAGCATACAATTATAGACTGACTTATGAAATAAAATTGGTTTGTCTCATATCTTTTAGATTTTGATGAAAAAAAGTATTTAAAGAACAATTGGGTATACTAATATTTATTCAAATGTGCAGAACCATAGACTAAAATTTCATATAAAACCCAAGTATCGGTTCTGACTATGAACATCTAAAAAGAAGCTTGAAGACCAGAATCAGATAAAGTCAACTTCTGAAGATGTCAACGTCTGAAGGTCGGAGTCTGAAGAAGTTAACTTCTGAAGACCATACTTTGAAGAAGTCTACTTCTGATGATCAAAATATGAGTAAGTTAAAGCACGTGGACAAAGGTGACTCTGATGGCTCACTATCAACCTATGAGTCTCCCTGTCTACGTGTAGACCTAAGCTTTACTTCTTTCCTAGAGTCTATTGAGATACAATTGATAATTCCTATTGCTGCAAAGAAATTTCAAACAAGATTTCAATGTCAGTATCCATATGAAGAAACATCTTAATGTCTCTATTCAAGCTTGTCAAAGACTCTATTATGATATCGGATCTACAATGAATTTTTTCCTTCTCTATTTAAGGAGCTAAAGACTTGAATAAAAAATACCAATTGATACTCAAAGAGGAGTTACTTTGTCAAAATAAAAGCACGAAATGAATTTAGGATTTCTTATCCTTGTATATCTTAGAAATCCATATCTTAAAAGAGTATATTTGCATTGTATTCTTTATACACCTCTGATTGTATATCAGGTGTTGATCTTACCTGGTCAGGAGGGCCTTCCAAGGACTTGATGAGTGAGCCAGAGAAATGGAATGAGAAAGGGGGTGTACCTGCAAAGCACTCCAATGCTTAAGTCAGAAGAGGTACAGAATGTTAAGGTTAATTCAGAGTGAGTTAGAATACCTGACCCTTTGCCAAGAAAGGGTATTTATAATGAGCCCTCAGCGCTGGGCCAAGGCCCCTCAATGGGCTTAATCTGGCTAGGCCCAAGGAGGAGCTGCCAAGGGACGCGTAAGAAGCGTGAAGACCTAAACCAAAGGTCTGCCCCCTGGTCCAACTGCCCCTATCTTTCAGGAGACAATGAAGGGCAGTTGGGTGCCGTGGCAGATGAGCTGGCAGACATGATCTTTGCCCGTCATCAGGTGTATGCCCGTCATATGAGCAGGTGATTTATAAAGGAGGTTCACCTGCTCGGACACATGGGTCTCTGCCCGACATGTATTGGGGTGTGCCCCTGTATGATATTACGACAGAGGTTCACCTGCTCGAACACGTGGGCCTTTGCCCGACGTGTATTGGGCCGTGCCCTGCATTACATCACGGCCCAGTCCGGAACAGGAGCCCCCCAAGTCGAGTCTCTGAGTCAGAGTGATGACTTGTATTGCAACCGGGGTACTCGGGCGTATGGCCGGGAAGATTACAGTAGAACTGCCCGCAACATCCCTTTCTCTCTGGACACTTGATACTCAGACAGCGTCGGGGATGAAAAGTCATCGACGGGCACGTGCTGTTCTTGTAGAGGTCGAGGACTTCGTACGGGGACGGGAAGTTCTGAGGAGTCGGGGAGGTGGATAGCTGCCCCGACGTCGCTTCAGTTCCCTTATGGATTGACGTGCTTCAATATTAATGGCGTCGCTTCGTTTAGTGTGCAAACGGCGGCGTAGGCAGTAGGCAATGATGACCTAGCGCGTTGGCCCACGCGCCTGGGACTATAAAAGGAAGTTAAGTGACTTCATTTTCACTTTTTTGCTCATACGTTCACCGGAAGCTCTGACGAATTTCCCTGTGTCTGCCCGTCTTGCTGCCTGAATCGCCGCCTTTGCTCGTGCGCCACCGTCTCTCTCTTGATTCCAACTATGTCAGGTGCCATTTTTGCTTCTTTAATCTTTTATTTTCCACTTTTTCGTGTTAAATGTGTGCGAATGTATGTTATATTTGTAGTAGGTTGGTTAGATTTGACTTAGGAATAGTGAAATAGATTGTAGATGGAAAAAATAGGGTTAGGTTTAGACTGTCCCGGGCAGGAATTTCATGCGTCGGGCAAAATTTGCATAAGTATATATGAGATTTTTGCCCGGTCCATAAGAACGTGTGTATTCCTGCACCGAACACGCGTGTATTCCTGTGACCGTTGCTTCTACGCCCTTTCACTTGACCTGCGGTGGAAGGGTGGATTTGATATGACGTCGAATTCACTCTTTCTGTCTGCGTTTCAGGTGCAACCGGGCGTTTACGACCGAGGAGAGAAGACTCCAGGCCATCGTCCGAAGATGCGGCCATTACTCGTTTACCCGTCGGGGATGGGAGTGCCAGGGATGGCACTGAACATGCCTCATCATCCGGGCAGAATGACCTCTCCTGGGTTGCGGATGAACCTTTGGACGAGGAGTCCTACTTTTGTGACGAGGCGATCCCTGCTTATGCCGTGGTGGAGGATAGAAGCCGGGAAGATCCTGAGAACTGGCAGTGCCACGCTCCCAAAGAGGCAGACCGAATATGTCATCATTTCCCGGGGAAGCAGTTCGCGATGTACGAGTTCGCTTTCCGGGAGGCGGGGATCAGGCTGCCCTTCAATTCATTTCAAATGTCCATCTTCAAGTGGCTTCGGCTGGCGCCGTCTCAGTTACACCCCAACGCCCTTGCTTTCATGCGGGCGTTCGAGTTGGTCTGCCGCTTCCTCGGCATTGGGTGCACTCGTGCCCTTTTCTTCCACGTCTTCCACCTCCAGCGGTCCGGTCTTCGTGGGCGACACAGCTGGGTTTCCTTTAAGCAGCCCGTGCGTCTGTTCAAGACATATGTGGATTCTGCCCGTCACTTTAAGGGTCGGTGGTATGTGGTGAGACCGATCACCCGTGCCGCCCTGCACTCCCTCTACTACTACAAACGGGAAGCAAATGGGGAGGAGAAATTGATGTCAAAGGTACCGCTGAGGTGGAAGCGTGATCATTTCGACCTCACCACCGCCCATTATAGGATTAAATTCGTAATGCTCGGTGTCGAGGATAGGCTCGCATATAAGAAGTTGGTTGAATATGTGAGGAGCTTCAATCTGGCGGTCTGGACGGATCGACAGGGCGTGCCTTACCTTGACGAGGCTGGAATGCCGATTACCGAGGCCCGTATCATTAACACAAAAGCTTTGCTCGAGTGTAGGACCGAGGAGAAGGCCTTGGAATTATTGAGTAGGTGTTTTACTTGTTCTTATTTTTGTCTATGTCTTCGCCCGCTAATGTTTATGTGCTTTGTTTTGCAGGTTTTATGCCCACTGCGCGTGACCGAGTCCTCAAGCTGGCCAACCAGGTTGGTGCGCCGGACAGGGTTCCCAAGAAGAAGAAGAAAACTATGCCTCGTGCTCAGGTGGTAGCTGAAAACTCTGGGGTTGGGACCTCGAACACAGCGAGTCCGGTGCCCTCCTCTCCTCCTCGGGCGTCTACAATCAACATACTCGACAGCCCGCCTCTATCAGCCTCCCCTCTCCACAAGCGGAAGCGTCCGGAGGAGACTCTTTCGAGGTCGACCCTGGGGGGGAGCGGGAGTCCGGGCGGACCTGGCAGCTACCTATTGCCCCCTTGTTACGTGGAGCGGTCCTTCTTCAAAGCCGAGGATGCGATCGCGGTGCCAGCGCTCGAAGTGAGGGCTATTCTGAACCAAGAGGCTGGTGTCCGGCGTAAGGAGCTGGCGAGGGACTTGGCCGCTGTCATCCGGGTGATGGAAACGGCCATGGTCTTGACTGATACTTCGGTTTCTACTACTTCACTGGAAGACGCTCTCTTGCAGGTCCGGTCTGAGAAGGACAAGCTGTCCAAGGACTTGTCGGACTACAAGGAGGAGCACCAGCTTTAGGAGGGGCTGAAGAAAAAGCTGGAGGAGGTTGAGAAGGAGCGGGATCAGCTGAGGGCGGCCAAGGTGATTTTGGAGGAACAAATAGTCGGGCATCAGAAGGTGGTTGAGGAGAATGCTGGATTGCAAACTCAGCTCGCTTCACTCGAGGATAAGGTCCGTCCGTTGGCTGATGAGACCGAGGATGAGCTCGCTCTTGGTTCCCGTGGTGAGCTGCTGGGGCACATTCGCTCCCTCAATCAGGACCTCGTGGCTGTGTTTAAGGAGGGTTTTGACAACGCCGTCGAGCAACTGCGGGTATTAAATCCCGAATTGGTGATGGAGGGGTCAGCCCATAACTACTGTGTCCAGGAGGGGGAGATAGTGTGCCCTTTTGAAGCCGAGGAGGAGCTGGGGGACGATGAGGGAGAGGAGGAGGTGGAAAATGTTGAGGAGGAGCTCCGGGCGGAGTCTTGAAGAATTTTTTGATCTGTTGTTTATATGGCCTGTGTGCCTTTTTTATGTATGGCCTGCGTGCCTTTTATGTATTTTGGCCTTCGGGCGTATGTATTCTAGCCTTCGGGCGTACTTGGCCTTGGCCGTTTGCTTTAATATATGAATGTTATTTTTGATCATTCTTCTTGCTCGGTTATTTACCATGTTTTTATATTCATGAACTGTTGTTTTCTGCTCGACCAAGTAGTCTCCTCGGTTTAGGGAACCGATGAGGTGTCAGGCGTCGTGCCCGTTTGGATCGAAGACCGGGTTCGATGTTCGGGACTCCGGCTCCGAGGCTTGGGCTTTCCCATCGCGAGCTGGGCGCCCTGCCGGTCTCGGTACTTCGACATTGGTGCTCGATTGAGATCCCAATCGTCGGGGAGGGTTGTGTTCGCTGGAGGGGTTGGTTCGTCCCCGGGTCGCGCGGTTCCTCTCTGTCGTTTTGGAGACGAAGAGCGTGGTCGTACCTCCCACGTCTCTCCGTGACATATTCAGCTATAATATTGTCTAAGTTTCTCTGCGTTCCATGGTCGAGCGAGTTCTTTGCCTTGTAGGTTTTCTAGGTAATAGGCCCCGTTGCTCGTCTTGTCGCGGACGCGGTAGGGGCCTTCCCAGTTGGCGGCCAGTTTACCCTCTCTTGGGTTTTTCTGGTTTCTTCTGAGGACCAGGCTGCCCACCTGGAACTCTCTTTTTATGACCTTCGCGTCGTGGCGTAAGGCTATTTTTTGTTCGAGGGATGTTTCTCTAAGGGCCGCTTCGGAGCGGACCTCGTCGACGAGGTCCAGTTCGGCTCTGAATGCCTCGTCGTTCAGTTCTTCGTCTAGGGGTTCTTCTATACGTCTCGTCGGTTCTCTTATTTCTACCGGGATGACTGCCTCGGTGCCGTAAGTTAGTCGGAATGGGGTCTCCCCGGTTGTGGAGTGGGGTGTTGTTCAGTAAGCCCATAGAACGCTATGTAACTCCTCGACCCACGCCATCTTCGCCTCACCGAGCCTGCGTTTGAGTCCGCACAAGATTACCCTGTTGGCCGCCTCTGCTTTCCCATTTGTCTGGGGATACTCGACGGATGTGAAATGTTGCTTAGTGCCTAAGCTCGCGACGAAGTCTTGGAATCCCCCGTCCGTGAATTGCGTTCCGTTGTCTGTGATGAGGACCTGGGGCACGCCGAACCGAGCGAGGATATTGCGTTTAAAGAATCGAAGAATGTTCTGTGCTGTTATTTTAGCCAACGCCTCTGCTTCGATCCACTTGGTAAAATAATCTACCCCGACGATGAGGTATTTATTCTGGTACGACCCGGTCACAAAAGGTCCGAGGATGTCCATACCCCACCATGCGAAAGGCTACGGAGAGGAGAGTGTTTTTAGCTCGTTTGGGGGTGCGAGGTGCATGTCGGCATGCCGTTGGCATTTGTCGCATTTTTTTACGTGTTCCTTGGAGTCATGTTGCATGGTCGGCCAGTAGTAGCCTGCCCGAAGGGCTTTTCGTGCGAGCGATCGCCCGCCGGGGTGTTGGGCGTTTATTCCTCGGTGTATTTCTCCTAGTATGTCGGAGACTTTCTCTTCCTCGACGCACTTGAGTAATGGGATGGAGAACCCCCTACGGTAGAGTTTCCCTTCGAGGAGGACGTACGAGCATGCCCTCCGTTTGGTGGTGGCCGCCTCCTTTGGGTCGACGGGAAGTTCGTCCTTCGTTAGGTAATTGTAGATAGGTGTCATCCAACAATGAGTATCCCCGATCGCGTTGACCTCGAACTGAGGAGGTGGTTTTTCGATGCTAGGTCGAGAAAGGATCTCTTGAATTACAGATTTGTTCCCGCCCTTCTTTCTCGTGCTAGCTAGCTTCGATAGGATGTCGGCCCATGTGTTGTGCTCGCGAGGCACGTGCTGTACTTCCCACTTCTCGAATTTTTCGAGTCTCTCTTTGACCAGGGCCAGGTATTCGACAAGGTTGTCGTTCTTGGTCTGGTACTCTCCTCGTACTTGTGATGCCACGAGCTGGGAGTCTGTTGATATTTTTACCTCCTTTGCTCCTAGGTCTTCAGCCAACCTCAGGCCGACGATGAAAGCCTCATATTCGGCTTGGTTTTTTGATATCGGGAAGGATAGTGCTAGTGAGACCTCGATCAGGATTCCGTCCTCATTCTCGAGGATGATTCCAGCTCCACTGCTCGTTGTGCTGGAGGCGCCGTCGACGAAGATCGTCCATTTGTGGGCGCCATCCGTCGGTGTCGGGCTGTGGGTCATTTCCGCGACAAAGTCGGCCAGTGCTTGGGCTTTTAAGGCCTTTCTGTTCTCATATTGTATATCGAATTCAGAGAGTTCCAGTGACCATTTGAGCATTCTGCCGGCCATATCCGGTCGTCCGAGCAGCTGTTTAATCGGCTGGTCGGTTCTTACTTTGACCGTGTGCGCGAGGAAGTAGTGGTGTAGCCTCCTCGCCGCATTTATGAGGGCCAGGGCGACCTTTTCAATTTGTTGGTATCTGAGTTCGGGACCTTGGAGCGCTTTGCTCGTAAAATAGATGGGTTTTTGTCCCTCATCAGTTTCCCTTATCAGGACGACGCTGACGGCCTCAGTTGCCACGGACAAATACAAGTATAAGGTCTCTTTTTCTAACGGTCGTGATAGGACCGGGGGTTCGGAGAGAACCTTCTTTAAATGGAGTAGTGCCCGTTCACATTCGTCGGTCCACTCGAAGCTGGCTTCCTTACGAAGGAGTCTGAAGAATGGCAGTGCATGCTGGGCGGATTTGGCAATGAAACGGGAGAGTGAGGCGAGCATTCCGTTGAGGGATTGGATTGATTTTTTGGTCCTCGGGGTTGGGAACTCTGAGAACGCCTGGCATTTGTCGGGGTTGGCCTCGATACCCCTTTCGGTGAGGTAGAACCCCAGGAATTTTCCTGCTCGTACTCCGAACGTGCATTTTTCAGGGTTAAACCTCATTTTGCACTGTCTTGCCTGCTCGAAAACTTTGTAGAGGTGTCGAGCGTGGTCGACTTCCTCGTGTGACTTGATGATCATGTCGTCCATGTATACCTCGAGCATGTCCCCTATTTCTTGCTTGAAGACTTTGTTCATCATGCGCTGGTATGTGGCCCCGGCGTTCTTGAGTCCGAACGACATTACATTGTAATAGTAATTTCCGGTCGGGGTCATGAACGCCGTGTGTCTCTTGTCCGTGTCCGACATAGGGATTTGATTATATCCACTATATGCGTCCATGAAGGACAGGAGTCTAAAACCTGCAGAATTGTCAACGAGCTTATCTATGTTAGGGAGAGGGAAAGCAACTTTGGGGCAGGCCCTATTAAGATCAGTATAATCAACACACATGCGCCATTTTCCATTATTTTTCTTAACGAGGACTACATTAGAGAGCCAGGTTGTGTACTGGGCTTCAGAAATAAAATTTGCCTCTAAGAGGTCTTTTACAGCTCGCTCGGCAGCCCCCGCCTTCTCGGGGGACTGCTTGCGCCTACGCTGTGCTATGGGCTTGACTGCCCGATCTAAAGCTAGCTGGTGGCACGCGATCTCAGGATCCAGGCCGGGCATCTCTGCGGCGTTCCATGCGAAGAGGTCGGAGTTCTCCTTGAGGCATGTCACGAGCTTCTCCCTTGTTTCCTCGGGCAATCCCTTGCCTACTTTTACTGTTCTTTCAGGATCGTCGCCCAGAGGGATGAGCTCGAACTCTCCGTCGGGGATCGGTCGGAACGGGTGTTCGGGAGACTTTTCCTCGGCGGGTTTCCATTCTTCAGTTTCGTCGCGGCCAATGCGGCAGTCGAGGTCGATGGCGTTGATTCCTCGGAGGGGAGGATCTTCGGTCTTGAGTTTTTTGCTGCTTTTTGTATTGACCATGACCTGTCCTTTTACTGCGGCGTCGTAGCATCGTCGGGTAGCCTCGATGTCACCGTGAATGGTGACTACGCGGCCTAGTTTGGTGTAGTATTTCATCTTTAGATGGACGGTGGATGGTACCGCGATGAGTTCGGTCAATGTCGGGCGGCCGAAGATGCAATTGTAGAGAGACGAGCAGTCTACGACCAAGAACTGGATTTTGATTTCCCTGGCCGTTTCCTGCTCCCCGAAGGTGACGAGGAGCTCGACATACCCCCACGGTCTTGTTGTGGCTCCATTGAATCCCTGGAGGTCGGATCCGACGTAGGGGGGCAGGTTGGTCTTGTCTAATTTCAGAGTCTTGAAGAGGTGGACGTACATGATATCCACCGAGCTGCCTTGATCGACCAGAATGCGCCTGACGTCGAACTGGGCCATCCTTGCCCTGATCAATAGTGGAATGCCCGAATTCGGGGAGCCGCCCGGAAGCTCTTCTAAAAAGAAGGATATTGGGTTGGATTTACCCCGATATTTTGTCAGCGTTGCCTTTTGTTCGGGCGCGGTCAGAAGGAGCTCGTCGAACTTGCATTTTACTGAGAGGGCGGCGGCCTCACCGTTAACCCCTCCGCCCGGTCGCGGTCAGGGAGGATGAAATCCTCTGGATGTGACACGCATAGGGCCACTTGATAGGGAGAGTTGTCGGGGGGTGTATCTTCCCGAGGTCTCTTCTTCTCTGACTCTTCGTGCTTGGGGACCTCGTTCCTCCTCGTATACTGTTTAAGATGCCCCTCTTGGATTAAAATCTCTATTGCATCTTTTAGGTGGACGCAGTCTTCGGTCACATGCCCGTGGCTCCTGTGGAACCTGCAGTACTTGGACTTGTCGGTGTGAGGCTTTGGTGCAGATGGTTTTGGGAACCTTACTCTGCCCTGTTTGAACTCGGAGTTGATGCACTCCGCGAGGATGCGCTCTCGGGGAGCTGTCAGTAAGGTATATACGCTGTATCGGCCCGCGGGGCATCTTCCTTCTCGAGGTTCGCGGGGCCTTTCTTCCCTTCGCTTGTCCCCGTTGCGACGGGGAATATTCGGGTCTTCACGCTTGGGGTGATCGGTATCTCCGATATTACGGCCGCTGCGGGCGTTGTGGGCCACCTGCTTCTCCTCGTATCTGATATAGGCTTGGGCCTTGTGCAAAAGTTCATTCAAGTTGCGGGGAGGCTCGATCCCGACGGCTCTGCTGAGTTTGCTGTCGGGCAAGAGCCCCCTCTCGAGGAGGTATTTCTTCATGTGTTCAGTAGTATCTACCTCGACAGCTTCCTGGTTGAATCGCTCGATGTACGAGCGTAGTGTTTCATTCTTTTTTTGTACTATGGCCTCGGGGTCACCTCTGTCTTGGGATGATGCCGGGAGGCTGTGAAATGCCTCGTGAACATGGATCTCATGACTCTCCAAGACGTGATGGATTCGGGGGACAAGCTCTTGTACCAGGCCATGGCCCCTTTTCTGAGGGTTGTTGAAAACAACCTGCATTTGAGGTGCCCGGTGATGTCATTGCGGTAGTCGAGCATCGCGTTAACGTTGTCGACGTGGTCGTCGGAGTCGGTAGTCCCGTCGTACACAGCTAGATTAGGAGGTTTCTCCATGCCTTTGGGGAGCGGGGCTTCCATTATTTCCCGTGACAGGGGACAATGCAGGTCTTCTTCGTCGCTCTTTAATGGAGAGAGTTCGTTGTGGTCGGGACTACGCTCGTGCCTCAGTGAGGCTCTAGATTGACCGTCGTCATGGCGGGCGCGTGTCCTGTTGACATGAAGTTCTGGGGAGCGACGCCCTCGTTTCTTCGTTGTTTCTGGACGTTGTTGTGTCCTCCTCTCCTGTTGAGGTCGGACCTCCTGTCGTTCAGCTTCTAGGGTCATGATTCTCTCGTGCTGCTGATAGAGCATATAACTGGCCTGGTTGAGGGCGTTCACCATGGCAATCATGGTGGCGTCTCCTTCGACGGGAACGGGGATGGGATTAAATGCCTCGGTCCCTTGGTTTTGAACGTGAGGGGGACCCCCGTTATTTTGAGGCTCTGGAGACGGAGTGGCTGGACGACCGTCTCGGGCGTCTGCTTCATGGAACTGTGGGCCGTCGTCCATAGTATAGTCGACGAGGGGACGGCTGCGCTCGCTAGGTTGTTCTCCGGCCATGTTGGAAGGACAGAAGTGAATGAGCTTTGATCTTCTGTTGATGAAGACGGGGATAGCTAGATTCCCACAGACGGCGCCACTGATCTTACCTGATCAGGAGGGCCTTCCAAGGACTTGATGAGTGGGCCAGAGAAATGGAATGAGAAAGGGGGTGTACCTGCAAAGCACTCCAATGCTTAAGTCAGAAGAGTTATAGAATGTTAAGGTTAATTCAGAGTGAGTTGAAATACCTGACCCTTTGCCAAGAAAGGGTATTTATAATGAGCCCCCAGCGCTGGGCCAAGACCCCTCAATGGGCTTAATCTGGCTAGGCCCAAGGAGGAGCTGCCAAGGGACGCGTAAGAAGCGTGAAGACCTAGACCAAAGGTCTGCCCCCTGGTCCAACTACCCCTATCTTTCAGGAGACAATGAAGGGCAGTTGGGTGGCGTGGTAGATGAGCTGGCAGACATGATCTTTGCCCGTCATCAGGTGTATGCCCGTCATATGAGCAGGTGATTTATAAAGGAGGTTCACCTGCTCGGACACATGGGTCTCTGCCCGACATGTATTGGGGTGTGCCCCTGTATGATATTACGGCAGAGGTTCACCTGCTCGAACACGTGGGCCTTTGCCCGACGTGTATTGGGCCGTGCCCTGCATTACATCACGGCCCAGTCCGGAACAGGTGTATTTTCCCAAAAAAATCATTTATACGCTAGAGAGAGATTGTTAGAAGTGTCTTACTAATTGTTTGAGAAATTGAAGTCTCTTACTTATGTGCTCGAGAATATAAGTTTATTGTTTGTATGCTTAAGCATTGAAAGTCTCTTGCTTGTGTGTTTAAGCATATAAGTCTCTTACTTTAGTGTTTGAGCATTAGAAGTCTCTTGCTTGCGTGCTTGAGCAAATTGTAATCTTACGTGATTATAGCTAAAATCTCTTGTAAGTACAAGGGGTCTGGATTACTCTAAAGTTGAGAGAGGAACCAATATAAAATTATGTGTTACTCTTCTTTCTTTCATTTCATATTTGATGTCAACCTCTAATTGTTTTAGATTTTACCTTTGTGTTTAGAATCTGACCAAAGAGTTTAAGAAAAAATAAAAAGTAAACACAATTAAATCCCCATTCTTTTGTTTTTCTCACCTTCATAGACTTACAGTGAAGTTTATAGAATTGGATTTTCGAATTTCGAAAGTGAAATTCCAAATGATTTTTTATAAAATTAGGGTGATTCACTTACAAAGTGTTAAAGTTTGTGTATTTTGGGGGCATCCGGAGATGCATGTTTATAATATGGGAAGGGAAAATTGAGTTGTCAGTGTGTTCACCCTTATCCCATGAGATGAATAAAGTAATCATCATAAAAATTATATATAAAAGTAATGGTGCTCGAAGATGTTACAATTCTCCAACATAACCATCAAACATACTAAGTGTATCATCCCAGGTGGTAAACAAGTGGTTAGTGAATCCAAATGTATATTTAAGTCATTCTCGAATAATAAATTTAAAACTATGTTCAGTTTGCAATTCAAATTTTTGTTAATCATTTTGTGTGATTTAACCTTTTTTGTTTGACTCAATTAATTTGGTAGAATTTACTAATTATATGATTTCGTCAATGATTATGAATATATATATATATATATATATATATATATATATATATATATATATATATATATATATATATATATAGTTAATAGTCATTTAACTCCTGCAATATAGGCGTGTTTTGATTTACCCCCTTTAAAAAATAAATTTTGGATTACCCCTTTGAAATTTTAAAATTCTAAGTCTTTTTCCCCATAGGTGGAAAAATTATCCCCTGTATTTTTTTTTAATTTATCTCCTTGGTTTTTACACGGTTAGGGGGTTGTCCAAATATTTCAGGGGGATAATCCAAAATTTATTTTTTAAAGGGGGGGGGGGGTAAATCAAAACTCGCCTATATTGCAAGGGATAAATGACTATTAACTATATATATATATATATATATATATATATATATATATATATATATATATATATATATATATATATATATATATATATTAGATGCAAATGCAGGTGGCTGGAACATGTTGTATGATTGTCTCTCATCTTTGGACAGAGAGCATGACATGTATAAGGAAATTAATGGTTTTTTAGGAGAAAAATATCTATCATTGATTTTGGGAAACTTAAAGCCTAATGTGTCAACTGAAACGTACCTGGGTAATTTTAATGTGGAAAGTAGTTTCAAGCATTCCACATTCCCCCTAATAACAATCAGCAAAACGCTTAAGGAGTTATCTTCTCCTTCACGTGCTAATGTGCTAGATTCCTCATCTCTTTCTTATTTTTGGAGCGTTTTCATGTAATCAAATAGAGGGTAATGGGCCTCATACCCGAGTCTAGTTAAGAAATCCTCCTACTCTCATTTTGGGTCATTTTCTTGTTTAGGCTAAGTTGTTAACAACTTAAGTCCCCCTATCTTTTGCACCACCCAATAAAATTTAATCTACACCACTCCTCATATTTTGAATGAATTTTTTTGGTGGATCCTGTTTTCTCTCATTCAAGGGGTACATCCAAAGGAATATTTTGGCGAAAAATCAAGACTCTGGCCTCTCTCCACTTGATTTAAGGAGTGATTTTTATATGGTTATTCAAAAGCTTATTTTTTGCTTACAACTATTCCAGCAACTACACAGTTATCTTCTTAGTCATATTTTCTCTGTAGTGTGGAGAATGCAGGTGTACCAAATGTTGGATGGGTGTCATACTCTTCCACTAGACTGGCTCTTGAGCACCCCTTTTCAAGACCCTCTCCAAGTAATTGTTGGATTCGGGTATTCATAGTCCTCAAACTTCTATTGATTTTTCCATGCAGGATAGTGTTCCCCGATCTATTCTTAAGGGAGGCTTGAGTTCCCAAGGTGTTAACTTGTCTATTCTTAAGGAAGCCTATGATGCATGGGGTCTTTTCCACTATTTTTCAGTGGAGGATCGTGATTGTCTTATCTCTCCTATCATACTCATTAAAAGTTACTAGGATGTAACTTTGTGTGATGGATATAAGAGTTCTAACCCTGACGATTTCAATTTCTTATATTTGGGAGGTTCAAACACAATCATATTCTCATTCTTAAGGATGATAGTAGGATTGTGTTTGAGAAATTTTATTTTTTTGCTTCTCTTCCTCGTGGTTTTTCCTCCTTTTTTGTAACCTTGATTCCAAAGTTTGACTCCCCTTCTCAAATGGCGACTTTCGATCTATCTCCTAGGTAGGGGCTCTTTATAAATTCCTAATTAAAGTCTTTGTGGGTAGGTTTTTTGGTGTAATGGACATACTTATTTCTTCTAACCATCCAACATTCCTTAAAGGTATGCTTCTAGTTAATGAGGTTGTTGTTGTGATGAGTTAGTAGACCTAGCTAATAAGAGTGGAAAATCTTGTTTCATTTTTAAAGTGGAATTATGTAAGGATTATAACTCGGTAAGTTAGTTCTTTCTAGACTATAGGCTTTCAAGATTTGGCTTTAATGATAAGTGAAGAGGTTGGATTATTATATGTGTTTTTCTAGCAATCTTGTGGTCTTCGTTAATGGCTTCTCGATCCAAGAAAATAGTATACAAAGACGGTTGAAGCAAGGTGATCAATTTTCTCTTTTACTTTTTATCTTGGTAGTTGAAGGTCTTTGTGGGTTGTTATCTAGGGTTGTAGATAAGTAGGTGTTCTCAAGTTTCAAAGTCGAATCCTCAAATTTGGAGGTCTCACAACTTCAGTATGCTAATGACACAATTATTCTGGTAGATTCATCAATAAAGAATATTTGGTCCATTAAGGCTATTATATGAAGGTTTGGGTTAGCCTCGAGCACTCTGGTGAATTTTTTCCAATAGTACTATCAATGGTCTCTTTTGTTCAAGTACTTTGATCTTTCAGTGAGGAGAACCCATGTTTGTCTTCTATGTGGTAACTCTTGCTTTGTCTCATCACTAGACGACTCCATTTTTGGAGGAATATGTGTCTGTCCTTGGAAGGGAGAGTGATCCTTCTTATGTTCTTAATGTCATTCCTATTTTATTTTATTTTGTCTTTTTTTAATTCGCTTGAAAATGTTTGGAAGATGATTGTGAAAATTAAACGGAGATTTATTAAAGGTGGTGTTAGAGAAGGCTCAAAGATATCTTGGTTTAGATAGTCTAATGTGTGCAAGCCCAAGAAGCTCGGGGGCCTCGATGTCTGCGATCTTCGGGTGGTTGACCTAGTCATTTTGGGTAAGTAGAGGTGGTAGTGGATTTCAGGTGCTTCTAGTACTTTGCGTAATATTTTGTAGGGTTAATAGTCATTTACCCCCTGTAATATAGGCGAGTTTTGGTTTACCCCCCTTTAAAAATAAAATTTTAGATTATCCCCTTGAAATTTTTGGGTACCCCATAAGCGTGTAAAAACCAGGGCAGTAAATCAATTTTTTTTACAGGAGGGTAATTTTTCCACCTGGGGGCAAAATACTTAGAACTTTAAAATTATAGGGGGTAATCCAAAATTTTATTTTTAAAGGGGGGTAAAACAAAACACAACTATATTGTAGGGGATAAATGACTATTAGCCATATTTTGTATGTTAGATATAGAGTTACTCTGATTTCTTCTGTCTTTAGAGGTAAAGTTGGGTGTCTTCAATTTGCGCCTCCTTGGTGGAGAGGGGTGTCTCTCCTATGAGTTAAAATAAAGGACCCCTCAAATTGGTTTCAAGATAGTATGCTTAAAAGAGTTGGATTAGATCTTCTCACTTTGTTCTGGAGAGATCTTTGGGTTAAGGATACTCCTCTTAAGTTAGGTTCCCAAGTTTTTTTTTTTATCTTTGAGCATGACCATATTTTAAAATCTAATCTAATCTAATTTTGGTAATAAGGGATTTAATATCTTCCTCTAAACATGATAAGTGATGATGGCATTATTCTTAGTACGATTCTTATTTTGTGTCCTTTAGACTCTTTCCTTTTTACCAGTGAGTTTTCTTGAGATCGATAGGTCTTGTCAGTGGAGTTGGTCCTCTTGCCATTTTTGTTAAGGGACTCTTCAGTCATCCTCTCATCTTTTTATGACTTATAAAGTAGTAGTATTTGTCTACTACATGATTTTTCAATTGCTTTACCTTGAGATTCCCTAGCCTTCTTTCAGATGTTTTTCCCGCTTGGTGGTTTGTTTAGCTTTAGTGGGTGTCTTATGATTTGGAATCCAGTGATCCGGTCGATTTGGAAATCTCTAAATAATATAGTGTTTTCAAGTAAATTAGATACAATGAAGGACGTGAAAGACATGAGTACTTTTTAACTTGGAAATGATAACTTGGTAGGTTTGTGAAAAATTATTGTGCTTTCTTAATTTGCTTCGAGAATCATATCCTGCATTTGAGCCAATAACGGATGAAGTGTCTTCGTCGTCCTTTTTATGTGTTCTTGTTATTCTGTTAGAGACTTTCCGCAGGTCTCCATTTAGAGAGCTCTAAGTTTTTGTCCTCGTTTGACGCTCTCGATTTGCCTTACTATGAGTTTTCTCTTCTCTTTTGTATCGGTGGTCAGAGTTTTTGCTTGTTTTTACTTCGTTGTTTTATATATGGTGAATTCTTATTTACTCAACTCAAAAAGTTGGATAAAGTTATCTTTAATGTAAAATGCATTGAAAACAACAAATAATTATACTATTTATAATTAATTAAATGAATAAAAATCAAACGATGACATGTGATTGGTTGAAGGTACACTACCCATATTTTTGTGATGAGTATATATATATATATATATATATATATATATATATATATATATATATATATATATATATATATATATATATATATATATATATATATATATATATATATATATATATATATTTTACTTTTAAAAATTGACATTAGAGTATTGTATTGTTGACCTAACCTATAGTTTATTAAAATTTTGTTTAGTTGAAGCAATCAAGCTATGCTTTTCTTTTCCCACGAAAAATACACTTTTCCTTTTTGAGAACTAGGGCCACATAAGGTGTAGGAAGTGACAAATACAGAAACAAATAATTTTCTGAAATTAATACTAATGGCCCATGCAATATTGTTCTTCAATATCACTTTTAGTGACACTAATCAATCATTGGCTCCCACTCATTGATTTTGATCATGCGTTAGATTTCTTCCATTAATCTTCTCTTGCAAAATAACTTCTCAATTGACCTCTTTAAATTTCCAAACGATTACATTACATATAAACAATATTGCAAACGTTTCAAGGAGTTCATTTAATTGATGATAATCATCAATCATGTAGTTCCTTTTTATAATTATAAATTAATTTTTCCCCATATAGTCTTAGTCATTGGACAAAGACTGCTCCAACTCTAATGAAAAAGGCAGACTGATCCAATTAATGGTAGACTTCCCCCAACAATTAGCTTAGGAGGAAGCTTACCGACATACTATAGTTATGTTAATAGATATGAAAAAAATTATTTGCCTTGATTGATTTTAAAGGCTAACAATTTTAGTAATACAAAAAAAAAAAAAATTAAAGGTAATCCAATTCAATATAATTTTTTTTCTTCATTTTCTCATCTTCTTTTTACATATTTTTGTAGTTATATATGTATTACTATTTTTTTATCGACAAAATGTTAAGAACGATCTCAAATGAGTTGTTGGTACACATTGGTTCCGTTATTCTTTGATTTTTTATTTTTGAAAAGATTTCGTCTGATTTCAGATTATGTTAACTCTTTAAAGATAATATCATATTTGAATTGTATGTTATTTTCGTTCAGATTTTAGGATTTAGTTTGCAAAACCTAATGATCCTTCTAGCCGGATTGGTTGCTATTAAAGATCCTCAAGTAAATGGGGACTTTATGTTGAGAATCAAACGTGAGGAAGAAGTCTTAGATTGATTAGAAAAGAGAAGATTGAACATTATATAAGTGAGAGAATCCACACACCTATCACTTTAAGGTTTTAGGTGAATATGTGGTGTGTCTATTACAAAGGTGTGTCCCAAGTAGGAATGCTCCCTCGTTGACCCCCTGAATTGTCCTGACTGTGGTATCACGGGCCTTTGGTTTCGAGTGAAGGGACCAACTTACTTGTATCGAAACACTTCTCGCATGTGTGGGTAGAAGGTGTTTCGTTGAAGTGTCAACGGTGATACAAGTGTATATGGAAGAGAGAGCTTCCACTTGAGGGGGAGCAAAGACTCACACTTGAGGGGAGTGTTGAGAATAAAATGTGAGGAAGAAGTCTCATATTGATTAGAAAATAGAAGATTGAACACTATATAAGTGAGATAACCCACACACTTATCACCTTAAGGTTTTAGGTGGATATATGGTGTGTCTCTCACAAAGGTGTGTCCCAAGTAGAAATGATCCCTCGTTGATCCTCCCCCTGAATTGTCCTAACACTTTACACGCTCATTCTGAGTTGTTGAACATCAAGTCTTTATGTGTGTTTTATTTGTGTTAAATTTTGTCCTATGTTGTTCTCCACCATTTAAAGAGAGATAGAGTTTTTTTTTTGTATTCTTGAAGTTTGGCGCATTCATATTATTGTTACTTACAAATTCTTCAGAGATTTTTTCGGTAGAAGTGAGTGGGTCTCTGATTCAAGAAAAGTTTTTGTTGAAATTCATGGGTAGTATTAAAAAAATGATGAGATCACTGTGAACTAGGTTACAATTTCTTGAGTCATTTAATTATTATTTGTCTAATTGTTCATCTATTTATTTAGATCATTTTGTCTCACACATTGACTCAAAATTGTGTGTGGAATCTTGTTTCTGATCAAATAGATTTCCAACTGGAATCTAAGTGAGCATCATGTTGCTTTTGGGTGTGTTATTGTGTGCTAACATGTTGTATTTAAGATGCACAACATCAAGAAAACAATACATGTTAACTGACCAACAATTTTTAATGAAATAAATGATGACTATTTGAAGGATCACAAGTTTGCCTTTTTAACTCCATGGATTGCAAGACTTGTAATGTTATCACCAACGAACGGACACCTCATACAAACAAAGCTAGTGATAGTTATGATTCTGTGAAATGTAAAAATGCATTAGGAACCTGTTAATCATGACGCTACTCTAAGAAATTTTCATTCCCACAATGCTAATTACATATGAGTTGACAAGAACATTTTCAAGATCATTAACACCTGCATTAGTTCTAAAGAGACATGAGGAACTCTTGAAGGGGCTCATGAGGGAACTTCTAAAGTTCGAATGATAAAATTTAACTCATCACTAACAAATTTGAAAACTTGAATATGTTAGAGGAGGAAATTATTGTTGAGTTTAATGTTCATCTTTGAGACATTTCCAATAACTCTTTTGTTCTTGAGAAAGTGATATTAAAAGAGTTTGTTAGAAAAAAATTGAGATCTCTACCAAAGTGGTTTGACATGAAGGTTATGGCCATTAAGAAGGAACAATATGTTTCCACACTTTTGAGTGGATTGAAGAGTCTCAAATGATTGATAAGTAGAAGAAAAGAATTGAAACTCTTCTTCAAGACCAAACTCTTCTTCAAATTTATGTGCATGCTAAATACTAGAGTTAATAATCTCGATGAGATTTTGAGTGTTGGCAAACCTGCAAAGATTATGAAAGGACTTGGATATACTGATGATTCATCTACCACAAATACTATGTCCCCCTTACTTTGAAGTGGAAACCAAAATGTATCGTATAATTTCTCAACAACTCGCCAGATGTTATTACCAACATATTAATGCCTCAGTCAGATCTTTTAGCAACATACCTCACTGGGTATGTCATTTTGGTTTGACATGGACATATTTGTCCTTTCTCCTAAATATTTCATGGGAGAAATCTTCATTAAAACCAATTATATTGACAACAGATTATGAAGTCTCACCCTCGTCCTAAAAAATTCTATCATGTCAAACCTAAGTATCAAGTCAACATTGCTTGCACCTTTCTCATAATTTAATTTAGAGACGATTGTTACTTTGACACTAGTTATTTAAGACACTTGACTAGTGATATAAACTATCTGAAGAATATCAAACTTTATTCTAACATCTATGTTACTTGTGGTAATGGTTGTAACACCCTACTTCTTGAATTGGCAATTAAATAAATAAAACATGTATAACACATAAATCCCTTAAGTATGATGTCACTCAAACAACAAGGACATATACATGAAAGACATAATTATAAATTAAAACATTTGATACGCAATAGAAAACTATCAAATAGTTGGCATGAAAAGCCTAAAACAATAAGTTTGAAAAGTGGTTCTATATTCGAATAAAGAAAATATATGCAACATAATAAATGAAAGAACAACATATTCCCTTCGTGTTATATATCAGAGTGACTTGAACTATATGACTCAATCGGGAAGCAGCTTAAGAGGCATAACTCCATCCTCAACATCAAGCTCCTACTCAGATACCTAATTTTCTATACTCTAGAGGAGCACAAACGCAACAACAAAAAAGGGGGTGGAAATACATTCAAATAATAATAGATGCACAAAATAATCAGAGTAGATTCATACATCATAAATATGCACACATCAAACATGCACCACAATATCATGTACTCATATTTCACCCACATCATGACCAATCACCAATCACATAATTCATATAAGAGTATTTATGATTACACAAACAAATCATTTGCACAACCGTTATGTAATATAACACAACATTGACTCAATTCATGCTTGTCAAGATCCCCACTCTGAATCAGACTCATAACTCAACTCTTTATGAATGTGTTACAACCTCAACATGTGTTTCTCCATACAAACTAAATCCCCTTTCTAACCCCGAGCCCCCACTTTTAGCTCTAAGCCCCCACTCTGAGCTTGGGATAGATAATGGCATGAGACTTTTGAATGATATTTCTCTAATAGTACATGTAATTGTAATTGTGCCTCAATCTTTCTTCTTCACTGGAATCTTCATACCCTACAAAATAGCACTACAAGTTTCAGTTAGAATAATCGGCTCCACATCAGTAGTTCTCTTCTTTGAGATAATATCTTTCATAAACTTGGCATATGTAAGCATTTGCTCAAGTGCCTCCAAGAATGGGATGTTTAATTTAAGCTTTTTAAAAATCTCAAGAAACTTTTCAAAATTCTTCTCTTGCTGCCTTTTTTTCTTATTTCTAGGAGGATAAGAGAGCTTAATCACCAATTTTGGCTTAACAACTTTCTCTTTGACTACCGGTTCGGGTACCATCACTTCTTCCTCAACTACCTCATTTTCTTTTATCTCTAACTCAACTTCAAGCATTAAATCTCCCAAATCAGAATTTGTCTTAACAACATCCTTTGATTTCTCATTTCTTGTGGTTACAACATTCACATGATGATGATCTTTTGGATTAGTCACAGTTGCACTTGGGAGAGCACCTGGTGCTTGAGAACTTGCCACTTGTTAGGCAGTTTGATTCATCTTTAAGTTCAAGTCTTTTTATCAAAACGCCCGTGTTTCTAAGATTGCTTCTTGTTTCTTCTTGGAATTGGGAGATTTGAGCGACCATCTTTTCAATGACAATTTCCCAATCAACCTTCGTTGGTGCCTGTTGTTGATATTGTTGTTGAGGTTGTTGGTATTGTTATTGATAAGGTGGTTGTTGTGGACAATATGGTTGTTGTTATGGCTGATATGGTTGTTGTTGTGGAGCTTGAGCTTGTTTCTAAACATTTCCTTGTTGGCCTTTCTAGGAAAAATTTGGATGATTTTTCCAACCTGGATTATATGTGTTGGAGTATGGGTTGTTCTGCTTCAAGAAATTTATTACTTCAACCTGATCTTGTGTAGCTACACAGTGCATATCGAAACAAGGTCCCCCATAAATCTCAGTTAATTTCTTAGACCGGTTTCACTTGTGCTATAGTCTGATTACCAAGATTCATCATTTTCAGACTTCTTTCTACCTCTTCCGCAATCTGATCTTCCATCTTAACAACATGTTAAGTAAGCTTTAAATCAATTTTTCCTTCAGGTTGGCTTACAATCCTGTCATATAATTCCAAATGCTCATTTGCAGTAATAACTTCTATGATCTTTTTAATGCCAGCGGCTGTTGAGAAATTAATTGAGCCACCTACAGCTCTGTCGATAAGCTGTTTGGTCTTTATCCTGAGATTATTCATAAAATTATGTATTTTCTCAATCGCGTCCATGTTATGAGTAGGACACGCGACCAAACATCTCTTGAATCCCTAAGTGATTCTCCCTCTGTCTGTTTAAAATTCACTTTATCATACCTCTTGCAGATGTATACAAAATCAGGGAAATATTCATTCAGAAATGCAATTTCCATTTCTTGCCAAGTGGTAATACTTCCAGCTGGTAGTGAGTAGAACCATTCTTCAACATCATCAGTTAAAGTAAAAGGAAATATGACCAGCCTCTCTATCTCAAGTAAGGAACCTTTGTAGGTGCTTATTTGCATCTTTGTTGATCTTTCTCGAGAAGGGCTTACTCTCCAAATGACAGATAGTTGACGGGTGCAACTAAAAATGAGTAATATTTACTGGTTGGTTAACAATGGTCATCCACATCGGTGGAGCATTTTCTCCTCCATAGTCACCTAACAGTCTTTCTACTAGAGGTTGATTTCCATCCATCTGAACAACCTCAGGTATTGTCTCATTGTTTGCATCTGAATCGTTGTGCTCAGTATGCACATATACCTCTTCCTCTTTCTCCCAAAACAGAACAATGGGGCTTGAACCTGACACTGTCAGTCTTTAAACTCTCACTTTAAGGCACCTTTCGTGCAGTGATCTTTCGAGATCTGCGTCAAAAGAAAATTTAGTTGAGGTCAGACCTCGCATAAACAGTTAGACAAGAATTAGTAATGATAACACAAAAATAAAAGAAAAATAGTAGAAAATTAAAATTAAAAGTTTTAGTCACAGAAAACTTGTAGAAAATTAAAATTAAAAACTTATAGTTTGGTAGTCCCCGGCAACGGCGCCAAAAACTTGATCGGTAAAATAACAAGTGTACTATTTTATCGATGTAGTAATAAAAATGGGTTTTCCCTAGTGTCGATCTCTTGAGGACTACACATGAAATATAAGTTTCATAAAAAATTCAATTGAATAAAATTTTCTTGGGTTGATAGTTTGTTTTGAGAAATTATAAAGACAATGTAAACTGAAGGTAGAAAAACAAGGTTTTAACAATAATGAGAAATATGCTAGGGTACGTGGGTGAATTGCTCTGCATGAATCCTAATAGTCATTCAAAAGAGATATGCCTCAAACCTTAGCCTACCGGATCTTAAAAATATTTTATCTGAATTTCTTACAAAAAACCCTTTGATATTCTTCCCAGACATTAATTCCTCAGTTGCCTCGGAAGAACATCAAGCAATTGTTCTGACAAGAATTTCTGGTTAGTGTGGTGTATCCCTATTCCTAGGCAATATCTACCACAATATTATTTTACAAAAGCGTTAGATTGGTTTTTCATGCCTAATTCTAACCATAGATCAAATCCTATTTTCCAATACAGATAAGCATGAGGCACGTTGTAAAATGAAAGGCACGGTAAAGAAACATAAATTCATAGAATAACTGAATAATATTCAATACATTGAAATTCAGGACCACCCCCTAGCATTGGGGGGTTTAGCCGCTCATGTTCGGAATAAAAACAATAACGATAAAGAAACAAGAAATAGACATTACAAGTTAATTTGGGTTACTTCGATCTTCAATGGCTTCCGCGGTTGAAGGATTTTCGCTCTCCAAAAACTTGAGAAAGCATCAAGAACCAAAATTCTCGCAATTGTTCGTAAGCGAATAAAATAAAATATGTCGTCTCTCTATGCCTAACCTAGCTTAAAAAGTATCAGATCACATAACAACACGCGAAATCCCCAGAATACCCTTTCAAGTCACACAAGTGAAAAAAAAACAAAAAAAAATTTCCCCTCACGGGTCGTGTCCTATGACGCATGCAGCCGTGTCAGGCTGCTGACTTTTGGTTGTGCACATTATCTTCTTCAGGGTCCCTGACACGGACATCCGTGTCAAACCACCATTCTTGTTGTCTTTTTTACTTTTCTTTTTACACAAAGTCGATCATCTCCTGACACGGGTGGCCGTGTCAGGCCCCCTGGTACCCTTCAAGTCTTCTTTTTTCAATCTTCTGGGATCCTTGCCATGCATCATCTGATCCTTGGCTATTCGATTGTACCCGGGGGCAATAAAACACTACCAAATCAAAGCATAAAGCGTCTATAAATGAACTAACATTAAAACTTGATCATTGCTCAAATAAGACACAAACAACTAATAGAATGCAATAAAAAGAATTAAAATGCAAGATAAACAACTAATAAGATTGACACAAAAGACCGATAAAATACGAGTGAAAACCACTGATCACTTATCCTCTTGTTTCTTCTTTTTTGAGCAGCAACCTCGACTCCATGTAGAACCTGAGTAACTCCTTTGTGAATTGTTTCTTCTAGCACACCTTGATGAACCACTTCCTCCTACACACCTTGGTTAACCGCTTCATTTTGAACGCCTAGCAGAACCGGTTCATTTTGAACATCTGTTTTATTATGAACACCATTTTTAATGTATACAACTTGTTGGTTCTATTTCATTTTGAATGTACACAAGTACGTGGGTTGGTAAAAATAGGATGGTGGAAACATGTATTTATAATGTTTCGTGTGAATTTCTTCCACTTCATGATTCTACATTGGAAGTCTAACAATTTGAAGAATGGAAAGGTTCTCTTTAATGCCACACGCGTTCTCTTGGAAGTAGAAAAATTAGCCGTTTCTCAAGCTATGTAATAGCCATAACATCATTACTTTGGAAGTGGAGCCAATGGTTGTGGAAACGTGTTCTCTTGCATAACGGGTATGCCATTTCACAGACCATGATTTTAAAGGCAATGATGCATGAACTAAGAAGAAATGTGGAAGATACGCATTGGAAAACGAAGCCATGAGAGAAATCATGCATAATAAGTAGCAACTATGATGCTAACAAGTCCTACATCGACCACTGGACAAGACTTGAAAGTGTTTATATAAGTTTACCTCATAATATATTTCAAAACGTGAAAAATGGGTTGGATGGAAGTCTTAGTGGGCTGGAAGTGGCATGAGGAAGCCCAATTATATTTTAATCAATGTATTTTAAAAATTACAACGTGACAGCAAGGAAATAATGTGGCACATAATAAAAAATACATAAAAAGGAAAAAAAAATCAGTTAGACTATCAGCCCAATTTATAATCGAATTTGGGTTACAAATGAAATATATCGAAGGAATCTATGCATTACAAGAGTTTTTTTATTTAAAAAAAAATTACAGGAACTAAAATCAAATCTTCTTAACATTACAGAGATGTTTTATATATTTAAAAAAGTTTATGGATTCCTTCATAATCCAAAAAATACCAGATTAAGAAGATCGAGAAACAAATTTCCATGAGATCGAGCATCGAAAGCTTAGAGATCAATTTATTAATGTTGTATCTGAAATGGTTAATGGATGGATTACTTTGTAAACGAAGCTTTCAAGTTCAAATTACGCCTTAACTATCAACTGCCTTCACTTTCAATTTATAATTAATTATCATACTAATTCAAAATCAATTATAAAAAAAACATAATGCATGGATACGCATACTAGTTACAACTTGCTACAGGCGAGTGACTAATAGTAATATGACTAATCCATAAAGAAAATGAGATTTGAATACTTAATTAGCAATTAGCTGTAGTTTCGCATCAAATTAGTTCAAATTAATAGTTGGGGTCTTTTATTTATTGGTCTACGTAACTATCACTAACTACAATTAGGATGTTAACATCAACAAAGCAAAATGACCATTATTGATTTATTTGTGTTTATGTACAAAGTAAAAGCTAATCAAACCTTGTGATAAGTTTCTTAACTTCTCATTAGTTAGTCGATAATTGTGTGATTAGTTTCTTTATTAGAAATATTCAGTTCTTTTGTGGATTTTGACAAAATTTCCACAAGAAATATGTTACCTACGATTTTTCCTACCGTTTTGTATTTCCAACTAAAAGCTTCATGGGTCATTATTTTAGTAGATAAAACCGCAAGAAAAAGTCGCAGATAAATCCGCAGAAAATATCCACAAGAAAAACTTTAAATTGCAGGTAAATTCATAGATAAAACCACAAATAATTGGTGACTTCGTAGAAAAAATCACATATATATTTAAAATTATTAATTTTTTTTAATTCATTATAATTAATATTAAATATCAAAGTATAAAAAGAAATCTAACTAAAATAAGATAATTTAAAATTAATCACATTTAAATTTTTACAACGACCAAATTATTTAATATTACTATAAAGTCAATAATAAATATTTCTTTAACTACACATCCTTTGAGGTGTTTGTAGCCGTTAATTACTTGACACAACTCTGAATTTAATTTATATTTGATAGATGATTAAAATAGTAATAGTTTATTTAAAGTTTCATATTTTTTATTTATCTTTTATGTGGTAACTTCAAAATTCATTTGATTATTTAATTTTAAAAGAATTATATTGATTTTATAACTACTTAGAAATTAATCATTAAATTCATCGTTAATTAGACAAAAATAAATAAATAATATACAATGTTTTGAATTATTAAAAAAAATGAAATATCTTTTATTTAAGTAACGGACCAAAATAAAAGTTAATATACAAAATAAAAAATATTAAATCTTTATTTAATATTTTAATATATTAGATATTGTTTCAAATTTTAATATTTTAAGAATGTTTTTATGAATTAAGATTGTTACATTTGTATAATTAAAGAAAAACTTAAATTAAACATTTTTGTCCATTTTAGAAAGACGATAAAATAAATTATAATTGTTGACGATTTAGATTAGTGTGAAATATTTTAGTTTTACTTTTATCACTAGTGAAAACTTAGAGATTTATAATAATATTTAAAATGAAGCTCTTTAAAAATTAATGCACCGGTATATTTGCATATGTAGGAGTCGATGCAATATTCACCAAGAGTAAGTGGGTAACGCCCATCATCCAAAGTAGGGTTCTAGTCTCCTTTTTTCAATGTCCATCCGTTCATCATAATAAGCATCTTCCATCTAAAATGGTTGCTCTTTGATTGAGTTACTCACCTACATGTGAAAGTGTGGGGAGCGACGTGTCCATCTTTAGTAATGACACAAGAGGTTGTCCAAGATGAGGGACACATTCTCCAGAAGAATAAGAGAATAAGTATTCAATCACACGCTTTTGAGAAATAAGATTGTTATTGTTTGGAGCCTAACATTCATGCCCAAGAGTTTCCTATAAATACATAAACCCTAAGATTGAGGGGGACATTCAATTTCACTTGTGAAGACTGGTATACAAAGCTTCTTCACCTTCCCTGCATGAGTTTGCTAACACCATTAAAAACTTAAAAATCTCTACTAGTCCTACAACTGATCAAGGGTCTGTCTTATATTGGACTTTTAGCAAGTACACATGACGCCAACTGTGAGATCTAGTGAAATTGACGCCAACTGTGAGATCGAGTAAAATTGACGCGTGCCACACTTGAAATTATGTTCCTTAGGGGACAAATATTGGACCAGATGTTGAGACAACCTGTCCAACTTTCAAAATAGTTTAAGAGCAGATTGAGAGCAATGATTCACCAATAATAAACAATACAGAAAGTTGTAAAAACACAAGAGATTGATAACGCATTTCAGTGAAATCACACCCACGTCTAAGAGGAAATCTAACTAAGAAAGGAAATTTACTACTTTGAATTTGATCAATCAGTCTTATAAGAATCTTCAACCCCTATGAATTTCTACGTCTCTCCTTAATCCTAATGACTTTCTATTTAGGTTTCCCCCTAAATATGAGAATCCACTCACTTTCTTATATCACTAAACCCTAGTTATCAACCTCAATAACAAGTCTCTTGATTGCTGAATTTACAGATCAACTAAGACAAACCAACAACTATGCTAAGTTACTAAAACGTAAAGTGGTGTAGAACAATAGATTCAACACTAATCTAGTTATGACATTAGTGTGGAATACAAGTAACAAAGATTCAAACCCATTCACAAAGAAAATAATTCTTACGCATCAAAAATCCTAACTAAAACATAAGGATTGAGTCTCCTTATATAGCAATGTCTTCTGAGTTTTTTCTCCTTGGATCTCTGAGTTAAAATTGACTTGAATATCCGCTGAATCTTTTTGAGATTTTTTACTCCAAATCAGCTTCACAATACATGATATGATTTTATTTGAATTCATATTTAAATCGAATTAATTAATTTAAATTTAACAAATTAAAATAATCAAACAAATCCAATTGCTAAAATACAATAACAATATTTGTTGCACACATCAACAAAAATTCATTCCATGTAATTGAAAAATGCACGCACAAAGTAGCATCCTTGTTCTGCAGACAAGGGATAGATGACGCACACATGCTAGGATATTGGATATCATATGTGTCTTTCTGCTCCAAAACAACTTGAAATCTTCATTATTGTTTTTCATAATGCAACCAACCAAAAAGGAACAAAAATCTCCCCCTTTGGAAAATTTTGGAAAAACAACATTTTTCAAGCACTTATAAGACGAGTAATAGAACATCACACACAAAGTAAATCTTCAACATCGGTAGAAATTAGAGCAAACAACATCAGCAACAGAAGTATCACAAAAGAGAGCACAATTCCAAAATCATAAGGCTATATCACAAGTTTGATACACATATTACTCCATAACCAATCAGTCATGCAATAAAAAAAGATGAGTTAGTCATGCATGAACACACAATTAGTAGTCAAGAGTCAAAAACCACTATTAACACAAGAAAATCAACACATGGAGTCAGGGCATGACGCCAGGCCAAAATCTTAAGCAAGTGTGCACATAGAAAATAAGTTAGTACCAATCAGTAGTCAATACTAAGAACATTATTAGTCAGAAGCAGATATTTAGCTCCTCACAAATAGTAGTCAGAGAAAAACTACCTCATACACACCATCACTCCCCCTTTTTGCCAAAATTTGGAAAAGGAGATCTTCAAAATGACCATTCATTCAACTCAGTGGTTAGAATGTTATCACATACACATAGAAAATTGTAGAGAAAGAGCATAAGTCAAAAATCAAATTTCCAAGCAAGTATGCCATCGACATTTACCCTTAAAACAATGATCTAGTGATCATCAGGGTACAATATGATTATTGGGATATGGAGTGATGATTGGTTGAACCTGGAAGCTCAACAAATGTCTTATTCTAAAGTTCATTTCAAGGGCTTTAGCATTATCCATACGACATCTGAGCATTCCAATGTTTTCTGGTAGCCTTATTAGGCGAGTAAGTATATGTGAAAATTCATAGAGTGCTTAAAATGATGTTTGTCTCGGATGCAGCGCGAGAAAAAGTAATGTAAAATATCTTTTAGTAGAAGCTTGTACCCCATATAAAGACATCATGTATAGGCTCACCCTTAACCTATTGAGGGTGGTCCAATCAACCATTCGTTTGTTTGACCCAGATTAGGTCAAATTTACTTGAATCACAATCATTAATGCGCGCACACACACACACACACACTTAACATGATAGCCTCAAATGAATTTCAATTCAACCTTACAACACTTGGACTTTACCAATAGGGGAAATGAAAGCAACTGCATATTTGTTTTGGATTTTTTGAATAATGGACAAAAAATAACTGGGGGGATTAACAGATGGGAAATATTTGGGGTATGACACCTAGCCCTAAACCCAGTTGCTCCTGTTGCACATAAAAAAATAAAATTTGGAACTAATGATGGAATACTTCATCTAGTCTCAAACTCAATTGAATAAAAGTTTTATGAACCAAAATGTTCATACCAATGAGTTGATTAAGCAGTTAGACATATCTCATAAGTAGCCCAATAATAAGCAGCTATTGCTGCTCCCGTTGAAATATTTCATGATCAGGCGTAACATATTCCCAAGGGACACGCTAACTCCATAACACTGAAAAGTGGGGAGTAGTTATATGGCCCCGAGGATAAGAGTGTTAGAGACCAAACTATAGGAAATAATGTATAGAAGGACCCTGAGAGAGTGACAACCATGAGCCCTGAGAGAGAACCATCCAACAATTGAAATTAGGTAAATATCAAAAGAATAATAGGTAGTTGGGAAGGAACAACCAACCGTATATGTTTCCTCCTTACTATAGACCACCCATTTCTTACCCTCAAAGACTTGCAAAGTATAAGACTGTGGGATAATTTAAGAAGTTTTTGGAGCTCCAGAAGACGCTTCACATAATTATTCTTTTTTGGAGGAAACAACTCAAATGCCTTCATATGGTACGTTTTTGAAAGAGATTTTAAACAACAAAATGAAACTCGGTGACGTTGGTACACTAGCACTTAGTGAAGATGGTAACGCCATTACAAAAAAATAAGATGGTGACCAAGTTAATGAATCCAAGGAGATTCTTGATTCCCAGTGTTATTGGAAAGTATATCATCGACACAAACTTATGTGATTTATGAGATAGTGTTAGTTGTATGCCTCTTTCCATCTATGAGAGGATGAATTTAGGTGATCTGAAACCAACAAAAATGTCCCTTCAATTGGTTGACCAATCAGTAAAGTACCCAATAGGAATTAGAAGACATCCCAGTAAGAATTGGCCAGCTTTAAATTCCTACGAATTTTGTCATAATGGAAATTAAAAAGGACTTTCATATATCGATCTTTTTAGGTAGACCTTTCTTAGTGACTCCTGGTGCTATAATAGATGTAAATATAAGAAAGCTTACCTTTGAGGTTAGTGAAGAAAAGATTTATTTATATTGTCCCAGTTCATGGAATCATCTACTATAGATGATATATATTCATTTGTAGGAATAATAAATGAGTTCTTAAAGGAGACATCGTTAGAGGCACCACCAACTTAATAGTTGGTTACTCCTTAGACACCAAAAGTAAAAGAGTTATCGTTTGGAAGCATGCCCTGTCCTTACTCCCGATTTGATGCCTGACAAAAAGTTGACCTTAAGAATTTGCCTCAAAACCTTAGATACGAATTTCTAGATAGTGAGCTTAACCAACCTATCATAGTTAATGTTGATCTATGTAGAGAAAAATTGAGAAACTCTTTGCTATTTTAAAACGATATCATGAAGAACTATGATATACCATCAGTGACCTCAAAGGAATTATCCCATATATGTGTATGCATCAGATTTTGCTTGAAGAGGATTCCAAAACCTGAAGAGATCACCAGAGGAGGCTAAACTCCAATATGAGAGAGGTGGTCAAGAAAGTGGTACCAAAGCTTCTTGATTATGATACAATCTATCTTATCTCTGAAATCAAATGGGTTAGTCTAGTACATATGGTTCCAAAGAAAAATGGAATGATAATGGTGAAGAATGAAAAGGGTAATTATTTGGCCTCACGCACGGTAACAGGTTGGAGAATGTGTATTAACTATAGAAAGATGAATAAAGCCACTATAAAATATCACTTCCATCTCACATTTATTAATCAGATAGTTACGCACCTAGCCAAGCACTCACACTTTTGTTACCTGGATGGGTATTCAGAATTTTTCCAAATCCCGATTCACCCAAGCGATCAAGAGAAAACTACTTTCACATACCCCTATGGTACTTTCACTTACTAGTGAATGGTATTTGGGATGTGTAACGCTACAACCACGTTTTAGAGGTGTATGATGGCCATCTTTCCATACTTCAAAGAGGATGTCATGGAAGTATTCATGGATGGCTTTTTTGTATGTGGGTCAAGCTTTTAAAACTGTATGAATAATCTAGAAAACGTACTTGATAGGTGTGTGAAGGTCAACCTTGTATTAAATTGAGAAAATTCCACTTCATGGGGAAGGAAGGTATAGTCCTTGGACACTTTGTGTCCGCTATAAGAATAGAGGTTGATAGAGCTAAGATAGAAGTGATTGCGAATTTGCAACCTCCCAAAACTTTAAGAGAAGTCCAGAGATTCCTTGGACACACTGGTTTCTACTCGTGATTCATAAAAGACTTATATATGATCACCTATCACTTGATTGATCTTTTGATGAAGGATGTTGAGTTCATCTTTGATAAACAATGATATGAGTTCTTCCAATTGCTAAATAGCACAATGATCTCTGCTCCAATAATGCAACCTCAAAATTAGAGCCAACCCTTTAAGATCATGTGTGATTATTATTAGAACAAGATATGCTCTAAGCATTATCCACTTAGTTTTGATGATAACAAGAGTATTTAAAAGAAAAATGATCTTATTTAATGTGTGTTTAATTGTGCAGGTGTGATACAGTAACTGATGAATTGACATGATCTAGTATGGATGAGTTATTAAATTATGATGAAATAGAATCTGGTTGACACTTATTAAGCATGGTTCAATAGAGAATCTGAAACTGGAGTCTTCAGTATCAAAAGAAAAATTGCATCGTCTCCCTTACTTAATAATTGTCTCTAGCTTCTGAAAACATGTAGAACCTATAACAATGCTTTATACTTAATGTACTAAAGAATGTAATATTGTGTCACTTAAACTAGAGTTAGACAGTAACCATATCTGACAAGGATCAAGGAGAGTTGACATACTTTACGTCAAGTACTCTCAACAGCTACATAAGTACAAGATACTTAAGAAGACACACTGGTCAATGTATTTATACGTTGGATCAAGATTATACTTGTACAAATTCTCAACGACTCTTATACTTGGAAGATATCTTCTCAAATGGTTAGTTTTCTTGTGATTTAATATTAATAGAAGAAGCCTAACCAAATATCTATAAGGAGCTTGGAAGAAACATAAATGGTAGAGATATTAAACATCTATATCATTAAAGAAAAAAAATCAACATAGTCAATAATGAATAACAGTTTGTGCCATACATATCTATCTATTAGATGTTCCTTATTGTAAACTAACTTATGATTTCCCTAAACTATATTTTCTGGTAATCATAAGCAATACAAAAACTCTTGTTAAGATATATCTTTATCTACCTCTGATTCAGAATCATGTACATTTAAGATGTTCAACATTTAAGATAAAGAGTATAATACTATGTATATGAGCACCAGATCTTTTATTGAAGAAAATAATCAGAGGAAGTCTCAATCAGAAACTGATTGAGCATTGAAAAGTATTGGGTAGACGGTCTGAGCATTTGAAGTCATAGACATGTGTTATATGCAATGATTAAGTCTTAGATTTGAGCTCTTTTAAGTCTTTGACAGGTAGTCTGAACAAATGAAGTCATATATATGTGCTTTATACAAAGGTGAAAGTCTTAGACATATGCTCTAAGTAAGGAAGTCTCGATCAGGAGTTAGTTGAGCAAGTTAAGTCATAGTCATGTGCTCATGAAAATGTGAAAGTATTATACATGTAATCTAGCAAGGAAGTCTCGATCAGGAGCTGGTTGAGCAGGTTAAGTCATAGACATGTGCTCCATGCAAGGTTAAAGTCTTAGACATGTGCTCTAAGAAAGGGAAAAGTCTTGGATAGGTAGTATAATCAGTAAGCTTTAATCCAGAGCTGATTAAGAAAGGTTAAAGTCTTAGACAAAAGCTATAAGCAAAGGTTAAAGTCTTAGACATGAGCTCTAAGAAGGATACATACAATCAAAAGCTGATTAAGTTGAAGAAACTCATAATATGTTGTCTGAATTGTTAAAAGTCTTATACTTAAGTGTATAAGCAATTGTAATATATTGATTATAGTGAAAATATCTTGCTGGGAAAGGGGCCTAGAGTACTCTCAGTTGGAAGAGGAACCAGGATAAATCTGTTGTGATCTAAGTCTCATTTACTTTACTTTTGTCTTCATTCTGCTGCAACTCGGTATTGTTTCATATTCATTAATTAGAACCTGAACTCAGTCCAGAAGTAAATCAATAACTTGGTGATACACAATTCAACCCCCTTATTGTGTATTTTCCCATATTTAATGCTAGTGACTAAGAAGTAGGTGTTATTTTAGAACAACACAAATATAAAAAACTACATTCCATCTACTACGCCAGTACGACCCTGGAAAAAACACATATTCACTATGCTACTATTGAAAAATAGCTTATGGCCAGCGTGTTCACGATCGATTAATTTTTCCTACCTCTTGGGATCGAAAATTATGATATACACATACCACACTGCTATCATGTACCTATTGAGTAAGAAGGATGCGAAGTCGAGGTTGATTCGGTGGATTTTACTATTATAAGAGTTTGACATGGAAATCCGAGATAAGAAAGGTACTACAAATGTGGTAGCATATCACTTGTATAGAATCTATTATGGTAATTTTGAAGAACTACCTATTAATGATTATTTCCCCTATGATAGGCTGGTAGTTTTTGTAAAAGTCGAAGCGCCATATTATGCTCATCTAATTGGTTTTCTAGAAGATGGTAGCTCTGGAAAAAAGAAGAAACCAGAGGAGGCAGCTTCTAGAGCTAAATCTACAATATTGTGGTATTTTGATTATATATACCACCTTGTTATTGGTATCTTGCCTCCCGACCTGACCTATCAATAGAAGAAGATATTCTTCCTTGACCTGAAATAGTATTATTGGGATACCCTTTCATGTTTAAAATAGGTGTCAATGGTATTTTCTGTCGGTGTGTTCCTATTCAGGAGATTGAGAGTGTTATCACCCATTGTCACTCTTCACCATGTGGAAGGCATATAAGCATATCAAAGACTACTACTAAGATTTTCCAGATTTTCGTTTATTGGACAACCATTTTTAGAGATGTACATATTTTAACCACAGAGTGTGATAGATGCTAGTGCATTAGAAATGTTTCTAGGGGAGATGAGATACCACTAAAGAACATCCTAGAAGCGAAGATATTTAATGTTTGGGGGATCAATTTTATGGGTCTATTTTTGTCTTTGAATGGGAAGAAATGTACATTTATCGCTAAAAACTACGTGTCTAAATGGTTTGAGGTTGTTGCCTTTCCTACAAATGATTCACAAGTAGTAATTAAGATGTTAAAAAACGTCATATTCCATAGATTTGGTACCCCTAGGTTAGTTATCAGTAAAAATGGCTCACACTTCATCTCAGAATGTTTCGAGAACCTTTTGACCAAGTATTAAATAAAAGACAAAGTTGCAACCCCTTATAATCTGAAAACCAGCAGACGGGTGGAAATCTAAAATAGAGAGATTAAGAGAATACTGGAGAAACTAGTTTCCTCCTCAAGGAAAGATTGACCCACAAACCTAAATGGCATACTCTAGGCATATAGGACAACTTATAACACTCTTATAGGAAACATCCTTTTTAATCTTACCTATGGTAAGTCTTTCCATCTCCCTATAGAATTAGAGCACAAAGCTTATTAGCCCATCAAAGCCTAAATATGGATCATATTGTCGCTGGGAGTAAAAATATGCTAGATCCACATGATTTGAAAGAGTTATGGTTGGATGAGTATGAAAATGATTTGATCTATAAAGAAAAGAGAAAGAAGTGACATGAGAAACACACTACGAGAGAATTTAATGACGGAGAGATAATTTTATTATTTAATTCTTGGTTGAGGTTATTTCATGGGAAATTTCAGTCCAGATGGTCAGGATTGTTTTAACTGACTAGAGTCAGTGAACCAGGAGTACTAGAAGTATGAAGTAAATCCATTGGGAAATATTTATTAAATGGTCAATAATTGAAGCACTACCATCCTTTGGATAATATGTTAGGACCTTATTGAGTCGAGCTACTAACGTAAAATGATGCATTGCGTGGGAGGCAACCCACGACTTTTTATTTCTTTTCATTTTTCTTAAGTAACAGTAAAAGAAAATTAATTGAATTAAGGCAAAACATGTGATGAGCCAAATGAGAAAAAGGAATAAATTAGGTATTGGAAACCTTCCAAAGTGAAAAACAACCATTTAACTGCATGATAGGTTGGTCGTCATGTGTTGACAGTCGTCAACTGATTTCAAAAGGTTAATGGGAAGCCTTTCACGGTGTTGATGCACATGAACATGTTTTTTTTTTGAAATCTTGAAATCCGGCACATGAACATGTTAAAGGCGTGTTTGGATGGATGCCCCACTTTCTATTCTCCTTTAATCATTTTTAATATCTTTTAAAGCATTTTAATACCCACTAAGACAAAATTTGGAATTTTCTCCCACCCTCTTCACTTAAAAACCCATGCCCATTTCTCTTTCTCCTCTCACTTTCTTTTATAACTTCATCTTCTCCCCAAATTTCCTTCATTTTCCTCCCTTAAAACACCTCTTGAAATCTCCATTTCGCACTCATTTCTTACCCTAAATCCAAAATTGTGACCACCATAATACTCACCATTCCCCCAAAACCACAATCCGTCTTCGAAAAATCAAAATTTCTCCAGTTTTGTCCAAATATGATTTTGGATTCTCCACCTTTTTTCTCACTAAACACCCAAACACTCTCCTAATATTCCTCTAAGATATGAAATTTATTACAAGGGAATCTAGTTCATAGATGGAAAATCTAGAGCAGAACAAAGAAAAGTTGAGTTTCCAAGGGGAGCTAACACCTAAGAGTTATGCCAATGAGACTTGTCTTAAAGTACTAGGTTTATATGATAACGTTTATTTTATGCTAGACATAATAGGTTAGAATCACCCTGTGCATTTCTCCTCTCTTATCTGAACTTAAAGATCAGAAAAGCGTTATAGCACCTATGGATTTTTGTGTTGAATAATGGAAATCCTAAAATAAGAGGGAGGGGAAAAGATTTTTTTTTTTTGAAAAAAAAATCAAGTCCTGTTATAAGGAAAAACCAAAAACACAAGAAACTTACTTGATTGGAAGCACAATAGTTGGAAGAAGTGAAAAAAGGTTCCACACGTCAAGGACACATATAAGTAAAAGGCTAGAAAGTGTTTCCCTAGGAAAACCATCACAGGAAGCATTAAATGCCAAGAAAATTTCTTAAACATTAAACAATTAAGTTTCCATAACTAAACGATAACATAACACTCATGTGACACCTAGAGGCTTACCTAGGCCCCCTCATCATGGTGCTCTAATTGAAGGACTTGCCCCTAACTAACGACTTAACCATAACTAAGGGATCACCATGATTGAGGGACTCACTTCCAACTGAAGGACTCATCCCTAATTAAGGTACTCACCCTTAATTGAGGGACTCACTTCTAACTAAGGGGTTCACCTCTAATAGAGAAACTTGCCCCTAACTAATGGGCTCGCCTCTAACTAAGGGACTCACTCCTAGCTGAGGGACTCGTCCCTAATTGAGGGAGTCACCTCCATCTTCCAGAATCGTTAGGAAGTAATGCATGGTTCTAAAACTATGTGGATGTTGAGTTTAATCACTTTTACCTTTACAAGTTCTCATGCTTGAGGGATTGTGTAGTGATATATTTATGAAAGATCTGCACACGGTGACATGGAGACCTGCCCTATTTGGAGACCACCTTAGTATGTCATCTAAGCATGATTTCCACTCACAAAATAGTTCGCCCAAGTAGGAAAGCAAGGGTGGTATATATAGTCCTTGACCAAGTGTGGAAGAAGTCATAGGCACGATTCTCTAAGAAGTAGACAATCAACGAGTTTCGCAATCAAGGTGGCACAATTACTACTTCTTAAGATCCATTAAATCCAGGCCCATGGACCATTAAATACCTCAACCTTAGGATTGTGAAAGGACAATCTAATATTCAGATAGAGAAACACCCCAAAATATAGCTTATCATCCTCGTGGGCTTGTTATAATTCTAGATAAATTTTAAAACCTCTGATAACTCCTATCAACCTAGGGTTGTTACACCTATGTAGTTTTGGTGAGAATTTCTTAACACACCCCATGGGTTTCAATGACACCTTGCAAATTTCCTTTTATGCCCCCAGTTTTCTGATGTACACATCCAGATGCACCAATTTTTACATTTTTTCGGATATGCACATCCGGAAAGGTATATCGGATATGCACATCCGGAAAAAACCAGAACTTTATTTTATAAAAAAAATCAGTTTTGTTGGTTTGTCACGGATGTTAATTTATCGTCGTAACTCAATATACATTCAAAAACATCCATATATAAAATAAAATGATATATATATATATATATATATATATATATATATATATATATATATATATATATATATATATATAATCATAATCCTGTCAAAATACAGTACAAAAATGTAAAAACAAAAGTATAATACATCAAACAATAACTACTATGTATGCCTAAGGATCTCTCACGGGTCCCCTGCTCCTCTGCCCCAACGAGTCGCCCTGGCTCGATGTCAGCATACTGAAGTTCCCCACAAGCAATCTCAAGGATCCTGTCCACGACAAGTCTTCCACTAGAGCCCTCATGGAGTTGATTGTCCGCAATGGCCTCCCGTGCTATCTGCTTTATCTCATGACAGCAAGGGAGGACTTCCTGCGTATGGTCCAGCTGAGACTATTGCTCCTCTAATATCTCAGGATGAGCAGGTCTGGGTGACGATCCCTCAGCAGTGGGCACCATGCATGAATGTGAGACGGTATAGAACCACATGATGTACCCAACAATAACACTCTAGTCTCTAAGGGCTCTGTTCTCCTGAGCCTCTTTCGGTACCAAATTATTCTGGAAGTCATCATATATCTCACTTATCTCCCTGTGGGTCAAGCCAAGAAGAGCATACTCAAGAGGCATCCTGGGTATGGTCTGCAAATAATCGAACTGACGCAGGCCGCGCTCCGAAAGGTATTAAGCAGTCACAATCGATCTGCATGCCAACCAACCTGAAAACAGCGATGTCTCATCAAATGAGTGTGTGACACGTGATTGGCATATGCATTATAAAAGATATCCTCAGCAGTCATCTGATCAAGATAAACTCTTTTAGGATCGGGTGCCAAGTTCCTTCTGAGCAGGACAAAGGCAGCAACACGCGACATCTCCTCAGTATATTCCAAGACACTCCTCCAACCAGTAATCTTGGGGAAGTGTTGCAATATCCATGCCTAAAATGGAAAATATAACATCATTGTTAAACATTATAATGAATATAGAAATAAAAGAAATTTTAAAAAAACTTAGAATATAAGATTGTTACCATGTATAGCATGCAGTTGCTTGCCATAATCTTAGCTGCCCAGCGGCAACCATCTAAGAGTCTGGAGTAGGTGTATGCTAGCGTAGCCGCCCCACAGTTATATCCATGGATCTCAGTGGGATACAAAAGGTACCTAAGGTAAACGACATCAATATAAGTGGTGCTAGTGTCCACAAACAGTTGTGTCTCGAGCAAAAATAAATAGTAGCATCTCAAGGCACGCTGCCTGTGGATCTCCACCTCATCTGCATCACCATCTGTCTGTGCTGCCTTGGCAAGCTCCGCACGAAATTTTCCTATCAGAAAGGAGAATCAGACATGTGCCCCTCTCAACACAGTCACCTCTGCAACTGTGTCATCATCGGTAGCCTTAAGCTCCTTAGTAAGAATTTGTATCGCTTCCACCTTCGTCGTCCTATCGTGTCGTCGTCTAGTGTGATCGTGATCTCATTGTTCGATAGATGGAATGAGGATGTCTCAGGGTACCATCTTTCAACAAAGGCCATCAACATACCGTAGTTGATTTGGGAATACCCGGTCCTGGAAAGGCCTTTGAGACCAGAGGTAACAAGTGCAGTTCGGAAACACTCATCCTCTGGAAACTCCGCAATCATGTCCAAGACCTTGCCCCCATGGTTATAGAACTTCTAGGGATCATTCTCCTGAAAATTTCCAATATAAAACAATGTTACAAATGAAAATATTTTCAACGAAAACAATTCTAATTCGAGAATAGTTATCTGTCCTAGCCAAACATATATGATAGTGTGCTCAGAGTACCCCACGAGTATGGACATATTAGACGGTCCCTCGGGGTAACATCCTAGTTCATCGAAGTCGTCATCACCCTCATGTAGTAGGTGATCACCCTCAGGACCAGGAGTAGTGTACTTAGTGGGTGAATCATGAACAACCTCCTAAGGTGTGGTTGATAGAATAGTAGCAGATGTAGAAACGGAGGTGGCAGGTGTACGAACAGGGTCTAATGTAGGAATAAAAGCAGGTGTAAGGCGGTGCCTGCGGGCGTGCGGGGCCTAGATGAAGAACCAGAAGCAACCTGACGCCTCCGAGATGAAGAAGCGACGATTGTGGTGGGGTTGGCCTGTGAAGTGGAAGGTGAAGGTGTAGGATGTCCCTCAGTTGTGGTGGGAGTGGCTTGTGATATGGAAGGTAAAGGTGTAGGATGTCCCTCACCTATAGGAGTTGTTGGGACATCCTCTGTGCCAGAATCCTCAGCTCTAACCTGCGTCTTCTCACGTCTGACAGATGCATGATGAGCTAGTCGGTCGTGTATCATACGATCCTCTCTATCAGTCATGTAAATCTGTAGAGCATAATAAATATATTATAAGTTTATAAAAGTAATAAATAAAAAACAACATAAGAAAAAAATGTTTATTTCGAATGTGCACATCCGGTAGTACAAAATTTTTAACGTTGGAAACTCCTGGATGCACACATCAGGAAGAAACCAACGTTGGAAATTTCCGAATCTGCACATCCGATACATATTTTCATTTTAAAAAACGCAGTCATTGCTGCTGTATCATAGAGAGATCGTCCACTTGAAGCAGCAAAAAACACCTGCATTGTCTCTAAACTATGTTTTTCAAACTACCTAACCATTTCTACGCCTAAATGTCAACTCTAAATCGATTACTCGTAAATAACTCAGAAACTAAAAAATTTGATAACTTATCGATTAAACTGAGATACGGAGATTGTGGACTGTATTGATCGTTGTAGTGCTTTGCGCTGAACTCGAGTGAAAATAATCAGGATTTGTGGGAATGATATTTTGAGAGTTTGAGAGAATTTGGGAGAGTTAATTTGTAGAAATGAGAATGTGAAAAGTGAATGGGGCGAGAGCCTCTGGCGCGAAAAGTTATAAGAAATACTTTCGGATGTACACATCCGAACGTCTACCGGATATGCACATCCGGAACAAATCAATATTTTTGTAAAAAACGGTGCGTCCGGATATGCACATCCAAAAACCTAGGATACAATAATAATTTCGTGCTATAGCTAAATAATTCTTAGAGTGTATTAAGAAATCCTTATTTTTGTTTAACAAGTAAAATATATAAAGAATAATTTAAATATATGTAAAAGTTATTTATTTTAATAAAATAGAAGGATTTGTATACATATATGAATTGCTACATATACAAATTAAGTAGTAATCAAATAGGAAGAAACTCCCTTAACACTATTTTTTTTTCTTATAGAAACTAAATGTAATAACTAACGACTTATCTTAATCCATCTGTATAGTTCCTATAGTTGACTCTTTTGAGAAAATAGACATACACAGCCAGACAAAGTACAGCATCTTTTCATAACCTTTGTACAAACGAAAACCCGACAAATACTATATCACAATAATTGTCATTTCCCACCACTCACCACTCACCATCTCCTTCTATTTACAAAACAAAAAATCATCAATTCGAAGAGTCTTGTCCACTATACAACATGATCAATCACTCTCTTACAATCCTGCATCAAACGGCACACCACTCCCAGATATCCATGACTCACCCGCCAAGAAATTGCCTACTGAAAACTTTGCAGCTTCTGAAGGATTTGTAATTACATGAAAACCAGGCCAATTTACTCTCCCTTCTGTATTACCACCAGCACCGATATTCATATATTCGCCATAATATAGTGTGCTCAGAGCAAAACCACCACTCCATGGAGCCCAACCCTGTGCATTTATAACACCATCTATGTTACTTTTCATTACTACCGTTCTTGAATACTTCTGCCACGGTCTTCCTAGATAACTTCTTACTGAATTTTGATATGGCTTCAAATCACCGGCAGCGGTTATACGGCAGTTATGGATCACTATTCCGGTGTTCTCATTTGGATCTGTTCTTGCCTGTGCCGTTACGCTGTTCTGTTGGTTGCTCATCGGTTTCCTAACAAAGATGTTGCAGTTTTGAAGAACTGTAACAGCGTTGCCAAAGATGAAATCGACTGTTCCGTAGATGTTACAGTCACGGTAGAATTGACGGTTGGCATAGACATATAGAGTGTCCTGATAGCCTTTGAAGGAGCAACGGTAGAAAACGGAGTGATCGGCGCCGGAACGGAGAGCCACCGCTTGGTGGTTTTGTGGTCCGGCAGTATTCTCGAAGGTCATGTCTTTTGCTATGAAGCCATCTCCCATAACAGCTGCAGTAATTATTCATATAGAACTTTAGATTTATTTTTGGTGAATTCATGTGAGAAAAGAAAGTAAGGACAAAAAAAGAAAAATATAATCAGTTTTGAGATAAAAGATACATTAATTGAAGTCTTTATCTTTATCTTTTATTGTTAATTAATAGATATGACAAAAAGTTTATGATGATGTCCCTATCTTAATAATTTAGGCCAGAGTGATTCTGTTCATTCAAAAGTGTTACTATTTTATTGATCATATGCTTTCTCCCATGCATGTAGATTATTGAAATTAATTAAGAACTTACCAAAAGTAGCCGAACGGAAAGTGGTAGAACCATCTTGAGAGTTAGTATTACCAGTAACAATGGTGGAATCCATTCCATCTCCAAATATCATAATGTTCTTGACTGTCTTCTTTATATCAATGTTCTCTTTATATACACCTGCTTTCACATGAATTACTACTCTTCCTTTTCCACTTCCCTTTGCAGCTGCTACTCCCTCTGATATTGTCTTATAGTTCCCACTTCCATCTTGTGCCACCACAATATCAGCACTTGGTGTCGTCTGCAGAAGCTTTCTATCTGAACCTGATACCCAATGTGGAAATCCATCTGATAACAACCTTCTTCTTCCTCCTCCATTTTCTTTAGTATTTGACACTGACGAAGATGATAAAGTGTTGGTAATGGACAAGGAATTACTTAGCAATTTAGTAAAGTTTGTTAAGATGGAAGGGAAGTAGGTTAAGTGAGAGGGAAGGTTGAAATCAATGAAACCATTTAGGCAAGTTTGATGATTGGTAATGGAAGCACTTTGCCAAGTTAATTTGTCATTTAAATTGTTTGAGTTTATGGAGCGATTAAGTTGATAAATGGTATCCTCATAAAGCTCTAAACAATCTTCCCATGCAGACTTGGCTCTATTGTCTTTGAAATGATTCAAATCCATGATAGAGACAAGTTTGTAAGCTTGAATAGCTTGGTCCATGGTAACCTTAAGGGAAACATCATGGAAGGAAATAGAATCTAGGGATGATAGTGTATTAATATAATGGTTACAGACATGAGGGTATGGTGTTTGATTGCATGATAATTCTTTGGCATTCACAAACAAGAGAGAAAAAAAGAGAAAGAGTGCAATGAAACAATTGAATAAGAATTTATCCATAGGATTAGAAAATGGAGTTTGCATGGTATGAAAATGTTATGTGAGAAGAGGTAGCTAGGTGTGTATATAAGAATGGAAGAGAGGATTTGGTTATGAATGAAATTAAAGTGCAAAGGAACGGTGATATTTATAGGTAAAGAGATTTGGTTTTGGTAGGATGAAATACATATTGTGCTTTGTAATGGCCAGACATCAAAATTAGTGTTTAAAATATTTATCCACAAAATACATGCTATTATAATTTTAATTAAAAATATATTTATTAAAAACTTAAAAAATAAATCATATTGAAATTAAAATGATATAGTTTTCTAGAATTTATTTAGTTGGCGGTCAAGCTAAGCCACTTGTTTGGATATATTGACTTTGTCACTCAAACAAAATTATATTTACGTAAAAATGCTAATTAATAATGGACCATACATGATCACTTATATGACATTAATCATTCATCTAAATAACAATTGGATAATGGCATGACGTAGTCACCTCACACTTGGATCCCTCTCATTGTTTTTTATCATACGTATCAATGTAATTCATAAAAAGTAGAAGCTACTAAATAATTCAAGAGGAAAAAAGAAAGACCAAGTAATTAATAGGTAGGTCAACCATATATTTTTCCTCTCTAACACACACAATAAGACTCGTGAAGCTTTAAGGTGTTGATATTGTTACCATTTTTCTTTTCATCTAAACTAAAACATAGAGTAATATATTAGGTATCCATTACACTCACACAATCTTGATCCTAAATAAGGTAATTACAGATATATGGTAGGTGTGTAGTCTACTTTTGTTCAGGTTCATGCTTATGAATACATTTGGTATATAATATGAAACTACGTGTCTCTCAAGAGCTTTGTTCTAATCAAACTTTTTATTGCACATGTACGTGTCAAACCATTGCCAATTATTTTCTTTTCATATATCGGTGGGAATATCTAAGGAAGCTAAATATGAAAACATGAAGAGTGAAATGCAAAATTACACCAATGATATCAAAATGTATTCAAGAAGGAAATTAAATTGAAAAATATATACACAATGTTATGAAGAGTGAAAGGTCCATTAGAAGAAGAAGGAAACTATTTGGCTGAAGGATTATTATCATTAATGAGGATGTTATTATCAGTTTATTTTAAAAAGCCTTAGTACTTATATTTATATTGTTCAGGCCCAGCCCACATTAGTCTCTAGTAACCCTAGATATATATTGTAAGGGATTACTCTACATTATGAACAGATTTGAAAAGTTGTCTAATTTGTTATCTTCTTTAGCTATTTCTTTTTGGTGAATTATTTGAGCTAGTATCTATCATTGGTGCTTTCATTCTATACTCATGGCCCCCCCAAAACCACCTAATCTTTCTCCTAGAGAAATTATAGAGGAGGCTGTTCACACTACCCAAGTCCTCATTGACAATGCTATGCAAGAAACCCATACCCAAATGAATGAGAAGCTGGACAAGGTGACAGCTGATTTTGGCCAGCAAATGAGTGAGCTTCACACACGCATGAACAACGATAAGGAGCTCGAAACTTCTCGGTTTGAAGCTATAGTCAGCTTGCTGAAAAATGCAAATTTGCAGCAAGAACAACAGCAACAAGGGTCTCCAAATATTAATTCTGCAAGTTCTTCAGGTATAAATAAACCTCCTCATTCAATCCCTATGGCTATTTCCCAATTAAATTCTGTTGTAACCACTCATACACCTACACACAACTCACCAATACTAACACACAACCCACCATTCATTAGCTACACAAATCCTTTCCCACACCAATCTGCCACATCTCTACCATTACCCACATTACCACTGCGTACTACTACTACTACTACAACAGTCCCAAATCATACCACTATTCCCAGATTTTACCCCTCTTTCAATTACATGGACCCACCTTATCCCCATACACCCAGCCACATTTCCAACTATACTCTCCCTCCGTTTCCCCAATTTCCATTCTCTCAAAATCCCCAGCAGCCACACAATATTCAAAACCCTCAATTACCACCTTTTCGTTCTCCTAAGTTGGAATTTTCTATGTTCGACGGATCCAACCCATTAGAATGGTTGTTTCAAGCGGATCAATTCTTTACATTTTACAATTTGCCAACGGAAAACCGCTTAGCGATGATGTCTTTTTATATGAAAGGCGAGGCTTTATGTTGGTTCAAGTGGATGCATCAAAGCCGCTTACTAACGGATTGGGCTTCTTTTATTAAAGCATTGGAATTAAGATTCGGTCCGTCGACTTACACAAACCACCAAGCAGAATTGTTTAAATTACGCCAGGATGGGTCTGTTGTGGATTATCAAGCAAAATTCGAAAAATTGGGCACCCAAGTAATTGGATTATCTCAAGATGCCATCCTAAATTGCTTTATTTCTGGGTTGAGGCAAGATATTCAGAATGAGATGGCCATCCTTAAACCCACTTCTATTTCCCAAGCTATTGACCTCGCCAAGTTAATTGAATCAAAAATCCATGAAGCCAAACCCAAATTTCACAAACCATATTCTAACAACTACAGCCGGCCAACCCAATCTTCAACCCCTATTCCAAACCCATCTCCACATTCATCAACACAAACCACATCCCAAGTCAAACCATCCTCCAAATTTCCTATATGCCGTCTGTCAAGTTCACAACTACAAGAGCGTAGAGCCCAAGGTCTTTGCTTTAATTGTGACGAAAAATTTATCCCCGGACACAAGTGCACAACAAACAGATTTTTACTCTTCCAACTATCCACCCAAGCCTTAACGGGCCATTTTCCCCCCAAAACACTCAAATTTCAAGGATTCATTGGCGAGCTCCCGGTTATGGTTCTTGTGGATACTGGCAGCACCCACAACATTCTACAACCAAGATTGGCACAACACCTCCAACTTCACACCACCCCCACACCTCAATTTTCTGTGATGATCGGCAACGGATCCCACTTACAATGCCAAGGGGTATGTCAAGATGTCAAAATTTCGCTCCAAGGGCAACCCTTTTCACTTCCATTCTACTTACTCCCTATCGAAGGTGCCGATGTTGTTCTTGGTATGGCATGGTTACGTACCCTTGGTCCAATACAAGCAGATTTTTCAATACCCTCCATTACTTTTTCTCACAACAACACCACAATCACCTTAACGGGCGACCCTGAATCACACCTTGCACCCACCACTTATCACCAACTTTGCCATATGATCCACACCGATTCAATTGCTTCATTTCACCTAATGACTTTCCTTGATAATTCCCCTATCTCCCACCCTGATCCTATTCCCTCCACCATAACTTCTCTCACACCTTCCATCCATCCAGCTGTCCAAAAACTCCTACTTACCTACCCAGACATCTTTTCTAATCCTCACGGCCTACCCCCACCCCGCCCTCATGACCACCATATTCCCCTCCTTCCAAATACTCATCCTGTTAATATTAAACCCTATCGTTACCCCCACTCTCAAAAAGAGGCTATGTCTTCAATAATTAAAGACATGCTTCACGATGGTATCATAATACCCAGCCATAGCCCTTTTTCTTCTCCAGTTTTACTTGTAAAAAAAAATATGGTAGCTGGCGTTTTTGTGTTGACTATAGAGCTCTTAACGTTGTCACGGTTAAGGATCGTTTTCCCATACCTACTATCGAAGAGCTCTTAGATGAATTGGGTAACGCAACAATTTTCACTAAGATAGATCTCCGCTCAGGTTATCACCAAATTGGGGTAGCTTCCGAGGATACTTATAAGACGGTTTTTCGAACGTTTGATGGTCATTACGAATTTCTCGTAATGCCTTTTGGCCTAACAAATGCCCATTCCACTTTCCAATCAGCAATGAACGACCTATTGCGACCCCATTTACGTCGGTTTGTTCTGGTTTTTTCCGATGATATTTTAATTTATAGTTCCAATTTTAGTGATCATTTGGCTCATTTAAAAACTGTTTTTGATCTCTTACAGTCACATGTGTTTGTTGCGAAACTAGCTAAATGTGTTTTTGCAGTTGAAAACGTTCATTATCTGGGCCATGTTATCTCTTCAGGGAGTGTTGCTCCAGATCCAGAGAAAGTGCGGGCCATTTTGGATTGGCCGACACCTTTATCACTCACGAATTTACGCGGTTTTTTAGTTCTTACTAGTTTTTACCGTAGGTTCGTTCGTGATTATGCCACACTCGCCGCTCCCCTTACCGATTTACTACAGTCCACTAAATTTGTTTGGAGTACAGCAGCGGCCGAAGCCTTTACAAGATTAAAGACTAAGATGACCGACATGCCGGTTCTTGTCTTGCCAAATTTCAAAAAAAGATTCAATGTCGAAACGGACGCTTCAGGTGTGGCCATTGGAGCTATTCTTTCCCAAGATAGTCATCCCATAGCATTCTTTAGCAAGAAAATGTCTTCCAGGATGCAGGCTGCTTCAGTCTACGTGCGAGAAATGTTTGCTGTAACAAAAGCCATCAAAAAGTGGTGTCAATATCTCGTGGGTCAACATTTCCACATATATACAGATCAGAAGAGTTTGAGGAATTTGTTATTACAGAAAATCCAAACACCAGAACAACAAAGATGGGTTGCAAAACTACAAGGCTTCAACTTCGAAATTTTTTACAAACCTGGCAAGACAAATCAAGTTGTTGACGCCTTGAGCCGCAAGTATTCAGATGACTCCATTTTGATGTCTCTATCTTCGCCTATTCCAGATCTGATCTCCAAACTTAGGGTGTTTTATGAAACTGACAATGCCGGAAAATCGTTAGCTGAGCAATTGGTTGCCAATCAGAGTGTGCTGAAATTTTACAAATGGTATCAAGGATTACTATACTACAAAGACAGAATCTTTATACCTCCTATCCAAAATCTCCGAACAGATTTGCTCACGGAATATCATTCAACACCCACAGTAGGCCATTCCGGTGTTAAGGCTACGCTTGCTCGCATCAAAGCTTCCTTCTCTTGGCCTGGCTTATACCTTGATGTCAAAAACCTGGTCAAACATTGCACAAACTGTCAGCACAATAAATATATTACTCAGAGAAAAAAAGGGCTTTTGCAACCCCTTCCAATACCAAATCAAGTTTGGGATGACCTCACCATGGATTTCATAACACATCTGCCAAACTCTTTCGGCCATACGGTCATCTGGGTTGTTTGTGATCGTCTCACCAAGTTTGTGCATTTCCTTGCTCTTCCCACAAAATTCACAGCCAAAGACCTTGCTGCTCGTTTCACGGTGGAAATTTATCGCCTTCATGGTAATCCAAAGTCTATTGTTTCGGACCGAGACCCTCTCTTCCTCAGCTCTTTTTGGAAGGCCTTCTTCAAAGCTCAAGGCACTACATTAAAGTACAACACCTCTTATCATCCAGAAACAGACGGCCAAACGGAAGTAATGAACCGATCTTTGGAGACGTACCTTCGTTGTTTCACGAGCGACCATCCTCGCCAATGGTACAAGTATCTCCATCTAGCGGAGTTCTGGCATAATACTTCTTATCACACCGCCATCCAGATGACACCGTTCAAAGCCCTATACGGCCGTGATCCACCTTCCATCCCAGACTATGTTGAGACACAAGCTTCATCGGACTCTTTAACCATGGCCCTACAAGACCGAAATCAACTTTTAAATCAGCTCAAAAACAATCTCAAACGAAGTCGAAAACAGATGGAGAAGCAAGCGAACAAATCAAGACAAGAATTTTATTTCAAAAAAGATGATTTGGTTTTATTAAAGCTACAACCTTACCGACAAACCACCGTGAATCGTCGCGCATCACAGAAGCTGTCAAAACGCTATTTCGGCCCCTTTAAGATCCTCAAGCGTGTTGGGGAGGTTACCTACCTTCTGGACATGCCATATTCATCTCGCATTCATCCGGTGGTTCACATTTCCTTGTTGAAGCCATACCACAGAACTGTCGGGGTTAACGGCGACACCACTCTTCCTTCATCCCTCCCACCGGACATTTTTCTTTCTGACTCACTTACTCAAGGCGGTGATGACCCTCTTCATGCTGTCCCTCTGCATGCAACTACCACAAGCGAAGAAGGAAAGAAGATACAACATGAAGAAGAAAACAAAACAGAGAGAGAAAGAAACATGCAAGAAGTGGAAAAAGTGAAAAATAAATCTAAAGGCATTCCATCTTCTAAGCCTTTATCATTTCACACGCATGCTGACACCAGCCCCCCTTCTTTCCCTCTTCCACCGCCATGTGTCCAAAAGAGTCACATGCATGCTGCCACCCCCATTTCCCTAAGCAACACAGCTGGCCCCCCTATCCCCTTTCACACGTTTCCCACTTCCCCATATTCTGATTTCTTTTTTCCCAAAGATTCGCACACGGCTCAAGACATTTCCCACCCAAACCCTTTGAATTTTATTAAAAGTTTTGACCCCTTTTTAAACGGACCCATTGCTACAAAACTGTTGGTCCCTAGCCCATATTCCAGCACTGCACCCCATTTTCCAACACTGAACCTTGAGGACAAGGTTCTCATTGGGCCCAATAGTATTGTTATGAAGAGTGAAAGGCCCATTAGAAAGAAGAAGGAAACTACTTGGCTGAAGGATTATTACCATTAATGAGGGTGTTATTATCAGTTTATTTTAAAAAGCCTTAGTACTTATATTTATATTGTTCAGGCCCAGCCCACATTAGTCTCTAGTAACCCTAGATATATATTGTAAGGGATTACTCTACATTATGAACAGATTTGAAAAGTTGTCTAATTTGTTATCTTCTTTAGCTATTTCTTTTTGGTGAATTATTTGAGCTAGTATCTATCACACAATGACAACATACTACAGTTCTTGTTAAATATTATAGTGATAATTCAAGTATTGTAGTATGTTAATATAGGCTGTACTCGATTACAATAAAGTCATATGCATTTAATAAAGTCATATAATAGTAGAAAAGTAAATATTTTGAAGAAGTAATAGGTTAATCATACTTATTAGTCGATTATCATTGAATGTGATTTAATTCAATGAAGTGTAACTGATTAACTAAATGTTGTAATCGGTTACATGTCTGAATTTTGTTATTTTTCGATTATGTAATTGTTTGTTTTAGATTCCAATCAATTTGTAACACTTGTATAAATGTGTTGGATGCATTCTCATCCAAGGTTAATGCAAATTATCATTCTCACACTCAATTATCTCTATCTCTCTCTCAATTTTCCTCTTTCACTCTCCACATTCCAATTCTCTGAATCATTGTTCATTAATCTTGTGGTTCAAAATTCTCACATTTGGCATCAAGAACCTAGTTCTGTTCCACAAATACCTAGTGTGCAACATGAATTCTGTTTCTAATGAAAAAATCTTTGCAAACCTACCAATGATTGATGTGAAGAATTACAACAAATGATATCAGCAAATGAAGATGCTATTTTGCTACCAAGATGTTCTTAAAATAATAAATAACAAGGTGAATTCTCTTGTCTAAGGTGTAATGGCTACAAAGCAAGCAACACATAAGGAAGAGAAAAATAAAGATTTTAAGGTACTGTAATTTATCCATCAATGTGTTGATGGTGACAACTTTGAAGAAGTTGGTGATTGTGAATCGTCAAAGCAAACATGGGAGATCTTATAGAAGGCCTATGCAGGGGCTTACATGGAGAAGATGGTGAGGTTACCAACTACTAACTTACAAGCGTCAACTCGAATTGATTCAAATGGAAGGAAAAGAGACAATCAACGATTTCACAATGAGAATCCCTCAGTTAGTGAATCGAGTGAAGGCATGCAGAGAAAATTTCACAGAGTAGTATGTTGTCGCGATAATCTTGTGTTCTTTAACACCAAGATTTGACAATGTAGTTGTGACCATTGAGGAATCGAAGGATCTTGTAATGATGAACAAAGAGGAGTTGCAGAGCTCTCTTAAGGCTCGTGAATAAAGCATGGCTAAGATAAATAATGATAAGGAAAAGACGGAGATAACTTTGCAAGCTCGCTTCAACGAGAAGGACAAGAGATCGAAAGGAAAATGGGAATTTTAAGAATTTTGGTGGAAGCGAGTCCTAAAATTCCAAAAATTAGACTTATCAAAGGGGTGAGAATAGCTGCAACAAAAATTGTTATCATGTCAACTTTGGAGGAAAAAATAAGAGGTTTGACAAAAGCAAAAAGCAATGCTTTATGTATCAAAGGTTCATTCATTTTTGAAGAATGCAATGCAAGCAAGAAGGAACCTCAAGGAGATCAAGCCAAGGTTGCAAGACAAGAGTTTGATGAGGGGGATACACTCTCTGCCATGATCATAGAAGGAGAATGCAGCAGCAGCAGGCTACATGATAGCAGCAGCAACAATTCAAGGAATGTTGTAAAATTGAGCTGTAATCGGTTACATGATACGGTTAACCGGTTACATGTAGAGGAAAACGCCATGATGAGTACGAAAGGAGTTCAGTTCAATAATAAATGGTACTTGTGCTCATGTTTTTCTACTCATATAAGGGGGGGGGGAGGATTAGTTTGTAAAAATCAATTGTTCCATGAAGAACAAAGTAATGTTCGTGGATGACACCACTCTAGCGGCCGATGAAATCAGTGATATTTGATCATGAGAAGGGATGGTAGGCATTACTTGATCAAAGATGTGTCATACATTCTAGGAATCAAATGTAACCTTCAAAGTATTGACCAATTACTTGAGAAGAGTTACAATATTCATATGGAAAACAAAGGGTTGTGTGTTATGGATCCAAAGGGAGTTTTAGTCCTTAAAGCATCAATGGCTTCCAATAGAACCTTCAAGGTTGAGCTGAAGGTTATGGAGCATAGATTTCTTGCTACAATAGCAAGTAGAGAAGAGTGGATATGGCATTATCGTCTTGGGCATCATAACTTTACAGATATCAAATACTTGCAAAAGAATGGAATGCTAACGAGGATGCCATTGATCAACATACCTGTTGAAACTTGTGAAGAATGCGTGCAAGTGAAGCAACATAAGGGTAAATTTAGAAAGGATGCAGGTTTTAGAACCAAGAATCACCTTGAGGTGGTGTATTCGGATGTGTGTGGACAAGTATATTCCATTGGTGGAAATAGGTAATTTATCACATCTATCGACAATCATATTATAAAGATATGGACATACCTAATCAATAGAAAGGATGAGGTATTTGAAGTATTTGATAATTTCAAGTCCATGGTTGAGAGGTAAAGCAGTCACAAACTCAAAGTGCTCAAAACGGATGGTCGAGGCGAATATGTCTCAAATGACTTTGAGAGGTTTTGTGATCAAGAAGGAATTGTATATGAGGTAGTAACACCCTATACACCACAGTAAAATGGTGTTGCCGAAAATAATAATATATTGATCATGAACATGAGAAGAAGCATGTTAAAGGGGAAGAACTTGCTAAAAGAGTTATGGAGAGAAGCAGTATTCACAATTTCCTATTTGTTGAATATGTGTCCTACAAAAAAGCTTGAGAATTCAACACCAGAGGAAGCATGGTTGGGATTCAAACCAAATCTGAACCATTTGAGATTTTTTGGTTTCGTAGCCTACCGACATGTTCCAGGATAGCTTAGAAAGAAGCTGGATGATATGGGAGCAGTGATTATACTTGTAGTGTATCAGTCTACTGGTGGTTACAAACTATTTGATGTTGCAAACAGGAGGATCGTGATCAGTCAGGGGGTTATGGTCGATGGATTAAAGCAAGTGAACAAAGCAGTATTTAACCGATTACATGAAGTCGTTAACCAGTTACATGCAGTAGTAACTGATTACCAAAGAAGTAACCGTTTACATCTTCGAAATTCCAGATTCTACAGAAATTGGAAGTGCAGAATAACCTGTCCTCGAATCCAGAAATGAAAAAGATGTTAGAAGATCAACAAGGAAAATTTTTTTGCCTCAAAGACTCCAATATTTTGAGTTGTTCTGAGACAATAAAGTCAATGATGATGGTGATTTCGTCCATTTTTCACTTATGTCTGAATCTGAACCCATTAAAACGGAAGTGGCTTTAAGTGATCCAAAGTGGATTTATGCTATGAAGGAGGACATGAAATCCATTGATAAAAACAATACTTGGGAGTTAGTTTATCCACCGGATGGAAAGAAGGATATTTGTGTGAAATATGTGTTCAAAATGAAGCCAAATACCAAGGATGAAATCATCAAGCATAAGACTCGATTGGTTTCTAAGATTATTTTGTAAAGAAAAGGTATAGACTTTGAAGTGGTATTTGCATTGGTTTCTAGGATTGAAACCATTAGGGTGATTGTTGGTATTTCAAATAACCATAATTTGCCCATTTGTCAAATGGACGTCAAAACGGTGTTTCTGAATGGACCGCTTGAAGAGGAGGTATATGTAGAACAACCCCCTTGGTTTTGTTGTGAGAAACCATGAGCTAAAGTTCTACAAGTTGAAGAAAGTGTTATATGGTTTGAAACAAGCTCCCAGAGCTTGAAAAAATAATATATGATTTCCTAAAGGAGTCTGGCTTCGAGAAATGTGTATCCGAGTATGGAGTGTATGTGAAGACATATACGAGTGACCTTTTATATATGTAAACCAATTGTCGATAATGGGAAGCAACAAATAATGAATTTAAAAGTTCAAGAGTAAACTTATAAAAGCATTTGAGATGACCAACCTTGGCCTCATGACATATTTCCTTGGCATTGAGTTCTGAAGGTGTGAGAAAAACACAAGAAATGGAGGATTGAATTAAGGTTTTCACTCTTGACTACTTTTCGCAAGGGGAAGTATTGTGTGAAGCTATGATATGATTGAATTGCGGAAGCATAAACATAAAGTAAAGCATAAAGCCAGAGTAAAGAACACATAATATATCCTGGTTCACTTGAGTAACTCTCAAGCTATTACAGTCCACCCCGCAAGGTTATTTTCCTTCATCAACGACTTAATCCACTATAATCAAACCATAATTACAATCATGAGGCTACCTGCCGTGACTAACTGCACAACCATAGTTGTGACTTCCTTGTACGGAAAACTGTCATGACTAACTGCACAACAACCTATTATGACTTCCTTGCGCGGCCAACCACCATGACTAACTGCAAAATAACTTGTTGTGACTTCAGGCTCCATAACGCATAGTTATGTGCAGCACCAAAACCTTAGCCCCGAAGAAATTCACCAGAACACCTAGTTTGGATAATGCGCTAACTACTAAATTTTGAGCCTCCTAAATTTTTTACCTTCACTCGGTTTTATAGGGAAGTGGGTAATGTTTACAATAGTTTTCTTCTTACTCAAGCATGTGTAAACTCACAGTTTAAGGACATCATAAGAACCTAAATATACACTAAGATAATACATTGTATTATAGAACAAATGTGTGGTATTATGTTTCTAAGAGTTGCTTCTTCACGGACAACAACCCTTGAGCACTTAAATTGTTGAAGTCTTCTTGTTCAAAAGCTTTGAAAGCTTTGTTGATCTCCGTTTGAGCGCGAGAAGGTGTAACACCCTTTTACCCCACATCAAAATGTAACATGATTATTCAATAAAATTAGAGTATCAACAAAAGGGTATCACATTTCTTCTTTTAACAAACATCATCATTTTGTCATGTCCCATACACGGGTTATGACATACATTCATATTTAAATACCAACATTATTACGTAGCGCATCATAAATCATCAACTAAATTAACTCAAATATGAAATTCAAAATTTAATTCAAAACATCATTAACTCAAAGATAAACAAGTGAACACAACGATTCTCAAGCGTTCTGACCCCGATGTTACATGACACAGAGCACGATACCACCCTAAACTCTATAAACGACAAAAGAAATAACACTTCAAGCTACGTCCATGCACCAAGTTTATTCTTGAGTATCTGCAGGATGGCATAATAGACCATCACCAAAGGCAGAAAGGGTGAGTAATCACGAATCAATATAATTGACATAAAATAAAGGTATTCATGCAATAGTTCGTCATATAACAATACATCATAATTCTCACCCATCACATCATAAAACTCATCAAACATCTATACAACACATATGCATCATGTTATGCCACCAAGAATGAAATGTAACTTTATATATGCATGTGGTATCGATTTCAACATGTGATAGACACTAGGTTATCTACCCTCCACAATGAAGCACAACATAATCAACATAACCCCGATCCACACTATTGGATCGAAGCTTCCAATAACATAGGTATGCCATGAATGCAACGATACAACAATTCAACATTATCAACATGATTCAACATTTGCATCGACATTCATGTTAATAAGCATCATATAATAACCTACATCTTATCTTTATTTCTATCATAAAATAATCGCTAAAACATCAACAGAAATCATGACAACCATTATAATACATCACGACACCCATATATCATGTCTACCCATCATTAGGTAATTTTCTGCAATTAAATCACTAATATTTCACTTCCAGGGCTCGCTAAGCGACCCCTTGCTCGCTAAGCGGCCTCCTCTCGGGTTGGTGAAAATTCCCAGTTTTCAGTGCTCGCTAAGTGAGAATCTGCTTGCTAAGCGGGCTAGGAAAATTTTAGAATCTCAATTCTGTGATAACAATAAACTCCTGCTACGATTTTCACTCAAAAACACAGTTTTTCATCATTTTTAATAACAAATTCAGTATTAGAACCTAGGTAAAATTATTCAAGAGATTAAAAACAATTATGAATGTAGACATGTTTGACACAATGAATTAGGTGGTGTGTTAAATATGTAATTCTTTGTGTCAAAGTCAAAATTAGTTTGTGTCAAACAAAGTCAAATATAACTTGCCGAAGCATACAAGTGTCAAAGGAGTCGACATAGTCGAAATAGTTAACTTAACTTAGTTTTAGTTGAGTTAGTTATTTTATGATTACTTAGAGTTCAAGTAATCTCATCTACAGATAGAGAGAAACTCTATTTCATAAGTAATGAATTGTATGTAAGCACTATCAAACACTTAAAGTGCAATTTGTACAACAACATTACATCCATCTTCTTCCTTCATAATTTCTCTTTTCTCTCACTTTCAATTGCTTTGGGGTTTTCTCAATGTAGTGTAGAATAATCTTGCAACCAAGGAGTGGTTTTTTCACATGAGTAAAGGATGAATAACTATAGGTATAATCAATTAGAAATATTGATTCTTGTTCCTCAAAATTGATTAAGTTAACTTCAAGAAAATTTGTATGCTATCGAATATCATCTTTGCTAAACCAAAATATATTTTGTGAATTCTTTTTTTAATAAAATTGTTCAGTACATGAAGATAAAGTTTGATATGACTTAAATAGAAAATAGTATTTGGTAGTTTATGAACTATATATCCTCATAATTTCTCCTTACTATTCTTATTAATGGGTTAGATCAACATGAATCATCAGTAAAGTATTGAACCATTCTTAGAAATCATTTTTTGATTGCTTTATTTTTTTATTGATGATGCTTACACTATTTGTCGCAAGAGATGCTTTGATATATTTGAGGAGTACACAAATTCATTGTAAAAAGTTTTTAGGGTTCAATTGTCGACATAACTTTGTTAAAGATATCATATTTTGTATATTTCGGCGAAACGAAGTATCTGTAAAGAAAGGAAAAAAAACGTCTTTGATTTTTTATGGACCAGAAAAAGAGAAAATTGACACTTAGGCTAATAGGTGTTTTGATATGCGTATGTGTATGAGGTGAGCATGTATATGTGGATTTGATTATGATTTTCACGCTGGTTGGATTGAGGACTATATGTTTTATTGTGGGATGGATATATAGTCCTCAAAGTCATTTCAAGCAAAGTAGTCAAACATGAAAAAATTTGTTTCGACTATCAACATATTTTCATTTCTATATTTATTAATATTTGATTTTCTAACACTTGAGGTCGTAAATTTTTTATAGAATCCAAAAGTTCACAGTTGTGTTTCCTAAATCAATGAATATAATTTTTTTTATATAAATTATTGATTTTGTCATCCAAAACCGAACAACATAGTTTGTTTTATATTTTAACACAAACTTTATCATATATATTTTAATATATTAATAAATTCTAAATATTTTTAAAAATTAATGTCTATTTTGGCTATCTTCAACTAAAAAAAGCAATCTTTTAGTTATGCGTAGAATATACTTCATTTATAATTTATAGGGAGAAAATTAGAGGATATCAAAATTCAGAAGGAAAAGAAAGGCCAACCGATGATGCACTAATTAATTAGCTAACAAGTTATTGTTATGATACCATTTGTCTCTTTTCATTTAAATCAAAACCTAACAAGTAATTATTTATTAGGTGACCGTCACAAAGTTACATGGTGATGGACACACTCCACTCAAATACGGACACACTCTTCATCTCAAATAAGGAAATTACAGATATATATGGTTGGTGTGTTATGTACTTGTACATGTTCATCTTCATGTTTTTGTATACATTTGGTATATTACTAATATGAAACTACGTGCCAACTTATTGGCCACAATTTCCTATTCATATACATCTCTTAAAGTGTTTAACTTGTTTTGCTTCTGAGTCATTAGTTTAGTTGATGATAATCATGTAGTTATTATAATTATAATTAAAATATTCATATAGTCTTAGTCATATATAGGACAAAGACTTTTCCAATAACTATGGGAAAAGATTGAATGCAATGTTATGAACCAATCAACTTAACTAACAATTGGATAATGGTATAATGTTATCATCTCATAGTTGGCTCCCACTTGATTTTGATCATCCATATAATTTCTCCCACTAATCTTCATTCACAAAATGGACAAATTTCATTTCATTCAAATCATGCTAGGATGACGATCTTGTGTTAGAGTTATTAACTTTTATGGATTATAATCAATTGTTGTTTAGTTTGTGAAAAACTATTTATTTGTGATTTTGATAGGGTGTATATATAAATCTTGTTATTGATTAAATGATCTCTTTTAATTAAAGACCGAGTGTCTGAAACCTGATTGGTGTGAGCAAAAGTGTAGGCTTTAATCCTGAGTCCATAATGGGTAGAGACTAAGGTTATATATATATATATATATATATATATATATATATATATATATATATATATATATATATATATATATATATATATATATATATATATTATGGTTAGGTCCCATATGTAATCACAAGAATCAGAAACACAACTAACGGTTCCACAACTTGTTTCATTGAGAGTTGTGAACAGGAGTGTGAGATACAGAGGAAAATTCGATCATTCATCTTTTCGGGATTCTAAATCATAACTTCAACAAGAAAAATATTGATGTTCTAATTTCATATAATCGATCGTTGAATATTTTCGCTTACATCTTATTGTTATAGGAACTTCTCAATCGTGTTTTTTAGCTTCCTAAGTTACCCATTTCTATACCCCAAAACTTTGGTTATTTCCTTCTTTAATGTAAAAATAATATTGAGGAGAGGATGTATTTAATAAAGTTGTCAATAATCGAATATAGACAATCAAATATCCTAGAGCATTTGGATGATATCTTAGACTGTACCTTATACATATGTTATGCAAATAATCTTTTTAACAAAAGTATAAGGATGATAAATATATTTCGACGAATTCATTCTTCCATATGTGTGAGTCACTCAGATCATTATCCTTGAGTCACGCTAGAATTCATTTCGATTCTCCTATCAAGCCAATCAGAACCTTGATACCACTTGTTGGAGAGTTCTAGGGACGAGTTTCAGAAGTCTCAATAGGTCAGATGTTCACAGATCCAAGAGACCATGACACCACATATTCACCCAAAATTTTAAAAAAACGGAGGTATGAGTAATTTATCTTAGAAGTGGTAGTGATAGGTTGAGTGTTTGGTTCAGGTGTTTCCATATTTAGGTGGTTTTCTCCCTTACTCACTCTCTTTATTATATTCATACCATATGCACCCCTTCTTTCTGTACAGGCTCTGATACCAGACTGTCCGGGAGCCTTACATACCATGAAACCAGCATTAACTGTATCGTCATCAAATAGCCAAACATAGGCATAACACAGACCAACAATTAAAACTGAAATTTCATGATAGCAAGGACCGTAGTATGGATCAATGGTCAGATGTTTTCTGATACACAAGATCCTCATTTAGAGGCAGGTGTAGAGCATACTTGCATCTTTGAGGGGATTTATGATATGAACATAATAACTAAAGCTTTGAGAGAGAAAGAAAAGATTTTTAGAACATGTTTGTTCTTAAGCACACAAGAGAGTTTATTTGTGATTGCTTGATGAAAATATGTTACAAGGACCCTCCTTTTATAGCCAAGGAGGTACAAATAAGACAAAAGCAACACTATTTACAAGCATGGCATTCTTTATACTATATAAATGCCTTTTTCAAACCACCCGACACACTTATCCATTATGGATTACATTATTGTAGTCTTATTACACAAAAGGACGAAATATTACTATTCACAAACATGCTTATGGTCTTTGAAGGACACTTGTCCATTTAGTCTTTGCAAATGGGTTCATGAGAGGGGGACATGTTCTGATCGGATAAATTTTCATCAGAAAAGCAATCTTTATACTGAGATGACTCATGCTGCCAGGTGTCATCCATCATGTAAGCGTGATCTGCTAATTTTGTATTAGCGTCTGCCACTTGTCCTTCTGAGAATTCAGCTTCCATCGGAGAATCTGGTTTCTGTTGTGTGGCTTGAGTCGAGCTTTCTCCTACTTCTGGTCTCCTGAACATTTCATGACTAATGCAGGTTGAACTATCATCAAGGTTCTTTGGATCATACAAATTAATGAAATTAACATACTCCAATAATTCCCTTGTGATTTTTAGGCTGGGAGGATATTCATTAATAGTTTCCCAAAGATGAACATAACTCTTACAATCAAGCAGCTTGGTCACAGGATCTGTCATATAAGGCCTGTGTAGAAAGAAAACAGACTTGAGTTTGCTAATATCTTCAGGGGATAATCTCCGAGCTTGGACTTCGTCTATGATCGGTTTTAATTGATCTCTCCACCATTGTAATGGAGAGTACCACTCAAGAGTAGTCCAAATTAAAGACTTTTGATTCTTGGGATCCATTATGTGTTGATACATGGCCTCAGTGGGAATGAGAACAGGCATAAAATACAAACAGGTGGCACACCAGATATACCATAAATGGTTTTTTGTGAATTTAACATTTGGGTTTATTAAAATTGGTAGGAGAAAAGGTGTGTCTGGGAAATAAGGACTATGGTCAGGTAGTTTATTCCTTATGATTTTTGTCATGTAGTAGAAGAGATTGTTCCTGGCATACTGCTTGAGCTGGGACGGTGAAAAAGATATTGTTACTCCGGGAGGAAGATTTTTGGTTTTGGATGCATGGGCTGGTAATGGCTTGACCATGAGAATCAGAGGAAAAGTATGTTTGGCTGTGATGATCTGGATAGGTTTCATAGGTCGGGATAGTAGATCAGGGATTACATTTTGATTTCCTTTGATATGTTTTACAGAGAAATCATATCTAGAAAACCAATCTTTGAGCCTGAGAGTTTGAGGATCAGGAGGCATCTTATTCTTGAATTCAAGGATCTTAGGAAAAGAGGAGTTATCCATCTGTACTTCAAACTGGTAGCCTCTTAGGTGAAAGTCAAACTTTTGGATTCCCATTTTCACGGCGAGAGCTTCTTTGTAGGTGGTGTGGTAGTGTTTTTCAGCTTCTTTAAATTGACCACTGGCATGACCACAATAGTATCTTTTTCCATCAAGTTCTTCTATCAGAACTGCTCCCCAATAGTGATCACTGGCATCGGTCTGCAGGATTCTCTTGCCATTTCCAGGAATCTTTAGGGCAGGTGGAGCTTGTGCGATTTTCTTCAACGCTTTTATTGCTTCAGTTTGTTTTTCTCCCCATGGTGGAGGTTTTTTCTTCAGCATTTGGGATAAGGGACTTGTGTATCTCGCCAGCTTCGGCAGGAAATCTCGGATATAATTAATTATACCCAGAAATTGTTGGATCTGCTTAATTGTGAGATTTTCATCAGGAAAGTTTAATAGTTCCTGGGCAATATGAGGTTGGGGTTGATATTTTCCTTGGGAAAAATGCATCCCTAGGAAATCAATCTCTGTTTGCCCCACTTGACTTTTCTTTTCAGAGAGCATCATTCCATGATGTTGGGCTATTTGAAGGAATCGGCCCAATAATTGTTTATGGGCTTTTTCATCTTTTGAGAATAATAGCACATCATCAATATAGATCAGGATACTATTGAGAATGGGTTCAAAAATTCTAGTCATGGCTTTTTGAAAGAGAGATGGGGCCACCTTAAGTCCAAATGGTAACACCGTCCATTGGTACTGGGCATTAGGAATGCAGAATGCTGTTTTGTGACGATCCTCAGGGTCAATGCCTAGTTGCCAAAAACCTGACTTGAGATCGAACTTAGAATAGATCTGGGCATCTTTGATGAAAACATTCAATGACGAGGCCTTTGGAATGGGAAATTTATCATCTTTGAGAAAATGATTTAGAGGTTTGTAATCGATTACTAGCCTCTTCTTTCCTCTCAACTTTTCAGATCTCTTTTCCACATAAAATGCTTGGCAAGCCCATTCTGATTTAGTAGGTTCTATCAGACCTTGCTTGAGAAGCTGGTTGCATTCTTCCCTGGCTAATGTGTAATCTGATGGACTCATTCCTGGATGAGTGGCCTTGGTTGGATTAACATCTTCATTTAGCTTGAAAGGAAGTTGAACGAAGAAGTCTTTATTCTTCCATAGAGGTTTTGGGTGACGGAAATCTTCATGGTTGTCAGCACATAATTTGAGCAAGTTGGACTTTATTTCTTCATAGCCAGCAGGGATTTTGGAAAGTGAGTATAGTTTCAATATCCTAGAATAAGCTTTGAATTCTCTTTTGTATTTAATTCCCGTGGGGAGAATTTGAAGTCTACTTGCTGCTGAATAGACATCCATTCCTACTACAATATCTTTGTTTGGAAGATTACTGCCAATGACTCTGGTCCAGACTATGCAGTCTGGGAAGAATTTAATTCCTATTTTGTCTTTGGTCATTAAATCTGTTTTGAAAACTTTTCCATCTGCTGCTACAAAGTATGCAGCATGCGTCACCCATGATTCTGCAGGGAGAATGTTGGGATTCATCATTGTGATCTGGGCTCCAGTGTCCATGTAAGCTATTACCTTTTTCGGACGGGAAAACTTTGTTGCGAGGATATGGGCTTCAACACAAGGAAGTGGTGTAGTAGGAAGAGAGCTGCTTATCTCTTTGAAGGAGTAAACAGGGAGATATGTGTCATCGTCATTTTCTGAAAACGAGGCTTCATCGGAGGAAGAGCCTTGGAGGGCAAAAATTTTTTCTTCATCAGCAGAGCTTTGTTCAGAATATAAAGATTCTAAGTCTCCTTCTAGAGGCTGAAGTGAATTAATCAGTTTTGCAGCTTTATGAGTGTTATTAGGACATTCTTTAGAGAAGTGCCCCTTTTTTCCACAAATAAAGCATCTTTGATTTCTTCCTTTTCCTCGGAAAGGTTTTTTCCTAAAGAACTTCATATTCTTTCTTTTCTTTCCCTTGAATATCCTAGGAGATTTGGTGTATTTTTTGTGATGATGTTTCTTTGTTGTTGCACAACTACATCTTTTGTCTTTACACTTAATCTCCAGGTAGGGCTTCTTACATGCTTGGGTGAATTTGGACTTTTGTTCTATAACTTCGGAGAATTGATGGTGGAAACTGCAGAGCTTTTCAAGTGCTTCTAGTGTCACCTGGTGGATTTGGCCAAGACTCATGGTTTTAATATCCCTTTGAGTTGTGGCTAACATCCTGTGAATTTCTGGTTGGAGTTCTTGTGGTAGAGAGGACACATATGTATTCTTTAGACTAGGATCATTGTATCCATTAAGGACATAATACCTCTGTGCCATCCTATGATAGTGTTTGTCAAGATCCTTTGTTTTGAGAGAGCAACACTTCATCTCAAAGAATTCTTGTCTGTTTTTCCTATCAAATATCTCCATGTCACCAATGAATTCACGGTGAAGCACACCAAGAACATTAGCCGTAGTTTCTAAACGATGCAACTCATCTTGTTTGAAATCTCCAAGATTATGATACCATTCTTTCATCGTTCCGGTCATTCTACAGCAAAATTCTTCAATGATTTTATAGTTATCTGCACTTGTCTTCATCATTTGGGTGTCAAGCCAAGCTCCAAATTCCAGTAGTCTCTTTCTCCATCGGCTGGGTGGTATATCATCAAAAGTGAACCAGGGACCGCCATTTGGTCTAGTCCTTTCAGGGACTAGAGTTTCTTCAGGGGATTCCTCTTCAAAAAAGGATTCTTCCTCTTTTATATTTGTCATGAAGAGTCTTGGGATATGATGGTCTTCGGATTCTGGTATAGATGAAAAGGATCTCGGTGTTTCATCAGAGGATGTTTCTTGATCAGAGTTGTTGTCACTATCTGAAGAAGATTCGTCTTCCTTTTGTGTTGAAGATTCAGAGTGATTATTTTGGGAAGATTCATAATTTCTAGTAATTGCCAAGGCTTGGAAACCTTGATCAGGAAATTTTTCTTCCTTTTGGATTTTTGGAGGAGGTGTTTCAGGGATATCTTGGGATTCTGATGATGAGGTATTCAAACAAACAGCTTTCTCTTTTTTCCTGGAGGTTGAGGTAGTGGTAGTTTTGGTGGATTTCGGTCTGTAAGTTGTAGGTATGTATTTGACCAGGTTTGGTGGTGATGAAACATAGGAAGGGTAGAAAGGAGAAGGCCTTTCTGGTAGTTTGAAATATGTAGGAAAAGTAGGAGGGTCTAAGAAAGAGTTTTCAACAGGCTTGGTGTTTCTTTCATGAGAGGCCCTTAAGAAATCATCTATCTCTTTTACTTGGCCTTGTAGACTTCTGATCTCTCTTTCCTTTTGGTCAAAAGTTTGGCCAAAATTCCTCTCTTCTAACATCTTTCGCAAATCACGATCTAGTTGGGATACTTGGGCTTTCAAGCTCCTGTAGTGTTTCTGCATTTTTTGGGATAAAACCTTGAGGTACTCATCTGTTTCATCTATTTTCCCAGCAATCTTGTCTACCTTTTTGTCAAGGTTTTGGAGAATTTCATTTTGAGAAACCATGTTCTCAGATTGCCAGTTTAGAACTTCTTCAGCTTGAGTTAAAGGTTTAAGCTTCCCATCTGGCTGAACTTCACTTGGATGAATGAAAGGCTTGGATGTTCGGCCTGTGATTGGATCCATCTTTCTTTCCAAAGCAGGAAATTGTTGATCGTACTCTGAATTTGTGGATGAGTACATAAAACAAGGAATTGGTTGGGCTACATCTGGAGGATGTAGTGGTTTACAGTGGTCTGTCGGTGACCATGTAATAAGAGTCGGATCATCAGGTGGTAGCAATCCTTCTTTCCGAAGAATCTTAAGTCCTTCTTCATAGATGTTGAGGGGTTTCTTTTTTCCATGGATTCCTACCCATGGACCATTGTCTGGATCAGATCTCCTTTGTGGAGGTGGAGGAGGTTTGCACTTTCCTTTTTTCTTTGTTTTGGGAAAAATGATATCTCGGTCGATATCATTGTCGTGCATCCAGCAGTCACAATCTGGGTCACATCTTGTTGGATCAACATCCCAGAGGAAGTGGCCATCTATTTTGTCAGTGTAGATGGGTTTTCCCTCTGCCGTAACAGCATGGACAGGACACCAGTCTTCTTTGAGAACTGGTTGGATCATCATTGTATGGAAGATTGGAGATATTGAGCTCGACCCTTCGTCTGGCTTCTTGAAAATCGTTTTGACGGTCTTGTCAACGGATCTTCTAAAAGTAGCCTCTTGGGATTGGATAGGTCGTCTGTCAACATGAAGTCTCTCGTAGTTGGTTATCCATTCAAGGGGAATTAGTTGAGTCAATTCTTCTCTTGTGATTCTTCTGGGAATTTGGACTATCGAGGGTATGTCTTCTTCTCTATTGGTAACAACCAATAGGGAATCAGAAGAGCATCCTGAGATCGGAAGATCTATTGAGTGATTTTGTAAGCGGTATATTATTTGGTGATGAAGGGTGGCTGACATAGCTTCTGGAACTTGGTCAGTTCCGGTGATCTGGACTTGTACTTTCAGTCTTGTAGATAAAGTATTATCATTAAGACTTACGTTATAGTTTGGAAAAATGGTGAGGACAACACTTCCTGCATGAAGTGTAGTTAGAACAGTCCCTATCACAGCATTTTCATAGTGGAGGTAGCTGGAGTCCAGTAGAGCTATTTTGCAAAAGACGGGTTGGTTCTTCCTTCCATGAAGGGAAAGGATGAGCCTGACAGCCCCAAAGTGTAAGGCTGTGTATCCTTCAGTCTTCCAGTGGTTTATGAGATATTGAGGAATCTCCAGATCTACATACTGCTCCTGGTTTGTAGCTCTTAGGCTACATTGGTCTAGTCTAGATGACTGGATGTATTCTTTCATTTGAGGGCGGTTTGTAGAGATAAGATTTCGGATAGATCTGGTAACACTTCGTTGTCTCTTGAAGATGTTGTACGGACTTAATAGAGGAGGTATTGTTTCGGCAATTTGAGCATCTTCTGGAACATGAGAGTACTCAATAAGGTTCTCTATTTTATGGGAATTAGTCTTTTTACAGAGTTTAGGAAGCGATAAAGAAGAAGTGGTAGTGATAGGTTGAGTGTTTGGTTCAGGTGTTTCCATATTTAGGTGGTTTTCTCCCTTACTCACTCTCTTTATTATATTCATACCATATGCACCCCTTCTTTCTGTACAGGCTCTGATACCAGACTGTCCGGGAGCCTTACATACCATGAAACCAGCATTAACTGTATCGTCATCAAATAGCCAAACATAGGCATAACACAGACCAACAATTAAAACTGAAATTTCATGATAGCAAGGACCGTAGTATGGATCAATGGTCAGATGTTTTCTGATACACAAGATCCTCATTTAGAGGCAGGTGTAGAGCATACTTGCATCTTTGAGGGGATTTATGATATGAACATAATAACTAAAGCTTTGAGAGAGAAAGAAAAGATTTTTAGAACATGTTTGTTCTTAAGCACACAAGAGAGTTTATTTGTGATTGCTTGATGAAAATATGTTACAAGGACCCTCCTTTTATAGCCAAGGAGGTACAAATAAGACAAAAGCAACACTATTTACAAGCATGGCATTCTTTATACTATATAAATGCCTTTTTCAAACCACCCGACACACTTATCCATTATGGATTACATTATTGTAGTCTTATTACACAAAAGGACGAAATATTACTATTCACAAACATGCTTATGGTCTTTGAAGGACACTTGTCCATTTAGTCTTTGCAAATGGGTTCATGAGAGGGGGACATGTTCTGATCGGATAAATTTTCATCAGAAAAGCAATCTTTATACTGAGATGACTCATGCTGCCAGGTGTCATCCATCATGTAAGCGTGATCTGCTAATTTTGTATTAGCGTCTGCCACTTGTCCTTCTGAGAATTCAGCTTCCATCGGAGAATCTGGTTTCTGTTGTGTGGCTTGAGTCGAGCTTTCTCCTACTTCTGGTCTCCTGAACATTTCATGACTAATGCAGGTTGAACTATCATCAAGGTTCTTTGGATCATACAAATTAATGAAATTAACATACTCCAATAATTCCCTTGTGATTTTTAGGCTGGGAGGATATTCATTAATAGTTTCCCAAAGATGAACATAACTCTTACAATCAAGCAGCTTGGTCACAGGATCTGTCATATAAGGCCTGTGTAGAAAGAAAACAGACTTGAGTTTGCTAATATCTTCAGGGGATAATCTCCGAGCTTGGACTTCGTCTATGATCGGTTTTAATTGATCTCTCCACCATTGTAATGGAGAGTACCACTCAAGAGTAGTCCAAATTAAAGACTTTTGATTCTTGGGATCCATTATGTGTTGATACATGGCCTCAGTGGGAATGAGAACAGGCATAAAATACAAACAGGTGGCACACCAGATATACCATAAATGGTTTTTTGTGAATTTAACATTTGGGTTTATTAAAATTGGTAGGAGAAAAGGTGTGTCTGGGAAATAAGGACTATGGTCAGGTAGTTTATTCCTTATGATTTTTGTCATGTAGTAGAAGAGATTGTTCCTGGCATACTGCTTGAGCTGGGACGGTGAAAAAGATATTGTTACTCCTGGAGGAAGATTTTTGGTTTTGGATGCATGGGCTGGTAATGGCTTGACCATGAGAATCAGAGGAAAAGTATGTTTGGCTGTGATGATCTGGATAGGTTTCATAGGTCGGGATAGTAGATCAGGGATTACATTTTGATTTCCTTTGATATGTTTTACAGAGAAATCATATCTAGAAAACCAATCTTTGAGCCTGAGAGTTTGAGGATCAGGAGGCATCTTATTCTTGAATTCAAGGATCTTAGGAAAAGAGGAGTTATCCATCTGTACTTCAAACTGGTAGCCTCTTAGGTGAAAGTCAAACTTTTGGATTCCCATTTTCACGGCGAGAGCTTCTTTGTAGGTGGTGTGGTAGTGTTTTTCAGCTTCTTTAAATTGACCACTGGCATGACCACAATAGTATCTTTTTCCATCAAGTTCTTCTATCAGAACTGCTCCCCAATAGTGATCACTGGCATCGGTCTGCAGGATTCTCTTGCCATTTCCAGGAATCTTTAGGGCAGGTGGAGCTTGTGCGATTTTCTTCAACGCTTTTATTGCTTCAGTTTGTTTTTCTCCCCATGGTGGAGGTTTTTTCTTCAGCATTTGGGATAAGGGACTTGTGTATCTCGCCAGCTTCGGCAGGAAATCTCGGATATAATTAATTATACCCAGAAATTGTTGGATCTGCTTAATTGTGAGATTTTCATCAGGAAAGTTTAATAGTTCCTGGGCAATATGAGGTTGGGGTTGATATTTTCCTTGGGAAAAATGCATCCCTAGGAAATCAATCTCTGTTTGCCCCACTTGACTTTTCTTTTCAGAGAGCATCATTCCATGATGTTGGGCTATTTGAAGGAATCGGCCCAATAATTGTTTATGGGCTTTTTCATCTTTTGAGAATAATAGCACATCATCAATATAGATCAGGATACTATTGAGAATGGGTTCAAAAATTCTAGTCATGGCTTTTTGAAAGAGAGATGGGGCCACCTTAAGTCCAAATGGTAACACCGTCCATTGGTACTGGGCATTAGGAATGCAGAATGCTGTTTTGTGACGATCCTCAGGGTCAATGCCTAGTTGCCAAAAACCTGACTTGAGATCGAACTTAGAATAGATCTGGGCATCTTTGATGAAAACATTCAATGACGAGGCCTTTGGAATGGGAAATTTATCATCTTTGAGAAAATGATTTAGAGGTTTGTAATCGATTACTAGCCTCTTCTTTCCTCTCAACTTTTCAGATCTCTTTTCCACATAAAATGCTTGGCAAGCCCATTCTGATTTAGTAGGTTCTATCAGACCTTGCTTGAGAAGCTGGTTGCATTCTTCCCTGGCTAATGTGTAATCTGATGGACTCATTCCTGGATGAGTGGCCTTGGTTGGATTAACATCTTCATTTAGCTTGAAAGGAAGTTGAACGAAGAAGTCTTTATTCTTCCATAGAGGTTTTGGGTGACGGAAATCTTCATGGTTGTCAGCACATAATTTGAGCAAGTTGGACTTTATTTCTTCATAGCCAGCAGGGATTTTGGAAAGTGAGTATAGTTTCAATATCCCAGAATAAGCTTTGAATTCTCTTTTGTATTTAATTCCCGTGGGGAGAATTTGAAGTCTACTTGCTGCTGAATAGACATCCATTCCTACTACAATATCTTTGTTTGGAAGATTACTGCCAATGACTTTGGTCCAGACTATGCAGTCTGGGAAGAATTTAATTCCTATTTTGTCTTTGGTCATTAAATCTGTTTTGAAAACTTTTCCATCTGCTGCTACAAAGTATGCAGCATGCGTCACCCATGATTCTGCAGGGAGAATGTTGGGATTCATCATTGTGATCTGGGCTCCAGTGTCCATGTAAGCTATTACCTTTTTCGGACGGGAAAACTTTGTTGCGAGGATATGGGCTTCAACACAAGGAAGTGGTGTAGTAGGAAGAGAGCTGCTTATCTCTTTGAAGGAGTAAACAGGGAGATATGTGTCATCGTCATTTTCTGAAAACGAGGCTTCATCGGAGGAAGAGCCTTGGAGGGCAAAAATTGTTTCTTCATCAGCAGAGCTTTGTTCAGAATATAAAGATTCTAAGTCTCCTTCTAGAGGCTGAAGTGAATTAATCAGTTTTGCAGCTTTATGAGTGTTATTAGGACATTCTTTAGAGAAGTGCCCCTTTTTTCCACAAATAAAGCATCTTTGATTTCTTCCTTTTCCTCGGAAAGGTTTTTTCCTAAAGAACTTCATATTCTTTCTTTTCTTTCCCTTGAATATCCTAGGAGATTTGGTGTATTTTTTGTGATGATGTTTCTTTGTTGTTGCACAACTACATCTTTTGTCTTTACACTTAATCTCCAGGTAGGGCTTCTTACATGCTTGGGTGAATTTGGACTTTTGTTCTATAACTCCGGAGAATTGATGGTGGAAACTGCAGAGCTTTTCAAGTGCTTCTAGTGTCACCTGGTGGATTTGGCCAAGACTCATGGTTTTAATATCCCTTTGAGTTGTGGCTAACATCCTGTGAATTTCTGGTTGGAGTTCTTGTGGTAGAGAGGACACATATGTATTCTTTAGACTAGGATCATTGTATCCATTAAGGACATAATACCTCTGTGCCATCCTATGATAGTGTTTGTCAAGATCCTTTGTTTTGAGAGAGCAACACTTCATCTCAAAGAATTCTTGTCTGTTTTTCCTATCAAATATCTCCATGTCACCAATGAATTCACGGTGAAGCACACCAAGAACATTAGCCGTAGTTTCTAAACGATGCAACTCATCTTGTTTGAAATCTCCAAGATTATGATACCATTCTTTCATCGTTCCGGTCATTCTACAGCAAAATTCTTCAATGATTTTATAGTTATCTGCACTTGTCTTCATCATTTGGGTGTCAAGCCAAGCTCCAAATTCCAGTAGTCTCTTTCTCCATCGGCTGGGTGGTATATCATCAAAAGTGAACCAGGGACCGCCATTTGGTCTAGTCCTTTCAGGGACTAGAGTTTCTTCAGGGGATTCCTCTTCAAAAAAGGATTCTTCCTCTTTTATATTTGTCATGAAGAGTCTTGGGATATGATGGTCTTCGGATTCTGGTATAGATGAAAAGGATCTCGGTGTTTCATCAGAGGATGTTTCTTGATCAGAGTTGTTGTCACTATCTGAAGAAGATTCGTCTTCCTTTTGTGTTGAAGATTCAGAGTGATTATTTTGGGAAGATTCATAATTTCTAGTAATTGCCAAGGCTTGGAAACCTTGATCAGGAAATTTTTCTTCCTTTTGGATTTTTGGAGGAGGTGTTTCAGGGATATCTTGGGATTCTGATGATGAGGTATTCAAACAAACAGCTTTCTCTTTTTTCCTGGAGGTTGAGGTAGTGGTAGTTTTGGTGGATTTCGGTCTGTAAGTTGTAGGTATGTATTTGACCAGGTTTGGTGGTGATGAAACATAGGAAGGGTAGAAAGGAGAAGGCCTTTCTGGTAGTTTGAAATATGTAGGAAAAGTAGGAGGGTCTAAGAAAGAGTTTTCAACAGGCTTGGTGTTTCTTTCATGAGAGGCCCTTAAGAAATCATCTATCTCTTTTACTTGGCCTTGTAGACTTCTGATCTCTCTTTCCTTTTGGTCAAAAGTTTGGCCAAAATTCCTCTCTTCTAACATCTTTCGCAAATCACGATCTAGTTGGGATACTTGGGCTTTCAAGCTCCTGTAGTGTTTCTGCATTTTTTGGGATAAAACCTTGAGGTACTCATCTGTTTCATCTATTTTCCCAGCAATCTTGTCTACCTTTTTGTCAAGGTTTTGGAGAATTTCATTTTGAGAAACCATGTTCTCAGATTGCCAGTTTAGAACTTCTTCAGCTTGAGTTAAAGGTTTAAGCTTCCCATCTGGCTGAACTTCACTTGGATGAATGAAAGGCTTGGATGTTCGGCCTGTGATTGGATCCATCTTTCTTTCCAAAGCAGGAAATTGTTGATCGTACTCTGAATTTGTGGATGAGTACATAAAACAAGGAATTGGTTGGGCTACATCTGGAGGATGTAGTGGTTTACAGTGGTCTGTCGGTGACCATGTAATAAGAGTCGGATCATCAGGTGGTAGCAATCCTTCTTTCCGAAGAATCTTAAGTCCTTCTTCATAGATGTTGAGGGGTTTCTTTTTTCCATGGATTCCTACCCATGGACCATTGTCTGGATCAGATCTCCTTTGTGGAGGTGGAGGAGGTTTGCACTTTCCTTTTTTCTTTGTTTTGGGAAAAATGATATCTCGGTCGATATCATTGTCGTGCATCCAGCAGTCACAATCTGGGTCACATCTTGTTGGATCAACATCCCAGAGGAAGTGGCCATCTATTTTGTCAGTGTAGATGGGTTTTCCCTCTGCCGTAACAGCATGGACAGGACACCAGTCTTCTTTGAGAACTGGTTGGATCATCATTGTATGGAAGATTGGAGATATTGAGCTCGACCCTTCGTCTGGCTTCTTGAAAATCGTTTTGACGGTCTTGTCAACGGATCTTCTAAAAGTAGCCTCTTGGGATTGGATAGGTCGTCTGTCAACATGAAGTCTCTCGTAGTTGGTTATCCATTCAAGGGGAATTAGTTGAGTCAATTCTTCTCTTGTGATTCTTCTGGGAATTTGGACTATCGAGGGTATGTCTTCTTCTCTATTGGTAACAACCAATAGGGAATCAGAAGAGCATCCTGAGATCGGAAGATCTATTGAGTGATTTTGTAAGCGGTATATTATTTGGTGATGAAGGGTGGCTGACATAGCTTCTGGAACTTGGTCAGTTCCGGTGATCTGGACTTGTACTTTCAGTCTTGTAGATAAAGTATTATCATTAAGACTTACGTTATAGTTTGGAAAAATGGTGAGGACAACACTTCCTGCATGAAGTGTAGTTAGAACAGTCCCTATCACAGCATTTTCATAGTGGAGGTAGCTGGAGTCCAGTAGAGCTATTTTGCAAAAGACGGGTTGGTTCTTCCTTCCATGAAGGGAAAGGATGAGCCTGACAGCCCCAAAGTGTAAGGCTGTGTATCCTTCAGTCTTCCAGTGGTTTATGAGATATTGAGGAATCTCCAGATCTACATACTGCTCCTGGTTTGTAGCTCTTAGGCTACATTGGTCTAGTCTAGATGACTGGATGTATTCTTTCATTTGAGGGCGGTTTGTAGAGATAAGATTTCGGATAGATCTGGTAACACTTCGTTGTCTCTTGAAGATGTTGTACGGACTTAATAGAGGAGGTATTGTTTCGGCAATTTGAGCATCTTCTGGAACATGAGAGTACTCAATAAGGTTCTCTATTTTATGGGAATTAGTCTTTTTACAGAGTTTAGTAAGCGATAAAGAAGAAGTGGTAGTGATAGGTTGAGTGTTTGGTTCAGGTGTTTCCATATTTAGGTGGTTTTCTCCCTTACTCACTCTCTTTATTATATTCATACCATATGCACCCCTTCTTTCTGTACAGGCTCTGATACCAGACTGTCCGGGAGCCTTACATACCATGAAACCAGCATTAACTGTATCGTCATCAAATAGCCAAACATAGGCATAACACAGACCAACAATTAAAACTGAAATTTCATGATAGCAAGGACCGTAGTATGGATCAATGGTCAGATGTTTTCTGATACACAAGATCCTCATTTAGAGGCAGGTGTAGAGCATACTTGCATCTTTGAGGGGATTTATGATATGAACATAATAACTAAAGCTTTGAGAGAGAAAGAAAAGATTTTTAGAACATGTTTGTTCTTAAGCACACAAGAGAGTTTATTTGTGATTGCTTGATGAAAATATGTTACAAGGACCCTCCTTTTATAGCCAAGGAGGTACAAATAAGACAAAAGCAACACTATTTACAAGCATGGCATTCTTTATACTATATAAATGCCTTTTTCAAACCACCCGACACACTTATCCATTATGGATTACATTATTGTAGTCTTATTACACAAAAGGACGAAATATTACTATTCACAAACATGCTTATGGTCTTTGAAGGACACTTGTCCATTTAGTCTTTGCAAATGGGTTCATGAGAGGGGGACATGTTCTGATCGGATAAATTTTCATCAGAAAAGCAATCTTTATACTGAGATGACTCATGCTGCCAGGTGTCATCCATCATGTAAGCGTGATCTGCTAATTTTGTATTAGCGTCTGCCACTTGTCCTTCTGAGAATTCAGCTTCCATCGGAGAATCTGGTTTCTGTTGTGTGGCTTGAGTCGAGCTTTCTCCTACTTCTGGTCTCCTGAACATTTCATGACTAATGCAGGTTGAACTATCATCAAGGTTCTTTGGATCATACAAATTAATGAAATTAACATACTCCAATAATTCCCTTGTGATTTTTAGGCTGGGAGGATATTCATTAATAGTTTCCCAAAGATGAACATAACTCTTACAATCAAGCAGCTTGGTCACAGGGTCTGTCATATAAGGCCTGTGTAGAAAGAAAACAGACTTGAGTTTGCTAATATCTTCAGGGGATAATCTCCGAGCTTGGACTTCGTCTATGATCGGTTTTAATTGATCTCTCCACCATTGTAATGGTGAGTACCACTCAAGAGTAGTCCAAATTAAAGACTTTTGATTCTTGGGATCCATTATGTGTTGATACATGGCCTCAGTGGGAATGAGAACAGGCATAAAATACAAACAGGTGGCACACCAGATATACCATAAATGGTTTTTTGTGAATTTAACATTTGGGTTTATTAAAATTGGTAGGAGAAAAGGTGTGTCTGGGAAATAAGGACTATGGTCAGGTAGTTTATTCCTTATGATTTTTGTCATGTAGTAGAAGAGATTGTTCCTGGCATACTGCTTGAGCTGGGACGGTGAAAAAGATATTGTTACTCCTGGAGGAAGATTTTTGGTTTTGGATGCATGGGCTGGTAATGGCTTGACCATGAGAATCAGAGGAAAAGTATGTTTGGCTGTGATGATCTGGATAGGTTTCATAGGTCGGGATAGTAGATCAGGGATTACATTTTGATTTCCTTTGATATGTTTTACAGAGAAATCATATCTAGAAAACCAATCTTTGAGCCTGAGAGTTTGAGGATCAGGAGGCATCTTATTCTTGAATTCAAGGATCTTAGGAAAAGAGGAGTTATCCATCTGTACTTCAAACTGGTAGCCTCTTAGGTGAAAGTCAAACTTTTGGATTCCCATTTTCACGGCGAGAGCTTCTTTGTAGGTGGTGTGGTAGTGTTTTTCAGCTTCTTTAAATTGACCACTGGCATGACCACAATAGTATCTTTTTCCATCAAGTTCTTCTATCAGAACTGCTCCCCAATAGTGATCACTGGCATCGGTCTGCAGGATTCTCTTGCCATTTCCAGGAATCTTTAGGGCAGGTGGAGCTTGTGCGATTTTCTTCAACGCTTTTATTGCTTCAGTTTGTTTTTCTCCCCATGGTGGAGGTTTTTTCTTCAGCATTTGGGATAAGGGACTTGTGTATCTCGCCAGCTTCGGCAGGAAATCTCGGATATAATTAATTATACCCAGAAATTGTTGGATCTGCTTAATTGTGAGATTTTCATCAGGAAAGTTTAATAGTTCCTGGGCAATATGAGGTTGGGGTTGATATTTTCCTTGGGAAAAATGCATCCCTAGGAAATCAATCTCTGTTTGCCCCACTTGACTTTTCTTTTCAGAGAGCATCATTCCATGATGTTGGGCTATTTGAAGGAATCGGCCCAATAATTGTTTATGGGCTTTTTCATCTTTTGAGAATAATAGCACATCATCAATATAGATCAGGATACTATTGAGAATGGGTTCAAAAATTCTAGTCATGGCTTTTTGAAAGAGAGATGGGGCCACCTTAAGTCCAAATGGTAACACCGTCCATTGGTACTGGGCATTAGGAATGCAGAATGCTGTTTTGTGACGATCCTCAGGGTCAATGCCTAGTTGCCAAAAACCTGACTTGAGATCGAACTTAGAATAGATCTGGGCATCTTTGATGAAAACATTCAATGACGAGGCCTTTGGAATGGGAAATTTATCATCTTTGAGAAAATGATTTAGAGGTTTGTAATCGATTACTAGCCTCTTCTTTCCTCTCAACTTTTCAGATCTCTTTTCCACATAAAATGCTTGGCAAGCCCATTCTGATTTAGTAGGTTCTATCAGACCTTGCTTGAGAAGCTGGTTGCATTCTTCCCTGGCTAATGTGTAATCTGATGGACTCATTCCTGGATGAGTGGCCTTGGTTGGATTAACATCTTCATTTAGCTTGAAAGGAAGTTGAACGAAGAAGTCTTTATTCTTCCATAGAGGTTTTGGGTGACGGAAATCTTCATGGTTGTCAGCACATAATTTGAGCAAGTTGGACTTTATTTCTTCATAGCCAGCAGGGATTTTGGAAAGTGAGTATAGTTTCAATATCCCAGAATAAGCTTTGAATTCTCTTTTGTATTTAATTCCCGTGGGGAGAATTTGAAGTCTACTTGCTGCTGAATAGACATCCATTCCTACTACAATATCTTTGTTTGGAAGATTACTGCCAATGACTCTGGTCCAGACTATGCAGTCTGGGAAGAATTTAATTCCTATTTTGTCTTTGGTCATTAAATCTGTTTTGAAAACTTTTCCATCTGCTGCTACAAAGTATGCAGCATGCGTCACCCATGATTCTGCAGGGAGAATGTTGGGATTCATCATTGTGATCTGGGCTCCAGTGTCCATGTAAGCTATTACCTTTTTCGGACGGGAAAACTTTGTTGCGAGGATATGGGCTTCAACACAAGGAAGTGGTGTAGTAGGAAGAGAGCTGCTTATCTCTTTGAAGGAGTAAACAGGGAGATATGTGTCATCGTCATTTTCTGAAAACGAGGCTTCATCGGAGGAAGAGCCTTGGAGGGCAAAAATTGTTTCTTCATCAGCAGAGCTTTGTTCAGAATATAAAGATTCTAAGTCTCCTTCTAGAGGCTGAAGTGAATTAATCAGTTTTGCAGCTTTATGAGTGTTATTAGGACATTCTTTAGAGAAGTGCCCCTTTTTTCCACAAATAAAGCATCTTTGATTTCTTCCTTTTCCTCGGAAAGGTTTTTTCCTAAAGAACTTCATATTCTTTCTTTTCTTTCCCTTGAATATCCTAGGAGATTTGGTGTATTTTTTGTGATGATGTTTCTTTGTTGTTGCACAACTACATCTTTTGTCTTTACACTTAATCTCCAGGTAGGGCTTCTTACATGCTTGGGTGAATTTGGACTTTTGTTCTATAACTTCGGAGAATTGATGGTGGAAACTGCAGAGCTTTTCAAGTGCTTCTAGTGTCACCTGGTGGATTTGGCCAAGACTCATGGTTTTAATATCCCTTTGAGTTGTGGCTAACATCCTGTGAATTTCTGGTTGGAGTTCTTGTGGTAGAGAGGACACATATGTATTCTTTAGACTAGGATCATTGTATCCATTAAGGACATAATACCTCTGTGCCATCCTATGATAGTGTTTGTCAAGATCCTTTGTTTTGAGAGAGCAACACTTCATCTCAAAGAATTCTTGTCTGTTTTTCCTATCAAATATCTCCATGTCACCAATGAATTCACGGTGAAGCACACCAAGAACATTAGCCGTAGTTTCTAAACGATGCAACTCATCTTGTTTGAAATCTCCAAGATTATGATACCATTCTTTCATCGTTCCGGTCATTCTACAGCAAAATTCTTCAATGATTTTATAGTTATCTGCACTTGTCTTCATCATTTGGGTGTCAAGCCAAGCTCCAAATTCCAGTAGTCTCTTTCTCCATCGGCTGGGTGGTATATCATCAAAAGTGAACCAGGGACCGCCATTTGGTCTAGTCCTTTCAGGGACTAGAGTTTCTTCAGGGGATTCCTCTTCAAAAAAGGATTCTTCCTCTTTTATATTTGTCATGAAGAGTCTTGGGATATGATGGTCTTCGGATTCTGGTATAGATGAAAAGGATCTCGGTGTTTCATCAGAGGATGTTTCTTGATCAGAGTTGTTGTCACTATCTGAAGAAGATTCGTCTTCCTTTTGTGTTGAAGATTCAGAGTGATTATTTTGGGAAGATTCATAATTTCTAGTAATTGCCAAGGCTTGGAAACCTTGATCAGGAAATTTTTCTTCCTTTTGGATTTTTGGAGGAGGTGTTTCAGGGATATCTTGGGATTCTGATGATGAGGTATTCAAACAAACAGCTTTCTCTTTTTTCCTGGAGGTTGAGGTAGTGGTAGTTTTGGTGGATTTCGGTCTGTAAGTTGTAGGTATGTATTTGACCAGGTTTGGTGGTGATGAAACATAGGAAGGGTAGAAAGGAGAAGGCCTTTCTGGTAGTTTGAAATATGTAGGAAAAGTAGGAGGGTCTAAGAAAGAGTTTTCAACAGGCTTGGTGTTTCTTTCATGAGAGGCCCTTAAGAAATCATCTATCTCTTTTACTTGGCCTTGTAGACTTCTGATCTCTCTTTCCTTTTGGTCAAAAGTTTGGCCAAAATTCCTCTCTTCTAACATCTTTCGCAAATCACGATCTAGTTGGGATACTTGGGCTTTCAAGCTCCTGTAGTGTTTCTGCATTTTTTGGGATAAAACCTTGAGGTACTCATCTGTTTCATCTATTTTCCCAGCAATCTTGTCTACCTTTTTGTCAAGGTTTTGGAGAATTTCATTTTGAGAAACCATGTTCTCAGATTGCCAGTTTAGAACTTCTTCAGCTTGAGTTAAAGGTTTAAGCTTCCCATCTGGCTGAACTTCACTTGGATGAATGAAAGGCTTGGATGTTCGGCCTGTGATTGGATCCATCTTTCTTTCCAAAGCAGGAAATTGTTGATCGTACTCTGAATTTGTGGATGAGTACATAAAACAAGGAATTGGTTGGGCTACATCTGGAGGATGTAGTGGTTTACAGTGGTCTGTCGGTGACCATGTAATAAGAGTCGGATCATCAGGTGGTAGCAATCCTTCTTTCCGAAGAATCTTAAGTCCTTCTTCATAGATGTTGAGGGGTTTCTTTTTTCCATGGATTCCTACCCATGGACCATTGTCTGGATCAGATCTCCTTTGTGGAGGTGGAGGAGGTTTGCACTTTCCTTTTTTCTTTGTTTTGGGAAAAATGATATCTCGGTCGATATCATTGTCGTGCATCCAGCAGTCACAATCTGGGTCACATCTTGTTGGATCAACATCCCAGAGGAAGTGGCCATCTATTTTGTCAGTGTAGATGGGTTTTCCCTCTGCCGTAACAGCATGGACAGGACACCAGTCTTCTTTGAGAACTGGTTGGATCATCATTGTATGGAAGATTGGAGATATTGAGCTCGACCCTTCGTCTGGCTTCTTGAAAATCGTTTTGACGGTCTTGTCAACGGATCTTCTAAAAGTAGCCTCTTGGGATTGGATAGGTCGTCTGTCAACATGAAGTCTCTCGTAGTTGGTTATCCATTCAAGGGGAATTAGTTGAGTCAATTCTTCTCTTGTGATTCTTCTGGGAATTTGGACTATCGAGGGTATGTCTTCTTCTCTATTGGTAACAACCAATAGGGAATCAGAAGAGCATCCTGAGATCGGAAGATCTATTGAGTGATTTTGTAAGCGGTATATTATTTGGTGATGAAGGGTGGCTGACATAGCTTCTGGAACTTGGTCAGTTCTGGTGATCTGGACTTGTACTTTCAGTCTTGTAGATAAAGTATTATCATTAAGACTTACGTTATAGTTTGGAAAAATGGTGAGGACAACACTTCCTGCATGAAGTGTAGTTAGAACAGTCCCTATCACAGCATTTTCATAGTGGAGGTAGCTGGAGTCCAGTAGAGCTATTTTGCAAAAGACGGGTTGGTTCTTCCTTCCATGAAGGGAAAGGATGAGCCTGACAGCCCCAAAGTGTAAGGCTGTGTATCCTTCAGTCTTCCAGTGGTTTATGAGATATTGAGGAATCTCCAGATCTACATACTGCTCCTGGTTTGTAGCTCTTAGGCTACATTGGTCTAGTCTAGATGACTGGATGTATTCTTTCATTTGAGGGCGGTTTGTAGAGATAAGATTTCGGATAGATCTGGTAACACTTCGTTGTCTCTTGAAGATGTTGTACGGACTTAATAGAGGAGGTATTGTTTCGGCAATTTGAGCATCTTCTGGAACATGAGAGTACTCAATAAGGTTCTCTATTTTATGGGAATTAGTCTTTTTACAGAGTTTAGGAAGCGATAAAGAAGAAGTGGTAGTGATAGGTTGAGTGTTTGGTTCAGGTGTTTCCATATTTAGGTGGTTTTCTCCCTTACTCACTCTCTTTATTATATTCATACCATATGCACCCCTTCTTTCTGTACAGGCTCTGATACCAGACTGTCCGGGAGCCTTACATACCATGAAACCAGCATTAACTGTATCGTCATCAATCTTCTCCACAAGTGTGAGTCACCACATAGCCTTGATCCACATTATAATCCACTTCCATCCCCCACCTAGCCAACCAGGACTCAAATACTACTTGTTAAGCATTCCTGATTCAGAAAATACATGAGAAAATTCTATCCTCTTCTCACAAAATTCTGAATTTCATCTTCTATATATTTGAGTTTAATCATTCTTATGCAAATTCGAATATACGCTAAATCATCTTTGATATTCTTACGTAAAAACTCTAAGATAACTTGAGAGTACTAGTATATAAAAAATCCGTTAACGATTTAAATTAATTTGCTAATTATTAGAACAAACCTTAAACCTACATGAAAAGTACTCTTTACATTAAATTTCGCAACCAACATGATAAGTTTGCACTTTTGATAGTGGAAAACAAAACAATTTTGTGATATGCATTATCAACCATTCAATCTTAGAAGTGACATAGTGAAGTGTGATTAAGACTTACTAACAATATTTATGTATTAACTTAAAAGTCGTTTTAACTCATAGCTACTTGAGTCTTGATATATATCTTCTCTCTTTTTCTTGAGTTTTGGCATTACTCGTGTAATATGTTTGGAAAGATAGGATTCACTGCACTTTATTGTATTTTTTAGATGTTGCTTTGTTAATAAATTTTCTTTTTAAGCAGTATTAATTTTACTTTTGTAAAATTATTTTTAATTTTTAATTACAAATAAAAAGATTAAATGAATATAATAAATAATTAAAAATATTATAGATAAAAATATTATTATGTAAAAAGTATTATTAACTTTTTCAATATGGGTAAAATGTAAAAATAAACACATAAAATAGAATGGAGGAGTAGTAAGAAGTAGAAAAGAAAACGTTGCAAATAATCAACATGTATTTGATTCTACTGTGCCAAAAACTGTTTTTTTTTATTAATTTAATTTAATTTCAATTCAACAAAATAAGAAGATTTAATTTATATATGGTCACTATAAAGATTATAACTGTTAAATTATTAATCACATTTTTATGCATAACTTAGGTATTATGCAGTGTTGATTGTGATTTGATGCCAATATTATAAAATTATTTACATATATAAATGGTATATCACAATTAAATGTTGTGTATAATATTTTCACTTCTCTTAGATAAATAATAGTGGTCTTTGCAGTCCCTTTCTTTTATAGGAGATTATTACTATAAAATATATATCTCGTAATATATATTTATTTGGTCAAAGTTTTCAACTATGATGGAATTTATTCATTTAAATATTTTTCTTTTATATATATATATTATTAAGCCATTTTTTATCTCAGTCATAATTTTCAAATGTGCTGAAAAGCGGTGTCTGGTTATAGATTCAAATTTTTGCACCTATATTTTTGTTTTTTATTTATTTTTAAGTTATTTTTCATCGCAATTAAAATTTAACCGTGATGAAAATGACACCTAATCATAAATTTGATTCCCAACACTTACAATTTTATTTTTTATTTATTTTTAAACTATTTGTCACCACAATTGGAATTCCAATCATAGTGACATCTTCCTATTTCTCTATTTTTAAATTGAAAATAGAGTGACGCCTTCATGTTCATTCACTTTTGTCTAGACAAACTTAAACAAACTTCTAACTTTCATTTATGAAACTCTAATTATCCATTAAATCAAATTCAAAAAAACATCATTTTTTCCATACAACTCTCATAAACATTATTTATTTCATTAACGATTTTGAAAACTCCATCTTCTATTCTCCAACTTGAATAAGACAAGGAATTTGGATGACAACATAGAGTAGTAAAATAGTACAGAGGGAGGGTGAATAAACCCTTATTAAAAAAATCAACTGATTTTCCAGAAGTTGAATATCAAGATTTTTCTTAAAATTGTACATGGAAGTTTTAAAGAGAAAATGAAGATTTATACTTTTATTGGATTTCAATCACGTTCGACAGATACACAATTAACATAACTAATAGATGATTTAACAATGAATAATTGAATGATTGTATACCGCATAAGGTGTGTCCTATACGATGTTCAATTATAGACAGATTCTAATTGCACGGGTTTTCCAAAATATTTTCACCACTAAAACTCAATTAGGTTCAAATTCTAACAAAAACTATTGTCAACTGAATAAACAATAAACTATGCTAAGAATTGATAACCTAAGCATGTAATTATCCGTCGAAAATTAACTGTGTGTGTACGTGTGTGTGTGTGTGTGTGTGTGTGTGTGAGAGAGAGAGAGAGAGAGAGAGAGAGAGAGAGAGAGAATGTATAGTGGTTTGACGTTCGTTCTCGCTTTTCCTACTCCGTTCTTTTTGATAAATATTGTACGAGTTTATACAATCATTTGAGAAAAGTAAATCTTCTATCTAGATCTTGACATGTATACAACCTAATGCTAAACTTTTCTATGTAATATTTACTTGATTCACGCTTCTTGGATATTCTAGTTTCACCAATCTGCTAACAGACTTTGTGTATAGCAATCACCCTTTGATCCCACAAATTTCTTGAGTGATGAATTTTTCGAAAATTTGATAAGAACTCCACCTTATTTGTCGCCTTCCACATATTCGCTACCAAGGTAATTTGGAGAGAAGAATCTCATTCTTTTTTCTGAAATTTGTTAGCACCAATAACAACCTCAATCTTGCTTCTTGAAAAACCTTACAAAAACTTCAAGAATGATTAATTTCAAGACATTGTCACCCTCAATCAATGAAATCTTTCATTATCAAGATTTAAAATCAAAACTAACTATTGAAGATGAAAGAATTTTTGTTGCAATATTTTTTAATTTTCAAAAAGAGAGGATATTAATTTTAAAAAAAAATCACAATGTAGATTATAAAATTTGCTAAAATTATTATGTTAAAAATGAGGGGTAAAAGAGATTTACATGTACTTGAATTTATATTAGAGGGTGTTGATTTCATTGGACTTAGATTAACAATAACCTAATTAGCACAATGAAACAACTCATAGAGTAGGAAAATAAACCTTAAACCTAAATGATATAATACTTCTTGAATGAAATTTTGCAACCAGCATGATAAGTTTGCACTTTTCATAAAGTGATAAACAAAATTTTGTAATGCATTCTCAACCATTCAATCTTAGATGTCACATTAATTTATAATTAATTCATGCTTACATACATGACAAGTCAATGGCCCATTAAATCATAATTTGTCGCATTAATTCGAACTTCCATATATAACCCAATTCCATGACTCCTTGTCGATATATGTCTGCTCTCTTTTTCTTTAGTTTTGGCATTACTCGTGTAGTATGGTTGGAAAGATTCAATGCACTTTATTGAATTTTTTATATGTTAATTTCTTGGTGAATTTTTGTTTCTTTTAAATTCTCCTTGCGCGGTTTAAAGCAGTAGTTTTTACACTTTTGTTAAAATTAGCTTTAATTATTTATTATAGAGAGAATAAGAATTAAATAAATGTAATAAATAGTTAAACATTTATATAGAAAATATTTCTATATAAAAAAATAGTTAAAAATTTATATAGAAAATATTATTATTTAAAAAATAGAAACATTTATTAATTTTTCAAAGGGTAAAAAGTCAAATAAAACTTATATATATATATATATATATATATATATATATATATATATCGCTATAAGAGATTATAATTATTAAATTATTAATCACATTTTTTATTCATAATTTATTTTAAAATTTATGTTAATATGTTATTTAATGATTAAAATAATTTTTTTTAATTTAATTATGTAAGTTCTATATTTATAGGATTGACATTAATTTTGTAAAACAAATATAGCAACAATAAAATGTATAGGATCTTGCAAAATAAAGAACATGTTAAAGCAAGGAAGTCTTATTGTGCGCTTAAACATATTGATTTCAAGTGGTTCAACATCTGAAACAACATGTCGAAGAAGATGTCTTAAACGGTTCATTTGACATCATGAACTGATACAGGTGGACTGAAGATTCCATTACAACTTAACATAAGCAGAATATTCAGAGAATTAAAGCAATCCAATGTGGCGTTGATTTAAAGATCTTGAAGATTCTAATTTAAATTGAAGACAAATATTGAATAAATATAGACTTTCTATATTTAGAGATATTTTAGGAAGTTGTTAATTTTTAAGATCTTATTTGTAGCAGGTTTTTCTGCATGATTGTAGCAACTGCTATGCTGCGTTTTTAGGCCCAAAATCCAAATGGGATTAGGTTATAAAAAGAAACCTTGTAACCTAGGTTTAACAAACCAAAGATGTAAAAGTCATATCATTAGGATTGAGTTCTAGTCACAGCCGAATGCAACAAGATTCATTCTATGTGGATGTTTTTCTTTGTAATCCTCGAAGGTTTTAAGCAAGAGGTATTTTGTTCTTGACTGAAGCTTTGAAGAAAGGTTAAGATATTGTCATGGAAGTGTGTCTTCTGAGTCTAAATTGTTAAGTTAGTTATCACTGTTGTGATTGAGAGAGAGTGAGATGGGTTTCTCATATTTAAAAGTTCCTAAGTAGAAGTTTCATTGGTAGTGATTAAGTAAGAGGATTGTAAAGTGAGTGGTTTGATGTGGGTCCTTAAATTGATACCATATAGTGAATTTCCTTCCTAGCTTAGTAGCCCCAAGAGTAGATGTGGTTGCATCGAACTGAGTTAACAATTCAAATGTGTCCTTTAATGCTTTTCTTCTGTTATGTATACTATGCAGTATGCTTGCTGAATGAAATCATATGTCTAAACATCCGTAGGATAGTTAGAATCTGATATATCATAATGTTATAATGTTGTTGTTTGTACCTTGCCATGATTTCAGTAACAGATTGGATGTCTCGACATTGTATTTGACATCTGAGTCTATCACACCAGAATTTCAATTGGTATCAGAGCTGGCATCCTAGTCTGTTTCTGGATGAGATCCAAGGGGGATACTTTCTGGCTCATGGTCAAGGTGGAAGATGTTTACTGAAAAGTTGTTTGTTGTGCTAATGGTCCCTAGAAGTGGAGGATGGACTATTCTGTTGTTGCAGCTGGTGGAGAGCTTCTGTTGTAGTAGGTTTAATTTATTTTCAAACCTATTGTAGTTTGGTGTCACCTAGAGTATGTTGATAGGACTGATATGTGACACCTAAAGTGTTTGAGGAGGGTGTGTGTTAATACGCTGCATAGCTATCTGAAAACTCCTGATGTTGAAAAGGTTGTTGTTCTTTGGTGATATGTCCTATAGTGATAGGATATATGCATGTCTGCTTCAGATGACTTTTCCAAGGATACTTGAATCTTAGTGTTCAAGTCCACTCATAAAGGCATAATTAATTGAAGATGGTGTGAATAGATGCTTTGGGAGACAAACTAATGTGATGGAATCACATAGGTTTGGAACCTACTCCTGATCTGGAAGATGAGGCATCTAGGTGGTGTTTCTGAAAAGGTTCTTGTTGCTACATGTACTCTTGTTTTGTCTTGGAAATTTGAACAACTACTGATGATTGATTCCCTTGTTTTCCCCTGTTAGTATGTGTGTTGATTACTATGAATATTGCCTTCAAAGCCATAGTAATTTGTGAAGTGCTTTATGACTGAGACTGATGTCTGAAAATATGATAGAACATCATGTCAGTAAGTGTCAGACGTCTGCAAATGAAGAAGAAGAAGTTATACTATTTGTCCTACCTTGTGTGAGAAGGTAACCCTATCTGACTAATAGCAAATACTTTGACGGGAGACTTAGTATTTGTCTATTATTGTTGTGATGCCTATGATTGAAGATGGATACTTTGACGGGAGACTTAGTATTTATCTGGTAGTTATGCATGTCTTATGTATGGACAGTTTGTTTCGGAAAGTATACTGAGAAATTGGTGCTAAGTGGTCACTTTCTGAAGGATCTTTGGTTGTCCATATCATGGGGAGTTAATGGTGTTGTCTGTTATATTTTGTTGCAAGGGTGCAAAATGTTAAGTACTACTAAGACCTGATCAGAATGTTGAATATAAGTGGAGTTTATGCTCAACTAATGTATTGTCTTTCCAAGACAATGGAGTTTATGCAGAATCATGGGAAGGATTCTACTATCATATCAATATTGTGGTACTAGATATGGAGATGATAGACTGTGTAGACATCATAGTTTTAATGACCACTTGAATGGTCTATTTCTGGTTCAGGTGTAGACCAGAATGATTATCATAAAGTTTTAATAGATAACATTATCAGAACTTTGTGAAGAATGCTTTACTCAAGGAAAGGTGTCTTTCTTTGTATGGCTATGAGGTGTAGTTCTTGACTATTCCTTCTACAGTTTCATACAGTGGCAAGTTTGAGGACTTTGGAGAAGCATTGACAGATTCACATCAATATATGATATTGGTAAGGACTATTGCAGAATCAACATAATGGAGGTTGTCTACTCAAACTTGGTTGGTGAATCAAGTCTCTGAGAGAATGAAACTCTTGTTATGTTAGGGGAGGAGGTTCTTTCAAGTGGCAGAAGAAGGAGTTGAATTCAATAGTTGGATGTGGAATGATAATGTTCAAACATCTAGTTCAACATCAGAACCTCAGTTGGTGAAGTGGCACATCAATTAAAGATAGGATGATTTACAAAATAAGTAGATCAAAATATTTTTGTGAGAATTCTGACAAACGTGAAGAAGAAAAAGTTTGGCAGTTGACTTTTTCATGTGAGGGTTCCTAAATGAGGTGATCAAACTATGGCTATTGGTTGATCTCTTTAGTGGATTCAAAAAATCAAGATAATCAGAGTGTGGCAGCTAGTTGGTCTTGAGGATTGTATTGGAACAAGTTACTCTTGGGCAGAAAGGTAATGATTTGAAGACTCAGGGAGATTTGTTCTTCTTGAAGGTGGATGATAGTTTATCTCTCTTTCTGGATTTCTGATTCAAGCTGGTGGCATAATATTGTTGAAGATATTCGGTTATTGGATTACTATGTTTTAGTAAGTCCAGTTGGTGGAACATATCAAGAATCACGGTGATGATGTCTTGGTGTATGGAAGATGTTCTAACTGGTGTTAGGACATTATCTGGGGTGAGTGTATACATCGTATCCAACTAGAGACTACCTTATCATATGGGAGAATGATGAAGTAGTAGGATTGAGATGGTAGAGAAGACTGAAGTAGATCAAGTATTGATTACTTAAAAGTCTGATTATGGATATTCATCAACTGATTCTATTGTCAAAATTAGAAGATTGGATGAGTATTGTTTTTGAGTGTCTGGCCAAGAAGAAAAGGCTGTAAGGTTAATGTAGGCCTAGTGTCAAGTCCTTCTAGCAAGAAGATGATCAGTAGTTTTAGCTTGTGGTAAGAAGAAACCAAGAAGGGATCATGTGTTTCGGTACAAAGGGTGATTGTGTTCAATTGTGGATTGAACAAAGAGTGAGCTCTTAAAGACATGAAGATGCGTCTTATGTTTTCCATTCATCAAAGTACAAAGAAGCATGTGTTATCCTTGATAGGGGAGAATGTTATATTTTTGTGCAATTGGATTTGTGAAGTTAAGAGGGAGTAGTGTTTTTTTGTTGTTTTTGACAATATATGTCTTGGTTGAAAGGAGTAATACCAAGTGTACTTTGATTGTTCACATTCAGAATGGCTGCCTCTGACAAGTGTATGTGGTGTCACACATCATGTTGTCACATGGTCTGCTAAGTATGGGTTATATGGATTCACCTGGATAAAGTTATTATCTGCATTGTTTATTTGGATTCTGAAGGGGTTGTGAACCATGCATGTAGAGTTGCTAGCAGACAACTTGTGGTTGGATGTTAAAACATGTTTCATAACATGTGTGTTGTGAGGAAAATTAGGAGTTATTTTGTGGACGGTGCTAGCAGGAGAATGTGAAACACGATTTTTATTCATGCGTATTTTTTATTGGTCCATTTAGCTTGGAAGAATAAAGTTAGCTGGTCAAGGTCTAATTTGGACAGTCCACATTAAGTGGTGCAAAAGTTTTTGATCCTATAATAAAGATCCTTGACCAAGAACGCTTCTTTATTTAAAGATAGTTCGTTACTATCTATGTCTTTACCTACTATTTATAGAGAGCGTCTCCTCATTCAGCCTGTGAGTGTTTTCATCTTTTCTTTTCTTTGATGGGTTTTATTTGTTTCTGGATGAGTATTGCATGGGTGTGGTGTTGTGATGGATGTGTTTGCCAATTTTTGGCTAAAAAGAGGGAGAAATGGTTGCAAGGGTTGCTCAGATGGTGTATTTGGTGTTATTGTTCAAATGGTTGTGTCAGACGTGTGTTCCAGGTATGGTGGCTGGGATGTCTAGATGGATGTTGGAGTTTAGTCTTTGTGACTTGTGTCCTGAGTTATGAACACAATTTTGACTTGTGTTCTGAGTTACATAAGGGAATGAGGTTCTTGTTCTCGTATGTCACCATTGGTCTCCTTGAGGGGGAGTACTTCTCAGCCTGATAGGAATGTTTATGGGAACCTGAATGGATAGGGGTAATAATGGATTGTTTCGGCCAAGATTAGTTCATCCTGAAAGAAGTTGTTATTTTTGAAGATCTTATTTGTAGCAGATTTTTCTGCATGATTGTAACAGCTGCTATGCTGCGTTTTTAGGCCTAAAATCTAGTTGGGATTAGGTTATAAAAGAAACCTTGTAACCTAGGTTTAGCAACCAACCAAAGATGTAAAAGTCATATCATTAGGGTTGAGTTCTAGTCACAATCGTGTGTGTCACACCCCAAATTTTACCCCTAACTGCTCACGTCATACGTTCATCGCATTTGAAAAGAAATTCCTGGATTTGTTTTTCTGTTACTCTCAACTTGTTTTTAAAGTTATTCATGAATTCACTTTAATTTTCCTTTCACTTTTAAGCTTCCATTTTAATCTAACTTCTATTCCTTATTTCTAACTTTTTAATTCATTTTTGGTTTTCATTTTAATTTCTACCTCCATTTCTATTTTTTTTATTATTTATTATTCTATTTTCAAATTCTTTTTTTTTATATATAAAAAAAATTTAAAAGTAAAAAATATCTCAATTTCTACTTCTAGATTTGTGAATCATTTTCTAATTTCCAATCCACTCCAAATCTAGTTTCTATTCCTTTTCAAGTTCTCACTATCTAAATTGTTTTTTTTTAAATGTTAATCTCATTTTTCACTTCTTGTTTTTTAATTCATTTTTAAAATTATTTCTGTTTTATTATGACCTCCAATTTCAATCTAAGTTTCATTTAGATTCAATTAAGGTTTCTTCTTCTTCTTTAGTTCATTCATCCAAGTCCCAAAATTCAAGTGTAAACTCAAGCTTTAATCACAATTGCAACATTTATCTACTCCACCAATAATAGTATGAAAACACATTAATGCATAGTGCTAGATTCTAAGAAATGTATTAAATAGCACAACTGTTTTGTACAAAGAGTTATTCATATATTTCATGGTGAGCCATCAGTAAGGTTTTGTAAGAAAAAAAAAACAAGAAAAAAAGAGTTAAGAGTCAGACACAACAAGTCTATTTACAAAGTAATGGCCTAAAAAAAAATTTAAAAAAAAAGAATTAAAAAAAAAAAGAAGAAGTCCATCAGTTTTTTGTCTGCTACAACCTAAAGGGCAAGCCTAAGTCTACTTTGATTTATTTGAAACTTGACCCCACTTCATAATTTGTCATCACTACAAAGCCAAGGTCAAAGTTGTTGTCATGTTTTGTCCACCAGTTTGTCGTCATTACCCTGCACATGTAGCAAGTATCCCAAAATTAGCTACCAAGTCAGATCTTGCAGCAACTACATGGGAAAAATTCAGAAACCAGTAGGATTATAAGGAAATATTTCGCAACTTTGGCAAGGAAAACCTGAAGCATGGAAAAAAAAGGGAGAGAAGATACAATAGATGGATTCATAAAAACGGAAAGTCTTGCATACCTGCAGGATAATTTCGGACCATGCCATTCCTTATCATTTGGTTTTCACAGCAAGAACACCAAAATGGGGCCTGTGTTTCTGAACAATAACCTGCAACTCTGAACCTTACACCAATCAAGCTTTCTTACCCCAAACAAGCTTTCCTGCACCAGACAGACCCTGCATCATACAAATACACCCTGGTCACAACACTGGTTTTAAACTAAAAATGGAAAAGAAGTGAGTCAAAGAAATTTTATACTGGTGTCTGCATAATAATCATAGAATTCGGCATAAGTCAATAAACCAGGGCAAAGCTAGACAGGAAATTTTCATTCTAAAAATGCAACAAACAGGGAAGTTTCACTACTTTAGCAAGCATCTTTTTAACACCAGAAAACAGAAGACTTAATTACATGATTATAGTCTTTTCAAAACAGACCAAGCCCTAATTCTGTCAACATAAAAGGGGATCCGTTCATCAATGTAAGAAAAAAAAAACATCAACAACCCCAAAACGAAAAAAAGAGACAGCAAAAAACAACATCAAAATTTTTTAAAACAACTCATACCACCTTCAGTTACGACTTCCATTGTCCCTTCTCACAACCGCAAAGCTCCTTCACCGAGCCACCGAAACCAAACCCCTTCATCACCACACAAAAACACCAAAAGCCGGACGAAACCTCCATCCACCGAATCCGAGAGCATCGCCGAAGCCCTAAACAAACTCCATTTCGCACCGCCGCGATACTCAGTGAGGGGAAAGTTGGATTCGCGAGTGAGCTTTCTGAGATAAAGGCCTCGATTGAAGGTAAAGTGCGGCCGTCATCGGAGGTATATTCTCTGCGATTTCTTTCGTATTTCTTCCTCGTCTCATTGATTTTGTTTTGACGCTGCGTTGTATTGAAGAAGAGTTTCGCCGTTTCGTTCAATCTTTAGCTTTCTCTTCGTTTTTTTCCTCTGCTGCTAGGTTAAGTTGTTGCCCACTTGTTATAATCTAAACCGGGTCGGAGCTAGCCCGCTCCATGACCCGGTCCTCCTTCCATTGGGCCTACCGGGCCAGCTCCCCCTTCCCTTGACCCCATTTCTTTTAGTTTACCATGTTTAGTTTTCTTAAGTTTTTTCCTTTTTTAAATATTTCTTAAAAAAAAGCATGTTAAAAATATTTTTATGTTAATATAAGTTAAGTTCTTTTTATTTATTTAATTTCAGTAAATAACGGTTTAATTTCTAGATTAGTTTTTTAATTATTTATTTTGCTCATTTGTTTATATTTGTAAGGTTTTGCTCTTATGTTCTTTGTTATCTATTTATTTTTATTTTTTTTATACTTTATTTAAGTTATAACGATAATGTACGATTAGCATAACGTGAGTCTCCCTCTCATTCTTCGACTAATTTATCAAGTAGAGCATGAGTGTAATATTTCAAATAATAACCATCACCACCAAAAAAAATCATTTCAAAATAAATAAATATCTTGGTCCAATGCCAAGTAAAAATCATCACGCCTACACTGCACACACGTAAGTCGGTCACCATGATCGCCGTCTGCACGACTTTCACGCGTCTAATTTAATTTACGGAAGAAAAGAATTCCGGAGTCTAGCATTCCGCACGTTCTGGATTGAACCGCAATTGGGCTAGCCCCACGCGTTGGTTCAATCACCGTTCGCATAAAAATAATTCAATTTAATAAATTAATTTACGGAAAAAAGGAACTCCGGAGTCTAGCATTCCGCACATTCTGGATTGAATCGCAAATGGGCTAGCCCCACGCGTTGGTTCAATCACCGTTCGCATAAAAATAATTCAATTTAATAAATTAATTTACGGAAAAAAGGAACTCCGGAGTCTAGCATTCCGCACATTCTGGATTGAATCGCAAATGGGCTAGCCCCACGCGTTGGTTCAATCATCATTCGTATACCAACAAATTTAAATCATTTTTATGATTAATTAGCGAGTAACTGAACTCCGGAGTCTCGCACTCCGCACGTTCTTGAATGCAACCGCAACATGGGCTAGCCCCACGCGTGGTTCATTCGCCCTCTCGTTTTAAAACACCTTTAACAAAGTCAAACACTTTCTTCTAAACGAACATTGTTTAAATCATTCTATCTCTCGAACAAGCTAGCGCTTCAGCCTCCACCGCGAGTAAAAGCTAACGCTTACCAGTAGAATGTATTTTAAACAATTGTTCAATAAAAACCACAAACCGTAGTAGCACGAACTACGAAGCTCTGACTTTCCCATTGCACAAGGGAATACGTAGGCATGGGGATTTTTATCCTTCGCGAGCACCCTTTTAAAAAAAATCAATCTTTTCTTTCCGTCACCCTAATAAAAAATTTAACTATTTCTCTGTTTAACAAACATTTAATCTTTTCTCCGACTTATTAATAAAAAACTTTAATTTCCTTAAGAACAAACATATTAATAATCATTTAGAAGACAAGACTTAAGATCAAACATTTAATCGCATATTTAGCTAAGAGGTTCCCGTTGAGTACAACGGACGTGAGGGGTGCTAATACCTTCCCCTTGCGTAACCGACTCCCGAACTTAGAATTTGGTTTCGTTGACCATTTCTTATCCATCCTTTAGGTTGTATCTATATCTCCCTTTTCTCTCGTAGAATAAATAGAATTAGGTGGCGGCTCTGTTGTTTTGTTTTTAGGATCGTATTTTTCGAGGTACGACAGTTGGCGACTCTGCTGGGGATTAGCTCCATGCTAGAGAGGGTCGAGCCTAACTTAGCTTTGTGTGTTTATTTGTTTGATCTTATCTCTTCTTGTCTTCTTTATGTTTATTATTTATGTTTGTTTATTTGTTCTTTTATCGCTTTCCTTTTATTCCCTCATTATATTATTTGTCTGTGGGATCTCGGGGTCACATTGTAAGCAATTTTGAGTGGTGGAAAAAGCAGAGGAAACACCTAAGTTTAGAATTGGATGTTATTAGTGTAGTCTCCAAGGACTCGCTCCTTGCACGCCTAACATGAAAGCTCCCCCAGATAGTTAGACTTTTCATAGATCTTGTCACAACGCAGCTAGCCTGTCGCGGGACCTGATTCATGAAAGGGCTGTGATTCTGGGACCCCCTAGAACCTGTTTCAATTTTGGTAGTTGTGTAATGTTAGGCTCCAAGGAATCGCTCCTTGCACGCCTAGCATGAGAACTCCACTCAGGGTAGACCTTATCGTTATTATCGTCACAATGCAGCTAGCCTGCGGCGGGGCGTTAGTACGATAAACGTCCGTGACCTTGAGTTTTCTTAAACTATCACCGTAGAAACTATCCTGTGAGTGGGACTTATGGGTAGTAAAACGTAGAACAACTCTCTTACAGCCCACCTGTTAAGAAGGTTCTAAATTTGCCCGCTGCACCCTCTTTTGTCCTTGCATCCTTGCATCTTAGCATCATATGCATCATTTTAGTAAATGCTTCAAGAAACGAAGAAATTTTGTTGCAAACCTCACAATTTTTACCTGGAATGGATTTCAGTCCATTAGTTTTGTGAAATAGCAAGAAACTGTACCCATTTTGTCATTTTGCAACAACTTCTTAAGTCCCTTGAGGCATTTACTAAATTACTCATGTTTGCATCTCAGCATTTGCATTCTGTCAAAATTCATTCTCGTCAACTCCTTTCCAGCTGTCACACTGAGGATCTCACGCAAGTACTCAACCCGAGCCCAGGCCAAGAAGAAGATGGCTGACAGGGACCCTGAAATGGACAAAGTTAATGAAGAGCTTTCTGACCTTCGTGGAAATATGGGTCAGATGATGGAAATGTTGCAAGTCATTCGAGCGAAGTTGGATACCCAGCAGACTGTGGTGTCAGAAATTGTCACTGCAACGACTGAAGTTGTCATTGCAACGACCGAGCCTACATCATCAGTCACTACTCCTGTGACCTGGTCTCCTTTTGGGTTTCCTCCTGGATTTTTCCCTCCTTCTCAAGGTTTTGTTTCTCAGAGTGTTATTCCCTCTTCTTCAGGATTCGCTGCTTAGGGTTTTTTCCCTCCTTCCCAAGGATTTGCTGCTCAAAGTTTTATTCCTTCTTCCCAAGGATTTGCTGCTCAAAGTTTTATTCCTTCTTCCCAAGGATTTGCTGCTCAGGGTTTTATTCCTTCTTCCCAAGGATTTGTTGCTCAGGGTTTTATTCCTTCTTCCCAAGGATTTGCTACTCAGGATTTTATTCCTTCCTCCCAAGGATTCGCTGCTCAGGGTTTCTTCCCCCCGTCCCAAGGTCTAGCTTCTCAAAGTTTTGCACCTCCCTCTCAGGGTATGACATTTCCTTTCCAAGGTTTTGTGCCTCCTCCTCATGTATTTGCTGCTCAACAAACTGTTCCTGTGACTAATGAAGAGAATCATGCAGTTGCTAATTTTACACCAGACATTATGCACACCCGTGCACAACCGTACTTCAATGACCATCAGGGGTATGAAGCGCTAGATATGTCTGAAAACGGAGATGAGAAGCATGTGAAAATGCAAGAGAATTTCGAAACCCTTGAAAAAAGGTTAAGAGCGATTGAAGGTGACCAGATCTTTGGGGCCGCTGCCAGAGAGATGTGTCTGGTGTCTGGATTGGTAATACCTCCAAAGTTCAAGATACCCACCTTTGATATGTATGAGGGTGCAACTTGTCCTAAGAACCATCTTTTGATGTACTATCGAAGAATGGCTGCACAGGTGGACAATGATAAATTAATGATCCACTGCTTCCAGGACAGTCTGAAGGGAATCTCCTCTAAATGGTATCTGACGCTTGACCAGTCGAAGATTCGCAGTTTCCAAGACTTGGCAGATGCTTTCATCCAGCAGTACAAATACAACATGGACCTTGCTCCCGATAGGAGGCAACTATTGAGTATGTCACAAAAAGATTCTGAATCATTCAAAGAATATGCTCAGAGGTGGAGAGGGACCGCTTCTCAGGTAGAGCCCCCATTGACTGAAAAAGAATTAGCTGACTGGTTTGTTGACACTGTGCGACCAGAATTCTATGAGAGAATGGTGGGAAGCATAACTGCTAGTTTCTCTGATTTAGTGGCTGTGGGAATCAAGGTAGAGCTCAGTTTGAAGAGTGGAAAGATGGGTGGTACATCTAATAGTTCCAGCAATGGTAGTGGGAATATTGGCAAGAAATTTACCAGTAATTTCCACAAGAAGAAGGAGGGTGATACAAACGCAATAATGGCAAGTCAAAGGAGAAATCAGCTTTGGCAGAGGCCTCCACCTATGGCTCAACCCCAGTATGTCTACCCACCGCAGTTTATTCAACATCCTTATGTGGCGGCCGTTCAACCGTCATATAATCCACAAGCCCCGGTATATCGGCCAACTCAAGCAGTACCGATGTATCAGCAAGCGGCTCCAGCGTATCAACCAATGCTCAACAATCCCGGCTATCAACGAGCGGCCAATGCTCCAGCCTACCAGCAGAGGACTCCAGCTCCTCATTCGAATTCCAACTTTCAGAATAGAAGACCAGGAGGAAGACCTCCTCATCCTCGGATCCCCATGACCTATACTGAATTGTATCCCTCACTACTGAAGAAAGGCTTGGTTACTCCAAGGCCTTTAGGTCCTCCACCAGATCCGCTTCCACCAGGTTACAACTTAAATGCCCACTGTTTGTTCCATGAAGGTGCTCCGGGGCACGATTTGGAAAATTGCATTGCTTTGAGGTATGCTGTGAAGGATCTAATGGATAAGAACATTCTGTCATTTGGGAATACTGGTCCGAATGTCAAAGATAATCCTTTACCCAAGCATGGGTCCATAAATGCTATTGTTGACGAGTCTGAAGAAGGTTTGATTTTCAACGCCACGGAGATCAAGACCTCGCTTCGAGACTTCCATGCAAAGTTAGTGGGGGCGGGTATACTAAAGAGCTGCCATAAGAATTGTGAAGGTTGTGTTGATAGTCCAAGAGGATGTGAATTGGTCTTGAAAGATGTTCAAGATTTGATTGATGAAGGCGTCTTACAAGTAAGCGGTCATATGAAGAGGAATGAAGTGGCAGTGATTGAACCCATTTTCAACTTGCCTGGATCTGATTCTACCTGGGTGCCAGTGTTCAACCTGCCTGAATCTTCAGGAGCTCAACCTATCTTCAATACTCCAGAATCTGTGGTGCCAATTTTCAATATACCTGAGCCAAGATTTGAACAAAGGAGTAACCCTTTCCTTTATGAGGACACTAAAGCAGTTCCATGGAGGTATGATACAGGGAAGGTTCATAAGAAGATCGATAAAGCTAATCAGAAGGAAGGTTCAAAAGTGGCAAGTGCTGACATAGCGGGTGCAGGTCGTTTGACTCGCAATGGTCGTGTTTATACCCAGCAAGCCAATACGGCTCCGCTTAAAGAGGTCATTCCAGCTGTTGCCAACAAGGATAAAGAAGTAGTCTTGGGAGAAGAGGATGCAGAATTCCTCAGAATCATTAAGAAGAGTGATTATAAGGTCATTGATCAGCTACATCAAACGCCTCTCAAAATATCTATCCTATCACTTCTTATGCATTCTCCGGCTCATCGAAGTGCGCTTCAGAAGTTGCTAGCTCAAACTCATGTTACGCATGATATAACTGTGAATCAGTTTGATGGAGTCATTGCCAATATCACTGCATGTAACAATCTCAGCTTCAGTATGGAGGATCTCCCAAAGGAAGGCTTGGACCATAACCGTGCTCTCCACATATCCGTGAAATGTCAAGAGGATACTTTAGCAAGAGTTCTTGTGGATACAGGATCTTCATTGAATGTTTTGCCGAAAAGAACACTTGCTAAATTATCTTATCAAGGGGCAGAGATGAGGCCCAGTGCACTAATTGTGAAAGCTTTTGATGGGTCAAGGAGGACTGTTATTGGAGAAATAGACCTACCAATCTTGATTGGGCCACAGGTCTTCAAAATCACTTTCCAGGTTATGGACATCAATCCTAATTACAGTTGCTTGCTGGGGAGACCTTGGATCCATGCTGCTGGGGCAGTCACTTCTACCCTACATCAGAAGATGAAGTTTGTAGTCAATAACAAGCTGGTGACCGTGTCTGGGGAAGAAGATCTCATGGTTAGCAACCTTTCATCCTTTAGCTATATTGAGGCTGATGAAGATGCTTTGGAAACTTCTTTCCAAGCTCTTGAGATAGCCAATGCTGTCCTTCTGGAAGTAGAGGAACCAAAAGGGAAGGGTATCCCATCTTTTGCATCATTGAAGAGTACCATTTCCACAATTGAAGAAAGAAGCTATGAAGGTTGGGGTGATGTCATCGAAGTCAAGCAGAAGCTAGATCGATACGGGTTGGGTTACAAACCAACTCATGTGAAGGAAGGAGCGTCAACCTCCGTCAAAGGACGTCCAAAGACCATTCAAGAGGTGTTTTCCAGTGCCGGCTACCAGGTCAATGCAATTAATGGGGATACTGAAGATGAAGATGTGGATCATTTGGTCTATCAGTGTGAAGCAGCTTTGGGCAATTGGGAGGCAGTTGAGATCCCAGAATTTTTTCCATTGTCAAAGTAATTTATTGTTTTTCTTTAAGTGTTTTCAAAGTTCCCTAGCCCTGCCCAAGGCTATGGGATCATTTTGTAGGGCCCCTTCTCATTTTTCAAGTTAATCAATCAATGAAGGCATTTTGTTAAATTCTTACTTGATTTTTATTTACGGTTGTTCGCTTTTCACTTTTAAAAGAAAATGGCAATCTTTCAAAGCTAATAAAAAAAAGTTTCTTGCATTCCTCCGTTTTTCACTTTTAATAAAAGCAAATCATTCCCATATGCAGAACAAATGAAAACCCCGTTGAATCCAATGACTCTATTTTCTCTCCTAACTTCGATTCGCCCATCTACCAAGCGGAAGATGAAAGTGAGGAAGATTGTGATATTCCTGAAGAACTGGCAAGATTAGTTGAGGATGAGCACACAAATCTTCAGCCGCATAAGGAGCAGGTTGAGACCATCAACCTTAGCACCAATGAAGATAAGAAGGAAGTAAAGATTGGTACAACACTTGGGGCAGACGTCAGAGAAAGATTGGTCAAGCTTCTCAAAGAGTATGTGGATGTGTTTGCGTGGTCGTACCAGGATATGCCCGGTTTGGACACAGACATAGTTGTTCATAAGTTGCCGCTTCGACCAGATTGTCCGCCTGTAAAGCAAAAGCTCCGAAGAACAAGACCAGACATGGCTCTGAAGATTCGAGAAGAGGTCAAAAGACAGTTTGATGCTGGATTTCTTGCAGTCGCAAAGTACCCTGAGTGGGTAGCTAACATTGTGCCAGTCCCCAAGAAGGATGGCAAGGTTAGGATGTGCGTGGACTATAGAGATTTGAACAAAGCCAGTCCAAAGGATGACTTCCCTCTTCCGCATATTGATACCTTGGTTGACAACACTGCCAAGTTTGTTGTTTTCTCATTCATGGATGGTTTCTCAGGATACAACCAGATTAAGATGGATCCTGACGATATGGAAAAGACCACTTTTATCACACCATGGGGCATGTATTGTTACCAAGTTATGCCGTTTGGTCTTAGAAATGCGGGAGCCACTTATCAAAGGGCAATGGTCACCCTTTTTCATGATATGATGCATAAGGAGATAGAAGTTTATGTGGATGATATGATCGCCAAATCACAGAGTGAGGAGGATCATTTGAATCATCTTCTGAAGTTATTTGAGCGTCTCAGAAAGTTCCAACTGCGTCTGAATCCAGCTAAGTGTACCTTTGGGGTACGATCAGGGAAGTTACTCGGTTTTATTGTTAGCCAGCAAGGAATTGAGGTAGATCCGGATAAGGTCAGAGCAATTCAAGAAATGCCAGCTCCAAAAACAGAAAAGCAAGTCAGAGGTTTCCTAGGAAGACTGAATTATATCTCCAGATTCATCTCCAACATGACTGCTACTTGTGAACCTTTATTTAAGTTACTCCGGAAGAATCAAGCAATTGAGTGGAGTCCTGATTGTCAACTAGCTTTTGAGAAGATCAAGGGTTATCTACAAGAACCTCCTATCTTAATCCCACCCACTCCAGGGAAGCCTCTCTTCATGTACCTGACTGTGCTCGAGGGATCTATGGGTTGCGTATTAGGTCAACAAGATGAAACCGGTCGTAAGGAGCACGCCATTTATTACTTAAGCAAGAAGTTCACAGACTGTGAAAGCAGATATTCGCTTTTAGAGAAGACTTGTTGTGCTCTGGCGTGGGCGGCCAAACGTCTCAGGCAGTATATGATTTGTCACACCACTTTGTTGATCTCGAAGATGGATCCGATAAAGTACATCTTTGAGAAGCCTGCTTTGACTGGAAGACTTGCCCGTTGGCACATGTTGTTATCCGAATATGACATCCAGTACGTAACCCAGAAGTCTATTAAAGGCAGTGTTTTATCTGAATACCTTGCTGATCATCCTGTCGAAGATTATGAACCCTTGAAGTTTGATTTCCCGGACGAAGACATTATGTTGATAAAGGACTGTGAAGTTCCAGGTCCAGATGAAGGTCCCGAGCCAGGTTCTCGTTGGAAGATGATGTTTGATGGTTCCTCTAATTACATGGGGCATGGTGTGGGAGCTGTTTTGATGAACCCTGATGGTGGTTACACTCCCTTCACAGCTAGATTGTGCTTTGAATGTACAAATAACATTGCTGAGTATGAAGCATGTGTTTTAGGTATCGAAGCTGCAATCGATACTAGAATCAAGATCCTCGAAGTGTATGGAGACTCAGCCTTAGTAATTTACCAAGTCAAAGGTGAATGGGAGACCCGTGATGAGAAGTTGATCCCTTACCGTGCCCACACTGTGGAGTTAATTAAATACTTTGATGAAGTCACCTTCCACCATGTTCCAAGGGCAGAAAATCAAATTGCAGATGCTTTAGCTATGTTGGCATCCATGTTTCAAGTCAGATTCCTTACTGAAGCTCCACTCATTACAATCGAGCGAAAAACTGCACCAACCTACTGTCTACTGGTCGAAGAAGAAACTGACGAGAAACCTTGGTTCTATGACATCAAGAACTATTTGCAAAATCAGGAGTACCCAGCTGATGCAACAACTCTGGACAAGAAGACTCTGAGAAGATTGGCGTCCAAGTTCTTCCTCAGCAACAATGTACTTTACAAGAGAAATCATGATATGGTTCTGCTCAGATGCGTGGACAAGCGTGAAGCAGACTTATTGATTAGGGAAATCCATGAAGGATCATTTGGAACACATGCCAATGGACATGCCATGTCCAGGAAGATTTTGAGAGCTGGATACTTCTGGTTGACCATGGAATCAGATTGTTTCAAATACGCCAGGAAGTGTCATAAATGCCAGATTTATGCCGACAAGGTGCACGTACCTCCAACACTTTTGAATGTGCTGTCATCACCTTGGCCTTTCTCAATGTGGGGCATTGACATGATAGGGGCAATTGAGCCTAAAGCTTCCAACGGTCACCGGTTTATTTTGGTTGCCATTGACTACTTTACCAAGTGGGTAGAAGCAGCTTCTTACACCAACGTGACAAAGCAAGTGGTTGCTCGTTTCATCAAGAACCAAATTATCTGCCGCTATGGGATCCCAAGCCGGATTATCACAGATAATGGGACCAATTTGAACAACAAGACAATGAAGGAATTGTGTGACACATTCAAGATTGAACATCATAACTCTTCCCCTTATCGTCCGAAGATGAATGGAGCTGTTGAAGCTGCAAACAAGAACATCAAAAAGATCTTGCAGAAGATGGTGAAGACTTACAAAGACTGGCATGAGATGTTACCATATGCCTTACACGGATACAGAACATCAGTTCGCACGTCAACAGGGGCCACCCCTTTCTCTTTGGTGTATGGGATGGATGCAGTTCTCCCTATCGAAGTAGAGATACCATCTTTGAGGATCTTGATGGAAACCAAGCTGGAGGAAGCTGAGTGGGTCCAAAGCAGATATGACCAGCTGAACCTCATTGATGAGAAGAGAATGACCGCCATGTGCCATGGCCAGTTGTACCAGAAGCGCATCAAGAGAGCATTTGACAAGAAGGTCCATCTCCGAGAATTCAAAGAAGGAGACCTTGTACTCAAGAAAATCTTACCAGTTCACAAAAACATGCGGGGAAAATGGAGTCCTAACTATGAAGGCCCATATGTTGTGAAGGTGGCATTTTCCAGAGGTTCCCTAATCCTCACAACTATGGATGGTGAACAACTGAAACACCCGGTGAATTCTGATGCAGTCAAAAAATATTATGCCTAAATAAAGCCCGATAGGTCGAAAACCAGAAATGGCGACCTATGAAAAAATGGGTATCCCGGTGAATCACAACCTATGAAGGAGATCCAGGAAAAAATTAGGGATAAAAATAAAAAATAGAGCTCGCTAAGTTGAAAACCCGAAAGGGCGGCTTAGGCAAAAAAGAGCGTCCTGGTGGATTGAAAACCCGAAAGGGCGGTCCAGGCAAAAGTTAGGGACAAAGGCATTTGACTGTATCGGATGGTGTTTATCATTGAAGATCATTACCTGAAGACCAATCCAGTCGCTCTTGTCAGAAGCAAGGTGTTGGGCGGTTTTAGTTATTAGGGATTATAGTGGTCGTTGGATTCAATGTAGACCTTTCCCCATTGCCAGTTTCAAATTGTAATTTTCCATGGAGCTTTTGCTATTGGCAAGCTACCATTCTTGAATGAAATACAACCTTTGCCTTTAAACTTTGTCTTTTAGTTCTTATTTTCTTTGTTATGCGAAATGTCTTTATTGAATTACAATTTAACTTTGAAAATGACAAAAATTTTTTTAAAAAAACAGTGTTGGAAACGTACGGAAAAACAAAAGATTCTCTGTCTTCTAAAAAACCTTTGGCTGGTGACAACACCCCTGCAATTATTACAGAAATCCCCACAGAGAATTATAAGCTGGTAGCACTCTTGGATGAATCCTTGGACCAAGCACCGATTTCCAAGTTTGAAGACATCTCCCCAGCATCTTTCTTATTGCTCATCTGAATATTTGCGCTGAGATCCTATTTTTTTTTCCCGCTTTATCAAAACTCTCTGTCTCTCCATTAGAGTCAGCATTTGCATATCATGATCATTCGCATCATGTTCATCGCATGCGCATTTGACATAATCATTTGTCTATCCCCAGTTGTCGTCTGTCTAACCCAGATCCAGATTACTGTCTTTTGTTATTTTAAGCCCACTGTTGTTGGTCCCCCGCAATGCAGTTAACCAAGTCTGTTTGCCCAGCAACACTGGTATCCCCTACAGAGGTCCTCCTTGATGTACTTTGGTACAACCAATACTTCTTTTAGTCCAATTATCAATGGCACGAATCCTTCAAGCTGTTTGCTTAAGACTTAGAATTGTCTGATTCAGATACGTCTGTGTTTCCCTGGTAGTTCCTAAAAGTTCTTCGTTTTAAGAAATTTCTTGAGGTTGGTCGTTTATCTCGCCGAAGACTCCAACATTTATTCTTATCTTCCAATTTGGTCGCTCAGAGCCATTCGATCTATCTTTAAACGCTTCGCATGTTACTCCCAGTGTCAGTGCGTATGCACAGAGCCACGGCCTGAATACTATTTTCATTTTCCAATCCTTGGTTTCAACAGCTACACTTGAACCTGTTGATATACTATTTTAGACTTTTGACAGTTATTTATTTCTCCAACCACCGTGTTGAATTTTATTTTCCTGACCACCGCGTCTCTGTCTATTATTTCATTTCCAGACCACCGTGTCACTACCTGTTATTTTATTTCCTGACCACTGTGTCGTTGCGGGTTATTTTATTTCCAGACCACCGCGTCTTTGCCTGTCTTTTATTTTCAGACCACCGCGTCTCCGTCTATTATTTCATTTCCAGACCACCGTGTCACTACCTGTTATTTTATTTCCTGACCACTGTGTCGTTGCGGGTTATTTTATTTCCAGACCACCGCGTCTTTGCCTGTCTTTTATTTTCAGACCACCGCGTCTCTGTCTATTATTTCATTTCCAGACCACCGTGTCACTACCTGTTATTTTATTTCCTGACCACTGTGTCGTTGCGGGTTATTTTATTTCCAGACCACCGTGTCGTTTGCCTGTCTTTTATTTTACGACCACCGAGTCGATGTCTGTTATTTTATTTCTCGATCACCGAATCGCTGTATTGAGATCCCCGGCAACCACTTTGAGCTTGCTAACTCATCGCTTCAGTTAGTCTGTCTTTAATCTTATGCTTTGTTTTCCATTTTCTGTCATTCTTAGTGCCAGCAGTTACACTTGAACCTGCTGATTTCTCACCTTGAGTACATCCCATTTTCGTCTTGTCATCCCCAGCATATTGTTATCCCCAGTGAGCCTTCATCCCCGATTTTCGTTTTGTGGATCATCGTTGCATTTGTCTGCATCATGCCATACCCAGCATATTCATCATTAAAAATCAGCATGTCAGGTCATTGCATCTCGCCTATCATATCCCCGGCAGGAGTCCCTCATAGTTCATGGCTTACCATTGCATTTAGGGGCAAAATTTTCGGTTATTTATATATTTAAATATCTTTCACTCCGATTTTTATGAGGATTAACATCACTCATTCTATCTGGTAAAGTCATTTAAATAGGGGCAACTGTCACACCCCAAATTTTACCCCTAACTGCTCACGTCATACGTTCATCGCATTTGAAAAGAAATTCCTGGATTTGTTTTTCTGTTACTCTCAACTTGTTTTTAAAGTTATTCATGAATTCACTTTAATTTTCCTTTCACTTTTAAGCTTCCATTTTAATCTAACTTCTATTCCTTATTTCTAACTTTTTAATTCATTTTTGGTTTTCATTTTAATTTCTACCTCCATTTCTATTTTTTATTATTATTTATTATTCTATTTTCAAATTCTTTTTTTTTATATATAAAAAAAATTTAAAAGTAAAAAATATCTCAATTTCTACTTCTAGATTTGTGAATCATTTTCTAATTTCCAATCCACTCCAAATCTAGTTTCTATTCCTTTTCAAGTTCTCACTATCTAAATTGTTTTTTTTTAAATGTTAATCTCATTTTTCACTTCTTGTTTTTTAATTCATTTTTAAAATTATTTCTGTTTTATTATGACCTCCAATTTCAATCTAAGTTTCATTTAGATTCAATTAAGGTTTCTTCTTCTTCTTTAGTTCATTCATCCAAGTCCCAAAATTCAAGTGTAAACTCAAGCTTTAATCACAATTGCAACATTTATCTACTCCACCAATAATAGTATGAAAACACATTAATGCATAGTGCTAGATTCTAAGAAATGTATTAAATAGCACAACTGTTTTGTACAAAGAGTTATTCATATATTTCATGGTGAGCCATCAGTAAGGTTTTGTAAGAAAAAAAAAACAAGAAAAAAAGAGTTAAGAGTCAGACACAACAAGTCTATTTACAAAGTAATGGCCTAAAAAAAAATTTAAAAAAAAAGAATTAAAAAAAAAAAAGAAGAAGTCCATCAGTTTTTTGTCTGCTACAACCTAAAGGGCAAGCCTAAGTCTACTTTGATTTATTTGAAACTTGACCCCACTTCATAATTTGTCATCACTACAAAGCCAAGGTCAAAGTTGTTGTCATGTTTTGTCCACCAGTTTGTCGTCATTACCCTGCACATGTAGCAAGTATCCCAAAATTAGCTACCAAGTCAGATCTTGCAGCAACTACATGGGAAAAATTCAGAAACCAGTAGGATTATAAGGAAATATTTCGCAACTTTGGCAAGGAAAACCTGAAGCATGGAAAAAAAAGGGAGAGAAGATACAATAGATGGATTCATAAAAACGGAAAGTCTTGCATACCTGCAGGATAATTTCGGACCATGCCATTCCTTATCATTTGGTTTTCACAGCAAGAACACCAAAATGGGGCCTGTGTTTCTGAACAATAACCTGCAACTCTGAACCTTACACCAATCAAGCTTTCTTACCCCAAACAAGCTTTCCTGCACCAGACAGACCCTGCATCATACAAATACACCCTGGTCACAACACTGGTTTTAAACTAAAAATGGAAAAGAAGTGAGTCAAAGAAATTTTATACTGGTGTCTGCATAATAATCATAGAATTCGGCATAAGTCAATAAACCAGGGCAAAGCTAGACAGGAAATTTTCATTCTAAAAATGCAACAAACAGGGAAGTTTCACTACTTTAGCAAGCATCTTTTTAACACCAGAAAACAGAAGACTTAATTACATGATTATAGTCTTTTCAAAACAGACCAAGCCCTAATTCTGTCAACATAAAAGGGGATCCGTTCATCAATGTAAGAAAAAAAAAACATCAACAACCCCAAAACGAAAAAAAGAGACAGCAAAAAACAACATCAAATTTTTTTAAAACAACTCATACCACCTTCAGTTACGACTTCCATTGTCCCTTCTCACAACCGCAAAGCTCCTTCACCGAGCCACCGAAACCAAACCCCTTCATCACCACACAAAAACACCAAAAGCCGGACGAAACCTCCATCCACCGAATCCGAGAGCACCGCCGAAGCCCTAAACAAACTCCATTTCGCACCGCCGCGATACTCAGTGAGGGGAAAGTTGGATTCGCGAGTGAGCTTTCTGAGATAAAGGCCTCGATTGAAGGTAAAGTGCGGCCGTCATCGGAGGTATATTCTCTGCGATTTCTTTCGTATTTCTTCCTCGTCTCATTGATTTTGTTTTGACGCTGCGTTGTATTGAAGAAGAGTTTCGCCGTTTCGTTCAATCTTTAGCTTTCTCTTCGTTTTTTTCCTCTGCTGCTAGGTTAAGTTGTTGCCCACTTGTTATAATCTAAACCGGGTCGGAGCTAGCCCGCTCCATGACCCAGTCCTCCTTCCATTGGGCCTACCGGGCCAGCTCCCCCTTCCCTTGACCCCATTTCTTTTAGTTTACCATGTTTAGTTTTCTTAAGTTTTTTCCTTTTTTAAATATTTCTTAAAAAAAAGCATGTTAAAAATATTTTTATGTTAATATAAGTTAAGTTCTTTTTATTTATTTAATTTCAGTAAATAACGGTTTAATTTCTAGATTAGTTTTTTAATTATTTATTTTGCTCATTTGTTTATATTTGTAAGGTTTTGCTCTTATGTTCTTTGTTATCTATTTATTTTATTTTTTTTATACTTTATTTAAGTTATAACGATAATGTACGATTAGCATAACGTGAGTCTCCCTCTCATTCTTCGACTAATTTATCAAGTAGAGCATGAGTGTAATATTTCAAATAATAACCATCACCACCAAAAAAAATCATTTCAAAATAAATAAATATCTTGGTCCAATGCCAAGTAAAAATCATCACGCCTACACTGCACACACGTAAGTCGGTCACCATGATCGCCGTCTGCACGACTTTCGCGCGTCTAATTTAATTTACGGAAGAAAAGAATTCCGGAGTCTAGCATTCCGCACGTTCTGGATTGAACCGCAATTGGGCTAGCCCCACGCGTTGGTTCAATCACCGTTCGCATAAAAATAATTCAATTTAATAAATTAATTTACGGAAAAAAGGAACTCCGGAGTCTAGCATTCCGCACATTCTGGATTGAATCGCAAATGGGCTAGCCCCACGCGTTGGTTCAATCACCGTTCGCATAAAAATAATTCAATTTAATAAATTAATTTACGGAAAAAAGGAACTCCGGAGTCTAGCATTCCGCACATTCTGGATTGAATCGCAAATGGGCTAGCCCCACGCGTTGGTTCAATCATCATTCGTATACCAACAAATTTAAATCATTTTTATGATTAATTAGCGAGTAACTGAACTCCGGAGTCTCGCACTCCGCACGTTCTTGAATGCAACCGCAACATGGGCTAGCCCCACGCGTGGTTCATTCGCCCTCTCGTTTTAAAACACCTTTAACAAAATCAAACACTTTCTTCTAAACGAACATTGTTTAAATCATTCTATCTCTCGAACAAGCTAGCGCTTCAGCCTCCACCGCGAGTAAAAGCTAACGCTTACCAGTAGAATGTATTTTAAACAATTGTTCAATAAAAACCACAAACCGTAGTAGCACGAACTACGAAGCTCTGACTTTCCCATTGCACAAGGGAATACGTAGGCATGGGGATTTTTATCCTTCGCGAGCACCCTTTTAAAAAAAAATCAATCTTTTCTTTCCGTCACCCTAATAAAAAATTTAACTATTTCTCTGTTTAACAAACATTTAATCTTTTCTCCGACTTATTAATAAAAAACTTTAATTTCCTTAAGAACAAACATATTAATAATCATTTAGAAGACAAGACTTAAGATCAAACATTTAATCGCATATTTAGCTAAGAGGTTCCCGTTGAGTACAACGGACGTGAGGGGTGCTAATACCTTCCCCTTGCGTAACCGACTCCCGAACTTAGAATTTGGTTTCGTTGACCATTTCTTATCCATCCTTTAGGTTGTATCTATATCTCCCTTTTCTCTCGTAGAATAAATAGAATTAGGTGGCGGCTCTGTTGTTTTGTTTTTAGGATCGTATTTTTCGAGGTACGACAGTGTGCAACAAGATTCATTCTTTGTGGTTGTTTTTCTTTGTAATCATCAAAGATTTTAAGCAAGAGGTATTTTGTTCTTAATTGAAGCTTTGAATCAAGGTTAAGATATTGTCATGGAAGTGTGTCTTCTGATTCTGAATTGTTAAGTTAGTTATCACTGTTGTGATTGAGAGGGAGTGAGATGGGTTTCTCATATTTAGGAGTTCCTAAGTAGAAGTTGCATTGGTAGTGATTAAGTGAGAGGATTGTAAACTGAGTAGTTCGATGTGGGTCCTTGAATTGATATTATATAGTGAATTTCCTTCCTGGCTTGGTAGCCCCCAAAGTAGATGTGGTTGCATCGAACTGGGTTAACAATTCAAATGTGTTCTTTACTAATTTTTCTGTTATGTATATTATGCAGTATGCTTGCTGAATATCAAATCAAATGTCTAAACATCTCGTACAATAGTTAGAATATGGTATATCAGAATGTTATAATGTTGTTATTTGTACCTTGCCATGCTTTCAGTAATAGATCAGATGTCTCGACATTGTATTCGACATCTGAGTCTGTCACAACAGAATTTCAAATTATTTTATCTTCGAAGGAGTCACAAATTCAACAAAAGATTTTAAGGAAAAGATTATTTTCTAGTTTGAAAATGGTTATTTAGTATAACATCAAATTCAACAAAAGATTTGAAAGAAAAGAGTATTTTCTAGTCTGAAAATGGTTATTTAGTATAACAGGGGTGAACTCTTGTACATTCCCTGATTGACTTTATAGCCATATATTTTATTTGCATCTATAGTGAATCGAGTGTTCACACTATTCTTGAGGTAGATTTTAAATTTTAGGTATTTTGGTCCTCCTTTGTTGATATTTGGTTTGTTGATGGTGGATCTCATGATTTTAGTTTCTAACATTTTGTCATTGAGATGGATGTTTAGGAACTTGGGTCTTTATCTAATCAGCAGTGTGTGTCGTACCTCGAAAAATACGATCCTAAAATATTAACAGAGTCGCCACCTAATTCTATTTATTCTAACTAAAAAAAGGAGATATAGACACAACCTAAATGGGATAAGAAATGGTCAACGAAACCACTAATCTAAGTTCGGGAGTCAGTTACGCAAGGGGAAGGTATTAAGCACCCCTCACGTCCGTTGTACTCAACGGGAACCTCTTAGTCTAATTTGCGCTTAAAATGCTAACTTAAATTACTGTCTTCTTTTAATGATTAAAGATTGTTGAGATTACTTTTTAAATAAATATTTTAATTATTATTACGGGAGAAGATTAAAGTTTTTTTACTATTGTGCTCGTGAAAGATTAAAATCCCCGTGCCTACGTATTCCCTTGTGCAATGGGAAAGTCAGAGCTTCGTAGTTCATGCAACTACTGTTTGTGTTTTTTTCAATTGAACGATTGTTTGAAATGCTTCCTACTGCTAAGCGTTGGCTTATCTGCTCGTGACGGGAGGCTAAAACGCTAGCTTGTTTGCGAGGTAGAAATATTTAAACAATGTTCGTTTTTTTAGAAAAAAGTTTTTAACTTTTGTTAAGTGTTTTAAAACGAAAGGTGAATGTACCACAACTCGAGGGCTAGCCTCAAGAGTGATTGCATTCAAGGACCCGTGGAGTGTTGGACTCCAGAGTTCAGTTATTCGTTAATTAATTTGTAAAATGATTTATGTTTGTTGGTAAGTTTTAAGTCGTATTATTTCATTGTGAAAGTGCGAATGAATTACAAATCAAGGGCTAGCCCCAACAGTAAGTCAATCCAAAAACCCGAGGAATGCTAGACTCCTGAGCTTAGTTCTTTCATGATTTTTTAATTATGGGTTTACGTTTTGGAAACGAAAGAGCGAATGAATTACAAATTGAGGGCTAGCCCCAACAGTAATTCAATTCAAAAACCTGAGGAATGCTAGATTCCTAAGTTTAATTATTTCATGATTTTAGTTAGAGATTTATATTTTGAAAACGAAAGAGCGAATGAACTACAAATTGAGGGCTAGCCCCAACAGTAATTCAATTCAAAAACCCGAAGAATGCTAGATTCCTGAGTTTAGTTCTTACGTTAATTAGTTATGTGTATTAAGACGTTTTTGCGATTATTTTTTTGGATGAATTAGGGTTTAATATTTTTATAACGAAGTAAATGAAACACAACTCGAAGGCTAGCCTCAAGAGTGGTTCATTAAAGAACCCGCAGAATGCTAGATTCCGAAGATCAGTTCCTCGTTAATTAAATTGGACGCGATAAGGATCGTGCAGAAGGCGATCACCTAGTCACCGACTTAAGTGTGTGCAAATATGGGCGTATGAATTATTTATTCGATTAATTAAGTGGATTCGATTTCTAATTCCTATGGATACTCCTAGCAAAGTCGAAACCGGTAAAATAAATGAGGAAGAAATAAATTGCGTTCAAAATAAACGGGAGAGGGATACATGATAATTTACATAGGATTTGCGAAGAAATAAAGGGTATCGTTGTAATTTGCTCAAGAGGAAGCGTGTGTGCAATGTACGAATTAATCTGAACCGTTAGTATTAAATATTGTATAAAATGTGAGAAAGAAATAAAATAAATAAATAGACTAAATAAAGTAAAATAATTTGTGAAATAGAAATAAATTAAATAAAATGAAAATAAAATAAACAAATGGCCTCATATCAGTCACGATTAATCGGAAATGATTTATTGTGGCTTTGTTATATCATCGACCCGTAATAAAGATCAAGAGAATGAAGGAAAAAAAAGAAATAATAATAAAAATAATAAAAATAAAATTTTGTAAGAACTAACTATTAAAATCTCATGATAATAATATTAAAAAGAAAATGTATAACAAAACTTAAAACAAGTAATGGACCCATACAAATCGGTGGAGGCAAGCCCATAATAAACGAAATCCAATTGAGCAGGCCTGGGTCAAGAGAGACCCGGTTTGTTTACCTGGTCCGCCTCAAAAGAAAACATAAGAATTAAATAAAATATGACCTAGCCTTTAATGGGCACCATCGGTCCTAATCTAGGCGACACAATGCACTTGTGCATTGGCTGAACAAATTGCCAGCAATGATGGCACGTCTCGTGTAGTGCAAAAAGAAGGAAAATAAAAAGCAAAAAAAACTTTATTTAAATCCATTGGAAACCCAAATTAAATGAAAATGATAACCAATAAATAAAAACAGATATAAAGCAACTTTGTTCATTTTCAGTTTTAAAGGAAAAGAAAAAAAAGAAACACAACCTCACGTCCTTGTCACTTTCACCTTTTCACGAAGAACAACGAAAACCAGACAAACTCCTTCTCTTAGACTTTAAACGTTCGCATTTCTCTAGCCCTCACTCGCGGATTCGCGGCGGTTTCTGCTCCTGTTTCGTGCGGCAAGTGGACTCACGTCTGTCTCTTTCTCGCTCGCGACGTTCTCTTCGGATCGTTTTGCTGCGTTTTCAAACGGCGGTCGCGTTTACTATTAGTGGCGGTGAGAGGTGGTGAGTCGGTTTTTGAAGAGAAGTTTGGTTTGAAGGTTTGTAAACGGTTCCAGATCTCGGTTTATTTACTCGCGGTGGTGAGATGGTGGGTTCGTGGAGGTGTCGGCGGTGTTAAGTAGAGGGTTGAAGAGATTTTGTGATTCGGATTCGTGTGTGCGGTGTGATGTTGAGGGAATGTCTGTTCTTTAATTTCAGTGTTCTCGGGGTGGAAATTGATGGGGGAATTTGGTAACCCTAGGTTTATCAGATAAAATGTTCCTCTGAACCCTATCAGTCAAAACCTTGGTGGGAGGTTCCTCCCTCAGCTGCTCATCATCATAGTCATTGTTATCATAATAACCAACGCGAATAAACCCTTGACCCAAATAAGAGAAAGTGAGTAGCAGCACAGTAACACCAATTATATCTTCTTCAGGAATCTTGATCGGGTCCGATGGATCTACCTGTAAAACAAATCGATAGTTTCCAACATTGACAGGACCAACAAGAACACTCTCTAACAACTGGTCATAAGTATCATCCTCAGCAGATCCAACGTAAATGAGCTTCCATTCCAAATCATCTTTGAGAGCGGCTAAACACTCGTAGGAAATCTCGAACTGAAAAGGAGCGAGAAAGGAAGCAGGACTATCGAGGATGGTGACGTTTTAAATGAGAGATTGGTTCAGTTTCTCATCTCTTTCTGGGTTGTGTTGAGCGGCGGTTTCACTGCTTTACGGAGGATGAAGGAAAATGGAGGTAATGTGAAGATATGTGTTTGAAGATGAATCAAAGTATTCACTCTTGCTTTACATGTCAGGTTTTTGTTAAGGATGTGTGGAGAAGGAGGAAACAAAAGGTGTGTGGTATGGCCTGCGTTGAGGGTTTTCCGTGTTTTTGTTTTTGAAGAAGTTTTTTTCTTTTTTCTTTTGTTGTTCTTCCCTTCCCCCCTTTATAAACTAAAATCCCCCCTTTTCACAAGTTTTTTTGAATCTTATTATATGATCAGCTGTATTTCTTTCTATATGCAGGCCTACATCAGTTCTAATTTGGTGTAAGTATTTAGACGGGTTTTGGTCAGGGGCTGAGCTGCATGTTTATGTTGGTTTGTAGTCATTTTAGTGAAAGAAGTGGAGTGTTGCTTTGGTTTTTGATGTTGTGATATCACTGCTATGATAGCAGAATTTTTGGACTAAAGTGATAAATTTGTCAAAGGCTTTGGTTTGTATAGAAATATAGTAACAAGACCAATTGAGATAGGACTATTGAAGCTGATAGACAAAAAAATAAAATAAATGATTAAAAAGTATTTAAAAATAAATAAATTATAAAATTATTAAACTAAAAATTGAAATATTAATCTAAAATAACATAATTTAATAAAATCTTGCTAAAAAAGTTGAACCAAATTAATCTATAATTAAATAAATAAACCTTTAAAGACTACATTGAAACAAAAATAATATACTTTTTAAAACAAAATTAGTTAATTAAAATTGTCTAACTAAAATTAACTAAATAATAATTAAATCAAAACTAATGTGGAAATCGAACTAATTAATTCTAAATAGTCTAAGATGAATATTTAACTAAAATAACAATTAAATTATAAAATGAGACAACATTCTTTTTTTTTTAAATTGAAAAAATAAAAATCTAAGATAAACCAAATTACATCAAAACGAGACTAAATGCATTATTACGAGGAAAAACATACCAAAATGCAAAGATGATTGATTAATGATATTGCGAAAAAAATGCGCCAGATAAATAAAAATTTGAAAATTTCTGATCAAAATTTAGGGTATGATAGTGTGTAGTAGGTTATAGTTGTTTGTTGTTTCTTTGCTTGTTTCTCTTTTTTTGGTTGGAAACTAATCTTTCTTGTGTTGTTTTCTATCTCTTTCGTATTTTGGTGTGTTTCACCCCTATTTATTCTATATTATATTAGCCATTCAAAAGAAAGCAAGTTATTCGTAGGAAATTCAGAGGCAAGAAATGGGATAATGAATCAAGCACGTAGGAAAAGGTTTGTAAATAGCATAACTACATATTTCTTTACTTCCTTTCCAATACAGTGTCAAGCAAAGAAAATGTTTGAAGTGTTCAAATATTATGTGATATTGGCGAGGTTTTCATTCCGGCCAAGAGATATGTTCGGGGAAAGCATTAATGCATCATTATGTTCTTTAATGTCAGAGACAAGATAGTTTTGGCCGCCAAACTACACAATGTCTTTTAGGGGACCAAAAGTTGTTCATTAATATTCTAAGATTTAAGAGAAGTGTTGTGAAAGAAGCACCCATCTTCTCTGACAAGACACAATAAGGGAATCCTTTTGGTATCAAATCAAATTCAAATTCATTCAAAGCAATCAGGAGGATATTTATTTACTAATGGTCTGCATGATAAAATAGCATATGAAAATATGGTTAAAGATTCATCAGTCGAGAGAGCAAGAGAAGGAACATGGCAACATGCCTATGGGAATCTTAACACCAACCATCACAAGAGAGTCTTTCAACCTCGAGCTCATTTGGTGTTTCATTATTTAGAGGAAGAAGTCCTCGCAAGACTTAACAAAGCTTAAATAGGAGTGTTTGAAAATATAGGGCTAACCTATAACATCCAAAATTTAATAAATATGGAAGGTTATTTTTCTGTTAAGATATTCCCCTCGGAGCTAATCATTGTTTGTTGGAGGTCAGACAAGATGGTGAAATAGAACTACTCTTGGAGTTCGGTGTACGCTGGTTGCATAAGTTGTTCAAGGAGGTAAGAAAATGGAAGCCAAAAGATGTTAACCCAAAGAGAGTATCTTGGTTGCAGATTTACGAGGTTTCGTGTAATGCATGATCGACAGAGTTCTTCAAGTTCATAGCCAAACCATGGGGAGCTTACATTTTTGAGAGGATAAAACTAGAAATCAATATAGTTTGGACGTATCTACGGTTCTGGTTAGAACCAAATGTTTTTTGTTTCATAATGAAATTATCAATGTGTTGATCAAGGGTGAATTGTTTTGGTTGAGGATTATGGAAGAAGCTTATGGCCCGCCAAGGATGTTTTTTTCTTTAGATGTAGGTAAAATTTCATCTTCATCGGAATCAAACATGAGCTTCGATGATTGGATGAACAACGAGTTAAAAGGTTCAGATTTTGAAGTCGAAAATCATGAAGTCAATTCCAAATTAGGGTTTATGATTCAAGGGACTTCCTGATGAAAGTTTAGCTCAAACTTGATCTCAAGGGTTTCTATATGATATAAAGTATCTAAGAATGAAATATTTTTTATTGGATCATTTCAGAAGGTCTCCAATTGGCCAGTTACTTGAAATTCAAGTAATTGGGGGAAAAGTCAATTGTGTAAAGGAAAAAGTTAACTCCTAACTTTTTTAGGTCAAAATCATGTTCCACAAGTTGAATATGTTCAATGGTTGAAGTTTGATCAAGAAAAGTCAAGGGATTCATGGAAAAATCAAGAAATCACAAAACTGCCCAAAATAGAAACTTAGGGTTTTTATTTAAGAGAAATTTAGGCCATTTTGCACTCCACTTTCAAGCCCTCTTTTTTCAGGATAAAGCCTCAAACTTCAGGCCCAAGTTAAGACAAGTAAATATCACATCTTGAGCTTCAAATCCATAGAAAGAACATCTCCTTTGGGTAAAAATTGAGAGAGAGAGAGATGATCAATCAAAGTTTGACAAAAGTAAGGCAACTTTGCCAAGAAACCATGTCATGGGCGTGCCAGGTGCTGGGCATTTTGTCAAACACATGGTGTGCCATTTTCAAGTTCAATTTTCTCCATCAAGAAAGATTCAAATTAATTTTTTCGAAACATCAAAGTTGTTCATTTTTGTCTCCACTACAACTTTCACGTTTAGATATTTTTCATAGGATCAATATTTTCGGAGTTATGGAGAGTCAAAAGTAGGGTTCCAAAGCTGGTCATGTCCCATAGGCATATTATCTTTGTGCACCCATCTCCTCAAGCCCCACATGCAGCTATGTGTAATCATGTTCAGGAACATTTTTAAGTGTGATTTAAGCCTCCATTTGATCTGAATCAAACATCAATGTTGTTCCATGATATATCTTCTCTTCAATGACACCAAGAGCATCCATTTTCATGCATTGATCAAGAAGAATTCCACGTTCAAAATTCATTATTTTCATTGAAGCATTGACTGTATTTGGGGAAAGTTTATGCATTGCCTTGGTTCAGAATCACAATAAACACATTCATATATACATGTGCATTCTTTACCTCATTTGGCCAAGCATACACATATACATTCATGCACATACATTGCCTCATGCATGAGTGAAGAAAAGAAAAAGAAGCTTACATGATAAGTCATTGTAGAAACATACATAACATCATCACTTTATCAAACACACCATAAGATCCATGAATTGCATACACCTGATCAAAGCCTTGCATGATTCAACTCATGCACATTTTCAAGTTCATATTGCAATTTGCTCCCTACACCTTCTTTGCTTATCACACCTTACTTAACCTTGGTTCTAACTATTAACCAAGGTGGTTAACAGTTAACTAGAGGTATATAATCTCAACATAACAGAATTGTGAGCTATACTTCATTTTTGGAAAAAGTAACCTAAAATTCATCTTCATTCTCTTTGATTTTCGTGCAAGTGTTTCACTTTCTTCATCATTATTATTTTTCATCAATGAATTTTGATCAAGATCAAGCAAGTAGCTAATATATTTCACAAGCAGAGCACCAATCTTAGTTGGATTTTTCTATGGGTTTTATCAAGATTCGAAGGTTTAAAAGTGTTTATTTTACTCTATGAAGCTCAAGAACAAGCAAGGATCTCTGGTTATCTTTGCTGCTCCAAGATTCTTCAAATCCAGGTTTGAACCTCTTTATGATTTTGCTTCAGTTTCATGGATTTATGATGTGTTCTTGGATGGATTTGAGCTTAGTAGAAGCAATTAAACTAATATGGCTAGTTGATAGGCTTGTTAGAAGCTTAGATCCATTTTAAGGCAAACTTCTTGCGTATGATTCTTCTTCTGTGTGCATGATATGTGAATTTTAAGTCCAGATTCGTGTTGTGATTGATCTTAGCTTCATTTTGATGTATGGTTTGGGGATTTCTAGAAGGTTAGTTAAATTCCTAGTGGTCGGAGAAGATGATCAGAGGTCTTTCTCCGGCCGATGAGTGTTTAGCTAGGGTTTGCGTAACTTTATAACATAACCATTGATTTGTTTTCATCCAAAGACCAGAAGCGTACCATCACAATAATGAGTCTGGTCTCACTCACGTGCCTCTTTCTCCCTGAGTGTTGACCTTGACCAGGCTATGTATGTGTGTGTTCATCATAAATGACATACTCCTTGCATCTGATTCGTTCATTGTGCATACATATTGTTATTGATCTTGTTGACTGGATCCAATGGCTCTGAGTGAGTCAATGGTTTGACTAAGATGGATTATAGCTTCAATACACACACACACACACGCTTTGGACCAGGCTTCTCATTGTTATGCACACCTCTTTTTTAAAGGCGTAGTCAATTTCGAACTAAAAATTTGCTTTCAAGGCACCCCTCCTTTATTTCTTTCAATTTTTGTTTTCTTTTTATACATCTTTGATATTTTATTTTTAAAAATAGTAAATCATTCATAAAAATTCCATAAAAATTCACATGACTTCCTAACACATTTAAATAATTTTCCATGATTTTTAATTCTGATTTTACTAAATTTTTCTCATATTTTTATAATTACCATTTAATTTCTTTTTAAATATTCTCCTTCATGACACATGCTTATTTTAAAATTATTTTTGCATAGTTCCTTAATTTTATTGTATCCAGTCTTTTTACCATGATCATATAATATATCAAGGCATCTAAATAATTTTTTGTAGATTTTTTAAAGTTTTTTTTGCTTAAGTGTTTGAACTCCATCTTTGTGCACCATTCCACTTGACCTAATGTGACTTTGTTGACTTCTTTGAGCATATTTCTTAAGGTATATTGATCTATGCTTTTGATACTTGATTTGTTTCTGACTTAGGTGCATTTACCTTAATTTTATATTTTTTTACTCATCCATTTCTATTTTTGTCATACTTGTTGGTATATGTGACATTGTGTGATCATTTGTTTAACTCCTAACCCTAGTTTAGGTAGGGCACTTGTGCCATCATATTAGAATCAATTTGTGCATCCTATAGGTCTTCATTAGAGTATTATAGGCCATTTGGGTTAGTGTTTGCTTGGACTTGTGTTTGTATGCTTACTTGAACTATTTTGACTTAAGTTGCATCTTTTCCTCAACTATTTTCAAAATGACTTGCATATGCATTTGGTATGACTAATTCATGTTTATTTATTTTTTAAAACTTTGACTTGTGTTCTAAGTTATTTCATGTTATGTGATATACATTCATTTCTTTTCACTCTCTCTCAATCTTAATTCTTCTATTACCTGAACATTTCTTCTCATGCTTTGTATGATCCTTTATAGGCATTATAGGACACTCATAAATGATGTATTCTACTAAATTTGATCATTCATTAAGTATTAACACATGTTCATCTTGCATAACCATCCATTCTTCTTCCACTAACTTCACATGGAACTTCCTTGGGGTTTAAGGTAGTTTGGGCTTAGTTGGTTTGTGTTTGGTTTGTTAGACTTAGAGAGTAATCTTAGAGATATACTACTGACTTTAGAAGTCATATGACCTTTAGGTACCTTTAGTATTAGGTTTGGGTTTGGTTGAACCATAGTTTCACTTTAGGATGTGTGTAATGCCTAATTTCCTTTGTTCCTTTACTTTTGCTTCCAATATGCATTTTTTTGCTAACATTTTCAGGGGATAATGTTAAGTCAAGTGTGTGGATCAGTATCCACATACAAACTCTTACCTCATCTATTTTAAGCATTCAATTTGTGTTTGTGAAAAGGCATTTGATGCTTCTTTGACAAGTAAACACTTCACATCCCTTTCAAGTTCTCATCTCATCTTCAATCTTTGAAGTGAGTTGGAACTTGTTCTTCTTCCCTCTTCTTTTAGGATCAGAGTTCTTCAAACCTAACTAACCTTAGAATCTCCATTGCACAATTCATAGGATTAGTCTTAGTTTCCCTTAGAGTTTTCCTTTTCTCTCCAGTTGATTCTCCCCCCTCTCATCTCAAAACAACTCAAAAATACCTAATAAAGGTTGAAGTGACTTCTTGTGTCATAGAATTATTCCATGGGGCATTAGAATCTATCCCATCTTAGGGTAATGTAAACTTGTCAAGCATGATGTACAATCCTTAGTGTAGATGTTTTATATTGGCTATATTTTGTGGTAAAACATATTTCTGTTCTGGATGTCATATGTAATGTTATGACATGTGATTTAAGCATTATGCAGGTATGAAGTTTTATGTGTGCAGCTATTTGTATCAAGATGTCAAAACTGATGTCATGACATCTCTGATTGGGCCTGAAGACCTAGATAAATCCTTATTTGTGCGCACGTTTTTGCTGTCATTAAAATTGTGATTTGTTATGTTTAATTAGCACGATTTATTAGAAGGAAAAGGATTCAGCTTGGAGTTATTTTAGCAGAAAATTTCATGTTGCTATTTTTGTTCCTCTATTTAAGGAAATATATTATTTAACTTGTGCAAGTTCAGCAAGCCCATGCCCATTCAAGTTTCTACTTAAAGGCTGCATTACCCTAGTGTGAAGACGTGGAAAATAAGGATTGTTCATTCAACATTTTCGTGTGTGTTTTTAGTTTTCTTGTGAGCCAAACAATTGTCTTGTTGATGATTGTTTTGGACTAGGTTTTTCATTTTTATTTTGTCCACTCAAACCTTTTAAGCAAGAGTATTTGTACTTGACTGAAGCTTTGAAGCAAGGTCAAGGATTGTTTTGAAGTGTGTCTTCGTCTGATTTGAATTGTTTGTTTAAGATCACTACTGTGATTGAGGGGGAGTGAGAGGGGTCTCATATCTAGAAGTTCCTAGGTAAAACTTGCATTGGTTATTGATTAAGTGAGAAGATTGCAAATTGTAGGTGTTTGCTGTGGATCTTTGAATTGATACTACTGATAATGGAGTTCCTTCCTAGCTTAGTAGCCCCCAGAGTAGGTGTGTTTGCACCGATCTGGGTTAACAATTCCCTGTGTTCTTTATTTCTGTATTTGCGTATTTAATTGTTTTTAATTTGTTAGTTATTGGTGTCGTGACATTGTATTCGACATTGTATATCAGCTCCCAGAATTTCAATTGACATCAGAGCAGGCACCCAGCCTATTTTTCTGGGTGAGATCTAAGGGCATTATTCTGGTACTATGGACAAGGATGGAGGATTTGGGAATATACCACCTATTTTTGATTGGTTTAACTATGATTATTTGAAACCTCACATGGTTTCTTTCTTAAAATCTCTAGACAAGAAGGCTTAGAAAGTTGCAGATAGAGGATGGGAACACCCTGTCATTACTGATAAAGATGAAAATACAACTTTGAAGCCTGAGGATAATTGGAGCAAAGAAGGAGATGATTTGGCACTATGGAATTATAAAGCCTTGAATGCTCTGTTCAATGGCATTGACAAAAACATATTCACATTGGTGCATCACTGTCAGATGGCAAAGGAAGTTTGGGATATTATCAGAACAACTCATGAAGGAACCTCTAAAGTCAAGATGTCAAGACTTCAAATGCTTACTACCAAATTTGAAAATCTGAGAATGAAAGAAGATGAGCTTGTTCATGACTTTCACATTAATATCCTTGATATTTCTAATGCTTCAGGACCTTTAGGAGAAAAATGTATGATGAAAAAGCTTGTGAGGAAAATTCTTAGATCTCTTCCCAAGAGATTTGCTATGAAGGTGACTGCAATAGAAGAGGCACATGACATATGCAACATGAATGTGGAAGACCTTATTGGATCCCTTCAGATATTTGAAATGGGATTCAGTGATGTTCCTGAAAAGAAGAACAAAAGCATAACCCTTGTGTCAAATACTGAGGAAGAAGCAGAAAGAGGTGAAGAGGAGAATGAAGAAATTTTAAAGGAAGTTGTTGCCATGATGGGAAGACAATTCAACAAGGTCATGAAAAGGATGAATATTAGCTCAAGACCAAATGTCACGAACACTTCATCTGACATTAGTAGATCAAATGAGTCAAAGACAAAGCCTGAAGAGAAGCCAAGCCAAATCAGAAGAGTTCAATGTCATGGGTGTGATGGTTTTGGCCATATTAAAGTTAAATGTCCTACCTATCTGAAAGGACAAAATAAAGGCTTATCTATAACATGGTCTGATGGAGATTCTGAGAGTGACTTTGAAGAAGAATCAGCTAAACATATCATTGTTTTGACAAGGACATGTGTGTCTGATGAAGACTCTAATGAAGATGAGCTAACATTTGAAGAACTTGTTGATACTTATCAAAATCTATGTATGATGTGTGCTCAAGTGATATAAGAAGGAGAAAATGAGAAAAAGATTATACTGGAGGCTGAAAAGGAAGAGCATTTAACAACTATATCAAATCTGAATGATGAAGTCACCATGTTGAATTCCAAACTTGATCAAATGACCAAATCCATCAGAATACTTAACAGTGGATCTGAAACACTTGATGATATTCTTTATACTGGAAGAAGTGTAGGAGACCTATCTAGGATAGGATTTAATGGTTTCGTAAGTAGCAGCTAACCTGAGTTCAAGAGGGATGTTCCTAAGCAGATATCAAAACCAGTGTCTCAACATCATGAAACAAGAAGATCTACTCATCAAAGGAGAAGATATCAAAGATGGAGGTGTCATTACTGTGGCAGGTTTGTTCACATAAAACCTTTTTGTTACAGACTTCATGGATACTCTTATCATAATCTACAGCCCAAACCTGAGCAAAACATTGTCATCAAGATACAACAATGGGTTCCTAAGCATGTTGCCTTGATAGCTCATACTTCTCTTAAAGTATCAGCTAAAGAGGATTGGTATTTTGAAAGTGGCTATTCTAAACATATGACTGGAAGAAAAAATATGTTGGTTGATATCAAATCTCATTCTACCAGTTATGTTACTTTTGGTGATGGAGCCAGAGGAGAAATCAAAGGAGTTGGAAAACTTGAAGGCTCGGGTGTTCCAAATCTTGATGGTGTATTACTTGTGGAAGGATTGACTGCTAATCTCATTAGCATCAGGCAAATATGTGATCAAGGTTTTTGTGTCAACTTCAAAAAATCAGAATGTCTTGTCAAAAATGAAGAGAATATAGTCATCATGAAAGGAGTCAGGTCTAGAGATAATTGTTATCTCTGGGTTAATCAAGGGCCAGTTTACTCTGAAAGAGGGACAGAAGAAGAGACCATAAATACTCAAAATGATGTGGATGGAATTTGTGACTATGACATGTTTTAATTTCATGAGAATGGTCCTATTTTTTCTGGGAAAAGTACTTCTGAAGGGTGTGTCTCTGTTGATAACAAGTGCTTTTAACTTGTATGGATGAACCAAATGATGTCTAAATATAATGTCACACAGATTGTCATGACATTATACTGAGACAATCTCAATGTAGTCAACTTAAAAATATGTCTTATGAGGGTATGTGGAAATTAGTGACATGTGGGAACATCCTTAAGGACATTGTATATTTTCAAGAATCAACATTAATGTACTTTAAGTGGAGGCACAAAATATTTGATTTCATCATCAATTCATTTATTTTAAGAATATCCATTCAAAGGCCCATCACTCCTCAACAAATACTCCACTACACCATACTGTGTATTTGTTCTCCCACCCTCTACTCAAAGTTTATTTGCCTTCTCTCTATGCGAAGTTTAATCACCATTAAAATATCTCAACAATCTTCTATTTCACCCTCAAAGCCTGAATCTAGGGTTCATCATCTTTCTGAAGATGACCTGAATGTTGCTCCATTGAACGTGGTCGTTCCTGATGCTGCTAGAGTCTCTAAAGCTAGAACACCTAATGTGCGTAGACCAAAGGATCCTTCTGCATGTCCATCATCTGGCTCTCAAGGCATTGTTTTTGCTGATGAAGCCACTAAAAAACTCACCTCAATAATCCTGGCTAAAAATAGTGATGATGCTAGAGTTTCTGCTCCATTGATTAACCTGTCTGTTTCTCAGGGAAGCCAAAAGAATCAAACTTATGGACCAAGTAATGAAGGTCAAGTTGTGCATGCTATTGAAGGTGGTACCAAGGATACTGAAGAGAATGTTGTAACACCTAGGAATTAAGCTGATCATTCTGATGTTGGGGTTACTTACAAAGATGATGATGCTGCTGAAGAGGCTGAAAATAATAAAGATGTTATTCCTGATGAATGGATTGACGTTGATGACATATCTGACAATGAACTCATTACCAATGTTAATCCAAGTGTAGATAAAAGGTTGATTACAAGAAAAAGGAAGAATTCTGCTGATCAAGGTTATCCACAGAGTAAGCATATGTCCATGAAAGATACTCCTAAGGAAACTCCTAAAAAGGCTGTTGTTGGTCCATCTAAAGGATGAAGCAAGGTGATCACTAAGAAGAGAGAGGCCAGAGTTGTTTCTGAATCTGCTACTGATATTGATAATGATGTCCCAAAAATCACACCTATAAAAAAATCAGCTTCAAGCAAGCTTGCTTCTAGGGTGCCTGATGCACCTTTGGATAACATTTCCTTTCACTACATAAGTAGTGTAAGTAAATGGAAATTCTTGTATCAAAGGAGGTTAGAATTGGAGAGAGAGATTGTTGATTTTGCGATGGCATGCTCTGAAGTTATGGACTTGGTCTACCATGCTGGTTTGCTTAAAACTGTTGTTAGGTTCTCACAGTGCTATGAGACTCTGGTTAAGGAATTCATTGTAAATCTATCTGAGGGATGTGCTGATGGAAAATCAAAGGACTTCAGGAAGGTCTATGTAAGAGGTATGTGTATCCACTTTTCTCCTACTGTCATAAATACCTACCTAGGAAGAGACACTTCTTGTTATCCTGAGTTAGAAGTCACTGATAATCAAATATGCAAAACTCTCACTATTGATCAAGTTAAGTACTGGCCTAGAAAGGGAAAGCTGTCAACCAACATGCTTAGTGTTAAGTATGCTATGTTGAATAGAATAGGTGCAGCCAATTGGGTTCCAACAAATCACACCTCAAATATTGCTACTGATTTAGGGAGAATTATTTATGTAGTAGGTACCAAAACAAAGTTTGATTATGGTACTTGTCATACCCTAAATTTTGACCAGAAATTTTCCGATTTTTGTTTATTTCTTGACACATTTTTTGCCGATATATTGGAAATCAATCATCTTTGCATTTTAGTCGATTTCTACGTCACTCTCATTTTATTCGTAATTTTAGAGTGTATTTAGAATCCGATGTCTCATCTGTTAATTTATTATTAGACTTCATAGAATTTAATTTAGCCTAATTTTGATTTTTTTTGTTTAATTTTCTTTTTCTTTATCTTCATTGTCTCTAATTTAATCATTTTGTTTATTTCTATATTTTTAGTTACTTAATCTTTTTTTAATTTTGCATTTATATTTAATTTTAGTTGTAGAATTAATTTAATTTTTATTTTAATTTATTTAGTTATTTATTATTTATTTTTTATATTATATATCAGTTTAGTTTTTATTATTATTATTATTACTTTTTAGTTTAATTTAATATTTATTATAATCTAGTTGATTTGTCCAAAAAGTCAAAAACTCCTTTCTCACTCTGCTACAGCCTTGCTACAAAACAAAACTGCAACAGCCTGTAACACTGCATTCTCCAACACAGAGCTAGCACACTGCTCCAAAATTGCACTAATCTGTGCTTGCAAAAACCTGCAATAAAGAAAGAGAATATGAGAGATAGCAGAAAAAAAGCATAAACTGAGAAAAAAAAAAGCAAAAGTCACTATCAAAAAAAGGAGGAGAACAGAAAACTTCACCATTTGAACCACCCTTTATCAACCACAACTCTTCAATCGAAAAAACCACAGACCTTCACCATTTGAACCATCCCAGCCTTTTATGTCCAAACAACAACAACATCAAACCTGTAGACAAAAACTCGCTGACTCTCTCAAGCAAAAACTCCATCAAACTTCTGAATCTGAACACCCTTCCTTCAGCCCTCAACAAGACCCGGCCACCACTTGAAACCGCATCTGTTGAAGCCGTACATAAACCACAACCGAACACAGAAAACCACCCTTCAACCTCATATCCAAATGAACTGCATATCCTTCATACCATAACCCATTCGAACCGACAGTAAGGAACAAACCAAAGCCGGGAAAACTCAGAACCGAGTAGATAGCGAAATCTTCATCAAACACCTTCAATAAAATCTGTTAAACAATAAACCAAAGAAACTCTAAAACCACAGCCGCGCCATCTCCATTCACAAGACATAACCTTGATTCCATCTTCTCAAACCGACACTCAAACTCACCTTCCACTTCACAACTTCGAAAACAGAACAGAAGAATCCCTCATAACACCCGCCATTAACCTCAACTTTTCAACCGCCGAACAAACCTCATCACTAACCTCCATAATCAATTCGAATCCTTCGTCCTTCCTCGACCTAAACCGAAAACCCTTCGCCACCCAAGACCGCCGAGCGAAACCACCAGATTCGCCGCGAACCGCGTAAGAATCAAACTGATTCCGAAACACGCACACAAAAACCGAATCGATCATCACCGCACACCATCCGCCGCGAAAACGAGGGAGACCTGCCGTGAAGTTGATCGGAAGAGGCGAAAAAATCGAAACAACCACGAGAGTGAGAGTGATTCGCTGAGAGGATCCTCTGGGTAGAATATCATGCTTTTCGTTTCCCTTCACCTATTTATTTTATTGTTTTACCATTTATTTCATTCTTTTTTTTGTTTAAAAAAAACAATAGAAAACCTTTATTATGTTATCACTTGTTGATTGTTGTCTTGGGCTTAGCCCGTTTGAATTTTTTACACATTTGGTTTCAATTCTGCACCCGGTTTGTTAAATTGGTAGTTACTAATGGTTCTTGTTATCTTATTTATTCTTAATTAATCTTTGAGTATTATTTTTAATTAATTTATAACACCTGTCTTGATAATTAACATGAATTTAGATTGATTGTTACTTAGAATCTTATTTGATTTTTTTTATGTTTTAGAATTTAATTAGAAGTTGTTAATTATTGATTTAATTTATTAATTATTTTGTTTTGGGATCAATTGTTAGATCTAAGTACTTGTTGATTTACTTCCTTTGTTCTTTTAAAATTTAAATGTTACTTTAACTTTAATTGTTGACTTCGATTGAGTTTAAGTGCTGGGTAGCGGAATCTAATGTGGTTTTGTGATACTGAAAGCGAACACTTCTGATGAACATTATTGAACCTTTTTGCATGCATCGAAGAGGCAACGGACCTTCTCCGTTAGGTATCGTTGGGCAACTTTATCTCTTTTACGTATCAATTTAGTTCTAATGCCCCATTTGTGTTTATCCGATTATTTATACATCACTATCGTATCTAAACCATAAAACACTCTTAAAAAATACACTGGATAATTTCATAAACTCACTTCGCACACACGTAAGTCGGTCATTTCTGACCGCCATCTGCACTACATTTATTTTAATTAATTTACGGAAAAAAGGAATTTCGGAGTCTAGCATTCCGCACGTTCTGGATTGAACCGCAAATGGGCTAGCCTCACGCGTTGGTTCAATCACCATTCGTATAAAAACAATTCAATTCATTTAATTTAATTTACGGAAAAAAGGAATTCTGGAGTCTAGCATTCCGCACGTTCTGGATTGAACCGCAAATGGGCTAGCCTCACGCGTTGGTTCAATCACCATTCGTATACAAACAATTCAATTCATTTAAATTAATTTATGGAAAAAAGGAACTCCGGAGTCTAGCATTCCGCACGTTCTGGATTGAATCGCAAATGGGATAGCCTCACGCGTTGGTTCAATCACCATTCGTATAAAAACAATTCAATTCATTTAAATTAATTTATGGAGAAAAGGAACTCCGGAGTCTAGCATTCCGCACGTTCTGGATTGAACCGCAAATGGGCTAGCCTCACACGTTGGTTCAATCACCATTCGTATAAAAACAATTCAATTCATTTAAATTAATTTATGGAAAAAAGGAACTCCAGAGTCTAGCATTCCGCACGTTCTGGATTGAATCGCAAATGGGCTAGCCTCACGCGTTGGTTCAATCACCATTCGTATTAAAAAACAATTCAATAATCTTAAAGGATCAGGCATGATTCATCTCCATAGGAAAGTTGTTCCTCCTATCCCCACAAACACAAACAAAAATCTTACAAAACAATTACTTTCAAAGGAAGAACGTGGCATTGCTTGTCGATCTTATATCCAAGTTTAAAGCTTCTTCCGATTTTATTTATTTTTCAAAGAAAGAATGTGGCGTTGCTTGTCGATCTTATATCCAAGTTTAAAGCTTCTTTCGATTTCTCATTTCTCAAATGTTTGTGGTGGACTAGGTGAGATACTTCTCTTAAAGGTGACGACTCGTCTCTTTCTTTCAAATACAAATTAAAACTTACCAACCAATCCGAATCATTTTCATAATTAATTAGCGAGTAACTGAACTCCGGAGTCTCGCACTCCGCACGTTCTTGAATGCAACCGCAACATGGGCTAGCCCCACGCGTGGTTCATTCGCCCTCTCGTTTTAAAACATCTTTAACAAAGATCAAACATCTTTTCTCAAAACGAATATTGTTTAAATCTCTCTATCTCGCAAACAAGCTAGCGCTTCAGCCTCCTATCGTGAGCAGATAAGCCAACGCTTAGCAGTAGAATGCATTTTCAAACAATCGTTCAATTAAAAAACACAAGTCGTAGTAGAACGAACTACGAAGCTCTGACTTTCCCATTGCACAAGGGAATACGTAGGCACGGGGATTTTAATCCTTTACGAGCATAATAATAAAAAAAACATTAATCTTTTCTCCGTCATAAAGCACAATAATAAAAAATTAACTATCTCTCCATCACAATAATAAAAAAAACTTAACCTTTCCCTATCGCAGATAATAAACAAATATCGATAATTAATCAGTAAAAGAAGACAATAAAATAAGTTAACATTTAAAGCGCAAATTAGACTAAGAGGTTCCCGTTGAGTACAACGGACGTGAGGGGTGCCTAACACCTTCCCCTTGCGTAACTGACTCCCGAACTTAGATTAGTGGTTTCCTTGACCATTCTTATCCTTTATTTAGGTTGTGTCTATATCTTCCTTTTCTCTCGTGAATAAATAGAATTAGGTGGCAACTCTGTTGTTTATTTTAGGATCGTATTTTTCGAGGTGCGACAGCTGGCGACTCTACTGGGGACCTTAGTGCCTTGTGAATTAAAGAGTAGAGCCTAGCTTAGGATAGTTTGCGTTTGTTTGCTGATTTGTTTGATTGTCTTCTTTATTTACTATTGATATTCTATCTATTGCTTCCTTCTTATTTATTTGCTCATTTATATCTGCCTGTTGGATCTTGGGTTATCACGGGTATGGAGTTGTACTTGAGTTTTGAAAAATAAGAGGGAACACCTAATTTAGAATTGGATGTTATTAGTGTTAGTCTCCAAGGACTCGCTCCTTGCACGCCTAGCATGAAAACTCCCCCAGATAGTTAGACTCTTCATAGATCTTGTCACAACGCAGCTAGCCTGTCGCGGGACCTGATTCATGAAAGGGCTGTGATTCTGGGACCCCCTAGAACCTGTTTCAATTTTGGTAGTTGTGTAATGTTAGGCTCCAAGGACTCGCTCCTTGCACGCATAGCATGAGAACTCCACTCAAGGTAGACCTTATCGTCATTATCGTCACAATGCAGCCAGCCTGCGGCGGGGCGTTAATACGATAAACGTCCGTGACCTTGAGTATCCTTATACCATCACCATAGAAGCTACCCTGTGAGTGGGATTTATGGGTAAAGAATTTATAACTCTCCACTTAAGGCTTACCAGTTAGGAGATTCCGAGTTACTTGTACCTTGGACCCAGCACCTTGCCTTTATATCCAATTCTGGAGCTGTTTATGTTTGTGATTTTGAGCATTCTGAGCTTTGCATTCATTCGCATACCATTTGCATTTGCACTTGCATTGCATATCATCTTCCAACAATCCAACTCACATATGTCTTATTCTCCGTCAGTCAACTGTATTCGACCAATCACCAGAGAAAGATGGACCAACTTGAGCAGGAAAACAGGGAGCGTAGAAATGAAGTCATTACTTTGAGAAATCATATGGGAATATTCTCGACTACAATGAAGACTCTAGTAGACAGCCTTGTGCAGGAGAATATTGAACTCCAAGAAGAGATTCACATCTTGAAGATTGATAGAGGGCGACTGATTTCTTTGGCCAAAGATCTGGTCATTTCTCAGCGTCGGTCAAATTCTACCTCTACTCGTAAGCGGCGTCAGAATCAGCGGAGGTCTCCAAGCAGTCCTGAAGGAGCGGCCCATCAGTTTAACCCAATCCCAATGACTTACAGTCAATTGTGGTCTCATTTTGCCCGAAACTCAATAATGACACCCAGAAAGACCAGAGTCACGAGGTCTCGGTCCCGTGGGATCAATCCAAATACCAGTTGTGAGTTTCATGATGGAGCACTGGGGCATCCGATTGAAGAGTGCAAAGTCTTCCAGGAAAAGGTTCAAGAGATGATCGACTACGGGGTGTTGTCCTTCAATGGAGGAATCCCGTCCGTGGACGGAGTGCCTTTGTGCTGATAAAAACTCAAGAGAGTCCTGTCCAAGTTAATCTGTTGCTGGAGTGTAGGACAAGTTCCTGAACGCATATGATCGTTTGATGCTCTGAAGTTTATCTTCTCAGATTCTTAGCTCGTTTACAGCTTTTCATATGTATTTTGCTATGTTTTGTTAATGCATTTGTTTTGGCATGTTAGAACTTATTTGTTTTGAATGATTAATGCAATGAATATGTTTGTCTTGAAGTAATCCATTCGTATTCACTCATAATGCTTTTTTCAACTTTATAACGCCAACATTATCCCATCTCTTGCCTAGGCAGAGAATTGGGGGGAGGATGACGAAATTAAAACACAAATTCTCTAGTTGAATGCTTTTGATTAAAATCCTACTGACGATGTATAGGCGTTGTTTCAAATTCCCAAACACTGGAGAAATAAGGAGTTAATCCCTAGTCAACAACTTCGAGCCTAGAAGTAGGAGTTTCTTTCAGATATTTCAAAACCCTTACGCTTAACCTAGGGCAGGGTAGTGTTCAGTTAATCTCGTTACACAGTCAAATCATAAGATGCAACATCCCATCAGGGAATCCACTACAATTAATGACTTGACAGTCACAACTTTCAGCCTTCCAATTAAAAAAAGAGATAAAATAAAATCCCGCTAAGTCAAGCACCCAAAAGGAGACTTAGGCAAAAATCAGGGACCAAAGAGAAATTCGAGTTAGAAGAGTCCTCAAATCTTCAACCTCAAATACATAAGATTTAGTGACCTCCATACCAAAACCAAAGGGTCACTGATATCCATAGAGGACAAATAAGATGACTGTCATTTAAAGCGGACCTTGGAGCATCATCTCTACGCTATCAAGACAAATGTATGTGTCAATTTAGCTGAACCTAGGATTGAAGAACATCACGGAGAGTGGGTGGGCACCAAATAAACTTTGAGCCTTTATCCTTTGTTTCTAAAACCGTGAACCAAACCACATTACAACCCTCAAAAGTCCTAATTGAAGTAGGGTTTATTTCGAAAGCACACTCGATGAGAAAGTGTTTCCCGATTCCCATGAGCTTTGCTCAAAAATTTGTGTTGGCTTTATAAAAAAAAATGAATATCACCTCCTAGCTAGTGATTCGGTCACAGGCTATTGTGAAAATCTTTTCAAAAAACAAAAAAACTTCGAGACAAACATGTGTGTTGCATTAGCAGTCTTGACATTAACCTTTTGCTTGTTAGCATTTGCTTGATATCATAGAAACCTATGTATGAGCACCAGTGATGAGTTAATCTCTTGAGGTTTGAGACTCTGATGAGTAGTTGAACAACCATTTCAGAGAATGATCATCCCCAGGGGCAAGTTGTTTGAAGACTTTGCCAGACAGGGGCAAGTTGTTTGAAGACTTTGCCAGACAGAGGCAAGTTGCTTGAAGACTCTGCTATACAGGGCCATGTTATTTAACGAACTTGCTATACAGGTCCAAGTTGTTTGAAGATTTAGCCATCCAGGGGCAGGTTGCCTTAGTACTTCGCCAGCCAGGGGCAGGTTGCCTTAATACTTTGCCAGCCAGGGGCATTTTGCCTGAAGACTCTGCTAGACAGGGGCATGTTGTTGGAATACTTTGTCAGATATGGGCATGTTGCTTGAAGACTTTGCTAAACAGAGGCAAGTCGTTTCCCAATTTGTGCTTACACATTCTTATCATCCCTAAAATGATAAGTATTGAAGACTCATTTGTGCCAAGTACAGTTATTCTGAGGCAGTGACGTCGAGATTCGACGAATCTCTACAAGAGTTTGAAGACACTAGGGCATCGTAAATGCCAAGTCTTCTATAAAATCCTCTTGAGATGATCTCTTCTTACAAACCATTTTGTGGGTGCATAACCACGTGTTCCCCTAAGCAAGACGCTCTTGAGATTTGCTTTGCAAGTACCTCCAGATAACGAGGTCCTCACACCAAGTTGCTTTGATATGTCAGGGGCATGACTCAGCACTTCCTGATGATTGTTTTGTATCACTTAGTACTTCAAGTGAGATACTAAGTCTGGTATCCCCAATTGAGCCTTGATTCAAGCTTCTCCAGCTGAATCTGATTTTCTCTCCCCCCAACAGAGTACAAATCTACTTCATCCTAAGCAGACTTAGTTTGTATGTTTGTTTCCCTCTGAGGGACTTTGAAGTTAGAAGATTTGCTTGGGTTTATTTCCCAAATGAAGTGTGTTCCTCTCCTCAAAGTGATTTGAGCTTTGTAGCAGGACTTGTTCCATGGATGGCTCTTTACCCTATCCTTAGTGATTGCGTACACTTTGACGGGATTGGTCGAGTATCCGTTTGTTGTGATGTTTATTTCATCACCAATCTATCTTATGTGTCTATTTTGTCTGTTTGTCAGCATAAACATAACATATACATTCATGTACATCATAATTGAATTCATATTCATATTCATATGCATATTCATGTCGCATTCATTGATGCATACCTCCTTCACCTTGGTCGCGTTTATCCCCAAGTGATGTGTCTCTCTCAAGATAGAGTTGTCAGCCCTAGGCAGAAGATGTACATTCTTTCTAATTCCCCACTGAGTTCTTACCCTCGTGGAAGACTTTTGCTTTAGTTCTCCTTTCCACACTTGGATAGGATAAGACCCCATTTAAGTTCATTCCTCATGGGTTGGTGTCTTGCTTGACAGTTTCTTTCCAGCTCGTTCCTGGATTGAATTTTGGTCGTTGGCAATTTTTGATAATTGAACTACCAATTGGAGAGTGCATTTATTTTGCACCTTTGGATGCTTAGTTTCCCAGAAGGAATTTGTTGGAGGCTTCCATTGAGAACAAATTTTGCTCTCCAGCAGTGTTACTACAACATTCCCTTGGATTACTTATACCCGACAACAAGTGGTCGTCTCTTTATTCGAGAAGCTTGTTTCGTCCTAAAACTTCTAAGTGGAATCAACAAGTGGCAGTCTCCTTATTTGAGAAGCTTGTTTTGTCTTCGAACTTTTGAGTAAATCAATAGATGGCAGTCTCTTTCCGAGCAGTCATTCCATCCCCAGCAATTCCAGATGGAAAGTGGATTCGTTTTGCACCTTCGGATGCTTAGTTTCCCGGAAGAAATTTTTTGAGGGCTTCCATTGAAGACAAACTTTGTTTTCCAGCGTTGTTGTTGCAACATCCTTTTGGAATACTTATACCTGACAACAAGTGGCAGTCTCTTTATTGGAGAAGCTTGTTCTTATCCCTGGACCTCTAATTGGAATCAACAAGTGGTCGTCTCCTTATTTGAGAAGCTTGTTTCTTATCCACAGATTTCCCAGTAAATCAACAGATGACATTCTCTTTTCGAGCAATTTGTTCATCCTCAGCAAGGTTTCTGTTCTATCAAATGGCATCTCCCCTGTTCAGCGGAGAAGTTTGGTATGAATTTATTTTTCAACAAATGGCATCTCATCTAGACAAGATGAGAAGTTTGTTCGGCAAATGGCATCTCATCCAGACAAGGTGGGAAGTTTGTCGTGATTTCAATTTTCAACAAATGGCATCTCATCCAGACAAGGTGAGAAGTTTGTTCGGCAAATGGCATCTCATCCGGACAAGGTGGGAAGTTTGTCGTGATTCCAATGTTCTATCAAATGGCTATCTCTTCCATACAAGTCGAGAAGTTTGATATGAATCTCTTTTATTTTTCCAACAAATGGCTATCTCTTCCAGACAAGTTGAGAAGTTTGTTGTGAATTTTCCAATTTCCGTCAAATGGCTATCTCTTCCATACAAGTCGAGAAGTTTGAGTGTGAAGTTGTTTTTCATCATATGGCTATCTCTTTCAGAAGAAGGGAAGTATGATGAATGTTCTATCAAATGGCTATCTCTTCCATACAAGTCGAGAAGTTTGATATGAATCTCTTTTATTTTTCCAACAAATGGCTATCTCTTCCAGACAAGTTGAGAAGTTTGTTGTGAATTTTCCAATTTCCGTCAAATGGATGTCTCTTCCATACAAGTCGAGATGTTTGAGTGTGAAGTTATTTCTCCATCATATGGCTGTCTCTTTCAGGAGAAGGGAAGTATGGTGAGAATTCTATTCATTGGCATCCTTAGTTAAATCTCGGCAGAAGATTTAACAATAGGTGTTTCCTTTTATTTCTGGCAAGTCTCGGCAGAAGATTTCCAGTCTACCTCGGCAGAAGGTATTTACTTTTACAAGCTCGACAATGGCATCCTTAGTTAAATCTCGGCAGAAGATTTGGCGACAGGTGTATCCTCAGTTAATCCTCGGCAGTAGGAATTTCATTTTTGATACCTCGGCAGAAGGTATCTCATTCTTAGATTCTCTGGTAATCTCGGCAGTTAGATCTCCAGCAGATTTCGATAGAATTTGTTTTCTTACCAAGATCTCGGCAGTAGATTTTTGGTTCATTTTGATACCTCGGCAGAAGGTATCTCGTTCTTAGAATCTCTGGTAATCTCGGTAGTAGATCTCCAGCATGACTTCAACAGAATTTGTTTTCTTACCAAGATCTCGGCAGTAGATTTTTGGTTTATTTACTATACCTCAGGCAGAAGGTATTCCATTTTTGGATTCTCTGGTAATCTCGGCAGTTAGATCTCCAGTAGACTTCAGAAGAATTGATTTTCGTTTCAGAAACTCGGCAGTAGATTTCTGTTTCGTTTCGATACGCCAACAGAAGGTTTTTCCAAATGAGGTTTCAAATCTCGGCAGTAGATTTCCTCAAAGTGGAATTTTGTTCAAAGATCTTGAGTCATCTTAGGACCTGTAGACAGTTGTCGTCTGGCTTCGCTCAGGAGAATTTTTCTCGTGTGGATTGTAATCCAGTCATATGCGTCTAATCCCCAGTAGTGTTAGTTTTCTTCCCGGCGGCGTTGTAGCTTTTGTCTTGCACCTTCGCATCGCATATCATATCATTTTCATCTGCATTTTCGGTCAAAATTTTAGGTATTCTGATATTTAATCATCTTCCACCTCGAATGTCCTAAAAAAAAATCTCTTTGTTACTCAGACATTCAGGTTTAGGATGATTAAATAGGGGCAGCTGTCATACCCTAAATTTTGACCAGAAATTTTCCGATTTTTGTTTATTTCTTGACACATTTTTTGCCGATATATTGGAAATCAATCATCTTTGCATTTTAGTCGATTTCTACGTCACTCTCATTTTATTCGTAATTTTAGAGTGTATTTAGAATCCGATGTTTCATCTGTTAATTTATTATTAGACTTCATAGAATTTAATTTAGCCTAATTTTGATTTTTTTTGTTTAATTTTCTTTTTCTTTATCTTCATTGTCTCTAATTTAATCATTTTGTTTATTTCTATATTTTTAGTTACTTAATCTTTTTTTTAATTTTGCATTTATATTTAATTTTAGTTGTAGAATTAATTTAATTTTTATTTTAATTTATTTAGTTATTTATTTTTTATTTTTTATATTATATATCAGTTTAGTTATTATTATTATTATTATTATTATTATTATTATTACTTTTTAGTTTAATTTAATATTTATTATAATCTAGTTGATTTGTCCAAAAAGTCAAAAATTCCTTTCTCACTCTGCTACAGCCTTGCTACAAAACAAAACTGCAACAGCCTGTAACACTGCATTCTCCAACACAGAGCTAGCACACTGCTCCAAAATTGCACTAATCTGTGCTTGCAAAAACCTGCAATAAAGAAAGAGAATATGAGAGATAGCAGAAAAAAAGCATAAACTGAGAAAAAAAAGCAAAAGTCACTATCAAAAAAAGGAGGAGAACAGAAAACTTTTTGCGGGAAAACTACCTCATCACATTAACCCCTTTGAGGAATCCTCTGACCGGGGCTCTTCGGCATTAACTACCCTAAACTCTTTCATACCAAAACAACACCAAATACTTGGCCCTTCTTTCATCGAACAAAATCCGCAAGCCTAACTGCGAGAAAGAAGACCACCCTTTATCAACCACAACTCTTCAATCGAAAAAACCACAGACCTTCACCATTTGAACCATCCCAGCCTTTTATGTCCAAACAACAACAACATCAAACCTGTAGACAAAAACTCGCTGACTCTCTCAAGCAAAAACTCCATCAAACTTCTGAATCTGAACACCCTTCCTTCAGCCCTCAACAAGACCCGGCCACCACTTGAAACCGCATCTGTTGAAGCCGTACATAAACCACAACCGAACACAGAAAACCACCCTTCAACCTCATATCCAAATGAGCTGCATATCCTTCATACCATAACCCATTCGAACCGACAGTAAGGAACAAACCAAAGCCGGGAAAACTCAGAACCGAGTAGATAGCGAAATCTTCATCAAACACCTTCAATAAAATCTGTTAAACAATAAACCAAAGAAACTCTAAAACCACAGCCGCGCCATCTCCATTCACAAGACATAACCTTGATTCCATCTTCTCAAACCGACACTCAAACTCACCTTCCACTTCACAACTTCGAAAACAGAACAAACGAATCCCTTATAACACCCGCCATTAACCTCAACTTTTCAACCTCCGAACAAACCTCATCACTAACCTCCATAATCAATTCGAATCCTTCGTCCTTCCTCGACCTAAACCGAAAACCCTTCGCCACCCAAGACCGCCGAGCGAAACCACCAGATTCGCCGCGAACCGCGTAAGAATCAAACCGATTCCGAAACATGCACACAAAAACCGAATCGATCATCACCGCACACCATCCGTCGCGAAAACGAGGGAGACTTGCCGTGAAGTTGATCGGAAGAGGCGAAAAAATTGAAACAACCACGAGAGTGAGAGTGATTCGCTGAGAGGATCCTCTGGGTAGAATATCATGCTTTTCGTTTCCCTTCACCTATTTATTTTATTGTTTTACCATTTATTTCATTCTTTTTTTTGTTTTAAAAAAAAACAATAGAAAACCTTTATTATGTTATCACTTGTTGATTGTTGTCTTGGGCTTAGCCCGTTTGAATTTTTTACACATTTGGTTTCAATTCTGCACCCGGTTTGTTAAATTGGTAGTTACTAATGGTTCTTGTTATCTTATTTATTCTTAATTAATCTTTGAGTATTATTTTTAATTAATTTATAACACCTGTCTTGATAATTAACATGAATTTAGATTGATTGTTACTTAGAATCTTATATGATTTTTTTTATGTTTTAGAATTTAATTAGAAGTTGTTAATTATTGATTTAATTTATTAATTATTTTGTTTTGGGATCAATTGTTAGATCTAAGTACTTGTTGATTTACTTCCTTTGTTCTTTTAAAATTTAAATGTTACTTTAACTTTAATTGTTGACTTCGATTGAGTTTAAGTGCTGGGTAGCAGAATCTAATGTGGTTTTGTGATACTGAAAGCGAACACTTCTGATGAACATTATTGAACCTTTTTGCATGCATCGAAGAGGCAACGGACCTTCTCCGTTAGGTATCGTTGGGAAACTTTATCTCTTTTACGTTTCAATTTAGTTCTAATGCCCCATTTGTGTTTATCCGATTATTTATACATCACTATCGTATCTAAACCATAAAACACTCTTAAAAAATACACCGGATAATTTCATAATCTCACTTCGCACACACGTAAGTCGGTCATTTCTGACCGCCATCTGCACTACATTTATTTTAATTAATTTACGGAAAAAAGGAATTCCGGAGTCTAGCATTCCGCACGTTCTGGATTGAACCGCAAATGGGCTAGCCTCACGCGTTGGTTCAATCACCATTCGTATAAAAACAATTCAATTCATTTAATTTAATTTACGGAAAAAAGGAATTCCGGAGTCTAGCATTCCGCACGTTCTGGATTGAACCGCAAATGGGCTAGCCTCACGCGTTGGTTCAATCACCATTCGTATAAAAACAATTCAATTCATTTAAATTAATTTATGGAAAAAAGGAACTCCGGAGTCTAGCATTCCGCACGTTCTGGATTGAATCGCAAATGGGCTAGCCTCACGCGTTGGTTCAATCACCATTCGTATAAAAACAATTCAATTCATTTAAATTAATTTATGGAAAAAAGGAACTCCGGAGTCTAGCATTCCGCACGTTCTGGATTGAACCGCAAATGGGCTAGCCTCACGCGTTGGTTCAATCACCATTCGTATAAAAACAATTCAATTCATTTAAATTAATTTATGGAAAAAAGGAACTCCGGAGTCTAGCATTCCGCACGTTCTGGATTGAATCGCAAATGGGCTAGCCTCACGCGTTGGTTCAATCACCATTCGTATTCAAAAACAATTCAACAATCTTAAAGGATCAGGCATTATTCATCTCCATAGGAAAGTTGTTCCTCCTATCCCCACAAACACAAACAAAAATCTTACAAAACAATTACTTTCAAAGGAAGAACGTGGCATTGCTTGTCGATCTTATATCCAAGTTTAAAGCTTCTTCCAATTTTATTTATTTTCAAAGAAAGAATGTGGCGTTGATTGTCAATCTTATATCCAAGTTTAAAGCTTCTTTCGATTTCTCATTTCTCAAATGTTTGTGGTGGAATAGGTGAGATACTTCTCTTAAAGGTGACGACTCGTCTCTTTCTTTCAAATACAAATTAAAACTTACCAACCAATCCGAATCATTTTCATAATTAATTAGCGAGTAACTGAACTCCGGAGTCTCGCACTCCGCACGTTCTTGAATGCAACCGCAACATGGGCTAGCCCCACGCGTGGTTCATTCGGCCTCTCGTTTTAAAACATCTTTAACAAAGATCAAACATCTTTTCTCAAAACGAATATTGTTTAAATCTCTCTATCTCGCAAACAAGCTAGCGCTTCAGCCTCCTATCGTGAGTAGATAAGCCAACGCTTAGCAGTAGAATGCATTTTCAAACAATCGTTCAATTAAAAAACACAAGTCGTAGTAGAACGAACTACGAAGCTCTGACTTTCCCATTGCACAAGGGAATACGTAGGCACGGGGATTTTAATCCTTCGCGAGCATAATAATAAAAAAAACATTAATCTTTTCTCAGTCATAAAGCACAATAATAAAAAATTAACTATCTCTCCATCACAATAATAATAAAAACTTAACCTTTCCCTATCGCAGATAATAAACAAATATCGATAATTAATCAGTAAAAGAAGACAATAAAATAAGTTAACATTTAAAGCGCAAATTAGACTAAGAGGTTCCCGTTGAGTACAACGGATGTGAGGGGTGCCTAACACCTTCCCCTTGCGTAAATGACTCCCGAACTTAGATTAGTGGTTTCGTTGACCATTCTTATCCTTTATTTAGGTTGTGTCTATATCTTCCTTTTCTCTCGTAGAATAAATAGAATTAGGTGGCGACTCTGTTGTTTATTTTAGGATCATATTTTTCGAGGTGCGACAGTACTTATATATTTGAACAAACCATGAAGCATGCTTGCACATTGGCTATGAAGTTACCTATTACCTTTCCTTCCCTCATCTGTGGGATTATTTTAAATCAATACCCTGCTACCTTGACTGATTCTGACACAACTTCCAAGAGGAAAAGTGCTCTATTTTTCCATTATAATTTGTTTCATGGATCTCACGTCCCTGACATTGTTGTGACGTCCACTGCAACATCTATAAGCAACAAGCCTCTTAACCAAAGTTCAATCATTGTTGAGCTCAAGTAATCTTGTAATGAAGGAGCTAGATGCAAGAAAGGTAAAGATTGAGAAAATGATTGAGTTTTTGGAGAAAGAGGAGGAAACTGATGGAGAGAAGGCTGGAGAGGAAGTTGAAGGTGATTATGATGGAAGTTCAGAAAGTTAGGGAGAAGAGGATGTTGGATCTGGTTCTGATTAATTTTTTGTGGATGGCTGCTGGTCCTATTTTTTTGGTGAAGTTTCTTGATTGTGGTTCCTAGCCCTTGAAGGCTCATATGTATTTTTTTTTGGATTTTGGGTACTGTATTTGTTGGGGTTCTACTATACACAGGATTTCTGCTCTTTTTGAGCTTGTGATTCTAACAGTTTCTTTTACTTTATGATTTTGTCCTGGTTTGGCTCAATTTCCGGCTAAAAGAGGGAGTAATTATACTATTTATTTTAGTATAGCCAAACTATTTTTTGCAGGGCTTAACAGGTTGAGGGGGAGATGAAATCTCTCTACTATTTATGTTGTTGTGTTGTACTCTAATACAATTTTTGTTTGAGGGGGAGTTTGTCTATCTCTCTGCTCTGTGTGTGCATGTGTGTTTCTGTTGCTGTGTTGGTTGTTTTACTAAATAATGTTGTTCTGATAATGCTTAAATTTTTTTAGCCAAATTTTTTCCAAAGGGGGAGTTTGTAGATGTTTTACATTGGCTATATTTTGTGGTAAAACATATTTATGTTCTTGATGTCATAAGTAATGTTATGACATGTGATTTAAGCATTATGAAGGTATGCAGTTTTATGTATACAGCTGTTTGTATCAAGATGTCAAGACTTATGTCATGACATCTCTGACTGGGCCTGAAGACCTAGATGAATCCTTATTTGTGCACGCGTTTTGCTGTCATTAAAATTGTGATTTTTTATGTTTAACTAGCACGGTTTATCAGAAGGAAAAGGATTCAGCTTGGAGTTATTTCAGCAGAACATTTCATGTTGCTATTTTTGTTCCTTTATTTAAGTAAATATATTATTTGATTTATGCAAGTTCAGCAGTCCCATACCCATTCAAGTTTCTAATTAAAGGTTGCATTATCCTAATGTGAAGATGTGGAAAATAAGGATTGTTCATTCAGTGTTTTCGTGTGTGTGTTTAGTTTTCTTGTGAGCCAAACAATTGTCTTGTTGATGATTGTTTTGGACTAGGTTTTTCATTTATATTTTGTCCAATCAAAGCTTTTAAGAAAGAGTATTTGTACTTGACTGAAGCTTTGAAGCAAGGTCAAGGATTATTTTGAAGTGTGTCTTCGTCTTATTTGAATTGTTTGTTTGAGATCATTGTTGTGGTTGAGGGGGAGTGAGAGGGGTCTCATATCTAGGAGTTCCTAGGTAGAACTTGCATTAGGTAATGACTAAGTGAGAAGATTTTTAACTGTAACTGTTTGCTATGGATCTTTGAATTGGTACTACTGATAGTGGAGTTCCTTCCTGGCTTAGTAGCCCCTAGAGTAGGTGTGTTTGCACTGAACTGGGTTAACGATTCCTTATGTTCTTTATTTCTGTATTTGTGTATTTACTTGTTTTTAACTTGTCAGTTATTGGTGTCGTGACATCGTATTCGACATCGTATATTAGCTGCCAGAATTTCACTTAGCATGAAGTCATTTGCACAAAGAAAACCTAAAAAGTACTTCTTCATCAAAAAACAACAAAACATTTAATAAGCAAAAGTAGGCTAGTGTGCTTGAGCCTCCATTCTTGGAACTAAGTATTGGGGATCTTCTTATTACTTAGGTGTACTTCTTCTTCATTCCATCTTGGAGTGATGTAAGAAGTACATGTTGGTGTAAGCCCTAGAGGCCAATACTTTTTGGTACTTGTATCGGATTATTCGTTTAATAATAAAAGGCATTTCTTTATTATGTTTGTCTTTCAGAATAATAAAGTCCCTAGAATAGTTAGTCTGTTTAATGAAATGTTAAGTGTGACTTAATCATGAGATCCCATTAAACATAAAGACATTATTCTTAAAATATCCGTAGTCAAGCTTTATTGCAAAGTGGGATAACATTAAAGCATTGAGACTATTATGAAGATAGACTGATGATCACATCTCATGGATCATGGATAAAGGGTTATCAAGTCTTGACATAGGTATAAATATTAGGAGTAATATTTATACCGGATTGACCCGCTATGAGAATACTACATAGTATGTTATGCAAAGTGTCATAAGTTATTCTCATGGTGATAATGGTGTATTACCACCCTTCGACCTGAAACCACTATGGACCCTAGATGTAGAGTCGGGTGCTTTATTGCTGATCAAACATTATCCGTAACTGGATGATCATAAAGACAGTTGATGGGCACTCCACGAAGCATGCTGAGGGACATGAGTGTCCTAGATGGAATTTGCCAATCCTGCATAACAGGAGAAATGTCTAAGGGCCCAATATTGAACTGGACAAGGATGACACAGTGTATGCCTTGTGTTCAATATAGACATAGGGGCAAAAGGGTAATTGTACAAACATATATTATCACGAAAAAGGTTTTGTCAGATCACATGACATTTTCGTGACTTGGGTAGCAGTGATGTGTTGCTAGATACCGCTCACTGTTTATTATGTTAAATATATAATTTAATATAATTACCAACGTTACGAAATCCTACAGGGTCACACACATAAGGACAGTTTGATGAGAGATAGAGAAATCAAAGGAACACCGTAAGGTACGGTGCACTTAAGTGAAAAATAGAAATTCGGATAATATAATAATAATTATTGTTATTTTATAATGGTTATAAAATAATAATAAAATAAATATATTTATTATAATAATAGTTATTATAATAATATATAATATTATTATGGATCATGTGAATTGGGCTTTTAGCCCGCAGCCCACAAGAGAGTCTATAAAAGGAACCCTTGTGATGAAGCTTTTACTTGATGCAATTTCGTTTTTGATTCTCACTCAAATAATTCCGTTCGTAAGCAGCTAGCACTGTGACCGGAAGCTGTTCGTGTGGACTGAGTAGAGGCGTTGCACTTCATCAACGCTTGTGATCGCTGCATCAAAGATCTGAATCGCCACAAAGAGGTAACGATTCTATCACTGACCATGCTCATTCGTAAGGATCACTAAAGGAAAATTTTTGTTTTCCGCTGCGTTTAGATCGCAATTTTCCTTCAGTGGTATCAGAGCCACTTACGAAACCATGGATCTGATAGCTGTTAAATTTCCGTTTTTTTTCTGTATTTGATTCGATTAAAACACAGAACGAATTTAACAATAAACGATTAATTAAATTTGGCATCTGTTGTGTACGATTTGGATGATTGATGTTGATTATGCTTCGGAATCCGACATTAGTATGGTGAAGTTGTGCGATACATTGATCATCCATAGGTTACACAATTAGATCGATCACTTTTATATAAGATATAAGAAATTCTGATGCAAAGATGGTATATGGGATATACTGTTTTGATTTCATCCATTCAATCACATAAGGATTGTAATTCTTTTGAAAGATCATCATTTTCATTCGCTTCGGAATCCGACGTTAGTATGGTGAAGCAATGACATGTTGATCTATCATATTGAGTTATCAATCGAGTTGTGTTTGACGACATGAAATTGTTGCATTAGGATTAATGGCAGTACAAGTGTTGTATTGCCGCAGACTTTTCCGGTTGGGGTTGTAAATGCACAAAAGTTGTGCAGGAAACGACGTGAAATACAATGAAGTGTTCATAAATGAACCACCGGGCAGCGGAACCCCCGGCTAAGTCTGCAAAGTGTGATCAATCAGCCGAAATTTAATTTAGTTTATTTAATTATCGGAAATTTTAAACTAATAATAAAAGTGTGTTTATTATTATTTATTTGTGGTGATCAGTTATGGCCTTAGTTTATCCTTTATTATTGTTTTGGGATTTTTAAATACGGCCTGCGAGTCGTGCCTCTCTCTCAATCTCTTTATGTAACTTCTTTTCTCATCTCACTCCCTCGTATGTAAAACGAGTATTCTTATATGTAATGTAATATTATGTTATGAAGAAAAAGGAAGTATTCAATATTAAAGGAGGATAACCTTGGAGATCATGCTTGGAGAAGCTTAGATCGTTATTAGGTTAGCTTAGGTTCTCTCATTGGCTTGAGAGAACAATTGCGTTAGGGGCCATAATTGTATCTTTTTATATGTATGTTGATGCATGTAATTGTATGTTGATGCATGTGAGAGACGTTTTGCATGTTAAGCCGGTGAGATCAAACTAATAACAAATTCCCTCAAAATTAAATATTAAGTTTATGCTTTCCAATTTTTAGCACTCATCAAGACTAGTATCGAGCATTGTAGGTTTCGCCTACGCGAGGTGCATGTTCTATATTAGTAAGGTGTGATGGGATAATTGTAATATCCAATTGCTAAAACAATGGGTCAAACTTAACTAAACAAATTATAATAAGATTATACATGTTTAGAAGCAAGAATTGGGAATGATTCATGTGATGGATCAGAATAAGGAGTTATTCACCCAATTGAAAATATTCGAGAGTTGTATGAGATACAATTGGAAGGAGTTCCTACCTAAATAACTTAGTTTTGTGTAATCAGCCTAACGCTGACTTAAAACAAAGTGAAACATGGATCTCGACCCACTAGAAAGTCTTCCAACGGGATTTTCCGAATCAAATGATGAGGGTCATTTGTTTTGAATAAAATAGTGGGAGCATATTTGATTAAAGGCCTAATTAAATATGTTGTTTTAATGATACTTATATTTTCATATTTCTCTTGTAGATTACCATGACAACAAACACATCGAACAATATTTTGCGATCCATCCTAGATAAGGAAAAATTGTCTGGGACAAATTTCCTGGATTGGCACCGTAATCTGAGGATTGTCCTCAAGCACGATAAGAAGCTGTATGTCTTGGAGACACCAGTTCCTGAGGAGGAACCTCCTAGTTCTGCATCAAAGGCAGAAAGAGATGCTTATAAGAAGCATTTCGATGATGCCAATGAAACCGCTTGCCTCATGCTTGCTACCATGAACTCTGAGTTGCAAAAGCAACACGAGAACATGTCTGCGTTCGATATGATCGGACATCTGAAAATGCTTTATCAAGAGCAAGCAAGAAATGAGAGGTTTCAGGTTTCAAAGTCCCTTTTTAACAGCAAGTTAGCTGAGGGAGCCCCTGTAAGTCCCCATGTACTCAAGATGATTGGGTATGTGGAGAACCTTGACAGATTAGGGTTTCCCCTTGGAAAAGAACTTGCGATTGATCTGATCTTGCAATCGTTGCCAGAGAGCTTCAGTCAGTTTGTCCTGAATTTCAATATGAATGACTTGGACAAAAGCCTTCCAGAACTGCTAGGCATGTTGAGAACTGCTGAGCAGAATATGAAGACAAAAGGGAAATCTATTCTGATGGTCAGTAATGGAAAGAAACAGAACAAGAGGCCCATCAAACAGGGTGGTAGAGGGAAAGGCAAGGAAGTTGCCAAACCCAAACCCACTCCTCCTGTTTTGAAGCCTAGTGGAGGAATAGCAAAGGAGGGCACTTGCTTCCATTGCGGTAAGACCGGACATTGGAAGAGAAATTGCCCAAAGTACCTGGAAGATAAGAAAAATGGAGTAGAGACTTCAAATTCAGGTATTTTTGTTATTGAAATTAATTTATCTACTTCTGCATCATGGGTATTAGATACTGGATGCGGTTCTCACATTTGTACTAATGTGCAGGGGCTAAAAAGGAGTAGAGATTTGGCAAAAGGTGAAGTTGACCTACGAGTTGGCAATGGAGCAAAGGTTGCTGCTTTAGCTGTAGGAACTTATGTTTTAACTTTACCTAGTGGTTTAATAATTCAGTTAGAGAACTGTTATTATGTACCTGCAATTAGCAGGAATATTATTTCCGTTTCTTGTTTGGACAAGTTTGGTTTTTCATTCATAATAAAGAACAATTGTTGCTCCATTTATTTGAATGATATATTCTATGCTACTGCAAAAATGAATAATGGACTATATGTCCTTGATCTTGAAATGCCAATTTATAACATTAATACTAAAAGGTTGAAACCTAATGAGTTGAATCTAACTTACCTTTGGCACTGTCGATTAGGCCACATAAATGAGAAACGCATTTCCAAACTCCATAAAGATGGACTCTTGGACTCTTTTGATTATGAATCATATGACACATGCAGATCTTGTTTAATTGGAAAGATGACAAAGTCCCCATTCACAGGAAAAGGTGAAAGGGCTAATGATCTTTTGGCACTCATACATACTGATGTATGTGGACCACTGAACATACCAGCCAGAGGAGGTTTTCAGTACTTCATCACTTTCACTGATGACTTCAGTAGATACGGATATGTGTATTTAATGAAACACAAATCTGAGTCCTTTGAAAAGTTCAAGGAATTCAAGAATGAAGTACAAAACCAACTAGGGAAGAATATTAAAGTTCTTCGATCAGATCGAGGCGGTGAATATTTAAGCCTAGAATTTGATGACCATCTAAAAGAGTATGGGATTCTATCCCAACTTACTCCTCCTGGAACACCCCAATGGAATGGTATATCTGAGAGAAGAAATCGAACCTTGTTAGACATGGTCCGATCCATGATGAGTCACGCCGATCTTCCAAACTCCTTTTGGGGACATGCATTATTAACAGCAGCTTACACACTTAACCGTGTTCCATCCAAAAAGGTTGATAAGACACCATATGAGATATGGAGTGGTAAGAAACCACATATGTCTTACATGAAGATTTGGGGTTGCGAAGTTTACGTCAAACGACAAATTTCAACCAAGCTTGAGCCCAAATCTGACAAATGCTTATTTGTGGGATATCCTAAAGAAACAAGAGGATATTACTTCTACAATCCTTCTGAGGGCAAAGTGTTTGTCGCTCGAACTGGAGTCTTTCTGGAAAGGGATTTTATTTCCAAAGGAAACAGTGGGAGGAAAATAGAGCTTGAAGAAATTCAAGAATCACAAAACATTGAAACACCTATGGAGGAACTAGAGCAGGAAACACAAGTAGTTGTGGAAGAGCAACCTGCTCAAGTAGAACAAGACCAGCGTAGGTCAAGCAGGACACGTCACCAACCTGAGAGATATGGATATCTCATAAGTGATCAGGGTGATGTATTACTCATGGATCAAGATGAGCCTGTGACCTACAAAGAGGCCATAACTGGTCCTGAGTCTGAGAAGTGGCTAGAAGCCATGAAATCTGAAATGGATTCCATGTACACAAACCAGGTTTGGACCTTGGTAGAACCTCCTATAGGAGTTAACCCTATAGGATGCAAGTGGGTCTTCAAGAAGAAGACTGACATGGATGGTAAGGTACATACCTATAAAGCAAGACTGGTTGCAAAAGGCTATAAACAAATTCATGGGGTTGACTATGATGAAACCTTTTCACCAGTTGCAATGCTTAAATCTGTTCGGATTTTACTTGCCATCGCTGCATATCATGATTATGAAATATGGCAGATGGATGTCAAAACTGCTTTCCTTAATGGGAATCTTCTTGAGGATGTGTACATGACACAACCTGAAGGATTTGACATACCACAAGATGCCCAAAAGATATGCAAGTTACAGCGATCAATCTATGGATTAAAGCAAGCTTCCAGAAGCTGGAATCTTCGTTTTGATGAAACCGTAAAACAATATGGATTCATCAAAAATGAAGATGAACCTTGTGTCTACAAGAAGGTTAGTGGGAGCATGATCGTGTTTCTGGTATTATATGTAGATGACATATTACTCATTGGAAACGATGTCCCTACCTTGCAACAAGTGAAGACTTGGTTAGGGAATTGTTTTTCTATGAAAGACCTAGGTGAAGCAGCCTATATATTAGGAATTAGGATCTATAGAGATAGATCACAAAAACTGCTTGGCCTAAGTCAGAGTACATACATAGATAAAGTGTTGAGACGCTTTAATATGCATGATTCCAAGAAAGGATTCATACCTATGCAACATGGTCTGTGTTTATCAAAAACACAATCCCCTTCAACTAAGGAAGAAAGGGATCGCATGAATAAGATTCCATATGCATCTGCAATAGGATCTATCATGTATGCCATGTTATGTACTCGACCAGATGTCTCGTATGCATTAAGTGCAACGAGTAGGTACCAATCTGATCCCGGTGATGCTCACTGGGTAGCTGTCAAGAATATCCTTAAGTACTTGAGAAGGACTAAGGATTCATTCTTGATATATGGAGGTCAGGAAGAGCTTGATGTAATTGGTTACACTGATGCTAGCTTCCAGACAGATAAGGATGATTTTAGATCACAATCTGGTTATGTGTTCTGTCTCAATGGTGGCGCTGTGAGCTGGAAAAGTTCAAAGCAGGAAACAGTTGCTGATTCTACAACTGAGGCCGAGTATATTGCTGCCTCAAATGCAGCAAAGGAAGCTGTTTGGATCAAGAAGTTCATTAGTGAACTTGGCATAGTCCCTAGCATTGTGGATCCCATTGGTTTATATTGTGATAACAATGGTGCTATCGCACAAGCTAAGGAGCCTAGATCTCACCAACGATCCAAACACATACTTAGGCGTTATCACCTCATTCGAGAGATAATCGATCGGGGAGATGTGAAGATATGCAGAGTACCTACACTTGACAATATCGCTGACCCATTAACAAAGCCTCTTGCGCAACAGAAGCATGATGGTCATACTAGATCTATGGGTATTAAGGGTATGCCTAATTGGCTCTAGTGCTAGTGGGAGATTGTTGGTGTAAGCCCTAGAGGCCAATACTTTTTGGTACTTGTATCGGATTATTCGTTTAATAATAAAAGGCATTTCTTTATTATGTTTGTCTTTCAGAATAATAAAGTCCCTAGAATAGTTAGTCTGTTTAATGAAATGTTAAGTGTGACTTAATCATGAGATCCCATTAAACATAAAGACATTATTCTTAAAATATCCGTAGTCAAGCTTTATTGCAAAGTGGGATAACATTAAAGCATTGAGACTATTATGAAGATAGACTGATGATCACATCTCATGGATCATGGATAAAGGGTTATCAAGTCTTGACATAGGTATAAATATTAGGAGTAATATTTATACCGGATTGACCCGCTATGAGAATACTACATAGTATGTTATGCAAAGTGTCATAAGTTATTCTCATGGTGATAATGGTGTATTACCACCCTTCGACCTGAAACCACTATGGACCCTAGATGTAGAGTCGGGTGCTTTATTGCTGATCAAACATTATCCGTAACTGGATGATCATAAAGACAGTTGATGGGCACTCCACGAAGCATGCTGAGGGACATGAGTGTCCTAGATGGAATTTGCCAATCCTGCATAACAGGAGAAATGTCTAAGGGCCCAATATTGAACTGGACAAGGATGACACAGTGTATGCCTTGTGTTCAATATAGACATAGGGGCAAAAGGGTAATTGTACAAACATATATTATCACGAAAAAGGTTTTGTCAGATCACATGACATTTTCGTGACTTGGGTAGCAGTGATGTGTTGCTAGATACCGCTCACTGTTTATTATGTTAAATATATAATTTAATATAATTACCAACGTTACGAAATCCTACAGGGTCACACACATAAGGACAGTTTGATGAGAGATAGAGAAATCAAAGGAACACCGTAAGGTACGGTGCACTTAAGTGAAAAATAGAAATTCGGATAATATAATAATAATTATTGTTATTTTATAATGGTTATAAAATAATAATAAAATAAATATATTTATTATAATAATAGTTATTATAATAATATATAATATTATTATGGATCATGTGAATTGGGCTTTTAGCCCGCAGCCCACAAGAGAGTCTATAAAAGGAACCCTTGTGATGAAGCTTTTACTTGATGCAATTTCGTTTTTGATTCTCACTCAAATAATTCCGTTCGTAAGCAGCTAGCACTGTGACCGGAAGCTGTTCGTGTGGACTGAGTAGAGGCGTTGCACTTCATCAACGCTTGTGATCGCTGCATCAAAGATCTGAATCGCCACAAAGAGGTAACGATTCTATCACTGACCATGCTCATTCGTAAGGATCACTAAAGGAAAATTTTTGTTTTCCGCTGCGTTTAGATCGCAATTTTCCTTCAGTACACACTTCATTGAATGAGACTTGAATACACTCTCCTATGCAAACTCAAATAAAAAGCTTCTAAAAAGCTCCAAACCAACAATGAGAATGTTGCTCCATTGAACATGGTCGTTCCTGATGCTGCTAGAGTCTCTAAAGCTAGAACACCTAATGTGCGTAGACCAAAGGATCCTTCTGCATGTCCATCATCTGGCTCTCAAGGCATTGTTTTTGCTGATGAAGCCACTAAAGAACTCACCTCAAGAATCCTGGCTAAAAATAGTGATGATGCTAGAGTTTCTGCTCCATTGATTAGCCTGCCTGTTTCTCAGGGAAGCCAAAAGAATCAAACTTATGGACCAAGTAATGAAGGTCAAGTTGTGCATGCTATTGAAGGTGGTACCAAGGATACTGAAGAGAATGTTGTAACACCTAGGAATTAAGCTAATCATTCTGATGTTGGGGTTACTTACAAAGATGATGATTCTGCTGAAGAGGCTGGTGTTTTTGTTGAGGCTGAAAATAATAAAGATGTTATTCCTGATGAAGGGATTGACGTTGATGACATATCTGACAATGAACTCATTACCAACGTTAATCCAAGTGTAGCTAAAAGGTTGATTACAAGAAAAAGGAAGAATTCTGCTGATCAAGGTTATCCACAGAGTAAGCATATGTCCATGAAAGATACTCCTAAGGAAACTCCTAAAAAGGCTGTTGTTGGTCCATCTAAAGGATGAAGCAAGGTGATCACTAAGAAGAGAGAGGCCAGAGTTGTTTCTGAATCTGCTACTGATATTGATAATGATGTCCCAAAAATCACACCTATAAAAAAATCAGCTTCAAGCAAGCTTGCTTCTAGGGTGCCTGATGCACCTTTGGATAACATTTCCTTTCACTACATAAGTAGTGTAAGTAAATGGAAATTCTTGTATCAAAGGAGGTTAGAATTGGAGAAAGAGATTGTTCATTTTGCGATGGCATGCTCTGAAGTTATGGACTTGGTCTACCATGCTGGTTTGCTTAAAACTGTTGTTAGGTTCTCACAGTGCTATAAGACTCTGGTTAAGGAATTCATTGTAAATCTATCTGAGAGATGTACTGATGGAAAATCAAAGGACTTCAGGAAGGTCTATGTAAGAGGTATGTGTATCCACTTTTCTCCTACTGTCATAAATGCCTACCTAGGAAGAGACACTTCTTGTTATCCCGAGTTAGAAGTCACCGATAATCAAATATGCAAAACTCTCACTATTGATCAAGTTAAGTACTGGCCTAGAAAGGGAAAGCTGTCAACCAACATGCTTAGTGTTAAGTATGCTATGCTGAATAGAATAGGTGCAGCCAATTGGGTTCCAACAAATCACACCTCAAATATTGCTACTGATTTAGGGAGAATTATTTATGTAGTAGGTACCAAAACAAAGTTTGATTATGGTACTTATATATTTGAAAAAACCATGAAGCATGCTTGCACATTGGCTATGAAGTTACCTATTACCTTTCCTTCCCTCATTTGTGGGATTATTTTAAATTAATACCCTGCTACCTTGACTGATTCTGACACAACTTCCAAGAGGAAAAATGCTCTATTTTTCCATTATAATTTGTTTCATGGATCTCACGTCCCTGACATTGTTGTGACGTCCACTGTAACATCTATAAGCAACAAGCCTCTTAACCAAAGTTTAATCATTGTTGAGCTCAAGTAAGCTTGTAATGAAGGAGCTAGATGCAAGAAAGGTAAAGTTTGAGAAAATGATTGAGTTTTTGGAGAAAGAGGAGGACACTGATGGAGAGAAGGCTGGAGAGGAAGTTGAAGGTGATTATGATGGAAGTTCAGAAAGTTAGGGAGAAGAGGATGTTGGATCTGGTTCTGATTAATTTTTTGTGGATGGCTGCTGGTCCTATTTTTTTGGTGAAGTTTCTTGATTGTGGTTCCTAGCCCTTGAAGGCTCATATGTTTGTTTTTTTGGATTTCTGGCACTGTATTTGTTGGGGTTCTACTATACACAGGATTTCTGCTCTTTTTGAGCTTGTGGTTCTAACAGTTTCTTTTACTTTATGATTTTGTCCTGGTTTGGCTCAATTTCCGGCTAAAAGAGGGAGTAATTATACTATTTATTTTAGTATAGCCAGACTATTTTTTGCAGGGCTTAACAGGTTGAGGGGGAGATGAAATCTCTCTACTATTTATGTTGTTGTGTTGTACTCTAATACAATTTTTGTTTGAGGGGGAGTTTGTCTATTTCTCTGCTCTGTGTGTGCATGTGTGTTTCTGTTGCTGTGTTGGTTGTTTTACTAAATAATGTTGTTCTGATAATGCTTAAATTTTTTTAGCCAAATTTTTTCCAAAGGGGGAGTTTGTAGATGTTTTAGATTGGCTATATTTTGTGGTAAAACATATTTATGTTCTTGATGTCATAAGTAATGTTATGACATGTGATTTAAGCATTATGAAGGTATGGAGTTTTATGTATACAACTGTTTGTATCAAGATGTCAAGACTTATGTCATGAAATCTCTGACTGGGCCTGAAGACCTAGATGAATCCTTATTTGTGCACGCGTTTTGCTGTCATTAAAATTGTGATTTGTTATGTTTAACTAGCACGGTTTATCAGAAGGAAAAGGATTCAGCTTGGAGTTATTTCAGCAGAACATTTCATGTTACTATTTTTGTTCCTTTATTTAAGTAAATATATTATTTGATTTATGGAAGTTCAGCAGTCCCATACCCATTCAAGTTTCTAATTAAAGGTTGCATTATCCTAATGTGAAGATGTGGAAAATAAGGATTGTTCATTCAGTGTTTTCGTGTGTGTGTTTAGTTTTCTTGTGAGCCAAACAATTGTCTTGTTGATGATTGTTTTGGACTAGGTTTTTCATTTATATTTTGTCCAATCAAAGCTTTTAAGAAAGAGTATTTGTACTTGACTGAAGCTTTGAAGCAAGGTCAAGGATTATTTTGAAGTGTGTCTTCGTCTTATTTGAATTGTTTGTTTGAGATCATTGTTGTGATTGAGGGGGAGTGAGAGGGGTCTCATATCTAGGAGTTCCTAGGTAGAACTTGCATTAGGTAATGACTAAGTGAGAAGATTTCTAACTATAACTGTTTGCTATGGATCTTTGAATTGGTACTACTGATAGTGGAGTTCCTTCCTGGCTTAGTAGCCCCTAGAGTAGGTGTGTTTGCACTGAACTGGGTTAACAATTCCTTATGTTCTTTATTTCTGTATTTGTGTATTTACTTGTTTTTAACTTGTCAGTTATTGGTGTCGTGACATCGTATTCGACATCGTATATTAGCTTCCAGAATTTCACTTAGCATGAAGTCATTTTCACAAAGAAAACCTAAAAAGTACTTCTTCATCAAAAAACAACAAAACACTTAATAAGCAAAAGTAGGCTAGTGTGCTTGAGCCTCTATTCTTGGAACTAAGTATTGGGGATCTTCTTATTACTTAGGTGTACTTCTTCTTCATTCCATCTTGGAGTGATGTAAGAAGTACACACTTCATTGAATAAGACTTGAATACACTCTCCTATGCAAACTCAAATAAAAAGCTTCTAAAAAGCTCCAAACCAACAATGAGCGTCTTTCCTACAGGAGTTCTCTTATCATATCCTTCACTCCAAAAGAAAGAACTCGCTTTGACTTGTCTTTTGCAACATGGTAAACGCACTCGTTTCAGACGAGCCTACAACACGTGAGCATATGCATAAGCAGTTCAATCATAAAAAACACAAACAAATAAATTTCATACCTAGTTAGGGGAACTACGTTGACTTTGATTCTTATTTCCGATGAGATACATAGGTAGTAGGGAAGGGCCCATTTGAGCATAATTATTTCTTTTCTCTGCATTTTTCCCATTCTTTTCCTTTCCAGTTTAACAGCAGATAAAACAGATCCCTACACCCTTTGAGCAGTACAAGCAAGTGTGGATCCCGTCAAGTACGACAGATGTGAAGGGGTGATAATACCTTCCTTTCACGTAACTGATTCCCTTACCCGTTCTCTCTGGTTCACAATACCTTGTATTTTCATTTCTCCCAGGTTTGTGCAACATTACCTTTCCCTATCCTTGGGATAAAAATGTCTGGCTGGTGTCTCTTCTTCTTTTTCCTCGCCACTTTTGCGTTTGTACTAGGATGGAAATCCTGGGAGCGACACTGAGCAATGTCAGCAACCAAATGAGGAGGTCCAACAAGCTGCCAACGCCATACCGAGTGCATTAAGGGTGAGTAAGCCAAATAAAAAGAAGAAGAAGAAGACGACGACGAAGAAGAAGCCAAAGAAAAATAAAAAGAAGGAGAGGAGGATATATAATTATAACTCTAATGAAGGGAGTGAAGACAATCCCCTAGACTATGAAGATGCCTTTATAACTATGGGTTATGATCCTTGAAAAATATATGTACTCCCTTTTTTTAAATATTAATGAACTTATCTATTATATATTCTTGTCTTTCATTTTTTTTAATTTGATCAAATTCTTCTCATTAACATAGAAATGCTAAAAAATGAAATAAAATACATGTTTAAAATGGAAAGTAAATTTTAAAAAATATAGTTGCTAGGAATCAAATCTATTTACACATCAGTTTGATACTACGAATTCAAAAATATATGTGTAAAATGGAAAAAAGATGCATTTGTTGGGAATTGAAGTTTGATACATATCACGACGGTGGATATACCACAACTGTCATGATATATTACTTTTGTAATTGAATTTCATAATGAAGCGCCAAAATTTAATTTTGAATTAAAAATATAAAAAAAACATGTCACAACGATTGAAATAAACAACCTTTGTTATATACAAATAATAAATAAAAATAATAGAATAAAACGCCTTAGTTTGGAGATTTCACAACGGTGTAGGCATGATTTGTGGTTACCATGGCGTCGTTGTTAACATGTTTTATAGTAGTGTTAATATGCTATTTATAATAAAACCTAACATATTAAACTAATGGGATTTTTAACAATTACCCGTTACAAGCTAACTTTGGGTACAAGATAACTTAAACTGATTGGGCTTACAAGTAATACCCAATTCGACATTACTAACAATCCTAACATTTTGACTACCGTATGCTTGAACATACTTCGACTACAACATACAAGATTAGTATCTGAACAGACTTCGACTTCATACTAAACTTTTTGTCGAACCATAAAACTACCTTTGTCGGCACTAGAGTTTGATCCAAATACCACATATATAAGCAGTTTTGTTTTATTTAAATTGTTCTAAAAAGTTTATGTACGAAAAATTAACATCCTTTTGATCAAATCTAATATGATCAATTTATGTATATAAACATGAATTTTGTGTAATACCCTATAAATAATTTTTAGTGCTCAAGATAATATTAATTGATATTAATATTGTCCCGGATTACTCTAAGAAATTTTAACGGAAATAAATAGAGTAATCAACGGGATATTATTACATTAATTAGTATTAGCTGACTCAGATGTTTTATAAAATATTGGATTAAGAGACATTTTTGGATACTCCCTAATTGGACCCATCGGTAGGGAAATGTTATATTTTTCTTTAAGACACAAGTCTTTTTCTTTTTGGATAGAAATAGAAATAGAGGAAGAGAAGAAAGAAGAAGAAAAAGTCTTGAAAAGGAAGAAGAAGAAGACTCCTAATCTTGTGCTTCCACCCACCCATTCTCCATTCAATCTTCTCCAATCTTCTTGCTAGAAGTGGGTTCATAGCTAGATACTCTTCTTTTTGGTTTTATTGAAGCTTTTAGGGTTTAAGAGTTTTAGGTCAAATTATGAAAAATCCTAAAAATTGGTAGTTTAATCGGTTAGAAATCGATTTAATCGCTAATGTATGTTGCCTATAGGTATAGGAACATGTTTTATATGTTGTTGTGTTGTTGGAAGGAATTTGGTTTGGATTTTTGAGTTTACTGTCATGTTTTCACGTTACTGATGTTGTCTGTGTTTGGTTAACCGATTAACGAAATTGGTTAACCGGTTAACACATCCAAATTTTATGCAGAAGCCCCTGGTTTGAGTTGGTTAACCGGTTAAGGGAATTAGTTAACCGGTTAACACTATAAGTTTGTGAAAAATGACTTAATTCCAAAACTTTGAAAATTCATAACTTTTTACTCGGTTATCCGATTTGAGCGTTCTTTATACTGTTTGAAAGCTAAAAATATGTACTTTCACATGGCACTGGAAAATATTATTTTTACCCAACTTTTACCCGACTTTTAGATTAAACCATAAAAATGCAAAATTATTGAATTGTGAGCTTAATGAAATGAAATGGTAAGACTTGTGAGGTATCTAGGATTTCCGTAAACTAGTAAAAATTGAGAATCGCATTTCGATCGAATCCCCTGTAAAGGCTTGAGGTGGGTATTACATTGAGTCACATGGGAAGCGAGTGTTAGCTTGAGGTGGGTATTACATTGAGTCCCACGGGAAGAGAGTGTTAGCTTGAGGTGAATATTACATTGAGTCCCACGGGAAGCGAGTGTTAGTTTGAGGTGGGTATTGCATTGAGGCCCACGGGAAGCGAGTGTTAGCTTGAGGTGGGTATTACATTGAGTCCCACGGGAAGCATTCGAGTGGCTTGAGATGGGTATTTCATTGAGTCACATGGGAAGTTTAGTGGTTAATACTTAAGGTGGGTATTTCACTGAGTCCCACGTAAAGTGTTGCAGGAAGCGTTGTTTGAATGTTTTCCGTTTTGCCTTGGTTACTTTTGAGAGGAGTCTTTCGTATTCATGGAACCATTGAGTTTGACCCTTAGAGCCGAGAGAACTCTAAGATTGGGAACTCACTAAGATAGTTTTATCTCACCCCATGTTGATGTTGTTATTTCAGGTACTTCAGGTTCCGCAAAGGGTAAAGATAAGGCGACTTGATTATCTTTACTTGTTTGATGGCTTTGTCTTTCGTTGTGGACTTTTGAGATCTTCGAATCTAGTTCTTAGATTTTATTTTTTTGTGAACACTTTGTATTAATTATGGCCTCGTCTTAGTACTTTTGTTGTAATGACTATACTTATACAATATGTTAATAGGAACTTATTTGTATTTCAGTACCAAACTTAAAGATTTATATATGAAAAATATGCTTTATGTATGTCTTTTATATATGGGTGTTATAGTTGGTATCAGAGTAGGTCGTATCCTCAACCTAGCCTTGAAATATTATAAGTGTTTCTTTCCGTTCATACATGTTAACTTACGGTATAACTAAATGTTATGTTTATGGTATTGAGCCTGATCAACTTAATCTTATTTTGATGACATTTAGGAATATGGCTGGTAGACGTGGAACTCGCGCTCGACCCAGTGTCACTCCTCCCGGTAGTGATCAGGCAGGTGGTGACGGGAATACTCCTATGTTCCAATTTATGCAACAGATGCAGCAGTAACAAAATCAGTTTATGCAAGAGATGATGCATCAGATGAGTGGGGGCCTTCACCCTCACGTGGTTGCTCCTGAAGCTGTAAGTGGGACATTTAGAGACTTCTTCCGCATGAACCCTCATGAGTTTCATGGTGGATTGGACCCGGTTAAGGCTCATGAATGGGTGGCCGAAATGGAGAGGATTTTCCAGATTGTGAATTGTAGTGAAGAAGACAAGGTGACTTTCGCGTCACTTTTACTAAAAGGTCCTGCTGCAAGATGGTGGGAGAGTACTTCCAATTTAATGATGGTACAAGGGATCCCGAGTGTGTGGCAACAACTTAAGACAATTTTTATGGATAAGTATTTCCCAAGTTCTTTGAGGATGCAAAAGGAGTTCGAATTTTAACAATTGAGGCAAGGGAGCATGATTGTGTCCAGTTATGCTGAGAAGTTTGAGAACATGGCAGTCTACTCTAGGAAAGCTATGTATTCCCCTGATGAAAGGTAGAAAATTGATCAGTTCTTGTTTGGATTAAGGGTCGAAATCTCGCATAGTGTCTCTCAACGAGAGTTCACTACCTACTCCGAGATGTTGAGGCAATGCTACGTCGCAGAACATAGTCTGATAAAAGTGCAAACAGAAGCAAGTACTGGAAGGTCGGTTCAAGGAGATCAGGGGAGAGCTAGTCAATCATTTAGGCCGAGGCCTCAACCTTTCAAAGGGAAACAAGTGTCAAGTCCTAGATCTAGTGCTCCTCCTTCTTGCTCCCGATGCCATAAGAACCATTTTGGGAGATGAAATCCGGGTGTCGTGATATGTTTCCTTTTCCAGAAAGAAGGACATTTTTCTAGAGACTGTCCCCAGAAGAAGGACCAAGTTCAAGCGAGAGTTTATACTATGGATGCTAGGAAGACGAAAGGTGACAATTCCTTGATTGCGGGTAATTGTCTTGTTAACAATCATCCTTGCCTTGTTTTATTTGATTGGTGAGCCACACATTCTTTTATATCTGTTAGTTGTGTGAAACGACTTGGGTTGAGGGTATTTTCTTTGTCTCCTCCGATGGTGATTACTACCGCCATGGATGAAACTGTCGAGACACCTCTTAAGTGTGAGAATTGTACGTTGTCCGTGGATGGTAAAACTTTTCAGATTGATCTTATTTGTTTACCTCTTAAGAAAGTTAATGTTATTTTGGGAATGGACTGGTTTTCCGCCAATTCTGTGTTCATCTGATGTGAAGAGAAGTTGATCCTTATTCCATTCGTTGAAGCGCATCCGAAGGATGTTTTGACAACGATCTTAGAAGGTACGGTCGGATTGGTAAATTTTCTATTTGAACAAGAGAAGTTTGTTTTGCTTGTCTTTACTAAAGAGGAGAGTAATGATCGGCAAGTTTTGAACATTCCGATAGTTTGTGAATTTCCTGATGTTTTTCCCGAAGATGTCACTTCCTTACCTCCGGTGAGGGAAGTTGAGTTCTCAGTCGACCTGATACCGGGAACGACTCCTATATCCGTTTCCCCGTATCGGATGGCTCCGCTCGAGTTGAAAGAATTGAAAGATCAATTAGAGGATTTGATGGCAAAACATTTTGTAAGTCCTAGTGTTTCGCCGTGGGGAGCTCCTATTTTGTTGGTAAAGAAGAAAGATGGTGGTATGCAGTTGTGCATAGATTATCGTAAGTTGAACAAGGTTACTATCAAGAATAAATATCCCTTACCGAGGATAGACGATGTTCTAGATCAGTTGAAAGGAGCCTGCATGTTCTCGAAGATTGATCTGAGGTCGGGCTATCACCAGATTCGTGTGAAAAGTTCCGATGTTCCAAAGAATGCATTCAGAACCCGTTACGGTCATTATGAATTCTTAGTGATGCCTTTCAGTGTGACGAATGCTCCAGCTGTTTTTATGGATTACATGAATCAGATATTTCAAGATTATTTGGATAAATTTGTGGTGATCTTTATCGATGACATTCTTATCTATTCTCATACTCCACAAGAGCACGGAGAACATTTGAGAATTTTCCTATCGGTATTGAAAGAGGAGCAACTTTTTGCTAAGTTTAGTAAGTGTGAGTTTTGGATGTCAGAAGTCAAGTTTCTTGGACATGTTATATCACAGGGAGGTGTTGCAGTGGAAGCGTCAAAGATAGAAGTCATGATTAATTGGGAGAGACCGAAGAATGTTTCAGAAGTAAGAAGTTTCTTGGGTTTGGCAGGTTACTATAGAAGATTTATTAAAGGTTTTTCTCAGATGGCTTTACCGTTAACTAAGCTTACTAGGAAGGATTTTGTTTAGGAATGGGATTCTAGTTGCGAGCAAAGTTTCATGTGGTTGAAGGAGGAATTGACAACTGCACCAGTTTTGATCATTCCCGATCCTAACAAATCTTATGAAGTGTTTTGCGATGCTTCTAAGATGGGATTAGGAGGTGTTCTCATGCAAGAAGGCCAAATTGTAGTGTATGCTTCTAGACAGTTGAAAAATCATGAGAAGAATTATCCTACTCATGATTTGGAACTAGCGTCCATGGTGTTTACTTTGAAAGTTTGGCGGCACTATCTGTATGGTGTGCATTTTGAGATGTTCAGTGATCATAAGAGTTTGAAGTACCTCTTTGACTAGAAGGAACTGAATATGAGACAGAGGAGATAGATGGAATATTTGAAGGATTATGACCTTGAGTTGAAGTATCATCTCGGTAAAGTGAATAAAGTGGCGGATGCTTTAAGTAGAAAAGTGATTCATAGTGCCGAATTAATGGCGTTGGAGTATGCATTATTGGAAAAGTTCCGAGACCTTAATCTTCAGTTTGTTTGGACTCCGAATGGTGTGATTATGGGAAACTTGAATATCAATTCTACCTTGAGGAATGAGATTCAACAAGCACACGTTCTAGATGGAGGGTTGCAAGGATTGTTACCCAACCGGGTTTCGTGAGAGCGTTGAATGGGGTCATCCTATTCAACCAAAGAGTTTGCATTCCAAATGATGATGTATTGAAGAGAAATATTTTGGAAGAAGCCCATAAAGGTTCTTTTATGATACATCCGGGTTCTTCGAAAATGTATCAAGACTTGAAGAAAGAGTATTGGTGGTCCGGAATGAAAAAGGGCATTGTGGTATTTGTGTCTGAATGTGCGGTGTGTCAACAAGTGAAGATTGAACATCAAAGACCGGGCGGATTGTTGCAACCTTTGGATATCCTAATTTGGAAATGGGATAGTATTTCTATGGACTTCGCAATGGGTTTACCGAGTACTCAGGATGGTTATGACTCTATTTGGGTGATTGTGGACCGTCTAACGAAATCTGCTCATTTCCTAGCCATGAAGACTACGTATAAGGCAACTCATCTTACGAGGTTGTTTATTGCTGAAATTGTGAGATTGCATGGTGTTCCGTCGAGTATTGTATCTGATAGAGATCTGAAGTTCACTTCGATATTTTGGAAGGTGTTCCAATAGGCCATGGGTACGAATTTGTGTTTGAGTACTTCTAATAATCCCCAAACGGATGGTCAGACGAAGCGTACGATTCAAAAAATGGAGGATATGCTAAGGGCATGTGTTTTGGAAAGCAAAGGAAATTGGAAGGAACTTTTGCCATTGATAGAATTCTCCTACAATAACAGTTACCATGCGAGCATCAGAATGGCTCCATATGAGGCTTTGTATGGAAGGAAGTGTAGAACATCGTTGTGTTGGTCGGAAGTGGGTGAAGATAGGATTTTGGGACCCGAAGTTATTCAGGAGACTACGGAGAAGATTCGGATGATCCGAGAAAAGATTAAACAAGCCCAAAATCGTTAGAAGAGCTATGCTGACAATCAAAGAAGACCTTTGGAATTTAGTGAAGGTGATCATGTGTATTTGAAAGTCACTCCGAGATTGAGATTGAAAGGACCGTTAAAGTCGTGCAAGTTAAGTCCGAGATACGTGGGACCATATCATATCCTAGAAAGGATTGGGGAAGTTGCTTACATATTAGCCTTACCGCCCTCTCTATCTGAAATGCATGATATTTTTCATGTATCTCAACTTCGTAGGTTCGTTCCCGATCCTCTTTAGCCTATTCTACCGGAGTCTATCGAGATAGAAGCGGATTTGACCTTTGAACCCCAACCGAGCCGTATAGTCGGAGGAGAATCCAAGGTGTTAAGAAATAAGGAGATACCACTTGTCAAAGTGCAATGGGATGAGACGCATCCGGGAGATGCTACGTGGGAATTAGTATCAGAGATGCGGGAATCATATCCTCACCTATTCAGGTAATCTTTTAAATTCGAGGACGAATTTTAATTTAAGAGGGGGGATGTAATACCCCGTAAATTATTTTTAGTGCTCTGGATAATATTAATTGATATTAATATTGTCCCGGATTACTCTAAGAAATTTTAACGGAAATAAATAGAGTTATCAGCGGGCTATTATTACATTAATTAGTATTAGCTGACTCAGAGGTTTTATAAAATATTGGATTAAGAGACATTTTTGGATACTCCCTAATTGGACCCGTTGGTAGGGAAATGTTATATTTTTCTTTAAGACACAAGTCTTTTTCTTTTTGGATAAAAATAAAAATAGAGGAAGAGAAGAAAGAAGAAGAAAAAGTCTTGAAGAGGAAGAAGAAGAAGACTCTTAATCTTGTGCTTTCACCCACCCATTCTCCATTCATTCTTCTCCAATATTCTTGCTAGAGGTGGGTTCATAGCTAGACACTCTTCTTTTTGGTTTTATTGAAGCTTTTAGGGTTTAAGAGTTTTAGGTCAAATTATGAAAAATCCTAAAAATCAGTAGTTTAATCGGTTAGAAATCAGTTTAATTGCTAATGTATGTTGCCTATAGGTATAAGAACATGTTTTATATGTTGTTGTATTGTTGGAAGGAATTTGGTTTGGATTTTTGAGTCTACTGTCATGTTTTCACGTTATTGCTGCTTTTTGTGTTTGGTTAACCGGTTAACGGAATTGGTTAACCAGTTAACGCATCCAAATTTTATGCAGAAGCCCCTGATTTGAGTTGGTTAACTGGTTAAGGGAATTGGTTAACCGATTAACACTATAAGTTTGTGAAAAATGACTTAATTCCAAAACTTTGAAAATTCATAACTTTTTACTCGGTTATCCGATTTGAGCGTTCTTTATACCGTTTGAAACTAAAAATATGTACTTTCAGATGGCACTGGAAAATATTATTTTTACCTTACTTTTACCCGACTTTCGATTAAACCATAAAAATGCGAAATTATGGAATTGTAAGCTTAATGAAATGAAATGGTAAGACTTGTGAGGTATCTAGGATTTCCGTAAACTAGTAAAAATTGAGAATCACATTTCGATCTAATCCCCCATAAAGGCTTGAGGTGGGTTTTACATTGAGTCCCATGGGAAGCGAGTGTTAGCTTGAGGTGGGTATTACATTGAGTCCTATAGGAAGCGAGTGTTAGCTTGATGTGGGTATTGCATTGAGTCCCACGGGAAGCGAGTGTTAGCTTGAGGTGGGTATTACATTGAGTCCCACGGGAAGCATTCGAGTGGCTTGAGATGGGTATTTCATTGAGTCCCATGGGAAGTTTAGTGGTTCATACTTGAGGTGGTCATTTCACTGAGTCCCACGGAAAGTGTTGCAGGAAGTGTTGTTTGAATGTTTTCCGTTTTGCCTTGGTTACTTTTGAGAGGAGTCTTTCGTATTCGTGGAACCATTAGGTTTGACCCTTAGAGCCGAGAGAACTCTAAGATAGGGAACTCACTAAGATAGTTTTATCTCACCCCATGTTGATTTTGTTATTTCAGGCACTTCAGGTTCCGCAAAGGGTAAAGATAAGGTGACTTGGTTATCTTTACTTGTTTGATGGCTTTGTCTTCCGCTGTGGACTTTTGATATCTTCGGATCTAGTTCTTAGATTTTTTTGTTGAACACTTTGTATTAATTATGGCTTTATCTTAGTACTTTTGTTGTAATGGATATACTTATACAATATGCTGATAGGAACGTATTTGTATTTCAGTACCAAACTTAAAGATTTATATATGAAAAATATGCTTTATGTATGTCTTTTATATATGGGTGTTACATTTTGTTTTAATGTTATTTAAAAAATTATTTAAATTAATCATAAAATTTTATATATTTATAAAAATAACACAGTTTATTTTTTAAATATTAATAATATATTTGAAAATAACATTTTCATAAAGCAGTCAAAACAAATATCTGAGTTTTTGAAAGTTCTTGCTTAATGGTTAGACCACCCTAAGAACTGATGCTCTGATGATGAAAAGGGGACGAGGGCGGCCGAGATCTACGGTGCCTTCGTCATCGGAGACTCACACTCCACAAGAGGTTCAACCGGTTGGGGACAAAGCATCAGAAGTGCACGAAGACACACAAAAGCTCCATGATGACTTGGAAGGTACTAAACAATAGAAAAATAAAATGATGGAAACCATAAATGGTAGTACAAACAAGGAAGAGGAAAACCCCAATTCTGAAGGACAAAAACTGTGGGTGGATGTCCTAAGCGACAATCGAAACCCTGCGAAGGGTTTAGCCATGGAATATGCTGCTCCCAAACTTGTGAACGGTGTGGTGGAAATTGAGATTGAACTTGAAGATATTGAATCAGAAATCCAATTCTGGGATAATGCTTTAATTTATATGTTGTGGGGGAAGATTTTGGTATACACACGGTGAAGAACTTCATAATGAATACATGGAACTATGTGAGGCTATCAGATCTCTACTACCATGATGAATGATACTTTCTACTTAGATTCAAATCACATGAAGAAAGAGAGATGGTGATGATGAAGGTACCCTACTCTATTAGGAACATGCTAGTGATTCTGAAGGATTGGAGGCCAGGTTTCAACCTAAAGAATGATCTGCTTCATACCTTCCATATTTGGATCAATTTGCTACAACCTCCTCTCCATTTGTGGGGGTTAAAGAGTTCGAACAAAATAGGAAGTGGAGTTGGTACCCCCATTGTTACTGATGAATGCACAACCAACAAGCATCAAGTTTCTTATGCTAGAATCTTAGTAGAGGTGGTTGTCACTCAAGACCTAGTGAAAGAGATTTCCATTAGAAATTGTGAAGGTGAATAATCCAGCAAAGCATGAAATATTAATGGAGACCCAAATTTTGTCAGACATGCCAAAGGATTGGTCATGACTGTAGAGAGACAAAAAAAGTTCAGAAATGGGTACCCAAACATAAACCACCAGACAAACCAAAGGTAGCCACACCTATTATAAGGAATGAAGAAGGAAGTCAAAAGAAGGCAGAAAATAAGTAAACACCCTGGACTACTATAAGAACACGCATAAGAGAGAAAGACAAAGGTATTTCTTAAGAATCCACTATTGGTTTTATTTGTGACAATGGTTTTAAGGTCCTTGAGGTTTTTAATGACCTTAATAGATCTACTAGTAGTGAACCATGTTAGCATCTTGGATTATTATGGGGCTTAAAAATGTGGCAAGCTTAGGGAGATTAGCTCCCTTCTCCTAAAGCTTAGGCCTAAAATTGCAATTCTGATTGAAACATGAGTGAAGGAAAGTAAAGCAAAGCACATCAGAGACAAACTCCATTTCACTGATAACTTCATTGACAACTACAAAGATCATGCTAATGGAAGAATTTGGATAGGATGGGACAATAATAGAGTTGATGTTAGAAAAGTTCAAAGTTCTAGCCAATATGTTCACTGTGGAGTGTATGATGTAAAAGGGACATCAAATACTAGTTAACTACAGTCTATGCACACAAACAATTGGAGAAGAGAATGGTTATTTGGAAGGAAACTAAGAACTTGTATGGAAACCTCGAAAGCCCTAGGTGTGTGATAGGAGATTTCAACAATGTAGCCAAGGCCCAAGATCGTATAGGAGGTAATATAGTGACTGAGAAAGAGTTTGAAGACTTGCAAAGTATGATGCTAATTACTGGGCTCAGTGAGATGAACATCTATGGTGACTACTACACATGGTCAAATAAGCATGTGGTGGGCATAATATATTCTAGGATTGATAGGGTTCTCGTAAATGTGGATTTTATTCAAGATTATATGGATCATACACTTCAAGTTATCCCTCATAATGTATCTGATTACTCATTACTTCTTTTTTAGAATAAGATTAATATCAAGAGAGTCCAAAAGTTGTTCAGGTTCCTTAATTGCATTATATAGATGCCTGGTCTTTTGGACATGGTCAAGAGAAATTGGGACCAGCCTATAAGAGGTAGCACTATGGTACTGTTATGGAAGAAACTGATGAGACTAAAAGGTGATATTAGAAAATTTAGTAAGCCTATTTCCAATATAAAGCATCAGATCTTGGAGGCTAGAGACAACCTCCATAAAGCTCAGACTGACCTCAGTACCAAGCATATGGATAACTCTTATATTGAAAAGGTGAAGAAACTCATTGAAAATGTCATCTATTTGAATGAGGTAGAGGAAAAAATCTTAATGGAAAGATAAAAAATTGACTGGATCAAAAAAGGTGATGGAAATAACTTCTTTTTCCATGCTATTCTGAAAGCAAAACAAAATTCCAATAGGATGGATTATCTTATCAAGGAGGATGGTTCTCTTATTCAAGATACTAATACAATTGTGAAAGAGGTACTTAAGTTTTACAACCAACATATGGGAAACGATATCAACAATATCTCTCACATTGACATTGAGGCCATGAGATTGGGCCCTCAGGTAAGCATGCATCAGAGAGAAAGGATGATTTGGGATGTTTCTGACCAAGAGATCTGGAAAGCTTTAAATGGGATAGGCAACTTAAAAAGTCCAGGAATAGATGTGTATGAAACTGGTTTCTATAAAGCTACCTGGCATGTTATAAAGGATGATGTGACAAGTGTTGTAAAGGAGTTTTTTTTGTTGAAAGGGGGACCATCTATAACCTTTTTAATACTATACTTGTTACTTTAATCCCAAAAAGTAACTCTACTAACTATGTGAAGGATTATAGACCCATTGTTGGGTGCACCACTTTCTACAAACTTATATCCAAGATCCTGACAAATAGATTGGGGAGTGTGATACCCTCTATCATTAGCCAAACACAGGGAACTTTTGTCAAGGGCCACCAGATTCACAATCATGTGCTCTTGGCTAACGAGATTCTTAAAGGCTATGAGAGAAGAAAGGGGACACCTCGAGTAATGATCCAACTTGACCTCCAAAAGGCATATGACATGGTTAATTGGAATGCTCTAGAGTGTATTATGAATTAAATAGGCATTCCAAACCAATTTATTTATTGGATTATGAATGGCATTAATCCTCGGAAGTGGATATTTATTCTTTATAGTCACCTTATTCAATTATCGATAATCGATGCACAACCTCATGCTACCATCCTTTATCTTAACCAACAACACAGGAGCACCCCACAGAGAAACACTTGGACTAACAAATATCTTCTCAAAAATATCTTCAAGTTGTTTCTTCAACTCACTTAGCTCTGAAGCTGACATCCGATAAGGAGCCATCGACACTAGACTAGCACTGATACCAAATCCACAACAAACTCTACTTCACGCTCCGGTGGTAAATCACTAATATCGTCCAAAAGCACATCAAGAAATTCTTGTGCAACAAGTAACTCAACACCCACTTGTACACGATCCAATTGTAATGCTGCAAATAAAGCAAACATACGTGCTTCATCTTCTAGAAGTTCATCCACTTGCTTCGTAGATAGAAACATCATTTTTCCACCATCGCAAAACTCTAGAAACTCTACCGTCTTTGCATAGCAATTGATATGCACGAAGTTAAACTCTAACCAGTTCATTCCCAACACAACATCCATATGGCGCAAAGGCAAACACACTAAATCCATCAAGAAATCCTTACCATAAATGGTTAGAGGACATTTTAAACACACATGGTTAGTCGAACTGAACCGTCATCAGGCATCTCAATCGACATATTACCAGTCATAATAGTCAAAGGAAAATTCAACCTGGTTGCTCACTCAATCGAAATAAGCAAATGATTAGCTCCAGTATCAATTATATCAACCAATTCAACATCATTAATAAAACAAGTACCTCTAATCAAGTTGTCTTTCTTCTGAGCATATGAGCCACTCAAGGCGAACACTCTACCAGTAGCCTGAGCCGCAGTAGCAACCTTCTTCAGTTTCTGGCACTGAGTACTGATGTGTCTCTCTTCCCCATAATTGAAACAAGTCGGTTCAACATTCGTACACTCATTCTTCATGTGACCCTTCCCCTTGTAATTTGGAGTCGCATAAGGCATCCCTCGAAACTGACCCTTGTCTTTCTTCTCACTCATCTGCTTATAGTGAGCAGATCGAGCTCGACTATCCTCGTCATAGATCCTACACTTATCCACAAGCTCAACATACCTACGAATCTGCTGACAACCAATCGCTTGCTTGATTTCTGGTCTCAGCCCATTCTCAAACTTCAAACACTTAGACAACTCAACATCATCACAGTTGTAGTGAGGACAAAACTTCACCAATCTCTCAAACTTGGAAGCATACTCTGCCACTGTCATGTTCCCCTGCTTCAGCTCTAAGTACTCGACCTCTTTCTTTCCACGAGTGTCTTCAGGAAAGTACTTACTCAAAAATTCCCTCCTGAACACATTCCAAGTTATCACAGCCCCATCTCCCTCTAGTCTCTGACGGGTATTTCCCACCAATCCTCCGCCTCTTCATCCAGCATATGGGTGCAAAACTGCACCTTCTGAGCATCGGAGCACGCCATAGTTCTAAAAATATTCTCAATCTCCTTCAGCCACTTATGCGCGTTCTCTGGTTCACGGGAACCCTCGAACTTAGGCGGGTTATTCCTCTGAAAAACCCCCAAGGCGTGAAACTCGTCACGAACATTGATTTGAATCGTAGCCTGAGCAAGTGCAGCTACCGCATCCGCAAGAACACGATTTGAAGTCATTCTACAAATCACCAACAACATCAGAAAACAACGCAATCCTTAAAACACTCAAACGCAAAACCCAACACGACTAACAACGACACGACACGACCGAACAGACCGACCTGCTCTGATACCACTAATGTAACACCCTTTCTACCCATCACAATAATTTACATTTTTAATCATTTATCAGAGTAAAACTCAAGAAAGGATATCACATTACTTCTTAAATAAATAATCATGAAACATCACATTGAGCCCTGTCCCGTAACACAGGTTATAAAATCATATATAAATTTCAAAAACGCTTTTCAATAACTACGCAGCGGAAAACAAATATCATAGTTCATATTTTATCAAGAACTTCAAGTACTTAATCCAAATATCAATAATCATCAAAAGTATTCGAAGAAACGACATCTTAATTCATTTAATAAAATAACTCAAATGGAACCCAACCCTGGTGTTACTGGACAAAGAGCAGGACTCCACTTCTAACTAACTCGACAACTCGCTATCTCCGAGTTAAGCACGCACCGAGCTAACCTTGATTATTTGTAGAATGGCCTAATAGACCATTACCAGAAGGCAGGCAGAGTGAGTAAATTCACATTCAATAAAATAATATATAAATGAGAATTTAAAACATAACAACAACATCAATCTATCATCCCTAGCTCAATTATACTAATCATCATTTTTATCACATCATAAGAATATTCACCATACTCATTTATACACAACATCAAATACATCTTGTCATTACACAAAATCAATGCAACTCATGCTATGTCATTTAGAATTAAATGCAACCTCTTAGTAATGCATGTGGTACCGAAACATCCTCATGGATGGACACTGGGCCATCAACCCTCCCCTAAGGGAGCACATCATAACATCATATCACTCTAATCCACACAATGGTATTGAAGCTACCAATGGACCGAAGTCCCCTCATAATTCAATGCCATGAATGCAAGACACAATATACATACATCATCCTCAAAATATCATAACATTGCATCCACATTCATTATTAATCAATCATCCCTCATACTCATTCATACCATCATATATATATATATATATATATATATATATATATATATATATATATATATATATATATATATATATATATATATATGGAACGTCATATCACTTACTCATTTAACATCATACTCCGACATCATGAAATCATACCTCATAATTCAAAGAAAATCAAATAATTCATCATACATCATTAATTACTCATTCTACTCATATAGCCTCCAAAACACATCATGTGACAACTCTACAATATCATAGCAATCTAGGTCATACCACCTCTAAATAGTTTTCAGGAAAAAAAAACATTTTTCAAAGTTTCTCAGGGCTCGCTAAGCGAGACATCCTGCTCGCTCAACGCCTGACTCATTGACTGTACTCGCTAAGCGAGCTTCACGATTTCTGCAGATTTAATCTGCGATTCCCAACATCCCTCTTCTGCGATAAACTCAATAAAAATCCTCAATTAACATCAGCATAGCAGCAGAATCACACCCAACATCAACCCTACTTATAATATCATCAAATACATCATCTAACATCATTATATTCCTCAAATCATCATAAAATCATCATCAAAACACAAAATCATCAATTAAAATCCTATACCCTAAAACTACACCACAAAACCCCCCAATTATATTTCCCACATTATAATACCGAAAGGAAAATACTCTTCATACCTTAAGTTCCGTAAGCTTTTTGACAATCTCTTCGAAAATCCTTCCAACCTTAAAGTCCTAGTTTCTCCTCTTCTTTAGAGTTTTTTCTCCTTCTCTCCAAAAATACAATCGTTTTCAATTGATCGTTCACAAAACCCTCTTTTACTCTTTATGTCACTCTTGTCCATTGGACCTCTTTAGTCTTTCCCCATAAGACCCCCACTAATTCTCATCAAATGATCATCTTACCCTTATCCTCTAATTCCTTTTATTTTAATTAATTTAATCTCAAATAATAACTAAACCCACTAAACTTAATATTTCTAATATTCATAATATATTAAGTCATCCCAAAACTCCACAAAATATCAATTAACATCATAATCATAATTCACAATAAAACACATCAATTAAATAAAAACCGACTTTGAGGTGTTACACCTAAGACATGAGATGATGAAATTGCTTGGATAATCAAAGCTTCTAATGAAAAAGGTTGGAGAGCTGGACTTTTGAGAAAGATGGTAGGCAAAACGGTTTATCACATATAGGGATATATGAATGATATAGTTTTTGATAACAAGGTGGACCCCAAAAATTTAATTACTAATATCATAGACAACATAATTTATAGAGGGTGGCATGATACATGGCTTAGAAAATATTTAACTTTTTTGATGATATAATTAGTCTTTTTGTTTGGTTGGATCCCTTAGGATCACCTAGCTTTGAAAAGTCCTTTTGAATTGTTTATAATTATAATTTGGTCGTCCAAGTCAGACTACGATTTTTCGAACCGATTAAATTTTTATTTAATTAATAGTTTATAATTTAAAAGTAATATTTTATTTGACTAATCTTTGAAGAAAATGACATTTGAATAATTAATTAACACGAGTTGTAGTTTCACGTCAAATTAATTAAAATATAGTCTGGGACTTTTGCTTATTGCCATTGGTTTATGTAACTATCACTTATTACAATTATAACCTTAAATCAATAAAAGGACCATTATTATAGCTAGTTAATCCATGAGATAGTTACTTAACATGTCTTTTGAGGTGCTTATAACCATTCATCATTCCATGCAACTAGTATATATTAATTAGTGCATCCCTTTCTTCAAAAAGTAAAGCAAGATTAAAATAAACGTCTTTGTCCATCTTAGAAATATAAAATTCAAGAATTTATAATCGTTGACGATCCTAATCAAAAAACTTTAGTGTAAGTCCACTTCAATTAAATTTACCAATATTTTGCATATAAGTACTTATCACTTCTTATATGCTCTGTTTTTTCATTAAAAAGATAAACTAATAATATGCTGTGTTACTTTTATATTAAGAAGAAAATTAATTTTTCAAAAAAGTAAAAGAAGATAATCATGATCGGTCCAACAAAATTAGATAGTAAAACTTAAAATAAAACTCTTTAAAAATTAACAATTAAATTAAAATAAAATCAAGTTAGTTTTTACAATATTAAAGATCACTTTTTTTAACAATATATTCACTATTTTGTGTCGGTTAGATCGATCCAGAATAAATAGAGACACTATATTGTAGTCAGGGGGATGCAACTGCACCCTCTCAATTTTTAAAATTTACACTAATAATCTATATTTTATTTAAGCCACTTTTCAATTCTTTTTTCAAAAAATACAAATTATTAAATATAATACTTATAATTAAAAATAATACTTATATTTAGTTTTTATTTTTCAAATAATATAATATTAATGATGTTTTATGAATAATATCCTTAATTATTTATTGTATATAAATTGAATTAAATAACAAATTAGATATCAAAAGATTAATAAAAATATTTGCACTTTTCAGTTCTCTCTCTACTTCTCTCACTAACCCTAGTTTCTCTCATCTTTTTCATTGACGGTTCCAACAACGGTGTATCAAATTTGCTCATGCTCTCACTAGCAATTTTTTTAATCAATTTTTCATTGAAGTTATTAAGGTAAGATATATTGATTTTAAGGTTTTGTTAGTTTAGGGTTTTTTGAAATTAGAAATTAAGATTTGATGATTTTGTTGTTAAATTAGAATTATGTTAATTTTGAAATTCATTACGGCACGAAGACACAAGCACAGAGATACACGTCACACTCCAATTCCTTCCACAAAGGATTTGTGGGATGAGAATTCCTTTGATGCTTAGAATCAATATGTTAACAATCACCTCTTTCATATACCCCTAAATTCAAAGAGTCAAGAGATTGATATTCAAACTAGAACTTATTATAATTAATTTGAATAAAATTGAATGGCTTGAATATAATTTGATTTTAATAATAATGTTGTATAGAATCATGTTGAGCTAGAAAATTTGATTTATTAAAAGTTCTTTAAAAAATTATAACATCTAAAAAAGTTTAAAAATATCATAGACTATGTATTGAAGGAAATTGATAATGAGTCGATTATTCAATGATTTCAGAATATGAAATCTCGAAAAGGACAATTATAGAATATGTGTAATTTTTTGAATAGGTTATAATTTGAGGACTATTTTTTTGTTTAGTATTTTATTTTTATAGATATAATTATAATAATTTATTAGTATGAAATATTTTGCACCCCCTGAGTCGGGGTCTTGGATCCGCCATTGAGAATGAATCACGCCAACCATACAGATCCTGACAATATAATCAGATAAAAGTCTTGCTCTTTCCAAAAAAAAATTAATATGCAAAAATGATCATTCTAATGATCATCTTAGATCTCAATTGTAAAGCATCCAACGACTTTCTACTAGTCATTCCTTACTAATAGTAAGTTAGTTATTCCCTTTGTACTATATATAAAAAGGGTATCAAAATCATGTAACAAATTTCAAACACAATTTCATTTTACTATTCTTTTTCATGTATTGATTTAAACGTTGGTGTTGTGAATCAGATATCTTAGAAACAAAGTATAGTTGGTTCCTTGATCAGTAAGAAACCCACAAGAGTTAGGGTTTAGGGTAACCAAAGATAACAACATGAATTTTTTTATTATCTGCTATTCTTTCCTTTCTCTTGAAACAAGTTACAAGTATACAAGAATAACAAATAACCTCTCTCACTTTTGAATTAGGGTTTTATCTTCATATTTTTCCTTATTATAAAAGATGAGAGACTAGTATGTTATTTATAAGAAAACTAACATACTAACCTAATGGTTTTTTTTAACAATTACCCATTACAAGCTAATTTAGGGTACAAGCTAACTTAAACAATTGGATCCATAACACAATTCCCAATTAAATAACAACATGTGAGCGGACTTCGACGACATGCTAAACCTAGAGTTTGTTCTAATATCTCACAAATCTCCACCTTGGAACAAACTCTATAACAACAAGAAAATAAACTAGTTTTCACCATCCATGGCTTTCAGTCATTCAGTTTTATTTCATATCTTCCTTATAGTCTCTAAGATCTTCGTCTAGAATCTCACTTGAAGAGATTAAGGCATAAGCTATAAGATCTACATAACCAAGTCTATGAGGTGACTTGATAACTCTTCTACACGCTCACCGCACCAATTTGTTGTGAATTGGATACCTTAGAAACAAAGTATAATTGGTAACCAAGGATAACAACAAGGGTTAGGGTTTATGGTAACCAAGGATAACAACAAGGATTGATTATAAATTTCTATTCTTTCCTTTCTCTTGAAACAAGATTACAAGTATACAAGAATAACAAATAACCTCTCTCACTTTTGAATTAGGGTTTTATCTTCCTATTTTCCCTTATTATAAAATATGAGAGACTAGTATGCTATTTATAAGAAAACTAACATACTAACCTAATGAGATTTTTAACAATTACCCATTACAAACTAACTTAAACAATTGGATCCATAACACACGGCCCAATTAAACAACAACATGTGAGCAGACTTTGAAGGCATTATAAACCTAGAGTTCGTTTCAATATCTCACAGTCGGAGTGCTAACCTTGCATGTCATTCCACCGCATCGGAAGCCACGGTCCTCCATCACCGTCGTATACTTTCTCATTTCTGGTTCCCGAACTGAACAGTGGCGACGTCTATTGAAAATGAATGTTGATTCCTACGATTTCCATGAATTCACATTATTATCCCAACTTTTGTAGTTCATGATTTCTTCCAATCATCGGAGCAAGCCTTCACACTAAAACGAAAAACCTACCGTGTATTGATTTGATTCAATATTACCTTAATTTCTTCTCCTCAAGTCACACAATTCTCGTTTCTCACTTTCATAAGTGATGGCTAAATCTAAAGTTACCAGATCTATCATGATATTAGAAGTGGTTGATGTAACGCTCGTTTATTTAATTAATTATTTAATTAAATATAAGTGTATTGTGTTGTGTTGATTTGCGATGTTTTGTGTAGTTTAAGTTGATTTCTAAAATATCAGAATATTCTGTTGATGTTCATAAGTTGGTTCAAGTTGAATTGATTAATTAAGTTGATATAAGTTGTGATAGACGATATGAAGTATCTTCGTTTATTGTGGGATATGTCGATCAGGTCGTTGGACCATTTGGTTAATAATCGGAAAATAATCTAATTAAGTCCGGAGAAAATAATTATATAGTGAATTATTAAATTAAATTTTGGTGTTGTGGTGAATTAAGTCGTTAAGTCAGAAAAATAATTCGGAAGCCGTAGAAATAATATCGGAGTTAATATTATTGTTGTTGTAATGGATTTAATTAGTGGGCTTGAAACCGTGTTGGAAATAGCAATTAAGGGGGTGTTGCGGTTGGGCCCATTAGTTATAATTGGATTATTATTATTATTATTATTATAAAAAGAAAAATAAAGAGGAGAATTAGTCAAGAGGAGAAGTTGGAATCAGTAGAAGTTGAGAAAAAGGAATTGTGGAAATTAAGGAAAACAAGGAAAAAGTCTTAGAGAAAAATAAAGGTTTTAGAGGAGAGAAAACAACTTGGGAGAAAAGAAGGAGAAAGAAGGATTCATGTTCATATCTTAATTTTCGCACATTCGGTACAGCTTCCACTAAAAAGGTGATAACTTTTTACTCGTAATTCTGATTAAAGCGATTCTTGAATTTCTGGAAAGCTTACGAAATTCCCTTCGATTTGATATATAATTTTGTGTCAATAAGTTATGTATTGAAGGAGAAAAACGCATTTGAAGTTTGGAAGTTCATGCTGAAAATTGGTCAAATAGTAGTTACGGGATTGATGGTGATGATGGCTAAATTTTGGTTAATATAGGAACTCAATGGCAGCGTATTCGTATTCCTAATCTCCATGGATGAAAGAGGAGAGGAAAAGGGCCGCATATGCAAATGGGTTGGAAATTCGATCGGAAATTCGAAGCGGTCATCGATTAAGGTAAGGGTGGGGTTCGAACTCTATAATCGGGACTATGATAATTATTATGCGGGATTGAGATTTTATAATTCCTATACTGTCCGTGATGATTTTTGGTGTGTTGTTTGTGTTGATTTAATAATCGATTTGACATGATTGTGATTGGAATTTATCGATGAGAAATTGTCCTGAATTTGGAAATTCTGAAAAACTAGAACTTGGAGACGGAACCCCTAAGTAGAGGGTGGCGCAGGCCACCCGTTGTCCAGGAAGGGTGGCGCAGGCCACCCATTGGAAATATATCATGGCGCAGGCCATCCCTTTGTTGAGTGGCCACCTAACATGCCTACGGCCCAGGCCACACCTTATGGCCCTTGCCATGGTTTATTAACTAGTGTATATTACGTTAACCTTTTTGCTTAAAGGAATAAATAAATATAATAAAAGTCTTACTAATTTTATAATAAGAATATACTTAAAGGAATATTATTCATAATAACATTATACTAAGTATTAATTATAGTATGTGTATAAACATGTTTAGTATAATTAAATAATAATATTAATTGGTTTTTAAGATGTGGAGTATAAAACAATAAAGTTTGTCTGTCTAGCCGAATAAGTGAATTTAAGCGGAGTAATTAGTTGTCTGGAATTTAACGAACATTGACGAGTTTGTTCGAAATAATAAATAAGTGATTTTAGTCGGTGCACTTTGTTAATTAGTGTTGAATGTGTGTATTTTCTATTATAGTTGTGTATGTTGTTCTGTCCTGATTTGGGAGCATTTTAAGTTAAAGGTCGAAGGACCCATGTTGATTATTTGAGTTATAGGTCGTAAGACCAATGTTGATATTCAAGTTGTAGGTCGTATGACCAACGTTGAAAGTTGTAGGCCTATGGTCAAAGTTGAATCGGTGTTGAATTAAAGTTGTGATGTTGTTTGTTGTATGTTGTTGGAGTTGATTGTTGTGATATGTTGAGTCGTTGTATCATGGCATACACTGCATTTCTAAGTTGGAGCGGATGCTCACCACGTTGACCTGGATTGGAAAATTTATTAAGTTGAAGGCTTATGCCTTGCAGATACCTCGATAACCTGGTATATTTTAAGTTGGGAGTTTTACTCCAATGGTACCACATGCATATGCACAGTCGAGTCACATTCCGTGTCACATTAATTATGTTGTTTGTGTTGTTTATGTTGACGGGCTGTTAAAGTTGTTCTTGTTGCTTACATTGATAAGTTGTGTAAGTTGCTCAAGTTGAATAAGTTGTTTATGTAGATTTAAGTGGATTATGTGGTTTAAGTTGATTATGTTGAGTAAGTGGTTCATGCTGGATAAGTTGATTATATGATGATGTTGGATAAGTTGATTATATGATTATGTTTCTAAGTTGATTATATGACTATGTTGCTAAGTTAATTATGTGATTATGTTGAATTAGTTGAATGTATGATTATGTTGCCTGAGTTGTTTATATGTTTATGTTCGTAAAGTAGATTATGCTGATATTGAAGAAGTTGAATATGTTGTAAATGTTCGTCGAAGTTGATGAAGGTTTGTATGCTAAGGTTATAGTTGGAATTGATTATGTTGATGTGTGAATTAAGATGATAAAGTATGTTGGTTGTTTGGGGTGTTTAGTAAGACGTTGTTGTGGATAGTGTAAAAATTGTATGATTCTATCTAGCGTATTAATTATCATACTCTTGTTTATATGGTTCGATATCTCACCCCTTTCTGTTGTTGAATGTTACCTTGATTGGTAACGTGCAGGTATTCCAGTTTAGAGTTGCTTACTTTCGTAATCAAGTCGGTGTCGTCGCTCTGATACGTAACACTCGGGGGGATGAACGCTTAATTGTTTTGTTGTTATATTTAGTTGTTGTTATTTTAAGTTGTCTCAATGAAAAACATGTTATTACTAAGTTGTTAGGTGGAAAAAGTTGTTAACTGATGCAAAGTTGAATATTTGTGGATCCGCTGCCTATTTGTAAAAGTTGTTTGACTTCAATGAATTGAAATAAGAGTTGACCTTATAGTTTCATCCTGTTTGAAAGTGTTATGTATCGATGTTCATGAAATTAAATGAATTTGTTTAAGTGGAAAAATGTAGCATCCTGTTTTGTTGTTGAATTTTTGAAACTCTGATTATGAATTTCCGCCGGGTAGATTTGGGGTGTTACAGTCGATGCTGCTCTAACACTAATGAATCACCATATCTTCAACCACCGCAAAACACTCTATATCCTGAAACGATCATTTCTCTCCATCCATATGTAGCTCGAGCTTCACAATTAGCCATATTTGTTCAAGAAAAATCGATAGACACTCCTATTCCACTTCCGATTACACAACTTTGAGACTTTAATTTTCTGGTTTCCAAACTCTCCAAGAGAACCTTGCGTGCAAAGAACTAACAAATTGTTGAACAACATGTTTAACATTATTCAACAATAATATTCTCACGCCTTTGAAGTAAGGTTCTAGGGATTTGAAAAAAACCTTCATAACGCTCCTTCATGCAAAAATATAGTTCAAGTAGTTTCTTCAAGGAAGACTCGTGTTGCTACCCCAGAACCAATTGAGACAAAAAAGAGAAGGGTTCCTCAATCAAAGATCAACATAGAAATAGGAAGAATTGGACTCTTGCTCCCAGACTCAGGGGTGGTGATGAGAGGGATTCGAGCAGCCATGCACCTTCCCTAACGAAAGAAAGAACTCATGAAGGAAAAGTGCAACTAAGCATCTACTGTCAGTAAGGATACTGGATAGCAAGATTTCAAAGACTAAGGAAAACCCACCTAAATTGAGCAGTTATGAAAGGAAAGGAGATCCATACAGTTGACAGGCTGAGTTACTTCAGTGCTGACGATGGGTCCAAGTGCAAGTTTTTTGCACTAACCTTGGTTAGATCAACTCAACTATGCTACAATTGTTTACCTGAAAAATGTATTGATTCTTGGACGGAGTTTCAAAAATATTTTATGCACAATTCACTACCTGTAAGTGGAGATTTATAACCGAAGTCGTCCTAAGCATGATCATGCAAGAAAAAGGATAAAGTTTGCGGTTATATATAGACCCATTAATGTAGGTCTCTATCAAGGTGGAATGAGCTAAGGAAGGTTTTCAATGTTGGATCTTCGAGAACGGTCTCGTGAAGGACCATCCTTTCAAACAAAGTAAAGGAAAAGGAAGGTAACGTTTGTGCAAGAAATGTTAACTATGGTCTAATTGTGTTTATATATTAATGTAGCTAGTTAAACCATGAGAGGTAGTTTCTTAACTATCAAGAGCTAGACTATAAAATGTTTCTTAACTATCAAGAGCTAGACTAGAAAATGACATACGTTAACATGTCTTTTGATGCAACTAGTATATATTAATTAGTGCATCTCTTTCTTGCAAGATTATAATAAACGTCTTCGTCTTTGTCCATTTTAGAAAACAAAATTCAAGAAATTATAATCGCTGACGATCCTAATCAAAAAGCTTTGTGTGAAGTTTGTCTTTTAATTATCTTATTTTATGATAACCGAGTCCACTTAAATTTAATTTTTCTAACAGTTACTCTCCCTCAAATAATGGGGAGATAATTTTTCTTCTTGAATCAATCCTCTACTCAATTACATGTTTAGTCACCATACGAGCTAAGTAGGCCACTACAAGAAAAAAAAGACATGCAACGGCGATTCTCGGCGGTTCTGAGAGCATGTTACGGCAGTTAAAACTGCAATAAAATTGGCATTGCGATAGTTTGTCAACTGTCATATAATTTGTTGTCATGAGTACTAGGGGTGTTCGCGGTGTGGTTTGAGCGGTTTGAGCGGTTTTCACGCAAAAAATCATCTGAACCGCAAGAGAAAAAAATATGTGGTTTAGTTTGGTTCGGTTGGCTTTAAAAAATAAAACTGAACCAAACCAAATCAAACCAATGCGGTTTGGATTGGTTCAGTTGGTTCGATTTTTTACAATATTATTATTGAGTCATACATACACCTATAAAGAACAACATAGTTTTGTATTTAGTCATTCATACATTATCAAATAACAACAAAACTCATCATATTTAGATAATATCTTCTCATTCAATATACAAAAATAAGATTAGACAAAAGTGGAATAAAAATCATAAAATAGTAGTATAAAACAATATTAAAAATATTACAATAAAAAAGAAAAAATGGAGGAGAGGAAAGATTAGACAAGATGAAAAAGAAAGATCATAAGATATGGAATATTATAAAAGAAAGGTCCGATAAAAACGTAATTGGAAGAGAAAACAATAATCTAAAAAAGGAGAAGATAAAGATGAAAAAGAAAGAACATAAGATAAGAGAGATTAAAGTAGAAGATATGAGATGTAAATAGAAAATATGATGAGAAGAATGTGCAATACTACTTGAAGAGATTTGAGAAGTTTGAAACTAAAACCCTGAACATGAGTAAAAAAATATTTGTATGGTTAAGGCATAATAGGTTTGAGTTTTGGGTTGGATGTGAGATAAATGAAGTTTGGGTTCTAACATAATGTGGTTTGGTTTGGTTTAGTTCGGTTTGCAAAATACAAACCGCAAACCGAACCGAACCGCGTGGTTTTGTTAAAAAATGACCCAAATACATCCGAACCAAGTGTTTTTTTTTACGGTTTTGGTTTGGTTTGGTTTGGTTTGCGGTTTTCTATTGGGTTGGTTTGGTTTTGAACACCCCTAGTCGTGACTATTGTTTGCAACCATTTTAAAATTATTTTGCAAATTGTCGTTAGTTTATATACGAAGATTGTAATTATCGTTAATGTTATGTACATTTTTAAACAAACCTATAATTTGCGATGATTTTTAAAATTACAACCCCACTAGGGGTGTTCGCGGTATGGTTTGGGCGGTTTTTACGTTAAAAATCATATGAACCGCAAGAGAAAAAGACATGCGGTTTGATTTGGTTTGGTTGGTTTTAAAAAAAAACAAACCAAACCAGTGCGGTTTTGATCGGTTCAATTAGTTCGATTTTTTAGAAGACTTTTATTAAGTATAATCAACTATAGTTGCAACATGTATGATTCAATTGATTGTTATTTTCTACCATGTTTATTCAATGTATTTTTGTTGAATTTTTCAAGTTTGTAGTTTTCTCAATATTGAGATGACATATTTCCTTTCCAGAATAATAGTTTATGTTACATTATATTTTCTACCACCAAGTAACATTGTCAATGTCAAGTCATTCATACATTACCAAGCTTATCAAAATAGTATTCAATCAAATAACAAATCATTCATACATTACCAAGCTTATCAAAATAATATTCAATCAAATCAATACATAAATTAAAACTTTTTGTTTGTTCACCAATGCAGAATTAAAATATTAAGTTCCACCAACAAGCATTTGGTTTGTTCCACCATTCAAAATTCAGTTCAACCATTCAATATTGCTTTCTATGTCTTCTAGCATCCATCCTGTTTGTTTACAAATGTAAAATTAAGTCAAATTGATAGTAAAATACAACAACTAATCAACAACAAAATACAATAAAAATACAGCAACTATTAGACACTAAAATACAGCAAAGTACAACAACTATTAGACATTAAAATACAACAAAAATACAACAACTATTAGACAGCAAAATACAACAAAGTACAACAATAAATTGGCAGCAAAATACAACAAAGTATAACAAAATACAACAATAAATTGACAACAAACTACAACAAAATACAACAACTATTACTCATGAAGCCAATACACAAATGATATGTTTTATTCATCAAAACTCACAACTGATACAACAACTAATAGATAGCCAATACAAACTTTAACTTCTATTATTTCAAATTACTCATACAAGTTATGGTTTATGATAAAATGGATTGAACAAGGATTTAAAAGGAAACAAATATTAAAAACATACCATTTTTCAAGCACGTCTACTAATCAGATTCAATATCAGAAAGTCCCTCATTTAGTTGTGGGATCGAAGCCATTTCTGAAAATGTATCAAATATTTTAACAAACGTTAGACAAAACAAACAATTGAATAAATTAGATTCATGAACAAACATACTTTACAACACACACACACACACACACACACACACACACACACACACACACATATATATATATATACACATACCTTCTTCGAGCTTCTCCAAGTCTTCCAAGTGCTCTTCAATATCCATTTTCAACAGTGTGTAGTGTAAGAGAGCTCCTATAACAACTAAGAACTCTACCTCCGGTGCTAAAATCTGACTCTAAAGCAACTGTAGATATTGGCATAGCTAAGACATCTCTAGCCATTTTACAAAGAGTAAGATATTTGGTGGAATTTACCTTCCACCAATTCAAGATGTCAAAATTTGGACTTTTCTTCTCCCTTGTCTCCATGAGATACAAATCCACTTCATTTGTATGTAAATTTGACTCTTGGTCCATGTCCTTCTCAAATTGATCATCCATATGATCAGAAGATGTAACAAATTTTGATAGCTCTATTTCTTATGCAACACTTTTGGTTTGGCCCTTACCTAAGAAAAGACTATAGCTTTCAAACATTTTGTCTAATGTTTGCCTCGCCTTATCACACAGAAAATCGGCAACTTCCTTCTCATAAAACTTATCCAATCTCCACCTAATAAACTGGAACTTACGTCGAGGATAAAAAATTACATCAATAAAGACTAGCTTATTCATCTTTTTTACATACCCCAATACCTATTATATTTATCATCCATAGCAATAGCCATATTTGTAAGTAATACGTCACCTTTATGGCATTCCTTCCAAGTTTTCAATGTCCCCAATATCGCACAAAGTTCCATGAAATATGTAGATGTTACATAAGTTGAACCTGACACCTTTGTAGTGATATCAAAAAACAACTTCAAAAATTTCAGAAAACACTTGGCATTATCCCAATCCACATTATTTGGGACACCACCTTCCAACATCGCATACTCAAGACACTTATCACCTAATCTCTTAAAGGCCTTTTGAAACTTCAATGCACTTTCAAGCATAAGGTATGTGGACTTCCACCTAGTTGGACAATCATACTGCACACTAGACTTATCTTGTATCCTAACTTCTTTAATACATGTACTAAACCTATCTAAACGTCCAGGTGACTGACGAACATACCGAACCGCACTCCTAATTTTGGAAATTGAAGAATGCATATTCTTCAACTTCAAGCCATCATTGACAACAAGGTTTAGAATGTGGGCACAACATATAACGTGTAAATGCTCCCCTTTTAATGGATGTGAATTCCAATCCTCCATTCTATCTTTTAGGTAATTCATAGCAACATCATTTAAAACAGCATTATCAACTGTGATGGTGAAAACCTTATCTATCATCCAATCCTCCAAACACTTTTCAATCTTTTTCCCAATTACATCTCCCTTATGAGATGTTATTGGACAAAAATTAAGAATCTTTTTTTTGTAACTTCCAGTCTTGATTAATGAAATGCGCAGTAAGAACCATATAATTTATATTTTGTTCATAACTAAAAGTAACCATATAATTTTCTAAAAGTAAGAAGCATATAATTTTCTATAGTAACTAAATCTTACAGTAACTAAAAGTAACTAAATTTTCTTATAAAAGAAAATTAACGTATCAGTGAAGGATAACTAATTTTCTTATAAAAGTAACTAAATTTTCTTATAGTAACTAATTTTCTATAATAATTTATTTAAATACTAATTTTCTTATAAAATTAACGTAACAGTGAAAATAGAATAATTTATTTCAATGGATTATTAGAGAATGATAGACACGAAGTTAGTAAAAATATGAAAGTCAAACTTAGCATATTCTTCCCATTTTCTAAAGAAATATCAAACAACATTTCAAAACACAGTAACTCAGACAGTGCAAATCCAAGATGAAGAAAGCACAAGTTATGTTTATCCATTTCAAAACTTAGCATTTTCTGGTTAATATGTTTTTGTCTATTGAACATGATGAAAAACTAACACAGATTTGTAACTCACAAATAATAATATATATAATTAATTAAGTATTTTTCTCACTAGACTGGATGCTAACTAGACAGAATGTTAACAAAATAGAATGTTAACTAAAACAAAATACTAACTAAACAGAATCCAAAGTTTACCTGATTTTCTGCCATGGAAATGGAAAAGGAAGCTTCAGAAACATCAACTTCTTTGTCTATATCCATATCTATTACAATAAGAGATGAATAAAATCCATTAAAATTAGGGGGAAAACAGAGAAAGATGAAGACAGAGGTAACAAAAAGAATTTGATAGATTTACGGTTTACCTAAGAAATAGAAGAAGATGAAGTTTAGAATTGTTGAATGCTTCGTATTTTGCAATGTTTCACAGCTTCGTTGCTCAATTTCTTGCAACAATTCACAGCTTCTAGCTCAAATTTTTCGTAACCCTAGCCACGTAACCCTAGAAGAAGATGAAGGTGAACACTGAAGTCTTCGTAATTAGCAGCTTGGTTACTCAATTGTCATTTCTCAATAGGTAGGTCGGGTGATATTATTTTGGACTGTTCAATATTGGCTTTAGAATAAAATAAAGGGTTAAATATGTTTTTGGTCCCTCTAAATATCTCATTTTTTGAATTAGGTCCCTATAAATATTTTCTTCAAACATTGGTCCTCCAAAACTTTTCCGTTTCAAAATTTAGTCCCTCCCGTTAGTTTGAACTAACGGATGCTGAGTTGGCAGGCCATGTGTGCGTAAATAATTTGCCATGTTGTATGAATGTGGCCAGCGTGGATAATATGGAAAAAAGAAAAGGTAAATAGGAAGAGAAATGTTAAGAGTTACATTGCATTGTGCAATGAAAGCATAAGTCAACGTACCTCCAAGTGATACGATTCTGTCTTCTCCTTCTGAAGCTGAGGTTTCAAGTGCTTTGATTCTGTCTTCTCTTCTCAAGTTTAGAATATAGTAGTTTGCCCAAGTCAACTTTCAGAGTGGTCCCAAGCAAGCGTTGTTTTCTTGAAGGTGGTCCCAGGTTAGTAAATCTTGTCTGTCATTGTTGTACTTGTGTGGTCCCATTGTTTTCGATTTAGGTTGTTCGATGCATTAAGTGTTTCTGTTTGTTACTGTTTGTTACTGTGAATAAAGAATTAGGGCATAGAACATGTTTATGTTTTCAATTTAGATTTGGTGAAAATTCAGGGTTACTATAATTTCCTATATTAAACCTAGGTTAAATTATGTGTACAGGTAAATGGATAAGTTCAAAATAGTTTTCTTCACAAAGGGTCGTTTTGTAAAAGACACTAACTTAAAATATGAGGGTGGGGATGTATTTGCGTTTAGGGGACAAGAACCCGATTATTGGAGTTTCTTTGAGGCTGTTGATCTGGTGAAATTGATAGAACCCGAGTTTGATTATTCTAAAGTTAACATGTGGTGGAAGCATGAGGGTGGTTTGCTTGAAGAAGACTTAAAAAAATTTATGGATGATGGAGATGCACATGAGCTAGCCATGTATGCAATTGGATACAAGTGTGATGTAGAGATTTATTGTGAAGCTAAGGTTGATGGAGAGGAAAGTTTCATGACTAAATATAAAGAGAAAGGTAAGGCAGTGAAACGTGTAGAAAAAGCTGAGGTTTTAAGTGAATCAAGTACTGATTCTGTTGATAATTCAGTGGAAGATGTACACTTTGAGGATAGTGAAGATGAAAGGATGGCTGGTTTTGAAGAAGGCCTTGTAGATGTAATTGTCAATAGGGATGATGAAGGCAATAAGGAGGATGTAAAGAAGGTAGGTAATTCTGAAGATGGAAAGAGTAAAGAAGATGACAAGGTGTTTATTACTCAAGAGATGGGTAAGGAGCATTTGATTGAGGATGAATATATAACGGATGAGCTTGATAGTGGAGGTGATGATGAAAGTGGTGATGAGAGGCCTTGTATTTTGAGGTATAATGAGGATGAGACACTATGCAAAGATTTTTCTTTCAAAGTTGGAATGGAGTTTTCATCTCTAAGACAATTCAAAGATGCTATTTTAGAGCATAATGTGTTGAATGGAAGGGAGGTAAAGTTTCAGAAAAATGACTCTAATAGCTGTAGGATTGTGTGTAAGGACAAGGCTAAATGTGACTATACCGTGTTGTGTAGTAGGGTACTCAAGACCACCACATTTAGAATCAAAACCGTGTATTCAAAACATAAGTGTGGAAGGAAATTTTTTAACAGCAATGCTAGAGCTGAATGGGTGGCTAAAGTTATTGTGGATGGTTTAAAGAATAATTCAAAGATGAGGTTAACTGAGGTTGTAGTTGATGTGAGGCAAAGGTATGCCACATAGATCCCATCATGTAGGGCATTCAAGGCAAGAAAGATTGCAAGAGCCATTGTTGAAGGTGATTTTAGCAAACAATTTAGTCTTCTATGGTCTTATGGGGCTGAATTGAGAAGGGCATCAACTGGAAACACTTTTAAAATAAACACAAGTACTCCTATTGAAGGGATGGCTCCAAGATTTGAAAGATGCTACATGTCCCTAGATGGAACCAAAAAAGCTTTGACAAGATCATGTAGACCTTTCATAGGATTGGATGGTTGTCATTTGAAACACAAGTATGGAGGGATTCTGTTGATTGCTGTTGGCAGAGATCCTAATGATCAGTACCTTCCAATTGCATTTGCTGTGGTAGAGATGGAAACTAAAGATTCATGGAGCTAGTTCATGAAATTGCTAATTGAGGACATTGGTGATCGTAGGTGGTGCTTCATCTCTGACCAACAAAAGGTAGTTTTAATATTTTGTTTGAAACATTGTTATTGCAATTATTAATTTTGAAACATTGTTATTGCCTGCACTTATTCATTCTGAAACATTGTTATTACACTAAATAATTCTGAAACATTGTTATTGCCTGCACAAACAGGGTCTGGCCCAGGTTTTTGAAGAAGAGTATCCAGCATACGAGCATAGGTTTTGCTTGAGACACCTATATGCAAACTTTAAGAAGAAGTTTGGAGGTGGCACATTGTATAGAGATCTCATGATGGCTGCTGTAAAAGCAACATATTTTGAAGCACATCAGGCTAAGATGTCAATGATCAAAGAGATTAGTGTGGAAGCATTTGAGTGGATATAATCAATTCCTAAGAACAAATGGTGTAAGCATGCCTTTCCTATTTTTTTCTAAATGTGATGTGTTAATGAATAACTTAAGTGAGTCCTTCAATGCAACAATCTTGTTACAACGAGATAAACCTATCATAACAATGTTGGAGTGGATTAGAAATTATCTAATGGGGAGGTTTGCCACACTTAGGGAAAAAGTAGAGGGTTATAAGGGAGTGATTATAACAAAACCCTTAAGGAGATTGGATAGAGAGATAGAGAAAAGTGCTAGCTGGACAACAACCTATGCTGGTAGGTTGACATTTCAGGTCACCCATGTGTTGTTTACTGACAGTTTTGTTGTGGACTTAGAAAAAAGGACATGTTCTTGTAACTTTTGGGAGCTTGTAGGTATTCCATGTAGGCATGCTGTAGCTGCAATATATAGGAAGGTTGATGACCCATTAAAGTATGTAGACAAGTGTTATCACAAGAGCACTTATCAGGCCTGTTATGGTGAGATCATAACTCCATTGAATGGACAAAACAAGTGGCCTAGGACTGAGAATGCAACCATGCTTCCACCTAGGTATAAACGTGGGCCAGGTAGACCAAAGAAACTGAGAAGGAGGGAATTGGATGAGGTTGCACAAACTAGGTGGCAAAGAACAAACACTAGCCATAGATGCAAATTCTGTTTTGAATTGGGACATAACAAGAGGACCTATAAGAAATTGAAACAAGAGGTAGAATCAAAGTCACAAACAGGACATGCTACTGCTGAGCCTACACATCCTAATGTTGAAGACATTCCTACCCAAGATTCTCATAATATACCTAGTCAAGCAAATGTACCTTCAACTGTGGCAAGCAAAAAAAGGGTAATACTTATGTTGAGATAATGATTTTTTATTAGGTCTAATGATAATTTAAGTGTATTCTAATGTTAATATCATATGTGTTGTAGGGGAGGCCCAAGGGCACCATAAACAAAGATTCCAAAAAGACCAAGGGAGCACAATCTAGCATGGAAGCAACAACTAACAGAGGTACTGTGAACAGAATTCAAGGGGTAGCAAAAAGGAATTCAACTTCAAACGATGCACCAATTATGAAGAAACCAAGTGTGACTGAGAATGTAAAACCTACTGTCAAGGAACCAGCTGTGAATGAGAATGTAAATGAACCTACTGTCAAGGAACCAGCAGTGTACCAACCAGCTATAAAAGAACCAGTTGTGCATCAACCAGCTGTGAAGGAACCAATTGTCAATGAAGTTGAGCCAACTGAGAATCAAACAACTGATGATCATGAACCACAACCAATTGTCATTGAGAACCCTACATCATTGGATGAGATTATGGCTGCCCTACTTAAAAGTGATGGTGTATTGGACATTCAACCTCTTAGAATTGATAGGTCACCTCTCAAATCACCTACTAAGCCTAGTGGAGCAAGAGTTTTTTTTGGGAAGAAACCAAAGGTGTTTAGAGCTACTCCTTTCAAACCACCAGAGATAAGAACAGCTTTGTCAAGGCCATCGAGTAGTGAACCTATCAAACATAGGACACAAAGAAGGTACAAATCTGGAAGCAATGTGTTACCTGAAAAAAAGGAAGAGTGAGAGGTTGAGGACTTTGAAGTCCAAGAACATACAAGGGCCTGGAAAAGAACCTGATGATCCACTGGTTATAGAAGAAGAAGTATGCACAAGCAAGGGAAAAATTGAATGAAGTCGCAAACCATGTTCTTTTTTTTTTTTAATTAAGTATCTAAGAAACAATTCTGGTGTGAAGTGTTTTTTTGGTTTTGGATTCAGATGTAATGCACTACTTGTTTAAATGATGTACAATGATGCTTTGAAATTTTAATATCATATTTCTGGTGTAAATCTTACTGGTTTAACAAATTATGTACCAAAGCAGACCAGAACAAAATCTGGATTTTTATGTATGCCTTTATAAAAAACAACATATTGTGCAATTTGTATATCAAAACAAAAACATATTGTGCAAAAAGAAATAAGTACTCATCACCAAATTTCGAAACATATTTGTTCATAACATTCCAACATACCAAATTACAAACATTCCAACATACCAAATTACAGCGTACCTAAACATTAGTACCTAAACATTACAGATTCAACTTACTACCTAAACATTACTTGTTCAAAACAACATTAACATTTACATCTAAGAACAAAATACATGTTGACCAACATTGAAATTACAATACATATGTGTAAACACCCCAAATTTGCCCTCACCCATTCACACCATGGCTTGTGATCATTTTGTCGCTCCCGACAAGTGACACAGGGTCAGATGAAGGTACAGACGCGAACGGTCGGCGAAGGGAACAGTGAGAACACACAGCCGTGAACTCACTGGAGAATGAATAGAGTCGCCAGCTAGGCATTTTTATCCCGGAGGAAAGGTAATGCTGCATAGACCTAGAAAGATATGGATAAGACGGTATGCGAACCAGAGAGACTGAGAAAGGGGGTTGGTTACAACCTGGGAAGGTATTAGCACCCAGATTGTCCGTCGTACTCGACGGGATCCACGCTTAAAAGATTTGTGTTTTAAAGGGGTAGTGTCAGTGCAATTTGTGTATAAAATAGCTGGAAAAGAATGTACAGGTGTCAGTGTATGAGAAGCGTGAAGTGCATAAGTGAAGTATGAAAGTGTCAGTGTAAGAACAGGAGTGAAATGCTCAAGATCATGAGGCTAAAGAATGAAGCTGAAAAGAGGGGGAATGGACAGAGACTTTTGTTCGATAACTGTTAAGTTATGCCTACGTATCCTCTCGTGCAATGAGGAAGTCAGAACACCGTAGTTCGACCCAAAGAGACTGAAAGATGAATTGACTTATGAACTGCTTACTTGCCTATGCTCAAGTGTATGATCTGTCTGGCACAGATGCAAACTGTCTTGCATTAGACGGAAGAAGCAAGTTCTCGTTTATGAGTGAAAGTGATGAGAAAAGAATCCCGGAGGAGACGATTATTGTTTGTTTCTGTATTTTCAGTCTTTTATTGCTTTTGGATTTTGTCATAAGATAATGAGCTTAAGCCTAAACCAATGGATTTGGTAAACTCATCACATCATCCCTCTGATCAGGGGTAATGAGAATACCTCAAGTGTGAAGTCAGCTTCTCACACTTAAACACCTTTGACGTAGGATTAAGATGATTAACCTATTTGTGATTATTTAGATGTTTTTGTGGTTTTTGTTTAGTGTTGAGTAATGAGGTTAAGCCATAATCAGGGATTTAACAGACTCATTACACCATCCTAATAGAAGGATAATAGATGAGAATGTTTAAGCTGAGGAAAACTCCTCAACTTAATCCATGATTAGGGATTAAACTCATGACAAAACAAGCCTTTGATTAAGTGGATTTTATTTAATGGTAAGATGATGAAGTGAGTTTTATGATTTGTAAGACAACTTGAGGGGGACTTGTCCATTAACACTGGGGTTAGTCCTTCTTAACCAATTAAGGAAGAAATAGAACCCTAATGCAAGGCCCAAGTTACAAGTGTGATGTCTTGATAGTTATTATGTGAATTGATTAAGAGATTTAAACATTAAGGGTTTAACACTTAGGATTAAAGTTATACACTCCATCCTAAGAGAAGGATGCAGGCATAAACTTAATCACAAAGTCTTAAAGCCTTTAGGGTTTAGTCCCTGATTATGAGAAGAGAAGACTCAAAGAGAGACACAAAGGTAAAAAACTATGAGGGGGACTAATCAAAACCCTAATTCATTGTCATGCTTGGTTGATCCTAAGGTTTGTGAGGTTTGCAAAAGAAGATCTTCAAAGGAACCACCAGGAAGCAGATGAACAAGATCAAGAGAAGCAAAGTGACTTGCTTCATTCAAGAAGTCAAGTCACTTGAAGAAAGAAAGTGGGGGGAAGAAGAATGAGCAAGCTCAAACTCAAACACATATAGGAATGCAGCAATGGATGCAAAAGAGATGAAAAGAAAAGTTATGAGAAGTGAAGGCAAATTCACTTCTCAAGTTTACTTACCACCTGAAATGTTAGAAAGAAATGCAATGCAATGCTAAATGAAATGAAATGACACGAAGCCAAGCAAAACCAGAAGCATGTTGATGATGATTATGATGTTATGAGGTGCTGCAAACATGAGGTAAGGCATGGATATGTTCATACAAGATTATGAATGCAAATAATGCAAGATAAGGAGCATGAACAAACATGAAATGTTATGAAGCATACAAGACAGATGACATGGCAAATATGAGATGCAATGATCAAACATGTTTCCTATATGTCTTAAGATGTCAAATGAATCATAAGAATGCACAAAATGCAATGACAAGTCAAGTTATGCAAGGAAATGCAAGAAGGATGCAAGAGAAGGCCCAAATTAGGGTTCATGGATCAAACATCAAACAAAAACCCAAAACAGAAACAAGACCCTAAGATAAAAATGGAAAATGGCACCCAAAGAAACCCTAAACCTATAATGAACCACTGCCCAAAAGGGAGCTCTCAACTCTCAACCAAACTCAAGTTATGATTTTTGCAAGTTATTAGGGTTTTTTAGGGTTCTTAACAAAAGAAATGCCAATCAATTAGGAAATGCAAGATCAAATCATGGCCTTTTTATCCTTGAAAATACAGGCAAAATGGAAAACAATGCAAGAAGAATCAATGTCTCAACCTTCACCAATAGGCAGAAATGAATTTTTAAACTTGTGATCAAAATAATGCATAAAAAATGATTTAATTCCATGAAAAATTCTTAAAATGCATCAAGATCAAAAAAGAAATTTGGTTTGAAGGTTGGACAATGTTTCTAAATGTCTTAGAACATTTCATGAATTTTTTTGTAATTTTTAAATACCTAAAAGTATTTTTAATTAATTAATTCCCATTAATCAATTAAAAATATTCTTTTAAATGTTTAAAAATACTTTTTTAATGATAAAAAATAAAATAAAAATATTTTTGTGTCATAAAAATTATTGAAACTCTTAAGAAAAAGTTTCATAATTTTTATGAATTTTTTACTATTTTAAATTAATTGTACAAAACAAATGAAAAAGAAATGAATTAAAATGAATAAATTAAAAAGTCAAAGGAACGAATGGCTGAGATGAGCCCAGGATTCAAATCTGTTGACTGGCGCGTGATCTAAGGGTCCAGGTTGGCTCTGATTAAATTAGTTTAATTACGAATTAATTAACTAAATGAAAATGATTAGGGCTAATCAAACGCATATGGGCCATCGAAACTGGAGGGAAGTCAACCAGTCAAAGGCTATCTACGGCCAAAATTCAAACTAGCATTAATTGTGTGATTAGGGCACAAATGACTTTCAGGTGGCCGGAGAAGACTTCCGGTCGTCTTCTCCGGCCAGAAGCTCACCTGAAAATTTCAAACTTCCTAAAAACGTAACAAAAATGAAATCTAAGACCAGGGAAATGCTCCTCTCATCCTCACGAACCAAACCCCTAACCTAAAACAAATTTATTTTCTCTAAATCAACTGAATCGAAGAGAAAAAGTTTTAGGTCACGCAAGCTTCAGAGTTCAATTAAATGCTCAAAACACAACCATTTCAAAAACTAATGGCACCAGGATGATCAGGACAACACAAAGAACAGGTTTGTAACAATAAAAATGATTTCTGGAAAAATTATTTTCGAGCTACCTGAGATTTGAAGCTTTCAGTTTAGGAACTTTCTGGCCACTTCCTTTGATGTAAGCTGCTCCACTTGATCCCCCAAAGATGCTTGAATGCTCAAAGTGAGTTTAAGTTGGCTGGATAGTGAGTTTCGAAAGCTCCTGCTTCAAGCTTAGTCAACAATGGCTATGGTGATTCTGGAGGATTCAGGCCATGGTGGATGATGGTTTGAGGTCCAGAGGATGTGTAGAGAAGCTTTGCAAGGTTTGTTTGGTTGTTTGTGGCTTATGGAAGGAGATTCGAATGAATCTGCAGAATGAGAGTGAAGAATGGTAATGGAGTTTTCAGGCTGTTTCAGGCTTGTGCTTTGGATGGTTTCTTGTCTATGAAGTGAGGTGAGATGAATGGTGAAGAGAGTTTTAGTGTTTGCTTGCTGTGTGAAGGAATTCGAAAGCTTATGCAGTTGGGAGTGTTTTTTGTCAATGTGATGAATGTGTGTGTTTCAGTCTTGGCTTGTGTTATGTTTTGCTTGCAAGTTGTACACATAAACAAATCTGATTGGCTTTGTGATGTGACATGGCCTGCTATGATAGGTAAGTTTGCTTTTGCATAAAAGGTCAACTTTGTGTAAGATAGGGCATGGGCAAGGTCTAGGCAAGTACAAGGCATGGCTGGCGCAGCAAAGGTGAGGGAGAGGCCTAGCAAAGCTCAGCAGCCAATGCATCAAGTTGGTGAGAGGTGATCATGAGTTTTTGCAACTTGGTTAGCTTATGTTTCACATGTGATCTTTTGCATAACCAAACATGAAACCATAGGCAAACTTGGTTCAAATCTGATTTTTAGGACTTAGAGAATGCTTACATGCTGGTTTGGAGTGGATTAGAGGTCACAATATGCATTAGTTCAAGTTTTTGCAAAGTTTCCCTTTGGTGCCTAACTTGAAAAACAATGATTTTTGCCAACTTTGCATTGCCATAACTTTTGATCCAAGAAGAGTTTGATCATGTTCTTGTACTTTTTGAAAAGGGAAAGATGAGATCTACAACTTTCATGACCAAAGTTTTTCCATTTGAAGCCTTTTTGGATCATGAATCAAAGCTTGAAAATTGACCTAAAATGAGGCATTCTTGAAAAGTCAACTATGCCCAAAAAGGTCAACTTTGCAAAAACCCTAAATTCTTGATTTCCATGAACTTCAACCTTCTTACATGATCAAATAAAGATCATATACACTCAAAATGATGAAGATCACCCATTGGTTGGGTCATTGGGGACCTCAGATGCCCTGATTTTGCACTGACTTGTCTGAAAAGTCAACTCTTGATCAGATGACTTCCCCATGGAATTTCTTCATGAAAATTGATATGCATACTCCCTATACCATATAGAGATCAATGGAAACAAGAATGACTAAAAAAATTGGAGTTATGGCCTCTGAAACCAAAACCCTAATTTTCAGTCAACTGTGCAGTTCAACCTGACTCTGCATCCACTCAAACCCTAGTTCTTGTGATTCCTCTGCATTTTTGACTTTGAGGAGATGGAATATGATATAAGGACACACATGGACCCCTTTGAGTTGATTGGTGGCCTTTGGAATGGCTCAAGATGCCCTGAGGTTGCTCAGATCACAAACCCTAGGTGCAGATGCCCTAGAAACTATCCAGTGATTCAAAAATGAGATGTGAGATGATATGATTGTGTATATGCATATGAGATGATCACAAGCCATGGTGAATGGGTGAGGGCAAATTTGGGGTGTTTACAGCTGCCCCTATTCAAACATGAGTTAGCTGTGCAGGATGTAAGCAACGGCTTAACAGGCCAAACAAGATAACTTGTGGTTGAATACCAAAGACAGTCCAAAATTTGCACTCACAGAATGAAGAAGAAAAGGGATATAGGTTGTGAAAGAAAACAAAGTATATTGTAAAGTGGGCGTCGGAGGGCGACCGTCGAGCAGAGGACGACTGCTGGGCAAGGAGCAATGACGGGGACGACCGACATGCTGGGATAAATGTGAAGTAAAGCGATGACGGGGACGGCCGACATGCTGGAAAAGTGCAGGAAAATAAAGCAATGACGGGGACGGCCGATATGCTGGGGATAAAAGGTAAAGCTAAGACGGGGACGGCCGACTAGCTGGGGAAAGAAAAGAAATTACGATGGGGACGGCCATCAAGATAAAGTTATAAAATTCTCTGAGGACTAATGAAACATGACGGGGACGGCCATCAAGTTCATAATAGGTCAAGTAACCAACGATGGGGACGGCCATCGGGCTAAAAAGGAAAAGGGACCACGACGGGGACGGCCATCGGGTTAAAAGGAAAAGGGACCACGACGGGGACGGCCATCGGGTTAAAAGGAAAAGGGACCACGACGGGGACGGCCATCGGGTTAAAGAATAAATGAAATAAACAGCTGATGGGGTACGGCCATCAAAGGTGAAGGACGATCACCTAGCAGGGTACGGCTGCTCTGTTGGGTATAAAAGAAAAATGATGGGGACGGCCATCAAAGGTGGAGGACGACCACCTGGCAGGGTACGGCTGCCGAAAATATCAACGATGGGGACAGCCATCGGATAGAAAAGGTCAACGATGGGGACGGCCATCGGACGAGCAAGATGGAGGACGACCATCAAGAAGTGGAGGACGACCACTCAGCAGGGTACGGCTGCTCTCAGGGTTTATCATGACACAGGACGAATGCCAGATAACCAAAATCAACAATGGGGACGGCCATTGGATAAAGTGATGAAGGACGATCATCAAGAGGTGGAGGACGACCACCTAGCAGGGGACGGCTGCTAAAATCAACGATGGGGACGGCCATCGGATGAGCATGATGGAGGACGACCATCAAGAAGTGGAGGACGACCACTCAGCAGGGTACGGCTGCTCTCAGGGTTATCATAACACAGGACGAGTGTTAGATAAAAAAGGAAAGATTTGCTTTGTTGGCGATCTACTGGGGAGATAGTAAACACGGACGAGCGTTTACATCCAAGAAACAAAAGGTATAAGTGTTTGGTATTGTGTATAGATTAAAGATGCGGACGAGCGTCCTTAAGACTATGATACGGACGAGTATCATGTAGAAACAAACTGACACATGTTCAGAGATGATGATACGGACGAGTATCAACTGGTTAACAAAGAACACGGACGAGTGTTGCATCTGAAGGGACTCTTCTGGGGAATAGTAGACACAGGCAATTATCTATGTTCAAGAAGACAAAGGTGTTTGACACAGTGTATGGATTAAAGATGCGGACGAGCATCCTTAAGACTATGATACGGACGAGTATCATGTAGAAACAAACACTAGACGCAATGTTCTGAGATGATGGTACGGACGAGTACCAACTGGTTAACAAAGAACAAGGACTACTGTCGAATCTGTGGGGATATGAGTGATGATGTATACAAGATACGGACGAGTATCTGTATAAGTGTATCGTGAGGAGTGAGCATAATGTATAGATGAGTGTTATCTGCTGGGGATAATGACACGGACGGGTGCCAAGAGAGAAGAGTGTAATATGAACAAGTATCTGCTATACAAAGTCTAGGCGACTGCGCTGGGGATATGACACGGACGGGTGTCAGGAAAGTGTATATAAGTATATGTGAGTGCAAAGAGTGTGTCTTTGGCTTTCTGCTGGTGATTTGACACGGACGGGTGTCAGGAAGTATCTGTAATACGGGTGGTTTTGTTTGTAAAGAGTGTTCAGGCGACTTTACTGGGGAGTGATGATACGGACGGGTATCAAAGGGTGCACATGGTAGTGTTTGTGATTTGAGAGGCAACTGTTTTTGCTGGGACTCTGTGGGATCTTGGGGGAAGTATTCTGTATAATGACAGATTGTCAATATTTACAAGTGTTCAATTCACAACATGACTTATGATTATGCTATGCGTTTGATTTTTGCCGTAATGCTCCGTATTAGACGGAATGCTACGCTTTGAGGGTATAATATGATGCGAATGTTATGATTATGCAAAAGGGCATATCCGGGAGCCGGATCCCGTTGCCGCGAAGATCTCTGGTCGATCTGCTGAGGAAGACATCCCAGCTGGGGATAAGATCATTGGTGGATCTAATGATGATATTTGCTTGGGGACATAGGTCACTGATTGACATATCCTTACAATACGGGACCCAGCTGGGGTTTGTAGAAGCTTCTGTACTCTGTTGTGACTTCTTCGTGCGTTGCTCTTCTGAATAGAGGCTGGGGAAGGTGTGGGGAGGTGATTCCCTGATTTCTGCATTCTGCTGAGGAAGAATGGCAACTCGGCTGGGGAATTGTGAGAGGCAACTCAGCTGGGGAGAGCAACAAGAGGCAACTCAGCTGGGGATAAAGCATTTCAGATGCTGAGATTGAGTGTATGTTGATTTGGCCACTTTGCTGGGGGAAGTGGACACCTTCAGTGCCACGTGGAAGATAGACCGAGTTGATAATGATTTGCCAACTTGCTGAGACGTAACTTGCATGCCCCAAGTTGCGTTCTGGATACCTGCAATCCTGCAAAGATAAGGAGACGCACAAAAGGTCCCGAGGTATCCTTTACTGGATTCCGTCATAGGAGTTAAGTACTTTCAAGAGTAATCACATTCCCTGTAAGCATGTGTTTTTATTTTTAGAGAAAGGCATCTGTACTTATGCAATTGTATTTTAGAGATGTCAGACAACTCTTTGCAAAACATAAATGTAAAAACGAAACATGACCGAAAATCTGATTTTATTAATTCCTGTGCCTTGAATTGGCAAGATACAGTCAAAGAAACATATCTCCTGAAATGAGGAGATTGTTACAAGTTGAGAAATAAAGTGCTGGCGATGTTGGTGACGCTTTGAGGAGCTTCCTCTCCTGCTATGACTCGTATGACAATGACGTCCTTCTCGTCTTGCTTTCTGGAGAGAGTTGATTCTGATTGAAGCTTGATCCTTCGTAGCTTACCAAGTTGTAGGTGATACAGACGAATTCAGAATGCAGTTGTTCGCTTATTCCCTTATTTTGCATGGATCGCCCCTTCGGGTTTTCAATCCATCGGGATACCCATTTTTTTCCTGAGTTGTCCAATGCGGCTTTTCAACTCAGCGGGTGTACATTTTTTCATTTATTTCCCTTATTTTTGCCCGAGTCTTTTATTCTGTTTTTGACTCGCCGGGATGCCCTATTTTTGCCTGGACTTACATTCTGTTTTTATGTCCAGCGGGTCATTTTATGCGAAGTATTTTTTAACTGCATCTGAATTCACAGGGGACGGGAAATCTTCACCATCCATGGTGCTGAGCATCAGCGCTCCACCAGAGAAAACTTTCTTTACAACGAATGGTCCTTCATAATTTGGAGTCCATTTGCCCCTGTGGTCTGTATGAGGAGGGAGGATTCTTTTCAGCACAAGATCTCCCACTTGGTACTCTCGGTGCCTGACTTTCTGATCGAAGGCTTTCTTCATTCTCCTCTGATATAGCTGCCCATGACAGATTGCAGCCAATCTTTTCTCTTCGATCAGACTCAGTTGCTCGAATCGGGACCGAACCCATTCTGCTTCACTCAGTTTAACATCCATTAACACCCGTAACGAGGGTAGTTCAACTTCAACAGGTAGGACTGCTTCCATACCATACACAAGCTGATACGGTGTTGCCCCAGTGGACGTTCTGATTGACGTGCGGTACCCATGCAAGGCAAACGGTAGCATTTCATGCCAGTCTTTGTATGTGATTACCATCTTCTGCACAATCTTCTTAATATTCTTATTTGCTGCCTCAACAGCGCCGTTCATCTTTGGCCTGTAAGGAGAAGAATTGTGATGTTGGATCTTGAAGTCCCGGCACAGCTCTGCCATCATTTTGTTGTTTAAGTTGGAACCATTATCAGTAATGATTCGCTCGGGCACTCCATACCGACAGATGATATCTCTCTTCAGAAATCGGGCTACCACTTGTCTTGTAACATTTGCATATGAGGCTGCTTCAACCCACTTGGTGAAATAGTCAATGGCGACCAGGATGAATCTGTGGCCGTTCGAAGCAGTTGGCTCAATCTTGCCAATCATATCAATGCCCCACATGGAAAAGGGCCATGGTGAAGACATGATGTTCAAAGGATTGGGAGGTACATGCACTTTATCTGCATAGATCTGGCATTTGTGGCATTTTCTGGCGTAAGCACAACAGTCTGCATCCATTGTGATCCAGTAATAACCCGATCTTAACAACTTCTTAGCCATGGCATGCCCTCCAGCATGGGTACCAAAAGATCCTTCGTGCACTTCATGCATCAGCAAATCTGCTTCCGTCTTGTCAACACATCTGAGGAGTACCATATCAAAGTTCCTCTTGTATAAAGACCCATCAGCATTCAGAAAGAAACTACCAGCAAGCCTTCTTAAAGTCTTCTTATCATTAGAAGATGCCCCAGGTGGGTATGTCTGATCCTCCAAGAAGCACTTAATGTCATGGAACCAAGGCTTATCATCTTTTACAACATCCGCTGCAAATACATATGCTGGTCTATCAAGTCTAGACACTGAAATCTGGGGTACAAAGTTAGCCGTTTGAACTTTGATCATGGATGAAATGGTAGCAAGAGCATCTGCAAACTGATTCTCGTCCCGAGGGATATACTCAAGCTTGACTGTTGTGAAGAAAGTCAATAACCTCCTTGTATAATCCCTGTAAGGTATCAGATGATCCTGGTGGGTGTACCATTTCCCGTTGGTTTGATTGACTACCAAAGCTGAATCTCCGAATACAGTCAATGTCTTGATCCTGAGGTCAATGGCTTCCTCAAGACCCATAATGCAAGCTTCGTATTCAGCTTCGTTGTTAGTGCAGTTGAAAGTGAGTTTTGCCGAGAAAGGCATGTGAACTCCTTTAGGTGTAATGAGTACTGCACCAACACCACGACCATTCATGTTAACAGCCCCATCAAACATCATAGTCCATTCTTCCTCCGGGTCAGGCCCTTCAGTGAGAATAGGCTCTTCGTGATCTTTTGCTTTAATGAACATGATGTCTTCATCAGGGAAGTCAAACCTCATAGGCTGGTAGTCATCAATGGGTTGCTCAGCAAGATATTCAGATAGTACACTGCCCTTGATGGCTTTCTGAGATGTGTACTGTATGTCGTATTCTGTGAGAATCATCTGCCATCTTGCAACCCGTCCGGTAAGCGCTGGCTTCTCGAAAATGTACTTAACTGGATCCATTTTTGAGATTAATAAGGTAGTGTGGGTCAGCATATACTGTCTCAGTCGGCGAGCAGCCCACGCTAAAGCACAGCAAGTTTTCTCGAGCAGTGAATAACGTTGTTCACAGTCGGTAAACTTTTTGCTTAGGTAGTATATTGCATACTCTTTTCGACCAGACTCGTCATGTTGGCCCAGCACACACCCCATTGATTCTTCTAATACTGTCAAGTACATTATCAGAGGTCTTCCTTCAACTGGCGGCATGAGGATTGGAGGTTTTTGCAGATATTCCTTGATCTTGTCAAAAGCTTTCTGGCAATCTTCGTTCCATCTGACCGTTTGTTCTTTTCTTAACAGCTTGAACAAGGGTTCACAGGTTGCTGTAAGGTGAGATATGAACCTTGAAATGTAGTTCAATCGACCTAAGAACCCTCGAACTTCTTTCTCAGTTTTCGGTGCAGGCATCTCTTGAATAGCTTTGACTTTATCAGGGTCCACTTCAATCCCTTTCTCGCTTACAATAAAGCCCAGCAGCTTACCAGACCGCACCCCGAATGTGCATTTGTTGGGGTTCAACCTCAGCTGGTACTTCCTCAGACGCTTGAACAACTTGAGCAGATTCACCAGATGATCTTCTTCAGTAAGGGACTTGGCAATCATATCATCCACATAACACTCTATTTCTTTGTGGATCATATCGTGGAATAATGTCACCATAGCCCGTTGATACGTTGCACCAGCATTCTTCAGTCCGAATGGCATCACTTTGTAACAGAACGTGCCCCAAGGTGTGATGAATGTTGTCTTCTCCATGTCTTCAGGTGACATCTTGATCTGATTATATCCTGAAAATCCATCCATGAAGGAGAATACCGAGAACTGAGCCGTGTTATCCACCAATACGTCAATGTGAGGTAATGGGAAATCATCTTTCGGGCTGGCTCTGTTCAGGTCCCGGTAGTCAACACACATTCTTACTTTGCCATCCTTCTTAGGCACAGGTACTATGTTAGCAACCCACGGCGGGTAGCTAGTCACAGCAAGGAACCCGGCGTCCCATTGCTTTTGTACTTCTTCCTTGATTTTCATAGCCATGTCTGGGCGAGTTCGGCGCAGCTTCTGTTTGACTGGAGGGCATTCTTCTCTCAAAGGCAGCTTGTGCACAACAATGTCGGTATCCAACCCTGGCATATCTTGATACGACCAAGCAAACACATCAACATACTCTTGAAGCAGATCTATCAGTTGTCTCTTCACTGAGTCTTGCAGGCAGGCTCCGATTTTAACCTCTTTCGCGTCTTCGCTTGTACCAAGATTAATCACTTCAACCTCCTCCTGGTGAGGAGTAATGACCTTTTCCTCTTGTCTTAACAACCTGGCTAGCTCTTCAGGAAGCTCATATTCTTCATCAACCCCTTCATCAGCTTGATTGATCGGATTGTCAAAGTCATACGATGTCATAGCCGTGCTGTTGTCGGTGCTGTCAGGAAGGCGCTCTTCTGCTCGAGTAACACTTATAATTCCCTGGGAAGACCAGTTCGAGACACTGCTCCCCGGAACCTTCGGACGAATCCAATTCTCCAGATTGCGCTCCTCTTCCAGCTCGTCTTCCAGACAGTTGATAGCATCGGGGGTAAGCATCCCCCCACTGACAAAACCTGGCTCTGCAGCAGCCGTTGCTTGATGTTGAGTTGGTCTGTAACCCAACCCAAATTTGTCCTTCTTCTCCTCCACAGCTAAGACCTTGCCCCAGCCTAGGGCAGTTCCTTCTTCAACAACCTTCCGGGCTTGTTGGTAAGATGACATTGGAGTACCAGATATAGCAGATGCTTCATTCACATTCAAAGCTTCAAACCCCTGGCTCATTGTTTCATGGATCTCTCCATCCATTTCAATGTACTTATAGGTTGCCAGGTGGCTGACAAAAATGTCCTCCTCTCCACAGATTGTGACAACTTGGCCTTCCCACTCAAATTTTAACTTTTGGTGAAGGGTAGACGTTATTGCGCCGGCGGCGTGAATCCAGGGTCTACCCAACAAACAGCTGTAGGCGGGCTGAATGTCCATCACATAAAAGATAGTTTTAAAGGTCTGCGGGCCAATTGTCACGGGCAGCTCAATCTCTCCCAGAACCGATCTCTTCGAACCATCAAAGGCCCGTACCACCAGGTTGCTGGGTCTCAATGCCAATCCGTCATATTCAAGCTTCACCAGAGCCTTCTTTGGTAAGACATTCAGGGAAGAACCTGTGTCCACCAGCACATGAGAAAGGACAGCTCCTTTGCATTCCATGGTTATGTGCAAGGCTTTGTTGTGGTTGCGGCCATCCACTGTCAGGTCAGAATTGGTAAACCCTAGCCCATTGCTAGCAGTGACATTTCCAACCACGGTTTCCAATTGGTTGACAGTAATCTCCTCAGGCACGTAAGCCGCGTGCAAGACTTTAAGTAGTGCATTCCGATGGGCTTCGGAGCACATAAGCAGTGAGAGGATGGAGATTTTGGATGGCGTCTGGTGAAGTTGATCCACAATCTTGTAATCACTCTTTTTGATGATCCGCATAAACTCATCAACTTCCTGATCAAATGGAGTCTTCAGGGTTTCTTTGGCAGCTGGATCTTCCTGCACCGGGCCTTTACCCTTTGCCTTGGCAGCAGCTTCTGCTTCGGCAGTAGGTCTTTGAACTTGTGAAGCAAAGAGACGTCCGCTTCGAGTGAAGCCTCCGCCTCCCCCCACATTATCAATTTGTGGTGCAGGTGCTGATGTTTCAAGAGTGATTCTTTTCCCTTCACAGTACACGTCAGAGCCATAGTGCCAAGGGATGGCCCTATTGCTTTCATATGGTACAGGTCCAGGCACCGTAACAGTGACTGGACTAATTGCTGCTGCTGAAGGGACTGTTATTGTTTGCGGATCATAAAAGATTGTAACTGGTGCTCTAGTAGGAGCAGCACCTTCTGAATGGTAGGCGGAGTTATTTTCTGGATCGTAGAATATGGTAACAGTGGAGACATCTTCATGATTGATTGCTGGTGTTGTAGAAGGTTCTGTTGGAAGGATTGTTGTTGTTGTTGATGGAGAGTCGAAATGGAATGAATCTGAAGTTGTAGCAGGAGAAAATGTTGAAAACTGATCATTTGGTAGGACAGATGAAGTACTTGTTGATGGTGCTGATGAATTGTCAGGAGCAATAGTTGCTGCAGTTGTAGGAGGGTCTGAAACCGTTGTTGATGAAGTTGTCGGATTTGCCGGAAATGATGTTGTGATCTGGAGTAGGCCACTCTGAATAAGGCTGTCAATGCCATTCCTCAAGTCCTCACACCCATTCCATGAAATATTGCAGTATGGGCACCCCAGTTCACACCCTGGAAATATATTGCTTTCACGGAGCTGAGCTTTGATTTCCACCAATGGTGTCCTGATCTGATCCACACTAGTTATCAAATAAGACGGTTGGTCTTCTTCAATAGCATTAATTCGGGGACCACCATGGTGTGGCATTGGATTTTTATTGACATTGGGCGGAGGTGCAAAATTCAGAGCCTTGGAGTCTACCAAGTCTTGTACCTTCATATGCAGAGCCCTGCATTTTTCCGTACTGTGACCAGGTGCATTTGAATGAAAAGCACACCTAGCATTGGAGTCATAGTTTCTTGGTAGACTGTTGGGGTCCGGAGGTGCCAACGTTCTTAGCTCAACTAGGTTGAGTTTCAGAAGCTGTGGCAGCAAGGCAGCATACGGCATTGGGATCGGGTCGATCACTCTGTTAGCTTGGGATGGCCTTTGTTGGAATGGCCTCTGTTGATTGTTGTTGTTGGAGTTGTTGTTGTAGTTGTTTCTTGGAGGATATTGATTCTGAGGATACTGAGGTTGTTGTTGGAAGTTTTGTTGAGGAGGTTGATAGACTGGCTGAGGATGAGCCGGAGCAGGGATAGTGACTGCTGCTATTGTTCTTGGAACATATTGGGGCCTACCCCTGCTGGTGTGAATGGCATTGGTCTCGCCAGTTCTTCTCGGGCCTGCAAAAGGCTTTCTTGTACCACTGGACGAACTAGCACCATTATCAGAAATTTTACCCATTTTCAATAGGCTTTCAATTCTCTCCCCGGCTATGACAACATCTGCAAAGCTGGTGGAGGAGAAGGCAGCTAGCCTATCAATATAGGTTCCCTGAAGGGTATTCATGAACATATCAGCCATTTCTCTTTCAGACATAGGTGGCTGGACAGCAGCAGCAAGCTGTCTCCATCTTTGAGCATATTCTCTGAAGCTCTCCCTGGATGATTGTGACATCCCCATTAGGAGGGTCCTATTGGGTGCCATATCCAGATTATACTGATACTGTCTGATGAAGGCCTCTGCCAGGTCCTTCCAGCATCTTACAGTTGCCCTTGTCAAATGGGAATACCACTCCCTCGATGCTCCAGTCAAGCTATCTTCAAAATAGAACATCCACAATTTCTCGTCCATGGTATAAGCTTTTAATCTTCCGAGAAAAGATTGCAGATGAGTTCGGGGACAGGAAATCCCATTATACTTTTCAAAACATGGAGGCTTGAACTTGTGGGGAATCCTAACCCCGTCTACCAGCCCCATGTCCATGACGTCGAAGCCCAAAGAGTTTTGAGATTCTAGGGACCTCAACTTCTCAGCTATTTCTTCCAATCTCCTATCATAAGTTTCCTCTCCAGCACCCATTACTGTAAATTGGTCCTCCTGAGGATCTTCTTGAAGTACTCTGGCTGCAGTAGCTGTTCCTTGAACGTTTGCCGGAATATTGATCTCAGGATGTAGATGTGGACCAAACACAGGAGGGTTAACATGTGGTTGCACCCTTTCATTGTTACTTGTGCCTGCAGTCCCCACATGAGGTTCATCTTGATTCCTCCCTTCCACCAAAGCCCTGAGCCTCTCCTGGCTTTGAGCTAAGTTGTTCATCACTTCCATGAACTGTGTTATCTGAGTTCTCATCTCCAACCTTTCGTTGGCCATCTGGTTTCTGACCTCCGTAAGGTCTTGTTGCATCTGATCCATCTGGATTCCCGGAAGGTTGTTTCTAGTTGGGTACCTGTGTGGCCTGTTGAGAGGAAATACCCGGCGGCGAGCAATAATTCCTGAGCATCACAACAGAGGTTACTAATAATAAAACAAAACCTACAAAACAGAAAAAGGGTTAGTATGCAATGCAGTTATGCTTATTTGTTCTCAAGGTATCCGGTTTGGTCTTCGGTTTTGACCCTTCCAGACCCTTGAAGATGATGCTGTTGAAGTTGCTTTTGAAGTGAACTCAGATGGAAACCAACACAAATATATTACAAAAGTGAAATAATACAAATTGTTCTTTTTTACAACACAAGCCCTTAAAGGGGTCAAAATACATCACAAAAAGCAAAAGTACATGGAATGGAAAAAAACAACAAGCAAATGATCAAACTCCAAGGCCGAACTCATCCTCACGAACTTCCCTAAGAAGTGCTTCGGTCACAGGATCAGCCAGACGCTCCGTGAGATTCCTGATGAGAAGGTTTCTAGTTGCAACGGCTGCAGTCAACCTCTTGTTCTGACTTTGATCTTTGGACTTCTTCACTCCAGCTTTGATTTTTAGTTCTGATATTTCCTCCTGGGCTGCTGCCAGGGCTCTTTCCATCTGCTCCATCTTGTCTTGAACTCTCTTGTCTTCTAGAGTACGGGCCTCAGTGATCCGGACCCACCTGGCCTGACTCTCTTTCAAATACAAGTCTGTTCTTGCTCTCTGAAACTGGGCTTCTTTACAAGCATTCTTCAGAATCTGCTCACCAGCTTTGGACTTATTGATATAATCTCCAGACTTTTCAATCTTAGTCAAGTGCTCTACCCTCAATTTCTCCAATCTCTCAATCTCCCTCACACCTTCACTCCTCTCCCGGAGGGTCTTCTGCAAGGCTTGGGTTAGCTTCTCATTTCTGTCCTTCAAGCTTTCAAACTCCTTCAAACTGATAGTGGCAGGGGGTGGTGCTGAAGATGACTCAGGCATGCCTTCTATGGTGAAGGGCAATCCGGAGAATTGGGCCCTGGCATGGGACCACTCATGATATTGGGCTGATGCCACATTATTGCACTTCCCCAGAATGGTGATTCCCTTGGTTTGAACATGACCCCAGGCCCAGGCAGCTTGCCTAACAGTTGCCAGACTAATCTTGTTCTCGCAGTAGAGGGTCTCCACCAAATCCTGTATCCTAGGAGCATGGACCAGTGCATAGCCTAATTGCCTCTTGAACAGCAGAGGGTTGTAATTGATACTTCCCTTAACTCCTATTAAAGGCACATTAGGAAAATGCCCACAGCTGGTGATCATGTCTCTGCCCTTGGTGCTCTGAGTGCACCATCTGATGTCTGCTGCAGTTAGGACAGTGAGTCTCTTAGCCCAGTTGCTTTGCTGATGAGGGTTTAGAAATGCATCTGTCCTGGGTAGATGCCGGAGAAGCCAAGCATGGAATAATGGAGCACAACACCTCACTAACTTACCCCTCTGCTTCTCATTCCTCTGATGTACTGAGTAGTAGAGATCTCCCAACAAGGTTGGCACTGGGTTCTTCAGGATGAACAAATGGATTGCATTCTTGCTAATGAATCGGGGCTCATCTGCAAACAACACAATTCCATACACACTTAAAGCCAACAGAGCACAAACAACTTTCCAATCCCCCAGGGAGGCCTTCAGACTAGCTTGAGAAATTAAGAAGTCCAGATGAAAACCAGGGATCCCAGCTTTAGAAGTCATATGCTGCTCAATCAAAGCAGGCTCCAGGTGCAAAGCTTTTGCTATCTCTCCATTGCTGGGAAAGACCATTTCAGGATTGAAAGGGACTTCCCTCTTGATAGGCAAACCAATCAAAGATGAGTATTCTTCTAACAGAGGCCCCAACTGAAAGTCTTTAAAGGTGAAACACCTCAAAGGGGGGTCATAAAACTGAATACAGGTGTGGATCAAACTCCTCTGAGATGGATCCAGATCCATGACCAAATCAGGTATATCTCCATAATGCTCCCTGAACAAAGGTATGTGCTCTGGAGTGATCAGGGTTTGGATTCTCCTGATGTCTGATAAGTCTGGTTGGAAGAAATGATAGGTGATATTGCTTTTCTTTGGAGCCATGAGTACAGAAGACTGAGTAGAATAAGTGCTGATGAAGATGCTGAGAAGTGGGCCACTGGCTGGCTAGTACAGGTAACTGAAGTATAGCTGACAAGCTGAAGCAAGTACTGGTGGAGACAGGTCAAAACTGCAGATGGGGTCAAAACCAAAACCAGATGAATGTGGATACCCTGAAACACAAATAAGCACATGTTAATATGATGCAATGAGTATGTATGCAGATGATATGCAAAGGGTTTGTGACTGAGCCGGATCTGATTAACTGCCTTGGTATAGATCCATGTGTGTTCAAGAATTCCAGTTGGAGGTCTATAAATCCAGTAACCAGGGTAGGGGACTCAAATAAAGAGCCACATGTCCAGGGTTTTAGAATCACAAGAACTGTCCAACATGGAGCACTCTTAACAAAGTCAAAATAACAGGGTATTCTGAGGTCAAGGTACCTGCAAACCTGTAAACAGCCCAACCCCCTCACAGGTGGTGATCTAGAACAAGGATCCTCAGATTTGGATCAGTTATGAGAAGTGTAAACACTTCTAACCCGGAGGTACAGTGCTTACAATAACCATAACAAATCCTCCTCTAATTCACCTCAGTTTCTGAAGGTCAAACTAAAAGGTCATCCAGACTTAGCAGGCTTCCCAGATAGCCCTAGCATTGCAGGAAATCCGCAACACAGAGTTCTCAAGAAGAAACCCATATCTGAACCGTGTTTCATATTCCCGCACCAGACCGAAATGGAATGGGAAAGAATATGATTCACTCTAGCCTAGGTGTCACTCAGGTCCCAGGTATAGGACCTTAACTCTCAATGAAACACCCACCCACCAAAGAAAAACCAGATCCAGCCAGCACAGTATGACAGTATGAAAAATATTAAGCTATAAAGAAAGCAATAAATCAACTGTACATAAAGCAATAAACAAAACAAATATAGAAGCACAGATAGCACATAACACCCCAGTAAACACAAATCAAACAAGCGCTAGGAGGAACCCACAAAAAGAACCAGAAGCCCTGGTTGCAGTATAAGAGTCCCCAGCAGAGTCGCCAAGCTGTCGCTCCCGACAAGTGACACAGGGTCAGATGAAGGTACAGACGCGAACGGTCGGCGAAGGGAACAGTGAGAACACACAGCCGTGAACTCACTGGAGAATGAATAGAGTCGCCAGCTAGGCATTTTTATCCCGGAGGAAAGGTAATGCTGCATAGACCTAGAAAGATATGGATAAGACGGTATGCGAACCAGAGAGACTGAGAAAGGGGGTTGGTTACAACCTGGGAAGGTATTAGCACCCAGATTGTCCGTCGTACTCGACGGGATCCACGCTTAAAAGATTTGTGTTTTAAAGGGGTAGTGTCAGTGCAATTTGTGTATAAAATAGCTGGAAAAGAATGTACAGGTGTCAGTGTATGAGAAGCGTGAAGTGCATAAGTGAAGTATGAAAGTGTCAGTGTAAGAACAGGAGTGAAATGCTCAAGATCATGAGGCTAAAGAATGAAGCTGAAAAGAGGGGGAATGGATAGAGACTTTTGTTCGATAACTGTTAAGTTATGCCTACGTATCCTCTCGTGCAATGAGGAAGTCAGAACACCGTAGTTCGACCCAAAGAGACTGAAAGATGAATTGACTTATGAACTGCTTACTTGCCTATGCTCAAGTGTATGATCTGTCTGGCACAGATGCAAACTGTCTTGCATTAGACGGAAGAAGCAAGTTCTCGTTTATGAGTGAAAGTGATGAGAAAAGAATCCCGGAGGAGACGATTATTGTTTGTTTCTGTATTTTCAGTCTTTTATTGCTTTTGGATTTTGTCATAAGATAATGAGCTTAAGCCTAAACCAATGGATTTGGTAAACTCATCACATCATCCCTCTGATCAGGGGTAATGAGAATACCTCAAGTGTGAAGTCAGCTTCTCACACTTAAACACCTTTGACGTAGGATTAAGATGATTAACCTATTTGTGATTATTTAGATGTTTTTGTGGTTTTTGTTTAGTGTTGAGTAATGAGGTTAAGCCATAATCAGGGATTTAACAGACTCATTACACCATCCTAATAGAAGGATAATAGATGAGAATGTTTAAGCTGAGGAAAACTCCTCAACTTAATCCATGATTAGGGATTAAACTCATGACAAAACAAGCCTTTGATTAAGTGGATTTTATTTAATGGTAAGATGATGAAGTGAGTTTTATGATTTGTAAGACAACTTGAGGGGGACTTGTCCATTAACACTGGGGTTAGTCCTTCTTAACCAATTAAGGAAGAAATAGAACCCTAATGCAAGGCCCAAGTTACAAGTGTGATGTCTTGATAGTTATTATGTGAATTGATTAAGAGATTTAAACATTAAGGGTTTAACACTTAGGATTAAAGTTATACACTCCATCCTAAGAGAAGGATGCAGGCATAAACTTAATCACAAAGTCTTAAAGCCTTTAGGGTTTAGTCCCTGATTATGAGAAGAGAAGACTCAAAGAGAGACACAAAGGTAAAAAACTATGAGGGGGACTAATCAAAACCCTAATTCATTGTCATGCTTGGTTGATCCTAAGGTTTGTGAGGTTTGCAAAAGAAGATCTTCAAAGGAACCACCAGGAAGCAGATGAACAAGATCAAGAGAAGCAAAGTGACTTGCTTCATTCAAGAAGTCAAGTCACTTGAAGAAAGAAAGTGGGGGGAAGAAGAATGAGCAAGCTCAAACTCAAACACATATAGGAATGCAGCAATGGATGCAAAAGAGATGAAAAGAAAAGTTATGAGAAGTGAAGGCAAATTCACTTCTCAAGTTTACTTACCACCTGAAATGTTAGAAAGAAATGCAATGCAATGCTAAATGAAATGAAATGACACGAAGCCAAGCAAAACCAGAAGCATGTTGATGATGATTATGATGTTATGAGGTGCTGCAAACATGAGGTAAGGCATGGATATGTTCATACAAGATTATGAATGCAAATAATGCAAGATAAGGAGCATGAACAAACATGAAATGTTATGAAGCATACAAGACAGATGACATGGCAAATATGAGATGCAATGATCAAACATGTTTCCTATATGTCTTAAGATGTCAAATGAATCATAAGAATGCACAAAATGCAATGACAAGTCAAGTTATGCAAGGAAATGCAAGAAGGATGCAAGAGAAGGCCCAAATTAGGGTTCATGGATCAAACATCAAACAAAAACCCAAAACAGAAACAAGACCCTAAGATAAAAATGGAAAATGGCACCCAAAGAAACCCTAAACCTATAATGAACCACTGCCCAAAAGGGAGCTCTCAACTCTCAACCAAACTCAAGTTATGATTTTTGCAAGTTATTAGGGTTTTTTAGGGTTCTTAACAAAAGAAATGCCAATCAATTAGGAAATGCAAGATCAAATCATGGCCTTTTTATCCTTGAAAATACAGGCAAAATGGAAAACAATGCAAGAAGAATCAATGTCTCAACCTTCACCAATAGGCAGAAATGAATTTTTAAACTTGTGATCAAAATAATGCATAAAAAATGATTTAATTCCATGAAAAATTCTTAAAGTGCATCAAGATCAAAAAAGAAATTTGGTTTGAAGGTTGGACAATGTTTCTAAATGTCTTAGAACATTTCATGAATTTTTTTGTAATTTTTAAATACCTAAAAGTATTTTTAATTAATTAATTCCCATTAATCAATTAAAAATATTCTTTTAAATGTTTAAAAATACTTTTTTAATGATAAAAAATAAAATAAAAATATTTTTGTGTCATAAAAATTATTGAAACTCTTAAGAAAAAGTTTCATAATTTTTATGAATTTTTTACTATTTTAAATTAATTGTACAAAACAAATGAAAAAGAAATGAATTAAAATGAATAAATTAAAAAGTCAAAGGAACGAATGGCTGAGATGAGCCCAGGATTCAAATCTGTTGACTGGCGCGTGATCTAAGGGTCCAGGTTGGCTCTGATTAAATTAGTTTAATTACGAATTAATTAACTAAATGAAAATGATTAGGGCTAATCAAACGCATCTGGGCCATCGAAACTGGAGGGAAGTCAACGAGTCAAAGGCTATCTACGGCCAAAATTCAAACTAGCATTAATTGTGTGATTAGGGCACAAATGACTTTCAGGTGGCCGGAGAAGACTTCCGGTCGTCTTCTCCGGCCAGAAGCTCACCTGAAAATTTCAAACTTCCTAAAAACGTAACAAAAATGAAATCTAAGACCAGGGAAATGCTCCTCTCATCCTCACGAACCAAACCCCTAACCTAAAACAAATTTATTTTCTCTAAATCAACTGAATCGAAGAGAAAAAGTTTTAGGTCACGCAAGCTTCAGAGTTCAATTAAATGCTCAAAACACAACCATTTCAAAAACTAATGGCACCAGGATGATCAGGACAACACAAAGAACAGGTTTGTAACAATAAAAATGATTTCTGGAAAAATTATTTTCGAGCTACCTGAGATTTGAAGCTTTCAGTTTAGGAACTTTCTGGCCACTTCCTTTGATGTAAGCTGCTCCACTTGATCCCCCAAAGATGCTTGAATGCTCAAAGTGAGTTTAAGTTGGCTGGATAGTGAGTTTCGAAAGCTCCTGCTTCAAGCTTAGTCAACAATGGCTATGGTGATTCTGGAGGATTCAGGCCATGGTGGATGATGGTTTGAGGTCCAGAGGATGTGTAGAGAAGCTTTGCAAGGTTTGTTTGGTTGTTTGTGGCTTATGGAAGGAGATTCGAATGAATCTGCAGAATGAGAGTGAAGAATGGTAATGGAGTTTTCAGGCTGTTTCAGGCTTGTGCTTTGGATGGTTTCTTGTCTATGAAGTGAGGTGAGATGAATGGTGAAGAGAGTTTTAGTGTTTGCTTGCTGTGTGAAGGAATTCGAAAGCTTATGCAGTTGGGAGTGTTTTTTGTCAATGTGATGAATGTGTGTGTTTCAGTCTTGGCTTGTGTTATGTTTTGCTTGCAAGTTGTACACATAAACAAATCTGATTGGCTTTGTGATGTGACATGGCCTGCTATGATAGGTAAGTTTGCTTTTGCATAAAAGGTCAACTTTGTGTAAGATAGGGCATGGGCAAGGTCTAGGCAAGTACAAGGCATGGCTGGCGCAGCAAAGGTGAGGGAGAGGCCTAGCAAAGCTCAGCAGCCAATGCATCAAGTTGGTGAGAGGTGATCATGAGTTTTTGCAACTTGGTTAGCTTATGTTTCACATGTGATCTTTTGCATAACCAAACATGAAACCATAGGCAAACTTGGTTCAAATCTGATTTTTAGGACTTAGAGAATGCTTACATGCTGGTTTGGAGTGGATTAGAGGTCACAATATGCATTAGTTCAAGTTTTTGCAAAGTTTCCCTTTGGTGCCTAACTTGAAAAACAATGATTTTTGCCAACTTTGCATTGCCATAACTTTTGATCCAAGAAGAGTTTGATCATGTTCTTGTACTTTTTGAAAAGGGAAAGATGAGATCTACAACTTTCATGACCAAAGTTTTTCCATTTGAAGCCTTTTTGGATCATGAATCAAAGCTTGAAAATTGACCTAAAATGAGGCATTCTTGAAAAGTCAACTATGCCCAAAAAGGTCAACTTTGCAAAAACCCTAAATTCTTGATTTCCATGAACTTCAACCTTCTTACATGATCAAATAAAGATCATATACACTCAAAATGATGAAGATCACCCATTGGTTGGGTCATTGGGGACCTCAGATGCCCTGATTTTGCACTGACTTGTCTGAAAAGTCAACTCTTGATCAGATGACTTCCCCATGGAATTTCTTCATGAAAATTGATATGCATACTCCCTATACCATATAGAGATCAATGGAAACAAGAATGACTAAAAAAATTGGAGTTATGGCCTCTGAAACCAAAACCCTAATTTTCAGTCAACTGTGCAGTTCAACCTGACTCTGCATCCACTCAAACCCTAGTTCTTGTGATTCCTCTGCATTTTTGACTTTGAGGAGATGGAATATGATATAAGGACACACATGGACCCCTTTGAGTTGATTGGTGGCCTTTGGAATGGCTCAAGATGCCCTGAGGTTGCTCAGATCACAAACCCTAGGTGCAGATGCCCTAGAAACTATCCAGTGATTCAAAAATGAGATGTGAGATGATATGATTGTGTATATGCATATGAGATGATCACAAGCCATGGTGAATGGGTGAGGGAAAATTTGGGGTGTTTACACATTTCATATGCATAAGTTCAATCATAGCATCTCATATTGCATTTTTTATTCACTGCATTGGTTCAAAGTCATCTGCATCTAGGGTTTGTGATCTGAGCAATCCAAGAGCTTCTTGAGCCACTCCAAAGGCCATAAATCACTTCAAATGGGTCTATGTGTGTTCAAGTATCATATTATATCCTCTCAAAGTCAAGAATGCCAAAAAAATCACAAGAACTGGGACTGGTATGGAAGCAGAGCCAAGCTTGACTGCACAGATGACCTAGAATTAGGGTTTTGGTTTCAGAGGCCATAACTCCAAATTTTTTGGTCATTCTTGTTTCTATTGGTCTCTATATGGTATAGGGAGTGCATATCAATTTTCATGAAGAAATTCCATGGGGAAGTCATCTGATCAAGAGTTGACTTTTCAAGCAAGTCAGTGCAAAATCAGGGCATCTGAGGCCCCCAATGACCCAACCAAAGGGTGTTCTTCATCATTCTGAATGTATATGATATTTATTTGATCATGGAAGATGTTAGAAGTTTACAAAATTGAAGAATTTCAAGTCTTTTGCAAAGTTGACTTTTTGGGCAAGTTTGACTTTTAATGGAAATGTCATTTTAGGCAACTTTTTCAACCCTTACTTTTTGATTCAAAAAGGCTTCAAATGGAAAAACTTTGGTCATGAAAGTTGTAGAATAGATCTTTCCCTTTTCAAAAAGTACAAGAACATGACCTAATTCATTTTGGATCAAAAGTTATGGCTCATCAACGTTGGCAAAAATCACTAAATTTCAAGTTATGCACCCAAATGGAAAACTTGCAAATTCTTGTACCAAGGCAATTTGTGACTTCTAATTGATGTCTAACCTCTACACAAACATCACACATGACCTAAAATCAGAATTGGCCCAAGGGATTTTTCATTTTGTGCTTTGATTTTCAAAGATCCTTAAGTCATTTTTCATAAAGGTACAAAGAGGGATTCTTGGCAAAATCATCTTCCCATGAATTGTGTGATCACTAATTGGTTTCTATGCATTGCCATGACTAAATGAAGTTCCATACACCAAAATTCAGCAAGAATCATCTCATGTACATAGCACAAAATCATAAGAAAACACAAGTGGGCAAGTTGCAAGATCTAGCATAGCTCATGATCCACATGATGCAGACATTCACAAGCAATCTAAGGGTCATCCTTGACTCAAGCTGAGGCAAGACAAGCCCTTAGACAGCTGCTGCCATAGCCCATGCTGCAAGTACCAATCACATTGACTTTTTGGCCAAAACCCCCATACTCTTGGAACAATGAGCAGCCACCTCTACTGACCTGCTCCACAGGCTACTCATACATTGTGGGAGTGTTATAGCAAGACATTGGCCATTGAAACAAGCCAGAACACAGCCTTCACAAAAACTGTCAAAAACTTTCCTCTCTTCGAATCTCCTTACACAATCATCACACTCATTCTATCTTCACCAATCAACCAGAAAACATTCATAGAACCAATACCACCCCTCACAATGATCTGAAACAGCCTACACAAGAACCCCATTTTCTGATACACCAGAACTGGACCTCTCAAAATAGCCTGTTTAAACTCCATCCAAGCTTGCCATTAGCACAAGGGGGATCATTGGAGTGAGTTTGCACCAAAGAACAGCCCAGAAAGCCCAGAACCAGAAGCTTCACCCTCAGGTAAGGCTCAAGAACTTTTTTCTCAGAACTTGCTTTTCTTGTTATAAAATGAAAGTGTATGTTGTGCTGATCATAATGATGTGCTTGGAATTGAAAATGAGTGAAAAATGAAGATTTATTGATGCTCTGAAATTTATCCCGTGAAAAATGTTTTCTTCGATTTGCCTGATTCATGGAGTTTAAATGTTGTTTGAGGGTGGATTTGTGTTCTAGGATGTTAGAGGATCATTTCCCTGTGTTTAATTTGAAGTGGGGTGGCTTGTGGTGAAACCTAGGGTTTTGGTTCGCCGGAGAAGACGACCGGAAGTCTTCTCCGGCCACCTGAGAACCATTAACCCTAATCCCTGTAATTAATTGGTGTTTGAATCTGGTGCGTTAGATGCATTGACTTAGGTTGACTGGCGCGCATTTGGATGGCCAGGATGTGTCTTCAGAAACCCTAATCACAATTAGTTTAATTAAATCCAATTAATTAATTCATAAGCTTAATTTATCCAGGTTTGAATTGTGACCCTTGATTCACGCGCCAAGTCAAACTCCCCTTTCCCAGAATCAATCCTGGCCCTCCATTGCACATACTTTCCCTTTTATTTAATTTTTAATTCATTTCTTTTATTTAAATTTGTATATCTATTTAAAAATAGTAAAACTTATTCAAAAATTCTGAAATTTTTTACACAAACTTTTATTTAATTTCAGAAACCAAAAACATTTTTATTTTTATTTTTTGCATTTTAAAAATATTTTTAAATATTTAAAAGTTTATTTTTAATTAATTAATGAGAATTAATTAATTAAAAATACTTTTAGGTATTTAAAAATCACCAAAAAATTCATGAAACATTTAAAAACATTTTGAAACATTGTCCAACCCTCAAACCAAATTTATTTTTTGATCTTGATGCATTTTGAGAATTTTTCATGGAATTAATTCATTCTCAAAGCATTATTTTGATCCAAACTTCCAAAAATCATTTCTGCCTAACCATTGAGAGTTGGAATTTGATTCTTTTTGCAATGTGTTTAGCATATCATGTAGTTTGTGAGATTAAATTGGCATGGTTTGATCTTTCATTTTCCATTTGTTTGACATTTTTCTTGTTAAAGAACCCTAAAACCCTAGAAATTTTAGGAAAATCATAACTTGAGTTAGGTTAAGAGTTGGAACTTTTCCTTTGGGCAGTGAGTTAGTATAGGTTTAGGGATCCTTTGAGTGCATTTTCAATTTTTTGTATTGATGTTTGCTTCTGATTTTGGTTTGTGTTTGATGTATTGATCATAAACCCTAATTTGGGCTTCCATATGCATTCATCTTGCATTTGCATTCATACCTTGACTTGCCATAGCATTTTTTGCATTCTTTTGGTTCATTAGACATCTTAAGACATATTGAAAGCATGCTTGATCATTGCATCATGTGTTTGCCATGTTGTATGTCATTTGCATATCATGACTTTTCATGTTTGTCCATGGTTCTTAATTTGTTTCATCTGCATCCATAAGATTGTATGATCATTCTCATGCCTTGATTCATGTTTGCATCATCTCATAGCATCATTATCATCTCATATTTGCTTCTGGTTTTGATTTGCATCATGCCATTTCATCTCATTTTGCATTGCATTGCATTCCTTTCCTAACTTTTCAGGTGGTAAGTAACCTTGAGAAGTGAATTTGCCTTCACTTCTCATATTTTCTTTTCATCTCCTTCATGCATCCTTGCTGCATTTTGTTATGTGATTGAGATTGAGCTTGCTCCTTCTTCTTCTTCTCACTTTCTTTCTTCAAGTGACTTGACTTCTTAAATGAAGCAAGTTACTTTGTTTTTCCTGATCCTTTCATCTGCTTCCTGGTGGTTCCATTGAAGACTTCTCTTGTAAACCTCACAAACCATAGGAACAACCAAGCATGACAATGATTAGGGTTTTGCTTAGTATCCCCTCTTAGTTTTACCTTTGTGTCTCTTTTGAGTCTTCTCTTCTCATCTCATAATCAGGGACTAAACCCTAAAGGCTTTAAGGCTTTGTGATTAAGCTTATGCCTGCATCCTTCTATTAGGATGGAGTGTATAACTTTAATCCTAAGTGTTAAACCCTTAATGTGTTTAAATCCTCTAATCAATTCACTTAATAATCACCAAGACATCAAGCTTGTAACTTGGGCCTTGCATTAGGGTTCTAATTCTTCCTTAACTGGTTAAGAAGGACTAACCCTAGTGTTAATGGACAAGTCCCCCTCAAGTTGTCTTACAAACCCTCAAAAAACACTTCATCATCATATCATTAAATAAAATCCACTTAATAAAGGTTTTGTTTTGTCATGAGTTTAATCCCTAATCATGGATTAAGTTGAGGAGCTTTCCTCAGCTTAAACATTCTCATCTATTATCCTTCTATTAGGATGGTGTAATGAGTCTGTTTAATCCCTGATTATGGCTTAATCTCATTACTTAACACTAAACAAAAACACCAAAAACATCTAAATAATCACAAGTAGGTTAATGATCTTAATCCTACACCAAAGGTGATTAAGTGTGAGAAGCTGACTTCACACTTAAGGTATTCTCATTACCCCTAATCAGAGGGAAGATGTGATGAGTTTACTAAGTCCATTGGTTTAGGCTTAAGCTCATTAACTTATGACAAATTCTCAAAAGCAATAAAAGACTGAAAATATCAAAAACAAACAATAATCGTCTCCTGCGGGATTCTTTTCTCATCTCATTCACTCACAAACGAGAACTTGCTTCTTTCGTCTAATGCAAGACAGTTTGCACCTGAGCCAGACAGGTCATACACTTGAGCATTGACAAGCAAGCAGTTCACCAGTCAATTCTTTCAGTCTCTTTGGGTCGAACTATGGTGTTCTGACTTCCTCATTGCACGAGAGGATACGTAGGCATAACTTAACAGTTATCGAACAAAAGTCTCTGTATATTCCCCCTCTTTCCAGCTTTATTCTTCAGGCCTCATAGTCTTGAGCATTTCACTCCTGTCCTTACACTAGCACTGTATATATTACACTTCACACTTCACTTACACTGACACCTGTACATTTTCTTCCAGCCTCCTTATACACAGATTGCACTGACACTACCCCTTTAAAACACAAATCTTTTAAGCGTGGATCCCGTCGAGTACGGCGGACAATCTGGGTGCTAATACCTTCCCAGGTTGTAACCAACCCCCTTTCTCAGTCTCTCTGGTTCGCAACCGTCTTATCCATCTCTTTCTAGGTCTATGCAGCATTGCCTTTCCTCCGGGATAAAAATGCCTAGCTGGCGACTCTTTTCATCTCCAGTGAGTTCACTGTTGTGTGTTCTCATTGTTCCTTTCGCCGACCGTTCGCGTCTGTACCTTTATTTGGGCCATTCCCATTTATCGGGAGCGACAGCTTGGCGACTCTGCTGGGGAGCCTTTATACTGCAACCAGGGCTTCTGGTTCTTTTTGTGGGTTCCTCCTAGCGCTTGATTGATTTGTGTTTACTGGGGTGTTATGTGCTGTTTGTGCTTGTATTTGTTTATTTCCGTTTTATGTACAGTTTGTTTACTGCTTTCTTTATAGCTTTGCATATATCATACTGTCATACTGTGCTGGCTGGATCTATTTGTTGCTTTGGTGGGTGGGTGTGCTATTGAGAGTTGAGGTCCTATACCTGGGACCTGAGTGACACCTAGGCTAGAGTGGTTCATATTCTTTCCCATTCCATCTCGGTCTGGTGCGGGAATATGAAACACGGTTCAGATATGGGTTTCTTCTTGAGAACTCTGTGTTGCAGATTTCCTGTAGTACTAGGGCTATCTGGGAAGCCTGCTAAGTCTGGATGACCTTTAGTATTGACTTTCAGAAACTGAGGTGAATTAGAGGAGGATCTTTTATGGTTATTGTAGACACTGTACCTCCGGGTTGGAAGTGTTTACACTTCTCATAACTGATCCAAGTCTGAGGATCCTTGTTTTAGAACACCACCTGTGAGGGGGTTGGGCTGTTTGCAGGTTTGCAGGTACCATTGACCTCAGCATACCCTGTTACTTTGTTTGATTAAGAGTACTCCATTTTGGAACAGTCCTTGTGATTTTAACCCTGGACATGTGACTCTTTATTTGAGTCCCCCACCTTGGTTACTGGACTTATAGACCTCCATCTGGATTTCTTGAACATACTTAGACTTGTACCAGAGCACTTGATCAGATCCGGCTCAGTCACAAACCCTTGCATATCATTTGCATACATCATCATTGCATCATTTTAACATTTGCTTATTTGTTTTTCAGGGTATCCATACTTTATTTTTGGCTTGGTTTTGACCCCATCATCAGCATAGACCTATCTTCATCAGCACCTACTCCAGTTATCAGCTGCCTGCTTCAGTCACTTGCATCACCAATCTCAGCCTGTCAGTGGCCCATCATCAGTATTCTTTTTCTCTCCATCATCAGCATCTGTCTTAGCTTTTCTTCAGCAACATGGCACCTAAGAAGAGTAACATCTCCTATCATTTCTTTCAGCCTGAGCTAGCTGACATCAGGAGGATTCAGACCCTGATTACTCCAGACCATATACCACTATTCAGAGAACACTATGGAGGCATACTTGATGTGGTTATGGATTTGGACCCTTCACAGAGGAGCCTGATTCATACTTGCCTGCAGTTCTATGATCCCCCTCTGAGGTGTTTCACTTTTCAGGATTTTCAGTTGGGCCCTTTATTAGAGGAGTACTCATCATTGGTTGGTATACCTGTCAGAGGTGGTGTCCCCTTCAACCCTGAGATGGTCTTTCCTAGTAATGAAGAGGTGGCAAAGGCCTTATATCTGGAACCAATTCTGATTGGGCAGAACATGACTACTACGGCTGGAATCTCTGGCCTGCATCTGGATTTCTTGATCTCTCAGGCTACCATGAAGGCTTCTTTGGGAGAGTAGAAGGCAGTCTGTGCTTTATTGGCCCTTAGCATATATGGGGCCATTTTATTTGCAGATGAGCCTAAGTTTGTTAGCAAGAATGCAATCCATCTTTTCATCCTGAGGAACCCAGTGCCCACTTTATTGGGGGATTTCTACTACTCTGTGCACCAAAGGAATGAAAAGCAAAGGGGAAGATTAGTGAGGTGCTGTGCTCCTTTGTTCCATACTTGGCTGCTCAAGCATTTGCCCAAGACAGATGCATTCTTGAATCCTCATCAGCAGAGGAACTGGGCTAGAAGACTCACTGCCTTGACTTCAGCTGATATCAGGTGGTGCACTCAAAACACAAAGGGCAGGGATATCATTACCAGTTGTGGGCAGTTTCCCAATGTACCCCTGATAGGAGTAAATGGTTGCATCAACTACAACCCTCTACTATTCAAAAGACAACTGGGCTATGCATTGGTCCACACTCCTAAGGTACAAGACTTGGCTGAGACTCTTTACTGTGAGAACAAGCCTAATCTGGCTATTGTCAGGCAAGCAGCCTGGGCCTGGGACAATGTTCAAACTAAAGGAGTAACCATTCTGGGGAAGTGCAACAATGTGGCATCAGCACAGTACTATGAGTGGTCCCATGCCAGGGCTCAATTTTCTGGGATGCCCTTTACCATGGAAGATATGCCTGGACCATCCTCAACACCACCTCCTGTCACTGTCAGTTTAGAGGAGTTTGAGAAATTGAAAGAGAGAAATGAGAAGCTGACTCAGGCTCTACAGAAGACCCTCTGGGAGAGGAGTGATGGTAGGTTGGATATTGAGAGGTTAGAGAAGTTGAAGGTGGAGCATCTGGCTAGGATTAAGAAGTCTGAGGATTACATCAAGAAGTCTAGGGCTGGAGAGCAGATCTTGAAGAATGCCTGCAAGGAGGCCCAGTTCCAGAAGGCCAGGACTGATTTGTATCTGAAGGAGAGTCAAGCTAGGTGGGTCAGAATCACCGAAGCTCGTACTCTGGAAGATAAGAGGACTCAGGACAAGATTGAGCAGTTGGAAGCTAGTGCAAAAGAGCAACAGGAAGCCCTGGCAGCAGCCCAGAGGGAGATCTCAGAGCTGAAGATTAGAGCTGGAGTGAAGAGGTCAAAGGACCAGAGTCAACACAAGAAGCTAACTGCAGCTGTTACTACCAGGAATCTCCTTATCAGGAATCTCACAGAGCGTCCGTCTGATCCTGTGACTGAAGCACTTCTCAAGGAAGTTCAGGAGGATGAGTTTGGTCTTGGTGTCTGACTTTTGCTTGTTGTTGCTTTCATTTCATGTACTTTTATTTTCTTATGTTGTATTTTGACCCCTCGGGGCATGTTTTGTAAAGAACAAACTATGTATCATTTGCTTTTTTGTAATATATGTATCAGTTTGTTCCATTTGAGTTTCCTTCAAAGCAACATCAACAGCATCTTCAAGGGTCTGGAAAGGTCAAAACCAATCGCCAAGCCGGATACCTTGGAAACAAATAAGCATACTGCATTGCATACTAACCTTTGTTTGTTTTGTAGGTTTATTTTGTTGTTGTTGCTAACTCTGTTGTGATATTCAGGAACTATTGCTCGCTGTAACATGGTGGGAGAACTGACTTTAGTTATGTTGCGGATAGCAAGAGTCGCCACCGACTTTTATTTTATCCAAAGGAAAGGCATAAAAGAACAGGAAAGACCTTTAAAAGATTTTTGGGTCCGGGGGGTAGGTTATGTAAAGGGAAGGTGTTAGCATCCTTTACATCCATGGTTATCCATGGGCTCTTAGTTACTTAGCTCACTTTGAATTGTTTTTGAAAATGTGAAGTGTGTGAATAGAAATTTTCATAAGAGTTTGATAATGATCCATGTACGGATGCGTAAAAAACTTGTGTTTGAAAATTGTTTGAAATGGGTGAAGTATTTCAAATTTGGAATAGTGAGCAAGTAACTATGAGGAACCTACCCTAAAGTTTAAGTCTTTCTGTTCTTTATCCTTTAAATGGTAAGACTATCCCTATTATTAAGGAATAGGTAGTCATTACCTTGGATGTAAGGGACATATGAGGGACATCTGTTTAGTGAAGGCAACTGTGGGGTGTATTAAGCATTTAGGAGGGACTATCATCATTATTCGAAAAGGGACTTGATCTTTAAAGGCAAGCATTAGGGACTTGATGATTTTTCTTTTAAGGGACTTGCTTTATACACCCCACTTGACCTTATGATTAGGCAACATTGAGGGATAGCCTTAGAAAGTGAGATGGCGATTAAAATCGACTTACGTGTGTGAGTGTTTAATTTAACTTATCTTATAATTAAAATGATCTAAATTCAATTTTTAAATAGAATACATGTTTACACTCCCTATTTTACTAACTATGGCATGAAAATTAAATAATTTAAATATTTACAAAAGTTACATCCAGGAGCAATTACATAATAATTATAATGATAAGCAATTAAAATAAATAGCAAATAAATATAGAAGCAAAATATAAATAATGAGCAAAAAATAAATAAGCAAATTATAATAGGGGTTAGTAATAATAATAATTAAAATAAAAAATAAATAAGGTTAGTGAAATAATCATAATAAGCATAATTAAAAAATAAATGTATTACTAATAATATGGTTAGTAATAATAACAATAATAAATGGAATTAGCAAAATATTATAAGAACATAATTAAAATAATAAACAAAAGATTAGTTTTTTTAATATAGACATTTATTTATAAATAAGAGGAAATATGAATAATAAAACAATTATCATAACATTTTAATTTATGTACAAATTATTAAATTATTTTTAAACATATTATAATTACAAAATAAAATTACCATAGGTTCAATTAAAAATTATTTATATATAATTTAGATTATAAACAAAGTATAAAAAAAATATTTACATGTCATATGAAACAAATTTGATTATAATTATATTTACATAAAATTAATTATATTAAATAAATATGTACATGATAATTATATTTACAAAAATTAGAAATTAAAATCACAAGATAAAATTAGGTTTTTTTAATTGTTTAGAAAAATAAATTAGGGTTTGTCAAATATTAGGGTTTATTTTATTTACAAAATTAATTTAATGAATATATACATATTATAATTTAAGTGCATAATAAAAAAAAACTAGTTTTTGAATTAAGAAAATAATTTTTAGAATTTAGAAAATATAAGTGTTATTTTAGAATTATTTAAATATATATATATATACATGATTATTTCTAATTAATAATAAGAAAGCAATTAAACAAATCAATTAAACAAATTAAAACAGAAAAAGAAAAAAAATTGCAACTTACCTGGGGCAGGGATCGAACCCACGCCCTAGGCCTCATTCTCTTTGTACCAACAGTCTAACCACTGGGCCAGCTGCGCGCTGGTGATAATATTTGGCTAGCAATCCTTTTATAATCAACCTGCAAAATAAAAGGAATTTTAAGCAAAAAAAAGGTAACCTGGGAATCGAACCCAGGTTTTGTATTTCACCAGCGTACACAGCTTCCACTAGGCCACCAGTGCTTTAACGCTATGTATCCTGTAAAGAAAAATATATTTTAAATAAGAATTTCAAATTCCAGAAACGCGCCAAACTTCATCTCCTAGCTTCGTCCGTCCACTTAGCCTTTAGTGACAGTTGGTCCGTCGCAATAGCCTATAGTGACGGATTTTTCCCGTCACTAGAACTCCTGCATATTAAATCATGAAAAATACACACGATAAACTCATTTTAATTGCCCAGATCAACTATATGAAGGCCATTGGTCTCAAATATGTCATTAATTTGGGTTAAAATTGACTGAGGAGTGAATTCCCAATTCACGGTTTCCTTAGAACCCTAACATGGCAAGTCTTTGATTCTGTGTCAAAACTCAAATTAAAGTACACAGAAACAATCATTAGTTCAATGCAAACATGAAACAACAAACCAATGCCATTTATATTACTCAAAGATATTGTAGATGTTTAAGAATTGGCAGAATTTTTGACCAAACAAGAAATGTTAAATTCAGTTCAGAATGTCCTATCAGATGTTGGGACATTATCAAACAGAGTATGTGAATTTATTTCAGGATGTCTCATCAGATGTTGGGACATTGTGTGAATAAATTAAGTTCAGTTTTTCAGGATGTCCCAACAGATGTTGAGACATCTCAGACCTGCTACCAGAATTAATTAATGATTAACTGATCAGAGATATTTAAGGAGAAGTATCTGGAATTAATTAATGATGGATAAAAACAGAACAAGGCGCATCTGTAGGGAGTTTTAAATTGAAGATTCAGATTAAAACAGAAGACCTAATGCACCTAGAATATAGGAGGTAACAAACCCTAAATTCAAGGTGACAGTTGCTGCACATTAGGGCTGGATCATTCTACAGAAAGCCCAAAATTCAGATACCTATTTAGACAACAGAAACTCATAGAATTGAGTACGAATTTCAGAAGACCAAATAGGGTGTCTAGTGTTTTAATAGCAGGTTGTTTTTATGTACCACTTTATGAGCTTTTAAGCAAAAGTGCATTTGTGACTTGATTGAAACTGTTAAGTAAGATCAAGCTGTTTTGTTTGAAGGATGTCTTCAATTTCAGTAAACTTATAAACTTGATCACTGGGTGATTGAGGGGGAGTGAGTAGGGTACTCTTATCTAAGTGAGTCTTAGGTAGAAATTGCATTGGGTAAGTATTAAGTGATAGATTAAACAGGGTGGTTTAAGTCTAGAATTAATATTACTAATAGTGGATTTCCTCCTGGCTTGGTAGCCTCCAGATGTAGGTGTGGTTATACACTGAACTGGGTTAACAAACTTCTGTGTTGTTTACTTTTCTTGCTGTTTAAGTTTTGGTTAAATTTGTCAAATGTCCTATTAAGTGTTGGGACATCTCTTAGGACATCTCATACCTGATCACAGAATTTCAATTGGCATCAGAGCAGGCACCCTGCCTGTTTATACTGGGTGAGATCTAGGGAATACAAATTCTGTAACATGGACAGAGATTTAGGGTCAGTAAATAGACCACCTATTCTGGATGGATCTAATTATGACTACTGGAAGCCAAGAATGATTGCATTCTTAAGGTCACTTGACAACAGGGCATGGAGAGCAGTTAATGTTGGATGGGATCATCCTGTCCAAGACACCAAAGATGGATCAAAAGTGCTGAAACCTGAAGAAGAATGGAGTAAGGAGGAAGAAGACTCAGCACTAGGCAACTCAAAAGCCTTAAATGCCTTATTCAATGGCATTGATAGGAACATTTTCAGACTTGTACATCATTGTGAGCTGGCCAAAGATGTTTGGGATACCCTCAAAACAACTCATGAAGGAACATCAAAAGTAAAAATGTCAAGACTTCAACTTCTCACCACCAAGTTTGAAAACTTGAGAATGAAGGAAGATGAATCAATTCATGAGTTCTATATGAACATCTTGGATATAGCCAATACTTCTGGAGCCTTGGGAGAAAAGATGACTGATGAAAAGCTTGTAAGAAAGATTCTCAGATCTTTGCCAAAAAGATTTGACATGAAAGTCATTGCAATAGAAGAAGCTCAAGACATATGCTCCATGAAAGTTGAAGAACTCATTGGTTCCCTTCAAACTTTTGAGATGGGAATGAATGACACAAATGCCAAAAAGAACAAAAGCATAGCTTTGGTGTCAAATACAGATGAAGAAGAAGATGATGAATCAGCAAATGATAAAAGCTTATCAGAAAACCTTGCCTTGCTTGGAAGACAAGTCAAACAAATTCTCAGAGGAATGGAAAGCAAATCCAAACCTAGTGGAAGAAACACAAGCTCTGAGAACAGAAGACCTTATGATGCTAACAAAAGATTAAAGTATGCTGAAAAGACCAGTCAAGATAAAGGAGTCAAATGCCATGAATGTGAAGGATATGGACATATCAAGTTTGAATGTCCTACCTACTTAAAGAGGCAAAAGAAAGGACTCTCTGTGACCTGGTCTGATGAAGACTCAGGAGAGTCAGAAGAAGAATCAGCTAAGCATTTTACTGCTCTAGCTGGACTGTGTGAATATGATAGTGATTCCAGTTGTGGAGAGCTTACTTATGAAGAACTTGAGCAAGCATTCAAAGATCTATACAAAAGAAGCTCTGAAATATGCAGTGAGGTTATAAAGCTAAAGAAGCAGAATGAGGTATTAGAAGATGAAAAAGCAAGTGATCAAGTAATCATTGATACCTTGAAAAGTGAAGTAACTCTTCTCAACTCTAAGTTGGAACATATGTCAAAATCTGTTAAAATGTTGAACAGTAGCTCAAATACACTGGATGCTATTCTCAGCAATAATAAACATTCAGGGGACAAAAGTGGACTGGGATATAACAGAGATGAAGCCAGCTCTAGCAAAGCTACTGCAAAAACTACACAGTCAAACAAGATGTCCCAACAGATGCTTCAACATCAGAACACAAAGGCAAACATAATGTTCCAACAGATGTCTAAACATTCTGGAAAGAACAAAATGAAGAAGAAGTATCAAAGATGGAGATGCCATCACTGTGGAAGATTTGGGCATATAAAACCTCACTGTTATAAGCTACATGGATATCCAAAGCAGATATATCAGCAACCTTCCAAACAGAAAGTAGAGGGTACCAAGAAAGTGTTGCATAGTCATCAAAGAAATCAGCAACCTCCTAAGCAGAAGGCAGAGGTCATCAAGAAGGTTTGGAGACCAAAAGCTGACATTCAGACTGATCAAATCCACATACCCAAGAACCAGATCAACAATCAAGCTTGGAGATCAGCTGAACAACACACAGGGCATAGGCATCAAAAGAAATCTCAACTCATCTGGTCAAAGAAAAGTACTGCATACATAGCACATACATCACTGAGAGTATCAGCTAAAGAAGACTGGTACTTTGATAGTGGATGTTCAAGACACATGACTGGATTGAAGAATTTGCTAGTAAACTTAAAATCACATTCATCCAGGTATGTGACCTTTGGAGATGGAGCTAAAGGAGAAATCAAGGGAGTTGGAACCTTGGACTGTCAAGATGTTCCAAGACTAGATGATGTGCTGCTTGTTAAAGGTTTAACTGCTAACCTGATCAGTATAAGTCAGTTATGTGATCAAGGGTACAGTGTAAACTTTACCAAATCTGAATGTATAGTGACTAACAAAGAACAAGAGGTTGTCATGAAAGGAGCCAGATCTAAAGACAACTGTTACATGTGGGAATCCCAAAATCTCAGTCTCACTTCAACCTGTTCTCTAGCTAAAGAAGAAGAAGTGAAACTGTGGCATCAAAGACTAGGTCATCTTCATTTCAGAGGCATAAAGAAGATCATATCTATGGATGCTGTAAGAGGTATTCCTAAACTGAAGATTGATGATGGCAAAATATGTGGTGAATGTCAAATAGGCAAGCAAACCAAGATGTCCCATCCAAAGCTTCAACATCTGACAACTTCCAAAGTTTTGGAACTTCTACATATGGATCTTATGGGACCTATGCAGGTTGAAAGTCTTGGTGGTAAGAGGTATGCCTATGTTGTGGTTGATGATTTTTCAAGATATACATGGATAAACTTCATCAAAGAAAAGTCAGATGTATTTGATGTATTCAAAGAATTATGTCAAAGATTGCAAAGGGAAAAATCCAGTTGTGTGATCAGAATAAGAAGTGATCATGGAAAAGAATTTGAGAATCAAAAGTTCTTAGATTTCTGCTCTTCAGAAGGAATCAATCATGAGTATTCTTCACCTATCACTCCTCAACAGAATGGGATTGTTGAAAGGAAGAATAGAACCATTCAAGAATCAGCAAGAGCTATGATCCATGCTAAAAAGTTACCTCTATACTTTTGGGCTGAAGCTATGAACACTGCCTGTTACATCCATAACAGAGTTACTTTAAGGAAAGGAACTTTGTCCACAATATATGAAGTCTGGAAGGGCAGAAAACCCACAGTTAAGTACTTCCATGTTTTTGGAAGTATCTGTTATATTCTGGCAGATAGGGAGCAAAGAAGAAAAATGGATCCTAAAAGTGATGAAGGGATTTTCCTTGGATACTCCATAAACAGCAGAGCATATAGAGTATTTAATTCTAGATCCAAGGTTATCATGGAATCCATAAATGTGATAATTGATGATGCTCCTACAGATGTCCCAGAAGATGTTGGAACATCTGCTGATATCAAGATTGAAGCTGAAGAAAAGAATGATCAATATAACTTCACTCAAACTGATACAAGGTCAGAAGATTCAAGCAAACCTCCATCCATCAGAATACAGAAGGATCATCCCAAAGATTTAATAATTGGTGATCCCAACAGAGGTGTAAGCACTAGATCAAGAGAAGTGATTTCAGGTTCTTGTTTTGTTTCCAAAATAGAACCTAAAAATGTCAAGGAAGCTCTCACTGATGAATACTGGATTTGTGCTATGCAAGAGGAATTAGGTCAATTCACAAGGAATGAAGTGTGGAATCTTGTAGCTAGACCTGATGACATAAATGTGATTGGTACAAAATGGGTGTATAAGAACAAGTCAAATGAACAAGGAATTGTTACAAAGAACAAAGCTAGACTTGTGGCTCAAGGATACACTCAAATTGAAGGGGTAGACTTTGATGAAACATTTGCACCAGTAGCAAGGCTTGAATCAATAAGACTACTGTTGGGAATTGCTTGTATCTTAAAGTTCAAGCTATTTCAAATGGATGTGAAAAGTGCCTTTCTTAATGGTTATCTTAATGAAGAGGTATATGTAGAACAGCCTAAAGGATTTGTTGATCCAAGCTGTCCAAATCATGTATACAAATTAAAGAAAGCACTTTATGGTCTGAAGCAAGCTCCAAGGGCATGGTATGAAAGACTGACCACATTTCTTATCAAGCAAGGATACAGAAAAGGTGGGATTGATAAAACCCTATTTGTTAAAGATGAAGAAGGAAATGTCATGATTGCTCAAATATATGTTGATGACATTGTCTTTGGTGGAATGTCTGATAAGATGGTCAAACATTTTGTCAAGCAGATGGAATCTGAATTTGAAATGAGTCTAGTAGGTGAGTTAACCTACTTTCTTGGTCTACAAATAAAGCAAATGGAAGACTCAATGTTCATCTCACAAAGCAAGTATTCCAAGAACATAGTCAAGAAATTTGGAATGGAAAATGCTGTTCACAAAAGAACTCCTGCCCCCACACATTTAAAGCTGACTAAAGATGAAAAGGGTGAGAATGTAGATCAAAGCTTATACAGAAGCATGATTGGAAGCTTGTTATACTTGACTGCTAGCAGACCAGACATTGCATTTGCTGTAGGAGTTTGTGCAAGATACCAAGCTGATCCAAAAGTCAGTCATCTCAATCAAGTCAAGAGAATCCTTAAATATGTTAATGGTACTTGTGACTATGGCATAATGTACTTTCATGGTTGCAAACCAATTCTCACTGGCTTCTGTGATGCTGATTGGGCAGGAAGTGCTGATGACAGAAAAAGCACTTCAGGAGGATGTTTCTTTCTAGGAAACAATCTGATTTCTTGGTTCAGTAAGAAACAAAATTGTGTATCCTTATCTACAGCTGAAGCTGAGTATATAGCAGCAGGTAACAGTTGTTCTCAGTTGGTTTGGATGAAGCAGATGCTCACTGAGTACAATGTCCCACAGGATGTCATGACATTGTACTGTGACAACTTAAGTGCAATCAACATATCAAAGAATCCTATCCAACATAGCAGGACAAAGCATATTGATATCAGACATCATTTCATCAGAGATCTTGTAGAAGAAAAGGAGATTTCATTGGAGCATGTAGCTACAAATCTGCAGTTAGCTGATATCTTTACCAAAGCATTGGATGCTACACAATTTGAGAACTTAAGGGGCAAACTTGGAATCTGCTTATGTGATATCTAGCAGTTAATGAGATGTGCCAACATGTCATATGACATTGGTTGGCATAAGGTCCAGATGGCAAAACTAATCTGGACAAGATCCTTGGGAATTCCAGCTCTAATCATTTGCACTGTAACGGTTACTTATTTAGTAACTGCTTATAATCAGCTATCAAGATTCCCATCCTACTATCACAAGCGATTCACATTAACCAGCTATTCTCCAGAAATTAAAAACCCTAAAGCTTTCTATCCATCTTCCTCAACAATGTCTCAAAACCCTAACTCAACTGAAGAAGTTCTCAATCAAGAAGACGTAGTTCATGCCACTCCCATTTCTGTAGTACCAATGCAATCAACCCCATTGGACGAACTCAGGGGAAGCGTTTCTCACACTAAAAAGGCAAGAACTCCAAAGAGAGGTAAAGATCAAGTCAGAAGCAAAGCTAAAGGCACTCCCTCTCCAGCTAACATGCCTCCTAAATCTTCACAATATGTGGATGATTCAATCAAGGAGATTGTCACTCAAATTCTGTTTGAACAAAGAAAGGTGAGTGGGATCTCTGTTCCTCTGAAAACCATGCCTGCATCTCAAGAAGAACAAGCTCAAGCTGCAGAAGAACAAGATGTCCCAACAGATGTTGGAACATCTGAAGATAAGAGAAAGAACTCATCTGATGTTGAGTTGGAACAAACTGAGGACCAGAATAAGACCTCAAATGAAAATGATGAAGAAATCTCTGAGGATCAGACCAAAGTCTCAAATGAAGGTCAAATCCCTGTTGATCAACAAGCTGAAGAAGAGACTGCTCAATCTCATCCAGTGGTGAACCTGGAGCAGGACTCTGATGCAGAGATCATAGCCTCTGTTAAACCCAGCATAGCCAAAAGGCTAAGGTCCAGGAAAGGCAAGATGCAAGCTGAAGCAGCAATCCCTGAGAAGAAGAAGGCTAGTCCAAAGAAAGGCAAGGCTAAAGCCACTTTTGGACCATCAAAACAATGGAGTAAAGTCCAAACTCAGAAAAGGAAAGCTGTCACCCCATCTGACTCAGATGTTGAATCAGATGTCCCAACATCTCCTCCCAAGAAGAGACCAGCCCCATCTAGGGCTTCAACAGCTGTTCCAGAAGCTCCATTAGACAACATATCTTTCCACCATGTCTCTAGTGTGAACAAGTGGAAGTTTGTGTACCAAAGAAGAGTTGCCCTAGAAAGAGAACTGAGCAGCAATGCACTTGAGTGCACTGAACTGATTGACCTCATCTCTGCTGCAGGACTTTTCAAAACAGTCTCAGACCTCTCTCCCTGCTATGAACTTCTTGTCAAAGAGTTCATTGTGAATCTTCAGGAGGATTGCTCAAATGGTAAGTCCTCTGAGTTTAGAAAAGTTTTTGTTAGAGGCAAATGTGTCCAGTTTTCTCCTCAAATCATCAATGAGTATCTAGGAAGAGAAACAGATGGACCCAATGAGCTAGGTAAGACAGATAATCAAGTCTGTAAAGTGATCACTGCAGACCAGGTCAAGGCATGGCCTGTGAAGGGTAAGCTCTCAGTGAGCATGCTTACCAGAAAGTATGCCATGCTGAACAGGATTGGAACTGCTAACTGGGTGCCTACCAACCACACTTCTTCAATCTCAACTAGTTTGGCTAGATTCATCTATGCTGTGGGAACTCAAACCAAGATGGACTATGGAGCTTTTATCTTTGATCAAACCATGAAGCATGCCAACTCCTCAGCAACAAAGCTTCCAATAGCCTTTCCATCATTGCTGTGTGGTATAGTGCTCAATCAATACCCTGGCATTCTCACTGACAAGGATACAGCATGCAAAAGAGAAAGCCCCCTGGCTTTTCACTACAAGTTATTCCTCAGTCATCATGCAGCAGATGTTGAAGCACCTTCTGGGACATCTGCTGGTCCCTCCACTGCTAAGAATCCAATCTCCAGGAAGACTTTAATTGCTGAACTCAAAAGCACCTGCAAAGAGCTTGAAGCTAGAAAGCAGAAGCTTGAGGAAATCATCAAAAGGTTGGAAAGTGAAGAAGATCAGAATGCTGCATCTGGTGAAGACAGTGAGGCTGATGAAGAAAGTGAAGCTGATAAAGATGAAGACACTGAAGTGGAGGAAGCAACTGAGAGTGATGAATCTGAGTGATCAATGTATGTGAGGCAAATGTAATGGCAGCAATGTAATGACAGTAATAGTGTCTTTGGCCCCTAATTTTGTGTCTACCAAGGGGGAGAACAACAACAAATTTGTACTGCTGTTTAATTTTTGAATGAAATCTGTTTGTTTCTGTCTGAACTGAATCAGTGTGTATTTCTGTTGCAACAAGACTGGACACATATTTGTTTGAGGGGGAGTAATCTCAAATAAGAATCAACAGAAAAGTAATGCTATACTCTGATAAAAAGAACTTCTGCTGCACTCTGAAATCCAGAAAAGATGTTAGCCAAAAATTAGCCAAAGGGGGAGTTTGTAGATGTTTAAGAATTGGCAGAATTTTTGACCAAACAAGAAATGTTAAATTCAGTTCAGAATGTCCTATCAGATGTTGGGACATTATCAAACAGAGTATGTGAATTTATTTCAGGATGTCTCATCAGATGTTGGGACATTGTGTGAATAAATTAAGTTCAGTTTTTCAGGATGTCCCAACAGATGTTGAGACATCTCAGACCTGCTACCAGAATTAATTAATGATTAACTGATCAGAGATATTTAAGGAGAAGTATCTGGAATTAATTAATGATGGATAAAAACAGAACAAGGCGCGTCTGTAGGGAGTTTTAAATTGAAGATTCAGATTAAAACAGAAGACCTAATGCACCTAGAATATAGGAGGTAACAAACCCTAAATTCAAGGTGACAGTTGCTGCACATTAGGGCTGGATCATTCTACAGAAAGCCCAAAATTCAGATACCTATTTAAACAACAGAAACTCATAGAATTGAGTACGAATTTCAGAAGACCAAATAGGGTGTCTAGTGTTTTAATAGCAGGTTGTTTTTATGTACCACTTTATGAGCTTTTAAGCAAAAGTGCATTTGTGACTTGATTGAAACTATTAAGTAAGATCAAGCTGTTTTGTTTGAAGGATGTCTTCAATTTCAGTAAACTTATAAACTTGATCACTGGGTGATTGAGGGGGAGTGAGTAGGGTACTCTTATCTAAGTGAGTCTTAGGTAGAAATTGCATTGGGTAAGTATTAAGTGATAGATTAAACAGGGTGGTTTAAGTCTAGAATTAATATTACTAATAGTGGATTTCCTCCTGGCTTGGTAGCCTCCAGATGTAGGTGTGGTTATACACTGAACTGGGTTAACAAACTTCTGTGTTGTTTACTTTTCTTGCTGTTTAAGTTTTGGTTAAATTTGTCAAATGTCCTATTAAGTGTTGGGACATCTCTTAGGACAACTCATACCTGATCACAGAATTTCAGATATGAAAACGAAAAAATCACAAAAGCTCAAGAACTTTGATTCGGTTTGGTCGATTCTTGGAGTTTGAGATGCATATGGCTATTGCTATATGATCAGTGATGTTCAAGGAAGAGATTGGTACACTTAATTCACCTGAAAAACTACAAATTATTAGAATCCGAATTCAAGATTTTTGATGAACTTTGAAAATACAAAACTTATCCTTGAGGCCTGGAATCCGTGGCTTGTGCATTGGTTTCTATTGTATACTTATAAGAGATGTAATTTAGGTCAAAAGATGATGGATTTATGGGCTTTTTGGAAGACTTGATGGTGAAGGAATGTCATGATCCAAAATTATGAAAAAATCAAATATTTGTATTCCAATTTGGTCTAACACGAATTTGTACAAGATCCAATCATGTTAAACAGCATTGATTAATTTCTAGAAGAAGAATCATGTCCAAACTTTGATTTTTAGATTTTATTTTGATTTAATTTGATTTAAAATGAATAAAATTCAAATAAATATCAAATAAAAATATAAAAATCAGAATTTCTTGTCATTGGGTCATGCATGAGGTTATTGTATGGATTGGGTCATCATTTGGCAAGCCCATTTGGAAGAAATTGGTTTTAGACCTCCTTTTTCATCATAAACCAACTCAAAATTTCCCAACTTTGCAAGGGCACATATCCTTCAATTTTAATGCTATGAGGGTGTTCTTGGACATTTTGGAAAGCTTGAAGAGTCCTCTAAACAACCCCACTGGTTTCATGTCCATATCATTTACCAATATCAAGTTATGCCCTTTTGAAGTTGTTGACTTTTTGTTGACTTTCAAAAGGACCTATAATGTCTTAGCTCATAACTTCCAAATGAAGCATTTTTGGGCTTGGCTTGTGAGACACAAAGTTGTAGAGAATTCAATTTCCTTCAAAATGAGCTTTGGATGGAGACTTGGTGATGAAGTATGTGAAAGTTATGGCTGGTCAAAGTTCAGTTGACTTTTACTAAGGAAACCCTAATTTAGAAACTCCTGATTCTTGATGAGCTGGAATCTCCTTGATGAATCATGATCAACCCTTGATCAAATGATGAATTTTACTTCATATATTTGATGTTGGCAAAAAATCATGAAGTTTGACTTTGGTTTGACCACAGTTGACCTCAGTTTGACTTTTTAACTGCATTGACTGATTTTGACTTATCTGATCATCTGACTGAGCAAACTCTTGAGAAAAGTCTTGAAACTTGTCATGGGGGTTCTTACACATATATAAGATGTTATGAAGCTCACTTGAAGTCTTGTAAGTTCATTTAGCCTGATTAAAGTCAAAACCCTAGTTTTGGATGCACTGCTTAGGAGGTGCATTGTCTGAGGGAATTGTCAATTCTTATGGCCAATTGTGAACCTTGTGAACCATCATAAAATGTCTTGTGAACCTCATGGGAGGTATTGTGAACCTTGTGAATCTTCATAAAGTAACTTGTAGACTTCATGAACCTCATGAAAGGTCTTGTAAACATTGTGAAGCTTGTGAACCTTGTGAACCTTCTTAGAACACAAAGTCTTGTATTGTGAGGGCAAATTTTGGGGTGCAACAGCTGCCCCTGTTCAATTTTCTGAAACCTGAGGGGTTAGATTGGTATATTTGCCAGTCGTGACCTGGAAGGTTGAAGGGGATTGAACACAAAAGCCCAAAAATTTGCACTCACCAGTGCATAGAATGATATTGATGTTTGGTTGTATATGCTTGAGTGGGCTTAAAGATGCCACTTGGAAGAATTGGAGATGGGCTTAGAGATGCCATCTAAAGAACTGGATGTGGTGATAGCTTTATGTTGATACTGGATCTCAGTACTAGGTCTTCGTATAGGCCGTCTCTGAATCGTTTATCCTTTGAATTTGTTGAATAGACCAGTAGAAATAAATCTTCGTGACGATTATCTCTTCTGGAAATATCTTGGATTAGGGAATAGATCTTTTTACAGATCGTTTGCCTATTCTCCAAGGTCAAAAGAACGTCAGGATTTGTTCTTCTGAAAAATATCTTGAACCAGGGAATGGATCTTTGTACAGACCGTTTGCCTGCTATTCAAGGGCCACTAGATTAGATCTTCTGAAAGTATCTTGAACCAGGGAATGGATCTTTGTACAGATCGTTTGCCTACTCTTCAAGACCAGATAGATGAAACCTTCTGGAAATATCCTGGATTAGGGAATGGATCTTCTTACAGACCGTTTGCCTACTCTCCGAGGACAAAAAATGTCAGGATCAAGTCTCCTGAAAACATCCTGGATTAGGGAATGGATCTCTGTACAGACCGTTTGCCTACTCTCCGAGGAAATAGATTAAATCTTCTGAAAATATCTTGAACCAGGGAATGGATCTTTGTACAGATCGTTTGCCTGCTATTCAAGACCAGATAGATGAAATCTTCTGGAAATATCCTGGATTAGGGAATGGATCTTTGTACAGACCGTTTGCCTACTCTCCGAGGACATCTTGAGTGATGTATGGATCATCTCTGACTTGTTGTGAATTGTTGATATTGTTTTATCTGCATATAACTATCCTGTAAGGAGAATGTTAGTTTATGCAATATGTATGCATGCATAGTATGATGCACCTAGGTAAATGTGTTATGCATTTATGGATATGTATGTTATGGTATGATATAAATGATGTATGTATGATATGATGCTGCCGGAAGAGTCTGAATGTCTTCATATAACAACTGCTGGCCAGGGAAAATAAATCCCGATTCGTTGTTGAAGAATATATTGTACATGACCTTCCATATGCTGGGGATGGCCAGGTATAGATAACCTCCCGGATGCTGGGGATAATAAAGTATATATCACCTCCCGTATGCTGGGGATGGCAAGGTATAGATAACCTCCTGTACGCTGGGGATAACAAGGTATATATAACCTCCCGTCTTCGTTCGTCGTACCCTTATTGGAAAGTAAATTCCCGAATATCCGTATGAGGATAAAAGAGATGGATATAAATTCCAGGGGAGATAAGACTTTATGAAGATGGATTCGTCCTACTGAGGGTTTGTAACTGTCTTGTAAAGATGAACTGGCGAAGCTTCGTTGAAATCCTTCCCTCGTTCGTCCTTAGTAAATACTATTACTGCACTTTCATGCATTTCTGGTAAACATCAATCATATTAAGCATACATGCATTTCTGGTAAACATCAATCATATTCAAAAGCATACATTCAAACACAACCAATGGACGTTTCACTTATGTAAATAGGGTAAAAGTAAATCTGGATTCAAAAGATGGAATTTATTTATATCAAAAAGTGACCCATACACGGGTAAGTTTGTACAAGGAGACATAAACCCTAGTAAGAGGATTTTGTCATAAAGTTTTACAAGACAAAGGGAATCAGTTATGTGGGAAATGATCCTATTGAGTTTCAATTCTACTATTGCCATTATCCTCAAGTATCTCATCTTCTGCTGTTGAGACGGAAACGATTGGATTGAGCTTTATCTGTTCAAGCTTGGGTAAGTAGTACAACTGGTTGCAGTTTCATGGGTGATCCAAACGAGACATAGTTATACGCTTTTAATCCCTAACTTTTTCCTGGATTGCCCTTTCAGGTTTTCAATCCACCGGGATACCCTTTTTTGCCCAAGCCGCCTTTTCAGGTTTTCGACTTGCCGGGTGTACATCTTTTCATATATATCCCTAATTTTTGCCCAAACCCTTTTGGTTTGCCGGGATGCCCTTATTTTTGCCTAGGCCTATCAACCTAGCGGGTCTCTTTTTATGCGTAGTATTTTTTAACTATGTCTGCGTTTACAGGCTGTGGGAAGTCTTCACCATCCATAGTAGTAAGTATCATGGCACCTCCTGAGAATACTGTCTTGACTACAAATGGTCCTTCATATGTTGGAGTCCACTTGCCCCTAGGATCACCCTGTGGTAATATGATACGCTTGATTACCAAGTCACCAGCCTGATATACCTTTGGCTTAACTCTCTTGTTAAAAGCTTTGATCATTCGTTTCTGGTACATCTGGCCATGACAAACTGCTGCTAGTCTCTTCTCATCAATCAAATTTATCTGGTCAAGTCGAGTCTGAATCCACTCATCTTCATCCAAACCTGCATCCTTCATAATTCTTAAGGAGGGGATCTGAACTTCAATGGGTAGAACTGCTTCCATACCATAGACTAAGGAGAATGGGGTTTCCCCTGTTGAAGTGCGTATTGTGGTACGATAACCATGAAGAGCAAATGGCAACATCTCATGCTAATCTTTGTATGTAACAGTCATCTTCTGTACAATCTTCTTAATGTTCTTATTAGCAGCTTCAACTGCCCCATTCATCTTTGGACGATACGGAGAAGAGTTGTGATGCTTAATCTTGAACTGCGTGCAGAGATCAGTAATCATAGTGTTGTTCAGATTAGAGCCATTGTCAGTAATAATCCTTTCGGGGATGCCATACCTACATATGAGATTATTCTTAATGAACCGAGCCACAACATTCTTAGTAACAGATGCAAATGAAGCTGCCTCCACCCACTTCGTGAAGTAATCAATAGCAACCAGGATAAAACGATGCCCATTAGAAGCAGTAGGCTTGATCTCACCAATCATATCAATGCCCCACATGGCAAAAGGCCAAGGAGCAGTCAACACATTCAAGGGTGATGGAGGTACATGAACTTTATCAGCATAGATTTGACACTTATGACAAGTTCTGGAGTGTTGATAGCAATCAGCTTCCATGGTAGACCAATAGTAACCTGCTCTCAATATCTTCTTTGCCATAGTATGACCACTAGAGTGAGTGCCAAAGATCCCATCATGCATGTCTTCCATAATCTCAGTTGCTTCCTTCTTATCCACACAACAAAGCAAAGTTGAATCATGATTGCCCTTGTATAGAATGTCATTACTTAAAAAGAACTTAGCAGAGAATCTTCTCAGAAATTTCCTATCTTTGACAGATGCCCCTTCAGGGAATTCTTGAGCTTCAAGATATCTTTTCACTTCGTAGAACCAAGGCTTCTCCTCTGCCCCTTCTGTGTCAATCTCATTGCAATATGCAGGCTTTTCAAATCTATCAATAGTAATCTTGGGAGCTTCATCATCCCAGCTGATCTCAAACATGGATGCCATGGTGGCTAATGCATCTGCCAACTGATTCTCTCTTCGTGGAATATGTTTAAAAGTAATCTCTCTGAAATGTGGGATCAAAGATAACACATGCTCTCTGTAAGGAATGAGGTTATCATGCTTGGTATCCCAATCTCCTTTAATCTGACTAACTACCAGGGCAGAATCTCCATATACATCAAGGAACTGAATCTTCATATCAATAGCAGCTTTAATACCCAGGATACATGCCTCATACTCAGCCATGTTATTGGTACAATAGAAACAAAGTCTGGCAGTAATCGGGGTATGACAACCTTCAGGGGAACTAATCACAACACCAACACCATTACCAAGTGCATTGGAAGCACCATCAAAAACCATAGTCCATCGGGATCCTTGTTCAGGTCCGTCATATTGTCCAGGTTCTTTGGTAATAATCATAATGTCTTCATCAGGGAACTCAAAACTCATTGACTGGTAATCATCCACTGCTTGATGAGCCAAATGATCTGCTACAATACTTCCCTTAATGGCCTTCTGAGTAGTGTACTGTATGTCATATTCTGTCAAGATCAATTGCCATCTTGCAATTCTTCCGGAGAGAGCAGGTTTCTCAAATATGTACTTGATTGGATCCATCTTCGAAATTAACAAGGTAGTATGGGTCAACATATACTGTCTTAGTCGGCGAGCAGCCCATGCCAAAGCGCAGCAAGTTTTCTCGAGCAGTGAGTATCTTGTTTCACAGTCGGTAAACTTTTTGCTAAGGTAGTATATTGCCTGCTCTTTTCGACCAGACTCGTCATGTTGCCCCAATACACACCCCATTGAGTTGTCTAACACTGTTAAGTACATAATCAAGGGTCTTCCATTGACTGGTGGCATCAAAATTGGAGGTTCTAGCAGATATCTCTTGATTTCATCAAAGGCAGTCTGGCACTCATCATTCCATTCCATCACCTGATCTTTCTTCAACAACTTGAAAATTGGCTCACAGATGGCAGTTAATTGGGAAATAAATCTTGCAATGTAGTTCAATCGTCCCAAGAAACCTCTAACCTCCTTCTCAGTACGGGGAACTGGCATTTCCCGTATTGCTTTCACTTTTGCAGGATCCACTTCAATACCTTTTCCACTGACAATAAAACCCAAGAGCTTTCCAGATCTAACTCCAAAAGTACACTTGTTTGGGTTCAACCTCAACTTGTATTTCTTCAACCTCTCAAACAATTTATGCAAATGATCAAGATGTCGTTCTTCATTCTAAGACCTGGATATCATATCATCCACATATACCTCTATCTCATGATGAATCATATCATGAAACAAAGCCACCATAGCACGTTGATATGTTGCCCCTGCATTCTTCAAACCAAATGGCATCACCTTATAGCAAAAGGTGCCCCACTGTGTAACAAGTGTTGTCTTCTCCATGTCTTCGGGTGCCATCTTGATTTGATTGTAACCAGAGAAACCATCCATAAAAGAGAATACCTTATGCTGAGCAGTGTTGTCTACCAGAACATCAATATGAGGAAGTGGGAAGTCATCTTTGGGGCTAGCCTTGTTCAAATCTCTGTAGTCTACACACATACGCACCTTACCATCTTTCTTAGGAACCGGTACCACATTTGCAACCCACTGAGGATAAGAAGTTACTGCTAAGAACCCTGCATCAAACTGTTTCATTACCTCTGCTTTGATCTTTTCTGACATCTCAGGACGCATACGACGAACCTTCTGCTTCTTTGGACGACAATCTTCTTTCACAGGTAAACGGTGAACCACAATGTCTGTATCCAACCCTGGCATATCTTCATAAGACCACGCAAAGATCTCCACATAGTCACGTAACATCTGAATCAATCTGCTCTTGACACTGTCCTCTAAATCAGCCCCTATCTTGACCTCTTTCCTGTTTTCTTCAGTCCCCAAATTCACAACTTCGACTGGCTCTTCATGTGGCTGTATAGCTTTCTCTTCTTGTTGTAATAACCTAGCAAGCTCTACAGGTACTTCACAATCGTCCTCATTTCCGTCTTCAGTTTGATAGATCGGATTCTCGAAATTATAATTGGCAATAGTAGAACTGTTATCAACAGGATCCAGAGTGGATGAGGATCTGCATTTTAGTGATGTGGGTGTGTGTAAGAACACATAGCTGATAGAATAAAAATAAAAGAAAAGAAAGACAAAGAACACAATATTTACGAAAACGAAACGTCCACTGATTTTATTGAATGAAGTATGCAAATGAAATGACAGCCCGTAATAAGCACACCATTGTGCCCCGGGTAAGGCACAAGGCTTAAAGAGTTTTATTGTTCAAGAAATTACAAACTTAAAAAAATAACACAGTAATAGTATTTACTCCTGACTAAAGGAGATAGGGATAACATATTCAGCTTTCCAATTATTGAGCCCAGCACCCACGGTAGGAAAAATCCACGCATCCAAGTTGTAGTCTTCATCTTGATCTCCCACAGCATTGATCTGATCTTTCATAACCCCTTGATTGGTGATACGAACAGCACGAGCACGACGAACAGGCTTCTGGGACTCTGCAGTGAAACCCAAACCAAACTTGTCAGACTTGTATGGAATATCAGGAAGCTGACCCCAAATAGTACAACCACCTTCATCCACCACAGCTCTAGCATCATTGAGGGAGGCCATTGCCATTGTTGGAGGTTTTCTGGTGACCACGGGAACTTTCTTTGCAACAGGAGGAGCTACATAATCATTAACAACCCAAGGAAACACTTCAAATGTCTGACACGGAGTCTCAATGTATTCACCTTCCATTTCTAGATACTTGAAGGTATTCACATGGCTGACAAAGTATTCTTCCTCTCCATAGACAGTAACAACCCTTCCTTCCACCGGATATCTCAACTTTTGGTGCAATGTAGAGGTTACAACACCTGCCACATGGATCCAGGGACGACCAAGCAGACAAGAGTACGAAGGACGAATATCCATCACAAAAAATGTAGCAGTAAACACCTGGGAGCCAACTTTAATTGGAAGATCAATTTCCCCATGCACTACTCTTCTAGAACCATCAAAAGCCTTTACCACAATATTACTGGGCTTCAGCACAGCATCTTCAGGACTCAACTTGTTCAGGACCTCCTTAGGCAACACATTCAAAGAGGAACCATTGTCTATCAGTACATGCGACAGGGTAGTGCCCCTGCATTCAATTGAGATGTGCAAGGCCCTGTTATGATCCCTCTTGGCAGGGGTCAAATCAGCATCAGAAAATCCTAACCCATTGTCATAGGTCAGGTGGGCAACACAGTTCTCAAATTGGTCAACAGAAATTGCATTGGGTACATGAGCAGTCTTCAGAAACTTGATCAAGGCTTTTGCATGAGCTTCAGAACATAACAACAAGGACAGTATAGAAATCTTTGAGGGAGTATGCCCCAACTGATCAACAATGGCATAATCACTCTTGCGAATGATTTTCAATACTTCTTCCATCTGCTTAGAGAGATCATCAGCAGCTGGCACATCAGTAGATACAGGTTCAATAACAGGACCCTTGCCCCAAGCATCAGTGGTGGAAGTGGCAGCAGGAGTAACTGCATTTTTGGAAGTAACTGGAGGTGAGAAGACTCTTCCACTACGTGTGATCTTACTAGATCCAACAATATTGTCAACATCAACAGGTACATCAGCTAAGGGCTCTTGCTTAACACCATGGATGTAAACATCAGATCCATAATGCCAAGGCACAGCTTTGTCAGACGTATACGGAATAGGACCAGGAGTAGTAATGACCATAGGAGCAACTCTGGCTTCAGCAACAACTTTCACAGGACCTTCAGCAGTAATTTTGATTGGACCCTGATGAGTGATTTTAATGGGACCTTTTGAAGTGATTCTCACCGGTACTTTGTCAACCATGTCAACCTCTTCAATTTTCTTACCTCTAGTAATATGCTCCACCATACTCTCCACAGATGATGAGCTTCCAATGAGATGACTGTAAAACGGACCATTCAGCGTGCACATGAACATATCAACCAATTCCCTATCAGTTAAAGGGGGTTGAACTCTTCCAGCTAAATCTCTCCATTTCTGAGCATACTCTTTAAAACTTTCTTTGGCACCCATAGACATGCTCTGAAGCTGCATGCGAGTGGGGGCTAAGTCAGCATTGTATTGATACTGCTTGTAGAAAGCCTCAGCAAGATCATTCCAGTCTCTGATGTTGGCACTCTCCAACTGATAATACCACTCCAGCTGAGCTCCAGATAAGCTCTCTTGAAAGAAATGGATCCACAACTTTTTATCAGCAGTGTGAGGTTGAATTCTTCTGACATAGGACCTCAGATGCAGCTTGGGACAAGAGACCCCATCATAAACAACAAATGTAGGAACCTTGAAACCAATGGGTATGACTACCCCAGATATCAGACTCAAATCCTCAAAATCCAGCCCAGATGACTTCTGCAACTCCATGGCATCCATTCTATCCACCAGCATTTTGAATTTGTCTTCATTAGGCTCATGGTAGTAGTTAGCCTCAGAATTAGAGTCCCCCATAGTGTTGTGGAGACTGCCTCCCTCTTTTTCAGATTCCTCAGATTCATAGTCTCCAGTTGGTTCTTTGGTCTTGGCAAGACCTTTGAACCTTCTTCCCATGTTGATCAAACCAGCCGACCTTCTAGTCTTCTTGGCCAGCAGTGCCTTCAACTCATCCTGCCCTTTGGACAGGTTCAAGATCAGCTCTTGGAACTGCGCATTTTGTGCCTGGAGATCCTTAACTGATTGTTCAAGAGCCATTGCTGAAATAAACAGCGAGAAGATGAGAAACCTGTGCACAATTATAAACCTGTGATGCAATGAAATGATATGTGAATGCATATGCAATGTTTTCAAGGACCGCAAGATTTAAATTTGCTTAAACAAACAAGAAGGTAAACTTTTATTAGTAATAAATTTGTTTTGCCTTTTGGGCTTACAAAAATGAAAATGAAATAAATACAAAAGATGGGGTTTTAAGTCTCCCATGGACGTTTCCTCTTTGTGTTGAGGTATGAGTTGAGGTTTCGTTCCTCATGAAGTTGTTTTGTTAGTTCTAGGATTCTTTCTTGGCTTGCTTTGTAATGAGCCTCGAAAGTATCCCTTTGCTCCTTCAGCTGGATCCAGGATCTCTGCAAGTCTTCCATATCAGTAGGCATGTCTGGGTGAAGGATGGTATAAGCTGTGTCTCCTTCAGCAACAGGTTCCATGGTAACTGGTAGGACGGCAGGATATGGCATCATGAGAGTCTGAGCACGGGATCGTACCCATCTGAGATAAGCTTCCATAGGAATAATGTACTTAGGCTCCAGTGTCTTGCTGTCAACCCTGTTCATTTTTCCCCAAGCTCGTATGAACCTCTGACGGTAACCTTGAAGATCGTTGTCGTAATCAAACACAATGCCCTGAATCAACATGTCATGTGGGCCATCACTCCAAGCGTAACCAAACTGTCGTAAAGCTAGAGAGGGGTTGTAGGTGATGCCTCCTCTTATGCCTAGTAGTGGCACATTAGGAAACTCCCCACAACGGTCAATGATGGTGACATTCTCCATAGATCTGGAGCACCAATGGATATCTGAGTGAGAAAGTGACATGATCCTCTTGGACCATCTGAACCTTTGCTCATTCTTCATTACTGAGAGAGGAAGGTGAGAAATAAACCACCTAGAGAGCAAAGGAATGCAACACATCAAAGTTCCTCTTGCCCTTGTAGTACGGGTGTGTAGAGAATGTAGGATGTCTCCCAGCAATGTAGGCACTGGATTGTGACTCAGGAAAATGTTGATGGCATGAACGTCTATGAACTGATCTGGATTGGGGAACAATACTAAGCCATAAATCAGCAAGGCTAAGATCTCCTCAAAAGCATCATAGCTCATGGCCTTCAAGAACATTTGAGCTTTATCCATTAATACCTTGGCAAGAATACCCTTGACTCCACTTCTGGTTTCTAGGACAATGTCAGACTTCTTCAGATGTAGAGTTGCAACAATAACTTCTGGTTTAAGTTCCTTCTCCAAGCCTGTGAATGGTCTTTGATCAATAACAGGTATACCCAGAAGTTTAGAGAACTCCTCCATTGTAGGAACCAGCTGATAATCAGGGAATGTAAAGCAATGGTGCTTAGGGTCAAAGAACTGGAATAGAACACTCATCATGTCTTCATTGAACCCTAAAGTGACTAGATCCAATAGGTGACCATGTCTCTTGATGAACTGGGAATGATCAGACACTTGAGAAACCAACTCTTTAAGCTTAGCAGGTATGCCCACAAAGTTGATCCTGATGGTGTTTCTACGAGCAGAAGTCATGACCTGCAACAAAGAACAAAGATAAATCCTTTGGTCCTTGAAATGGTTAGTGAAAATGCTATGCTTATGATGCATGATGATGTCATGATGTTATGCTCAATCACAAACATGTGGCACACACAAACAAGTCACACAATAGCCCTAGGTTTAAAGGCTTGCATGAGGTTTAAAGGTAAGTACCCTCCCCTGAAGTTAGTTGGTTCATCCTGTCCTACAAAAGTAACCAGGTTCTAAGGGATCTCAAAATCATTGATCCTTCACAAGGGTGGTTGTTCAGTAGGCAACTTACTTGCCAACCAAAACCCTCCAAGTTTAAGATCTCAATGAGCGTAGTATCGAGTGTCAACCAACTTCAGTCTGCACCAAAGCCGGCTACCTCACTACTTTCTAAAGGCCAAGATGGGATAACTAGGGTTCTAAAAGTTAGTTAGTGCATTGACAACATATGGCAGCCTCATATTATCCTCAACTTGACTTAAGGAACATAAGCACCAACCAAGAAGTCGCACTAACTATGGCCACCAGATCAACCGTATCGATATACGTCGTACAGTTTCCTTGGTTTATTGCCATTTACCTAAGGTACACTAGATCCGGGTTAGGATCTTTCACACATAAGAGCCCAACAAGTAATATAAAGCAAACAAGGCAAACAATTTAAGAGTGATCTAATTCCTAAGGGTACCCCTCTTTAATATTAAATCCCCAGCAGAGTCGCCAGTTCTGTAACACGGTGGGAGAACTGACTTTAGTTATGTTGCGGATAGCAAGAGTCGCCACCGACTTTTATTTTATCCAAAGGAAAGGCATAAAAGAACAGGAAAGACCTTTAAAAGATTTTTGGGTCCGGGGGGTAGGTTATGTAAAGGGAAGGTGTTAGCACCCTTTACATCCATGGTTATCCATGGGCTCTTAGTTACTTAACTCACTTTGAATTGTTTTTGAAAATGTGAAGTGTGTGAATAGAAATTTTCATAAGAGTTTAATAATGATCCATGTACGGATGCGTAAAAAACTTGTGTTTGAAAATTGTTTGAAATGGGTGAAGTATTTCAAATTTGGAATAGTGAGCAAGTAACTATGAGGAACCTACCCTAAAGTTTAAGTCTTTCTGTTCTTTATCCTTTAAATGGTAATACTATCCCTATTATTAAGGAATAGGTAGTCATTACCTTGGATGTAAGGGACATATGAGGGACATCTGTTTAGTGAAGGCAATTGTGGGGTGTATTAAGCATTTAGGAGGGACTATCATCATTATTCGAAAAGGGACTTGATCTTTAAAGGCAACCATTAGGGACTTGATGATTTTTCTTTTAAGGGACTTGCTTTATACACCCCACTTGACCTTATGATTAGGCAACATTGAGGGATAGCCTTAGAAAGTGAGATGGCGATTAAAAATCGACTTACGTGTGTGAGTGTTTAATTTAATTTATCTTATAATTAAAATGATCTAAATTCAATTTTTAAATAGAATACATGTTTACACTCCCTATTTTACTAACTATGGCATGAAAATTAAATAATTTAAATATTTACAAAAGTTACATCCAGGAGCAATTACATAATAATTATAATGATAAGCAATTAAAATAAATAGCAAATAAATATAGAAGCAAAATATAAATAATAAGCAAAAAATAAATAAGCAAATTATAATAGGGGTTAGTAATAATAATAATTAAAATCAAAAATAAATAAGGTTAGTGAAATAATCATAATAAGCATAATTAAAAAATAAATGTATTAGTAATAATATGGTTAGTAATAATAACAATAATAAATGGAATTAGCAAAATATTATAAGAACATAATTAAAATAATAAACAAAAGATTAGTTTTTTTAATATAGACATTTATTTATAAATAAGAGGAAATATGAATAATAAAACAATTATCATAACATTTTAATTTATGTACAAATTATTAAATTATTTTTAAACATATTATAATTACAAAATAAAATTACCATAGGTTCAATTAAAAATTATTTATATATAATTTAGATTATAAACAAAGTATAAAAAAAATATTTACATGTCATATGAAACAAATTTGATTATAATTATATTTACATAAAATTAATTATATTAAATAAATATGTACATGATAATTATATTTACAAAAATTAGAAATTAAAATCACAAGATAAAATTAGGTTTTTTTAATTGTTTAGAAAAATAAATTAGGGTTTGTCAAATATTAGGGTTTATTTTATTTACAAAATTAATTTAATGAATATATACATATTATAATTTAAGTGCATAATAAAAAAAAAAACTAGTTTTTGAATTAAGAAAATAATTTTTAGAATTTAGAAAATATAAGTGTTATTTTAGAATTATTTAAATATATATATATATATATATACATGATTATTTCTAATTAATAATAAGAAAGCAATTAAACAAATCAATTAAACAAATTAAAACAGAAAAAGAAAAAAAATTGCAACTTACCTGGGGCAGGGATCGAACCCACGCCCTAGGCCTCATTCTCTTTGTACCAACAGTCTAACCACTGGGCCAGCTGCGCGCTGGTGATAATATTTGGCTAGCAATCCTTTTATAATCAACCTGCAAAATAAAAGGAATTTTAAGCAAAAAAAAGGTAACCTGGGAATCGAACCCAGGTTTTGTATTTCACCAGCGTACACAGCTTCCACTAGGCCACCAGTGCTTTAACGCTATGTATCCTGTAAAGAAAAATATATTTTAAATAAGAATTTCAAATTCCAGAAACGCGCCAAACTTCATCTCCTAGCTTCGTCCGTCCACTTAGCCTTTAGTGACAGTTGGTCCGTCGCAATAGCCTATAGTGACGGATTTTTCCCGTCACTAGAACTCCTGCATATTAAATCATGAAAAATACACACGATAAACTCATTTTAATTGCCCAGATCAACTATATGAAGGCCATTGGTCTCAAATATGTCATTAATTTGGGTTAAAATTGACTGAGGAGTGAATTCCCAATTCACGGTTTCCTTAGAACCCTAACATGGCAAGTCTTTGATTCTGTGTCAAAACTCAAATTAAAGTACACAGAAACAATCATTAGTTCAATGCAAACATGAAACAACAAACCAATGCCATTTATATTACTCAAAGATATGAAAACGAAAAAATCACAAAAGCTCAAGAACTTTGATTCGGTTTGGTCGATTCTTGGAGTTTGAGATGCATATGGCTATTGCTATATGATCAATGATGTTCAAGGAAGAGATTGGTACACTTAATTCACCTGAAAAACTACAAATTATTAGAATCCGAATTCAAGATTTTTGATGAACTTTGAAAATACAAAACTTATCCTTGAGGCCTGGAATCCGTGGCTTGTGCATTGGTTTCTATTGTATACTTATAAGAGATGTAATTTAGGTCAAAAGATGATGGATTTATGGGCTTTTTGGAAGACTTGATGGTGAAGGAATGTCATGATCCAAAATTGTGAAAAAATCAAATATTTGAATTCCAATTTGGTCTAGCAAGAATTTGTACAAGATCCAATCATGTTAAATAGCATTGATTAATTTCTAGAAGAAGAATCATGTCCAAACTTTGATTTTTAGATTTTATTTTGATTTAATTTGATTTAAAATGAATAAAATTCAAATAAATATCAAATAAAAATATAAAAATCAGAATTTCTTGTCATTGGGTCGTGCATGAGGTTATTGTATGGATTGGGTCATCATTTGGCAAGCCCATTTGGAAGAAATTGGTTTTAGACCTCCTTTTTCATCATAAACCAACTCAAAATTTCCCAACTTTGCAAGGGCACATATCCTTCAATTTTAATGCTATGAGGGTGTTCTTGGACATTTTGGAAAGCTTGAAGAGTCCTCTAAACAACCCCACTGGTTTCATGTCCATATCATTTACCAATCTCAAGTTATGCCCTTTTGAAGTTGTTGACTTTTTGTTGACTTTCAAAAGGACCTATAATGTCTTAGCTCATAACTTCCAAATGAAGCATTTTTGGGCTTGGCTTGTGAGACACAAAGTTGTAGAGAATTCAATTTCCTTCAAAATGAGCTTTGGATGGAGACTTGGTGATGAAGTATGTGAAAGTTATGGCTGGTCAAAGTTCAGTTGACTTTTACTAAGGAAACCCTAATTTAGAAACTCCTGATTCTTGATGATCTGGAATCTCCTTGATGAATCATGATCAACCCTTGATCAAATGATGAATTTTACTTCATATATTTGATGTTGGCAAAAAATCATGAAGTTTGACTTTGGTTTGACCACAGTTGACCTCAGTTTGACTTTTTAACTGCATTGACTGATTTTGACTTATCTGATCATCTGACTGAGCAAAATCTTGAGAAAAGTCTTGAAACTTGTCATGGGGGTTCTTACACATATATAAGATGTTATGAAGCTCACTTGAAGTCTTGGAAGTTCATTTAGCCTGATTAAAGTCAAAACCCTAGTTTTGGATGCACTGCTTAGGAGGTGCATTGTCTGAGGGAATTGTCAATTCTTATGGCCAATTGTGAACCTTGTGAACCTTGTGAACCATCATAAAATGTCTTGTGAACCTCATGGGAGGTATTGTGAACCTTGTGAATCTTCATAAAGTAACTTGTAGACTTCATGAACCTCATGAAAGGTCTTGTAAACATTGTGAAGCTTGTGAACCTTGTGAACCTTCTTAGAACACAAAGTCTTGTATTGTGAGGGCAAATTTTGGGGTGCAACACTCGCCGATGGGTTTTCCCACTCAACCGTCTACACAAATATCCCACCCGCAACAATCTTCCGGGCATACGGATGGACCAGGTACAACAGGACCTTACAGAGGTCAGGAACCAAATGGCCAACGAGAGATTGGAAATGAGGGCTCAGATGACACAATTTATGGAGGTGATGAACAATATGGCTCAGAGCCAAGAGAGATTGAGAGCAATGGTAGAAAGGCAGAATCAGGAAGACCCCCATCTAGGGACTGCAGGGACAAGCAACAATGATAGGGTCCAACCTCATGTCAACCCCCCTGTATTTGGACCCCACCTTCATCCAGAGATCAACATCCCTGCTAATGCATAAGGGACTGCCACTGCAGGCAGAGTGCTGCAAGAAGACCCCCAGGAAGATCAGTTCACAGTAATGGGTGCTGGGGATGAGGCCTATGACAGAAGGCTGGACGAAATTGCTGAAAAATTAAGATCCTTGGAGTCTCAAAACTCTTTGGGTTTTGATGTTATGGACATGGGCTTAGTGGACGGGGTCAGGATTCCCCATAAGTTTAAGCCTCCTTGTTTTGAAAAGTACAATGGGACCTCCTGCCAACGGACCCACTTACAGTCCTTTCTGGGGAGGTTGAAGGCATACACCATGGACGAGAAGCTATGGATGTTTTATTTTGAGGATAGCTTAACGGGAGCTTCAAGGGAATGGTACTCACATCTGACTAGAGCAACCATTAGGTGTTGGAAGGATTTGGCAGAGGCCTTCATTAGACAATACCAGTATAATTTGGATATGGCACCCAACAGGACCCTCCTGATGGGAATGTCACAGTCATCCAGGGAAAGCTTCCGCGAGTACGCTCAGAGATGGAGACAGCTGGCTGCTGCTGTCCAGCCACCTATGTCAGAGAGGGAGATGGCAGATATGTTTATGAACACCCTCCAAGGAACGTACATTGACAGGCTAGCTGCCTTTTCTTCTACCAGCTTTGCAGATGTTGTTATAGCTGGAGAAAGAATTGAGATCCTATTAAAGATGGGCAAGATTTCTGACAACGGTGCCAGCTCATCCAGCAACACAAGGAAGCCTTTTGTGGGCCCAAGAAGAACTGGTGAGACCAATGCTATCCATACCAACAGGGGCAGACCCCAATATGTTCATAGGTCTGTGGCAGCAGTCACCATTCCCGCTCCAATTCATCCACAACCAGCTTATCAACCACAGCAACAAAATTATCAGCAACAAAATCAGTATCCTCCTCAGAGAAACTACAACAACACCACCAACAACAATCAGCAAAGACCGTTCCAACAGAGACCTTCTCAGGCCAATAGGGTGATCGATCCGATCCCTATGCCATATGCCACATTACTGCCACAACTCCTGAAACTCAACCTAGTTGAGCTAAGGACGTTGGCACCTCCAGATCCTGCCAGTCTACCCAGAAATTATGACGCCAGCGCCAGATGTGCTTTCCATTCGAATGCACCTGGCCATAGTACAGAGAAGTGCAGAGCCTTGCACATGAAGGTACAGGACTTGGTAGATTCTAAGGCTCTAAATTTTGCACCACCACCAAATCTTAACAAGAACCCTATGCCAAACCATGGTGACCCCAGAATCAATGCTATTGAAGAAGACAAGCCTCCTTACTTAATAACCAGTGTGGGTCAGATTCGGACACCGTTGGTAGAGATCAAAGCTCAACTCCTTGAATGTCAAATGTTCCCGGGATGTGAGCTAGGGTGTGCTTATTGCAACATTTCAGTGAATGGTTGTGATAATTTGAGAGATGGCATAGATGGTCTCATCTAGAGTGGCCTGCTTCAAATCACAACATCAGTTCCTACCAATCCAGCAATCTCATCAGCAACAATTCCCGTGTCTTCTACAACTGCAACAACCATTATTCCAAGCAACTCTTCAATTTCATCAACAAATGCTTCATCTGTTACTTCAACGGACCAGATATCAGCAAACACCCCTTCTACAACTTCAGCACCCCTTCATTCAGAATCTCCTACAACAACAACACCCATCCTTCCGATAATGTCTCCTACAACTTCAGCGGCAAATGTCTCCACAGTTACAATTTATTATGATCCTGAAAATGATTCTGCCTACAACTTACAAAATGTCACTCCCATCAGAGCACCAGTCACAATATACTATGATCCACAGACTATCATGGTCCCTTCTGCAGCTGCCATCAGTCCAGTCACTATCACAGTGCCTGGACCAGTACCTTATGAAAGCAGTAATGCCATCCCCTGGCATTACGGCTCTGATCTATACTGCGAAGGACAGAAAATCACTCTTGAATCATCAACCCCTGCACCACAAATAGACAACGTGGGGGGAGGCGGAGGCTTCAGTCGAAGCGGACGTCTCTTTGCTCCACAAATTCAAAGACCCACTGCCGAAGCAGAAGCTGCTGCCAAGGCAAAAGGGAAAAGCATGGTGCAAGAAGAGCAAATTGTTAAAGAAGATTTGAAAACACCTTTTGATCAGGAAGTTGATGAATTCATGAGAATCATCAAGAAAAGTGATTACAAAATAGTGGACCAGCTTCACCAGACGCCTTCTAAGATCTCAATCCTATCATTGCTTATGTGCTCCGAGGCTCATCGGAATGCACTACTAAAAGTCTTGCACGCAGCTTATGTGCCAGAAGAGATCACAGTCAATCAGTTGGAAGCTGTGGTTGGAAATGTTAATGCTGGTCATGGACTAGGGTTTACCAACACTGATTTGACTACGGAAGGCCGCAATCATAACAAGGCTTTGCACATTACTATGGAATGCAAAGGTGCAGTTCTTTCCCATGTGCTGGTAGACACAGGATCATCCCTCAATGTCTTACCTAAAAAAGCCCTTGTGAAGCTGGAATATGAAGGATTGGCATTACGGCCCAGCAACCTGGTAGTGAGAGCCTTTGACGGTTCTAAGAGATCAGTTCTGGGGGAAATTGAGTTGCCTATAACGATTGGCCCACAAACTTTCAAAACGACCTTCTACGTGATGGATATACAGCCTGCCTACAGCTGTCTATTGGGTAGGCCATGGATTCACGCCGCTGGCGCCGTGACCTCAACCCTTCACCAGAAGTTAAAATTCGAGTGGAAGGGCCAAGTCGTTACTATCTGTGGAGAGGAGGATATTTTTGTTAGCCACCTGGCTACCTACAAATACATTGAGATGGATGGGGAGATCCACGAAACAATGAGTCAAGGGTTTGAGGCCTTGAACATAAATGAAACATCTGTTGTACCTGGAACCTCAATGACATCTTACCAGCAAGCCCAGAAGGTTGTGGAAGAAGGAACTGCCCAAGGCTGGGGCAAATTGCTACCTGTGGAGAAGAAAGAGGATAGATTTGGGTTGGGTTACAAACCAACTCAACAAGATCAAGCAGAGGCTGCTAAGGAGCCCAACTTTGTTAGTGGGGGGATGCTCACCCCCGATGCTGTTAACAATTTGGAAGACGAGGATGAAGGCGACCGCAACCTGGAGAGTTGGATCCGTCCAAAGATCCCGGGGAGCAGTATCTCAAACTGGTCTTCCCAGGAAATTATAAGAGTTACTCCTGCAGAGTAATTATTATTTCCTGTATTTTTATAGCACGCATCAAAGTCTTGCATCTTGCCCAAGATGACAAGACTCATTTTGTAATCGGGCCATCTGTAATTTTTGTGCAACAAGATTAATCAATGAAATATCAGACATCTTTTGCAAATGAGTCTTTTTCTTTTCCGCTCACTGTTTTTCCATTTTTCTTTTTGTACAAAAAATAAATGGCAATGTTTTCAAAATGACAACTTTATTTCACTTTTCTAAACAAGATTAAAATCAATCACTAAAATGAACCAACTGAACCCTTGCAGAGAGTGCCTTCTAGACTGCATCGACAACAGCACGGCTATGACTTCGTATGACTTTGACAATCCAATCAATCAAGCTGATGAAGGGGTTGAAGAAGAGTATGAGCTTCCTGAAGAGCTAGCCAGATTGTTGAGACAAGAGGAAAGGGTTATCACTCCTCACCAGGAGGAGGTTGAAACGATCAATCTTGGTACAGATGAAAATGTGAAAGAAGTTAAAATCAGGGCCTGCCTACAAGACTCGGTGAAGAGACAACTGATTGACCTGCTTCAAGAGTATGTGGACGTGTTTTCTTGGTCTTATCAAGATATGCCAGGGTTGGACACCGACATTGTTGTTCACAAGCTGCCTTTGAGAGAAGAATGCCCGCCGGTTAAACAGAAATTGCGCCGTACTCGCCCAGACATGGCAATGAAAATCAAAGAAGAGGTACAGAAGCAGTGGGACGCCTGATTCCTTGCTGTGACTAGCTATCCACCGTGGGTCGCTAATATTGTGCATGTGCCTAAGAAAGACGGTAAAGTAAGGATGTGTGTTGACTACCGGGATCTGAACAGAGCTAGCCCGAAAGATGACTTCCCACTACCTCACATTGATGTATTGGTGGATAATACGGCTCAGTTCTCGGTATTCTCCTTCATGGACGGATTTTCAGGATACAATCAGATTAAAATGTCACCTGAAGACATGGAGAAGACAACCTTCATCACACCCTGGGGTACATTCTGTTACAAGGTGATGCCATTTGGACTGAAGAATGCTGGTGCAACATATCAACGGGCTATGGTGACATTATTCCACTATATGATCCATAAAGAAATCGAATGTTACGTGGATGACATGATTGCCAAGTCCCTTACTGAAGAAGACCACCTGGTAAATCTGCTGAAGATGTTCAAGCGCCTGAGGAAGTACCAACTGAAGTTGAACCCCAACAAGTGTACATTCGGGGTGCGATCCGGTAAGCTGCTGGGTTTTATTGTGAGCGAGAAAGGGATTGAAGTTGATCCTGATAAAGTCAAAGCCATTCAAGAGATGCCTGCACCGAAGACAGAGAAGGAAGTTCGAGGGTTCTTAGGTAGATTGAACTACATTTCACGGTTCATATCTCACCTTACAGCAACCTGTGAGCCCTTGTTCAAGCTGTTAAGAAAAGAACAAACGGTCAGGTGGAACGAAGACTGCCAGAAGGCTTTTGACAAGATCAAGGAATACTTACAAGAGCCTCCCATCCTTATGCCAACAGTTGAAGGAAGACCTCTGATAATGTACTTGACAGTATTAGAAGAGTCAATGGGGTGTGTGCTGGGCCAGCATGACGAGTCTGGTCGAAAAGAGTATGCAATATACTACCTAAGCAAAAAGTTTACCGACTATGAACAACGTTATTCACTGCTCGAGAAAACTTGCTGTGCTTTAGCGTGGGCTGCTCGCCGACTGAGACAGTATATGTTGACCCACACTACTTTGTTGATCTCAAAGATGGACCCAGTCAAGTACATATTTGAGAAGCCAACACTTACCGGACGGGTTGCAAGATGGCAAATGATTCTTACAGAGTATGACATTCAGTACACATCTCAGAAAGCCATCAAGGGCAGTGTGTTGTCTGAATATCTTGCTGAGCAACCTATTGATGATTACCAGCCTATGAGGTTTGACTTCCCTGATGAAGACATCATGTTCATAAAAGCAAAAGATCGTGAAGAGCCTATTCACACTGAAGGGCCTGATCCGGAAGAAGAGTGGACTATGATGTTTGATGGGGCTGTTAATATGAATGGTCGTGGTGTTGGTGCAGTACTCATTACACCTAAGGGAGTCCACATGCCTTTCTCGGCAAAACACACTTTCAACTGCACTAACAACGAAGCTGAATACGAAGCTTGCATTATGGGTCTTGAGGAAGCCATTGACCTCAGGATCAAGACATTGACTGTATTCGGAGATTCAGCTCTGGTAATCAATCAGACCAACGGCAAATGGTACACCCATCAGGATCATCTGATACCTTATAGGGATTATACAAGGAGGTTATTTACTTTCTTCACAACAGTCAAGCTTGAGTATATCCCTCGGGATGAGAATCAGTTTGCAGATGCTCTGGCTACCATTTCATCAATGATCAAAGTTCAAGCTGCCAACTTCGTACCTCAAATTTCAGTGTCCAGACTTGACAGACCAGCATATGTGTTCGCAGCAGATGTTGTCAAGGATGATAAGCCTTGGTTCCATGACATTAAGTGTTTCTTGGAGGATCAGACATACCCACCTGGGGCATCTTCCAATGATAAGAAGACATTGAGAAGGCTTGCTGGTAGTTTCTTTCTGAACACTGATGGTTCCCTATATAAGAGAAACTTTGATATGGTACTCCTCAGATGCGTTGACAAGACGGAAGCAGATTTGTTGATGCATGAAGTGCACGAAGGATCCTTTGGTACCCATGCTGGAGGGCATGCCATGGCCAAAAAGTTGCTAAGATCAGGTTATTACTGGATCAAAATGGACGCAGACTGTTGTGCCTACGCCAGAAAATGCCATAAATGCCAGATTTATGCGGATAAAGTGCATGTGCCTCCCAATCCTTTGAATGTGATGTCTTCACCTTGGCCCTTTGCTATGTGGGGCATTGATATGATTGGCAAGATCGAACCGACTGCTTCGAATGGCCACAGATTCATCCTGGTTGCCATTGACTATTTCACCAAATGGGTCGAAGCAGCTTCCTATGCCAATGTTACAAGACAAGTGGTAGCCAGATTTCTGAAAAGAGATATCATCTGTCGGTATGGAGTGCCCGAGTGAATCATTACTGATAATGGTTCCAACTTGAATAACAAAATGATGGCTGAACTGTGCCGGGACTTCAAGATCCAACATCACAATTCTTCTCCTTACAGGCCAAAGATGAATGGCGCTGTTGAGGCAGCAAATAAAAATATCAAGAGGATTGTGCAGAAGATGGTAGTCACTTACAAAGACTGGCATGAAATGCTACCATTTGCCTTGCATGGGTACCGCACGTCAATCAGGACATCCACTGGGGCAACACCGTATCAACTTGTGTATGGTATGGAAGCAGTCCTACCTGTTGAAGTTGAATTGCCCTCCCTACGGGTACTGATGGATGTTAAACTGAGCGAAGCAGAATGGGTTCGGGCCCGATACGAACAACTGAGTCTGATTGAAGAGAAAAGATTGGCTGCAATCTGTCATGGGCAGTTATATCAGAAGAGAATGAAGAAAGCCTTCGATCAGAAAGTCAGGCACCGAGAGTACCAAGTAGGAGATCTTGTGCTGAAAAGGATCCTCCCTCCTCATACAGACCACAGGGGCAAGTGGACTCCAAATTATGAAGGGCCATTTGTAGTAAAGAAAGTTTTCTCTGGTGGAGCACTGATGCTCAGCACCATGGATGGTGAAGACTTCCCGTCCCCTGTGAATTCAGATGCAGTTAAAAAATACTTCGCATAAAATGACCCGCTGGACATAAAAACAGAATGTAAGTCCAGGCAAAAATAGGGCATCCCGGCGAGTCAAAAACAGAATAAAAGACTCGGGCAAAAATAAGGGAAATAAACAAAAAATGTACACCCGCTGAGTTGAAAAGCCGCATTGGACAACTCAGGCAAAAATGGGTATCCCGGTGGATCGAAAACCCGAAAGGGCGATCCATGCAAAACAAGGGAATAAGCGAACAACTGCATTCTGAATTCGTCTGTATCGGTTACAACTTGGTAAGCTTCGAAAGGATCAAGCTTCAATCAGAATCAGCCTTCTTCAGAAAGCAAGACGAGAAGAACGTCAAAAGTCATACGAGTCATAGCAAAAGAGGAAGCTCCTTAAAGCGTCGTCAACATTGCCAGCATTTTGTTTCTCAATTTGTAACAATCTCCTCATTTCAGGGGATATGTTTCCTTGACTGTATCTTGCCAATTCAGGGCACATGAATTAATAAAATCAGATTTCCAGTCATGTTTCGTCTTGTACATTTTATTTGCAAAAATGTCTGATGTCTTAAGAAAAAACTGATTGCATAAATACAGATGCTTATCTTCAAAAAAAAATATATAATAAAAATCACATGCTTGCAGGAAATATACTTACTCTCAGAAGTGTCTAAACTCCTATGACGGAATCCGGCAAGGGATACCTCGGGATCATTTGTGCGTTTCTATATCTTTGCAGGATTGCAGGTATCTAGAATGCAACTTGGGGCATGAAAGTTTTCACTCCAGCAAGCTGACAAATCAACACTCAGCCTTAGCACCCAAAGTGTTTTCTCCCCAGCTGAGTTGCCACTCATTACTTTTCCCCATCAGAGTTGCCAGGCATCACCTCTCCAACAGGGCAGTACCAGAAGACGCCCATATCCCCGACCGAGTCAAGAACCCTCCTCAACAGAATCCCTAGGGAGATCTTTCAGTGATCTCTCTTTTCTCCCCAGCCGAGTTACCATTCTTCCTCAGCCGAGTTGCCATTTCATACAAAAGTCGGGGAACCATCTCCCCACAAAGCTCCAGCCTCTGTCCAGAAGAGCAGCGCACGAAGGGATCACAACAGAGTAGAGAAAGCTTCTACAAACCCCAGCTGGGTCCCTCAGTACAAGGATATGTCTACCAGTGATCTATATCCCCAGGCAAACACATCTCGTCAGATCTACCAATGATATCACCCCCAGCTGGGATGTCCCTTTCAAACAAGATCGGCCGGAGATCGTCGCAGCAACGGGATCCGAATCCCGATTTGGTATCTTTGCATAATCATAGCATTCGCATCATATTCACCCACAAAGCGTAGCATTCCGTCTAGTACGGAGCATTACGGCAAAAAATCAAACATATAGCATAATCATAAGCCATGTTTTGAATCAAACACTTGTGAATGATGACGATCCGTCAACACACAAAATCCCCAGCGGAGATTCCCCAGCAAAAGCAGTTGCCTTACATTCACAAACACCAATATATACTCTCTTTGGCACCCGTCCGTGTCAATACTCCCCAGTAAAGTCGCCAGAACACTCTTTGCAAACAGTACCACTCGTATTACAGATACTTTTTGACACCCGTCTGTGTCGTACCCCCAGCAGAAAGCCAAAGACATCCTTTTTGCACTCACAAATACTCATATATATACATTTCCCTGACATTTCGTCCGTGTCATTCTCCCCAGTACAGTAACCTAAACACTTTGTACATCAGATACTTGTTTATACTACTCTTCTCCTTTAGACACTCGTCCATGTCATTCTCCCCAGCAGATAAACCCTCCTCTATACACCACTCATACTTATTACTCTCATCCCTCTTATACAGGTACTCGTCCGTATCTTGTATACATTACTTATATCCCCGCAGATTCGACACTAGTCCTTGTTCTTTATTAACTCGTTGGTACTCGTCCGTACCATCATCTCAGAACATGCGTCAAGCGTTTGTTTCTACATGATACCCGTCCGTATCATAGTCTTAAGGATGCTCGTCCGCGTCTTTAATCCATACACTGTGTCAAACACTATTGTCTTCTTGAATATAGATACTCGTCTGTGTCTACTACTCCCCAGAAGAGTCCCTTCAGATTCAACACTCGTCCGTGTTCCTTGTTAACCAGTTGATACCCGTCCGTATCATCATCTCGGAACGCGTGTCAGTTTTTGTTTCTACCCGATACTCGTCCGTATCATAGTCTTAGGGATGCTCGTCCGCATCTTTAATCCATACACAAACATCTAAACACTTATACCTTTTATTTCTTGGATATAAACACTCGTCCGTGTTTACTAGTCCCCAGAAGATCGCCAGCAAAGCAATTTTCTTTTTATCTGACATTCGTCCTGTGTCATGATAAACCCTGAGAGCAGCCGTACCCTGCTAGGTGGTCGTCCTCCACCTCTTGATGGTCGTCCTCCATCATGCTCATCCGATGGCCGTCCCCATCGTTGATTTTCCATCCGACATTCGTCCTATGTCGTGATATTTAGCAGTCGTCCCCTGCTAGGTGGTCGTCTTCCACCTTTCGATGGTCGTCCTCCATTATTTTATCCAATGGCCGTCCCCATTGTTGATTTTGGTTATCTGGCATTCGTCCTATGTCATGATAAACCTTGAGAGCAGCCGTCCCCTGTTAGGTGGTCGTCCTCCACCTCTTGATGATCGTCCTTCATCATGCTCATCCGATGGCCATCCCCATCGTTGACCTTTTATCCGACATTCGTCCTATGTCGCGATACTTTCGGCAGCCGTACCCTGCCAGGTGGTCGTCCTCCACCTTAGATGACTGTCCCTCATCTTACACCCAACAGAGCAGCCGTCCCCTGCTAGGTGATCGTCCTTCACCTTTGATGACCGTACCTCATCATCTGTTCATTTCATTTATTCTTTAACCCGATGGCCGTCCCCGTCGTGGTCCCTTTTCCTTTCAGTTTAGCCCGATGGTCGTCCCCATCGTTGGTTACTTTACTTTACGAACTTGATGGCCGTCCCCGTCATGTTTCATTAATCCCCAGAGATTTTACAGCTTTACCTTGATGTCCGTCCCCATCATAGTTCTTTTTATCCCCAGCGTGTCGGCCGTCCCCGTCATTGCTTTATTTTTCGCACTTTTTCCAGCGTGTCGGCCGTCCCCGTCATTGCTCTTTACCCAGCAGTCGTCCTCTGCTCGACGGTCGTCCTCCGTCGCCCACACTTTACAATATACTTTATTTTCTTTTACAATCTATATCCCTTTTTCTTCTTCATTCTGTGAGTGCAAATTTTGGACTGTCTTTGGTATTCAACCACAAGTTATCTTGTTTGCCTGTTAAGCCGTTGCTTACATCCTGCACAGCTAACTCATGTTTGAATAGGGGCAGCTGTAAACACCCCAAATTTTCCCTCACCCATTCACACCATGGCTTGTGATCATTTCATATGCATAAGTTCAATCATAGCATCTCATATTGCATTTTTGATTCACTGCATTGGTTCAAAGTCATCTGCATCTAGGGTTTGTGATCTGAGCAATCCAAGAGCTTCTTGAGCCACTCCAAAGGCCATCAATCACTTCAAAGGGGTCTATGTGTGTTAAAGTATCATATTATATCCTCTCAAAGTCAAGAATGCTAAAAAAATCACAAGAACTGGGACTGGTATGGAAGCAGAGCCAGGCTTGACTGCACAGATGACCTAGAATTAGGGTTTTGGTTTCAGAGGCCATAACTCCAAATTTTTTGGTCATTCTTGTTTCTATTGGTCTCTATATGGTATAGGGAGTGTGCATATCAATTTTCATGAAGAAATTCCATGGGGAAGTCATCTGATCAAGAGTTGACTTTTCAAGCAAGTCAGTGCAAAATCAGGGCATCTGAGGCCCCCAATGACCCAACCAAAGGGTGTTCTTCATCATTATGAATGTATATGATCTTTATTTGATCATGGAAGATGTTAGAAGTTTACAAAATTGAAGAATTTCAAGTCTTTTGCAAAGTTGACTTTTTGGGCAAGTTTGACTTTTAATGGAAATGTCATTTTAGGCAACTTTTTCAACCCTTACTTTTTGATTCAAAAAGGCTTCAAATGGAAAAACTTTGGTCATGAAAGTTGTAGAATAGATCTTTCCTTTTTCAAAAAGTACAAGAACATGACCTAATTCATTTTGGATCAAAAGTTATGGCTCATCAAAGTTGGCAAAAATCACTAAATTTCAAGTTATGCACCCAAATGGAAAACTTGCAAATTCTTGTACCAAGGCAATTTGTGACTTCTAATTGATGTCTAACCTCTACACAAACATCACACATGACCTAAAATCAGAATTGGCCCAAGGGATTTTTCATTTTGTGCTTTGATTTTCAAAGATCCTTAAGTCATTTTTCATAAAGGTACAAAGAGGGATTCTTGGCAAAATCATCTTCCCATGAATTGTGTGATCACTAATTGGTTTCTATGCATTGCCATGACTAAATGAAGTTCCATACACCAAAATTCAGCAAGAATCATCTCATGTACATAGCACAAAATCATAAGAAAACACAAGTGGGCAAGTTGCAAGATCTAGCATAGCTCATGATCCACATGCTGCAGACATTCACAAGCAATCTAAGGGTCATCCTTGACTCAAGCTGAGGCAAGACAAGCCCTTAGACAGCTGCTGCCATAGCCCATGCTGCAAGTACCAATCACATTGACTTTTTGGCCAAAACCCCCATACTCTTGGAACAGTGAGCAGCCACCTCTACTGACCTGCTCCACAGGCTACTCATACATTGTGGGAGTGTTATAGCAAGACATTGGCCATTGAAACAAGCCAGAACACAACCTTCACAAAAACTGTCAAAAACTTTCCTCTCTTCGAATCTCCTTACATAGTCATCAAACACTCATTCTATCTTCACCAATCAACCAGAAAACATTCATAGAACCAATACCACCCCTCACAATGATCTGAAACAGCCTACATAAGAACCCCATTTTCTGATACACCAGAACTGGACCTCTCAAAATAGCCTGTTTAAACTCCATCCAAGCTTGCCATTAGCACAAGGGGGATCATTGGAGTGAGTTTGCACCAAAGAACAGCCCAGAAAGCCCAGAACCAGAAGCTTCACCCTCAGGTAAGGCTCAAGAACTTTTTTCTCAGAACTTGCTTTTCTTGTTATAAAATGAAAGTGTATGTTGTGCTGATCATAATGATGTGCTTGGAATTGAAAATGAGTGAAAAATGAAGATTTATTGATGCTCTGAAATTTATCCCGTGAAAAATGTTTTCTTCGATTTGCCTGATTCATGGAGTTTAAATGTTGTTTGAGGGTGGATTTGTGTTCTAGGATGTTAGAGGATCATTTCCTTGTGTTTAATTTGAAGTGGGGTGGCTTGTGGTGAAACCTAGGGTTTTGGTTCGCCGGAGAAGACGACCGGAAGTCTTCTCCGGTCACATGAGAACCATTAACCCTAATCCCTGTAATTAATTGGTGTTTGAATCTGGTGCATTAGATGCATTGACTTAGGTTGACTGGCGCGCATTTGGATGGCCAGGATGTGTCTTCAGAACCCTAATCACAATTAGTTTAATTAAATCCAATTAATTAATTCATAAGCTTAATTTATCCAGGTTTGAATTGTGACCCTTGATTCACGCGCCAAGTCAAACTCCCCTTTCCCAGAATCAATCCTGGCCCTCCATTGCACATACTTTCCCTTTTATTTAATTTTTAATTCATTTCTTTTATTTAAATTTGTATATCTATTTAAAAATAGTAAAACTTATTCAAAAATTCTGAAATTTTTTACACAAACTTTTATTTAATTTCAGAAACCAAAAACATTTTTATTTTTATTTTTTGCATTTTAAAAATATTTTTAAATATTTAAAAGTTTATTTTTAATTAATTAATGAGAATTAATTAATTAAAAATACTTTTAGGTATTTAAAAATCACCAAAAAATTCATGAAACATTTTGAAACATTGTCCAACCCTCAAACCAAATTTCTTTTTTGATCTTGATGCATTTTGAGAATTTTTCATGGAATTAATTCATTCTCAAAGCATTATTTTGATCCAAACTACCAAAAATCATTTCTGCCTAACCATTGAGAGTTGGACTTTGATTCTTTTTGCATTGTGTTTAGCATATCATGTAGTTTGTGAGATTAAATTGGCATGGTTTGATCTTTCATTTTCCATTTGTTTGACATTTTTCTTGTTAAAGAACCCTAAAACCCTAGAAATTTTAGGAAAATCATAACTTGAGTTAGGTTAAGAGTTGGAACTTTTCCTTTGGGCAGTGAGTTAGTATAGGTTTAGGGATCCTTTGAGTGCATTTTCAATTTTTTGTATTGATGTTTGCTTCTGATTTTGGTTTGTGTTTGATGTATTGATCATAAACCCTAATTTGGGCTTCCATATGCATTCATCTTGCATTTGCATTCATACCTTGACTTGCCATAGCATTTTTTGCATTCTTTTGGTTCATTAGACATCTTAAGACATATTGAAAGCATGCTTGATCATTGCATCATGTGTTTGCCATGTTGTATGTCATTTGCATATCATGATTTTTCATGTTTGTCCATGGTTCTTAATTTGTTTCATCCGCATCCATAAGATTGTATGATCATTCTCATGCCTTGATTCATGTTTGCATCATCTCATAGCATCATTATCATCTCATATTTGCTTCTGGTTTTGATTTGCATCATGCCATTTCATCTCATTTTGCATTGCATTGCATTCCTTTCCTAACTTTTCAGGTGGTAAGTAACCTTGAGAAGTGAATTTGCCTTCACTTCTCATATTTTCTTTTCATCTCCTTCATGCATCCTTGCTGCATTTTGTTATGTGATTGAGATTGAGCTTGCTCCTTCTTCTTCTTCTCACTTTCTTTCTTCAAGTGACTTGACTTCTTAAATGAAGCAAGTTACTTTGTTTTTCCTGATCCTTTCATCTGCTTCCTGGTGGTTCCATTGAAGACTTCTCTTGTAAACCTCACAAACTATAGGAACAACCAAGAATGACAATGATTAGGGTTTTGCTTAGTCTCCCCTCTTAGTTTTACCTTTGTGTCTCTTTTGAGTCTTCTCTTCTCATCTCATAATCAGGGACTAAACCCTAAAGGCTTTAAGTCTTTGTGATTAAGCTTATGCATGCATCCTTCTATTAGGATGGAATGTATAACTTTAATCCTAAGTGTTAAACCCTTAATGTGTTTAAATCCTCTAATCAATTCACTTAATAATCACCAAGACATCAAGCTTGTAACTTGGGCCTTGCATTAGGGTTCTAATTCTTCCTTAACTGGTTAAGAAGGACTAACCCTAGTGTTAATGGACAAGTCCCCCTCAAGTTGTCTTACAAACCCTCAAAAAACACTTCATCATCATATCATTAAATAAAATCCACTTAATAAAGGTTTTGTTTTGTCATGAGTTTAATCCCTAATCATGGATTAAGTTGAGGAGCTTTCCTCAGCTTAAACATTCTCATCTATTATCCTTCTATTATGATGGTGTAATGAGTCTGTTTAATCCCTGATTATGGCTTAATCTCATTACTTAACACTAAACAAAAACACCAAAAACATCTAAATAATCACAAGTAGGTTAATGATCTTAATCCTACACCAAAGGTGATTAAGTGTGAGAAGCTGACTTCACACTTAAGGTATTCTCATTACCCCTAATCAGAGGGAAGATGTGATGAGTTTACTAAGTCCATTGGTTTAGGCTTAAGCTCATTAACTTATGACAAATTCTCAAAAGCAATAAAAGACTGAAAATATCAAAAACAAACAATAATCGTCTCCTGCGGGATTCTTTTCTCATCTCATTCACTCACAAACGAGAACTTGCTTCTTTCGTCAAATGCAAGACAGTTTGCACCTGAGCCAGATAGGTCATACACTTGAGCATTGACAAGCAAGCAGTTCACCAGTCAATTCTTTCAGTCTCTTTGGGTCGAACTACGGTGTTCTGACTTCCTCATTGCACGAGAGGATACGTAGGCATAACTTAACAGTTATCGAACAAAAGTCTCTGTATATTCCCCCTCTTTCCAGCTTTATTCTTCAGGCCTCATAGTCTTGAGCATTTCACTCCTGTCCTTACACTAGCACTGTATATATTACACTTCACACTTCACTTACACTGACACCTGTACATTTTCTTCCAGCCTCCTTATACACAGATTGCACTGACACTACCCCTTTAAAACACAAATCTTTTAAGCGTGGATCCCGTCGAGTACGGCGGACAATCTGGGTGCTAATACCTTCCCAGGTTGTAACCAACCCCCTTTCTCAGTCTCTCTGGTTCGCAACCGTCTTATCCATCTCTTTCTAGGTCTATGCAGCATTGCCTTTCCTCCGGGATAAAAATGCCTAGCTGGCGACTCTTTTCATCTCCAGTGAGTTCACTGCTGTGTGTTCTCATTGTTCCTTTCGCCGACCGTTCGCGTCTGTACCTTTATTTGGGCAATTCCCATTTATCGGGAGCGACAATATGGTCTTAAACTTTCCAAATAATTCCTCCTTCTTTAACTTCAGCTTCAACCTGGTGTTCTTCTTCAATGACGCTTCATAAAGCTCTTTAAACGTATCAACAAACTGCATATCTCTCTCATCATTGTTGCATTCATAATCTTCCTTCTTTAAGCCATACTCATCATCCCAGACGAACATATTACACGTTCCCGCATTCTTCCAATATGGGCATCTCTAGAACAATATCCCATTATTCTTTCCCTTCTTGCACATGTTGTCGCTCCCGGGATTTTCATCCTAGTACAAACGCGAAAGTGGCGCGGAAAGGTAGAGTCGCCAGCCAGACATTTTTATCCCGAATGAATGGGAAAGGTAATGTTGCACAAACCTGAGGAAGAAGGAAAGGACAAGGTCCTGCGAACCAAAGATCTGAGTTCGGGAGTCGGTTACGACCTGGGAAGGTATTAGCACCCAGATCGTCCGCCGTACCCGACGGGATCCACGCTTGCTTATTTGTTTCAAAGGGTGAGAAAATAAAGATGCTGCTGAACAAAACCGCTAACTGGAAATTGGAATGAAATGATAAAAGGAATTAAAAGAGAACAAAAAGAAAGAATGGGTAGAATGTAGGGAAAATAAAGAATGTGCTCGAACGGGCCCTACCCCGCTGCCTACATACCTCATCGGGATAATGAGGATCAGAGTCGACGTAGTTCGCCTAACTAAGGCGGGAACTATTTGTTTGTGTTTTTTATGCTGGAACTGTGTATGTCTATGCTCAGGTGTTGCAGGCTCGTCTGGTACGAGTGCGTTTACCGTCTTGCATGTGTGACAAGTCGTCGCGAGTTCGCGTTGTGAGTGAATGAGATGAGAAAAGAAGTTCCCGCAGGATAGTCGCTTGTTATTTGTTTTTGTCTTTTAAAAGAAATATTTTGAATTTATTTGTTTTATGAAACAATCCCTTGATGAGACTTGTGAATCATGATAGACGAGCTTACACCACTCCAAGATGGAATGAATGCAAGTGCTTCATGGAATAAGGCTATACACAAAGGATCCTTTCATTTATTTGTTAAGCGTTTTTTTGGATTTTGTTTGAAGATGAGAAGAGAATGACTCAAATTGCAAACAGGGAAAAACTAAGGGGGACTAAGACACAACCCTAATTTTATTTATTTATTTACAAGAGAGGTCCTATGGTTAATGATGTTTTCTAATCCTAATGAGAAAAGAGAAAAGAAGAAAAGATAACTTAGAAATCAACTTACTTCCTAAGGAAGGTAAGTTGTTTCTAAAGAAAGGGAACACCTATAAGCAAGCACCAAGTGCTAAGGAAAACACAACTATAATGCATAAGAGATAGGAATGAAGTGATACTTACCTCAATCTTCCCCCCTACAAAACAAAAGTTAGCATGACAATGCATATTGAAAATAAAATCAAAGCATGAAAGCGATTAAGTACCATAAACGTCCTAGAATGGAACTAGGGTTCAAAATAAGACCTAAGTCTAAAGGTGAAGGTACCTAAAGGTCACATGACTTATAAAGTCATTAGCTACATGCTATAGGTCCCTAAGTATGCTAGGATACCTCACAAGGTCAAACTATGTCAAACTATGTACAAAAAGTTCACCTAAGTTCACCTAAATGCAAGTTAAGACTCATGGATGAAGTATGAATGCATATGGCTTACAAACATGAATTAGTACATGAAATGAACATAAAAGTCAGTAGTGAATGCTTATGAAGATGGATGAATGAATATACAATCATGGATGCAATGGATTAGGCATATGGAGCAATGAGAAGAAGATATGAGAAGAAACGAACAAAAATCGCATAAGATCGCGCATGATGAAAGTTAAGGAAGAATGGCATGTGAATAAGCATGAAATGATTATAGGTCAGTAGCATACAAGGTATGAGATGAAATTAGAATGCATGAAATAGGCATTAATGATTTCCACATAATTCAAGTTATTATTTAGAGGAGAAGAGAAACTAGTTTAAGTTAAAGTATGTTCACATAATGATGCACTTTGAAACACCGAAACAAACCAAATGAGTATGGTTCAAAAAATGACCTATGACTGGAATTAAATACATACAAATGACCTATAATCAATTCCTAAAAGTTACCAAAAATTTTCTCAATCAAATGGCATGAATGCCTTCTTATCATCTAAGTTATGCGACACATAAACACATGAATCAACCTAGGATCTGGGTGACATGGAAAAATAGCAAAAAGCATTTAAAAATTATGAAATTAAATCCCTGGAATTATATAGTCATTATCTCACATTGACTAAAAGGATTCCACAAAATTATGCACCAAAGTTCCAAAACAATCCCTTGATTAGCAAGGTAACAAAGCATGGTTATCAAAAAAACAACTCCACAAAGTGGATTAAAAAGGGCACTAAAAATTATGAAAAAAATGCCTAATGAGCATCAAAATGTCACAAATTACAGTGATTAATCATACACAAAAAATAGGTCTCACACCTATGGGGAAAAATCGTTTTTGGTCCCTTATGCCAAAACACTCCCTTTTGGGACAGCTCATGATCAAAAATCCAAATTAATTATTAAAGCCACCCAAATCTGGAAACAAAAAATATTAAAAATTAATTAAGAGGATGAGAATCACTCATGAATTTTTCCAGAATTTTATCACACCTAAAACTATTTTTAATAATTGCGACGAAACGGGCAAAAAAGTGGATTTTAAGGGAAAGTGAAAGGAATCGATCTTAATGGTTCGTAACCTAATCCCTAAGTTCCAAAATCGACACATATCATCATAAATCACAAATATATCCAATGCCTCAGGTGGGATGGCTTAATATGCACCTTAAGTTATATAGTCCTAAGCCGCATACGACTAAAATGATGCTTAAAGGCCGAAAAAAACTCGAAATCACTTACTTGATCGAAGTGCCGATTCCTCACCAAAAGAAATCCGAAAAAACCTTAAGCAAGGTCTTGCAATCTCCATAAGCAAAATAAATGCTTATCATCCATATTCGCTTTGTGAAGCTTTTCCATACTCGAAATCGATTCGAATCGATCAAAAACGCTTATGAACACTTTAATTCCAAATTAGTACATAATTAAAATTATGAAAAAAATCCTAATTAAAATTGTCAAAGAGTTAATCAAGATGTTTATTAACAAAAATTAATTACAATAAATTAAACACAATTAACAAACAAAAATCAATTAACAATTTCTAAGAAAAAGCTAACAAATATGAATAAGAGAAGGAGCTGCAGTGAGAATCCTTTAGCAGCCAATAGAAAAAATGGCTCAAGGCCCAATTCCCTTGAATACTTCGCAGGAGGGTATTGAAGAAAACAAAGGGTGTGAATGGAAACTCAGAATCCAAAGGCCCACCATATTACCAGCGCATGGGGGTGTGGATGGCAATTTCATGGACCTTGGGCCCAATACGGGATTGACCCGCAGGGAGGGGTGTAGATAGGAACTTAGGTGGTGCGTTTTGAAAATACATGGCTGAGAATTATAAGCCCAATTTGATTGTAAAACACAAAACCCTAAATAAATCAATATCCCTGAATCATCAACACCATCATTATCTTCCTCCTTTTCAACCCGACGCCATTCCTGTCTTCTTCCCCAAACCCCCTTCGAATCGCGCCGCCGGACAATAAACATCATCGGTTTCATCTTCTTCACCTTAACAAAACAAAACCACCATCGAAAGCTACGCAGAATCCTCACCGTGATACAATACCATCCCTCGAACTATCTTCGACAAATAGAAATCAACGCGAAACCTCTTCGACCACGGCGCCACCACCACCACACCGTGGTTCTTATCGACGGCGGCCGAACAAAGGCCTCGCATTAACACCATGTTTTTGCTCACGATGCCGCATCATTCATCTTTCTCAGCCTCTCCTTTGCGGATGGTTATCTCAAACTCGTTACGAAAATCCTTCGGAATCTCTGCTCGGCGTCGATGTTGACGTCGTCTTCTTCACAACAATATTTGCGGCGAACCTCATCTTGACGACACCGGTTATCTCACGTTCGCCGACGTCTCTTTCTCAACGGAGCCTCCGCCGATAGGAAAGAACACGACGTGGCTCTCTTAACTTCAAATTGATCCTTCCCCAATTCTGATCCTCAATCCTCAACCACTCCGTTTGATCGATTCGAAACGGTATTATGAAGAAGGGTTAGAGCCTACCAATCGGAGCTTAAGCGTGATTTTGATAACGAATTCGCAACTCAACTCAGGTTCTGTTTTCGCTCATCCCACTTTCCGCATCGCGGTTTTTTTTGAATTTCTTTTGTATTGATTCGTTCTTGATTTGCAACAGTGTTGTTATGGTTGCGATTTCAGTCTATGAATCTTTTTCCCCTACTTTTCTTGCGCAATTGTTGTTGAACATTGATGATTTTGATGCTGGAGATTCATTGTTGTGAATTTGTTGTTGACGTGTTCTTGATACGTTTCTTGTGGCTCTGCAGGTGTTGGTTTGATGTAGAGCGATGGTGATTGATGAAGACATGAAGGTTCTTGGAGTTTTGAAGGTTGAGGAGTGTTTTGTTGAAGATGACAAAGTGAATCAGAATATGGAAGAGAGAGCCCGATGTGAAGAAAATGAAGAGGAGTTTTTGTTCCCTGTTATCAAGTCCCCTCCTTCTGGTTTTCTGTTATTGAGTTTTTTCCTTCTGTTATCTCAGTTGGTTATAACTGATTTCCGTTATAGATATTTTACGAATGATTATTTCCCTGTAATTCTGTTAGGAATTTTCTGTGTTGTAGTTCTGTTATTAGGAACTTCAAAGGGCAAAAAAAAAAGTGAAAGGAATTAGAGTTTTTGAGAGTTTCTTCTGTGTACTATCTTTCCCAATTGTCCTGTTCATTTTTCTCTGTCATGACCATGGGCCCTTTTTAATTGGGGTCCCCCTTGTTTGTTATATTTCACATGCTAAAAAATGAATTTTAATGTGGACCTTGATATGGTATAAGCACTTACATGGGCATTGGTCTTAGAGATTGGATAAAATCATGGACTTAGACAAATGATACAAATTGGATATATGGTTTATGGTTTGTAAATGAAAAAAAATGGTTAAAAGAATAGGTATGGTTTAATGAATAAATTGAGTGATGAAAATTAACACAAATAGGAATAATAAAAAATGGATTATCGGGTAAACCAAGGCTTAAGAAATTGTTTTTAAACAAGTATTTAAAAAATAGGTTTTTGGACACATTGATTTGGATTTAGAATGGGCTAAGCCAAAATGGGCTTGAAAAGATTTTGATAAACAAAACCTGAAAGTGGTTATTGGGAGTGAATTCTGATTTAAGGGATTGAGTTGAATCAAAAAATGGATATGGAAAATGAATGTGACTTGTTTGAAATGGATATCGGGCATTCTCGAATGAACTTAAACGATGCCTTCAAAATAACCCAAAGACATGAATTCTCCAGCGTTAATTTGAATCACATTGTTTGAGTGCACTCATTGAATAACTCCATGAAAACCAAACCATCTCCCATATGATGATGAACATGCAATAAGGAAGAAATCTCAATGTATCCTTGAGGAGAACCCTAGCACCATTAATCACTGTTGAAGGACTTTTTCCTGATTCACACCAATGAAATTTTGAACCTCTGAAATGGGAAGACACTCATGATAATGTGAGTCCAACCCTTGCTCCAACTTGATTGAAGTATGGACCCACTGAACCAACCCTGGATAATAACTTAATCATCCCTGGTTAAAGCCAATTCAAATTGCCAGAAATCCTTTGATCCCATGCCTTATGAATTCAATGCAAATGCAGGATTTTGAATATTATGACCTAGTGGAATATGCAGATGAATGCGAAGCGATAAGCCAGTTGGGGTAAAAAGAGTGAGGGAAAATTTTGAGGTATTACAGTTGCCCCTATTCAATCATCTGCAAGCCTGAACGAATAATTGCAACAGCTTTTATACGTTCAAGGCATGGAGTGATTGAATACTCGAATAAACCTGGAAATTTGCACATTGAGGGTAACAGAAATGCCATCTGCCCATTTATTTATTTATATTTTTGATTTTGACCTCTGAATAGGTAGCGAAAATAGAACCAGGTGGAAATATGTTGGGAAGAATGCCATCCTCGAATGACAACTCACACGGGATCCTCGGATCGAGTACTAAAAACCATCCTCGAATAGAAAGATGATGGTATACCGGCCGCAGGCGATAACCATCAACAACAAAGACTGACCTCGGACAGAATTTGCAAAAGAGACAAACTGTCCTCGATCAATAAGCTCAAAAAGTGAACTACTATCCTCGAATAATAGCCACACAAAACAAAAAATAAGACCAACCGTAGAAGGTCTTGAAGAAAAGAATGCCATCCTCGAATGACAAATCAAAAGATCCTCGGATCTAACACGAAACCATCCTCGAATGGAGACGCAAAGGTATACCGGCCGCATGCGGTAACCAAACACAAAGCTGACCTCAGACAGACTTTGCAAAAGAGACAAACTGACCTCGATCAATAAGCTCAAAAAGTGAACTACTATCCTCGAATAATAGCCACAACAACAAGACCAACCTCGGAAGGACTTGAAGAAAAGAAATGCCATCCTCGAATGACAAATCAAAAGATCCTCGGATCTAACACGAAACCATCCTCGAATGGAGACGCAAAGGTATACCAGCCTCGACTGATAACCAACACAAAGCTGACCTCAGACAGACTTTGCAAAAGAGACAAACTGACCTCGATCAATATGCTCAAAAAGTGAGCTACTATTCTCGAATAATAGCCACAACAATAAGACCAACCTCGGAAGGACTTGAAGAAAAGAATGCCATCCTCGAATGACAATCCAAAAGATCCTCGGATCTAACACGAAACCATCCTCGAATGGAGACGCAAAGGTATACCAGCCTCGACTGATAACCAAACACAAAGCTGATCTCAGACAGACTTTGCAAAAGAGACAAACTGACCTCGATCAATAAGCTCGAAAAGTGATCTACTATCCTCGAATAATAGCCACACAAAACAACAAGACCAACCTCGGAAGGACTTGAAGAAAAGAAATGCCATCCTCGAATGACAAATCAAAAAGATCCTCGGATCTAACGCGAAACCATCCTCGAATGGAGACGCAAAGGTATACCAGCCTCGACTGATAACCACACACAAAGCTGACCTCAGACAGACTTTGCAAAAGAGACAAACTGACCTCGATCAATAAGCTCAAAAAGTGAACTACCATCCTCGAATAATAGCCACAACGACAAGACCAACCTCGGAAGGACTTGAAGAAAAGAATGCCATCCTCGAATGACAATCCAAAAGATCCTCGGATCTAACACGAAACCATCCTCGAATGGAGACGCAAAGGTATACCAGCCTCGACTGATAACCAAACACAAAGCTGACCTCAGACAGACTTTGCAAAAGAGACAAACTGACCTCGATCAATAAGCTCGAAAAGTGAACTACTATCCTCGAATAATAGCCACACAAAACAACAAGACCAACCTCGGAAGGACTTGAAGAAAAGAAAGGCCATCCTCGAATGAGAAATCAAAAAGATCCTCGGATCTAACGCGAAACCACCCTCGAATGGAGACGCAAAGGTATACCGGCCGCAGGCGGTAACCAGAAACAAAGAAAAAAGGACAAGATGGAACGGGATCGTTGTACATAAACGAGAGCCCAAGCAAACAGGACCATTGTACGAAACGGGGACCTGTGACGCGACTGTTGTACCAAACAAGACGCGGAATAAGTGACAAACATCGACTTGAAAAGACAAAGATGTCTGGAAAACGATATTGGTATCCTCTGTGCGGAGTACTTCAGGTTGAGAAGATGTTGTATATACCTCAAAACTGGCCCATGCCGGCATGCATATGTTTGGACTTATGGCGTAATGCTCCATGATGATGGAAATGCTACGCTTTGGAGGATGAAAATGTAATGATGATTACTAAATGCAAATGCAAATGAGATCTCCTGAAAAGGAGACTGCAAGTATCCCAAATGGCTTGACTGGGGAGGAATAGTGATCACTGCACCGATCTGATCCATCCTGATGAGGAAGAGACAACTCTGCGGGGAGAGTTGTCAATAATACACCGGCTCCGAACAGCCGCCACTGCCAAAAATAAATTGGACTTTGAGATTGGAGCGCCAAGACCCTGCTGGAGATGGACCCTTATTGAACTCTGGGGGGGAACCAAAGGCATGATATTGCTGAGGAAGCAACTGCTGGGGAGGCAAAACACTCCTTATACTGCTGAGAATTGCCCCTATCTGAAGGGAAACTTCTGCTCGGGGATGGCATCAACCTTCTGCTGCCTTGCTGGGGGGAGATTTCAACTTCCAACTCTACTGGGGATGATGGAGGATGTCAATGATGAAGCTTCCTGCTGAAGATAAGAGTTTAAGTTGCCACTTGCTGGGGATAAGAGATAAATCCTCTCATGTTGGGAATGAGAGATGTAAGGTGTCTCATGCTGGTGATGAGAGACGATGATACCCTTCTTCTCAAGAAATAACCTCCCATGAGACTTGCTAAGGAACCTTGATCGATGAAGTCCGCCGACGAAACAACTCTTGAAGTACTGTGCTGACAATGGCTTATCCCCTAGCCCTGGGTTGATAGGTTGCCAACTAATCATGAGTGAACAATGGTTCTTTGCAATTTCCAACTCGCCTCCTACTAGGATCTATCAAAAGATAATGTCTCAAAAGGATTTTACAGAAAACTGGCATACAAGATGCCTCAGTGTCTTCAAACTCTTGGAGAGATTCATCGGATCTCGAAATAACTGCCCCAGACTGCATGGTCTATGAAAGAATTTGCCTCGCGAGGATTCATGAAAGATCTCAGTATTTTGAACTCTGGATTGACCGTCTTCGGAAGAGAGTGACTTCTCATGCTCTTGGGGTGGCCTGCCCCGGTACAAGTCTTGAAGTGATCACCTCTGAATGACTGTGCTTTGAAGAAAACACCCAGATCAACTGTTCTTTGAGAGATTGGATCTCGAAGTAATTGCCCCAGTTTGGCTAAAATTTGAATGTATGCCTCAGACTAGTGGCTCTTTGAGAGATTTGAATCTCGAAGTGATTGCCCTAGCTTGGCTGAATTTTGAAGAGATTGCTCGACATGATTGCCCCAGATTAATTGGCTCTTGCTACGACTACTGGGAAAGTCCCTACTCAATGGAGTTTTTTTTTTGGAAAATTACATCTTCATAGATTGTCCTTCGGAAGTTTCAGACTTCTCAACTTGGCAAGATTAAGCTTCTGGACTGAGATTCCATACATGGACTTTTATGATGCCAAACAAATGTATGCAAGCAGAAAATGTTTATTTTTTAGAATGAAAATTCTAATGCAACACACATGTTAATTTTGAAGTTTTACTGAAAAAGATGTTGCAAACCTTTGTGAGTGGATCACTAGTTAAGATACGACATTAATTTTTTTTTGAATAATAGAAAGCATGCACATGCAACACCAACAAAGATCTTTCAACACCACTCATAGGAGTCAGGAACGCGGTCTCGTGGTAGTACGCTCTCAAAAATAACCCTGTTTCAGCTAGGACTTTTGAGGGTTGTATCGTGGCCTGGTTCACGGTTATAGAAACAAAAGATATAGGCTTGAAATTTATTTGTGCTCACCCATCTTCGTGATGCTCTCCATTCCTATGTTCAGCTAGCTTTCACAAGCGCCCACCTCTCAAAAAGGGTTTAGTGATGATTAAGGAACCAATTACTCTAACAGTTTAAGCACCAATTAGGTTGTCATTTAGAGTCAGTCACCCCTCTTTTCTTTGGTGTCTGTGCCACACGACTTTGTTCTTGTTTTAAGGATCTTTCTTGTGAAATCCTTTTCGTCTTTCGCTTTTGCATTATTTTTCTTATCCCTAACTTTTGCCTGGACTGATTCTTGTGAATCTTTGATTGTGAAGTCCAGCGGGATGCCCTAATTTTTGTCTAAGTCGCTTGTTTTCAAGTTTCGACTTAGCGGGCTTTCTCATCATTTTTTAAATTCTTTTTTTTTTGAACAAATCGTGTGACATTGTTTGTCTTGATTTCTTTGAAAGGGTCGTGACTGTCTCACTTCTTGGTTGTTGAGAGATAACCATTGTGGTCTCCGGTATTTGGACCTCTTGATTGGGATAACCATTGTGGTTTCTGGTATTTGGACCTCTTGATTTGGTACAACGAAAGGTAATGGATCCTCAGATGCACACTCCTTTTTGAAATTTGAACGCTCGGTCAAACTAACTGACGCCTACCCTGCCCCTGGGTTAAGTGCGAGGGTTTTTTCATGCAAAAAGAAACTCCTACTTCAAGGATCAAATGGGTTGGCGAGGGTCTATCTCCCTTATATCTCCAGTGTTTAGGATTTGAAACAATGCATGTACATCGTCAACAGGGTCTTTCTCAAAAGCACACAATTAGATATTTTTGCGTTTTCATTTCGTCATCCTCCCCGACAGAGTTTAAGCACAACAGTTGGTATTTCAATGCACATACACAAAATCATGAGTGAATACGAATGAATTACTTCAAGAAAAACATGTGCATTTTATTATGGTTATCATTCAAAAACAAATAAGTTTCATGCATGCATACAAATGTTTAAACAAACCAAATAAACTACAAATGAAAATGCAGTAAAGAAGCTGAACATTGTCGTCATTGAGGAGACTTGACTTCGTTTGGACTTATTGCTTCTGAAGATGCCCTTGCAAACTAGGATGTCCATTTGATGAGGAGACTTCAATATGTGGGCAGACTTCCTGGCATGATGACCTCTGAGTCGATCAAAATTTGAACCTTGTGCCTGAATGCATGACAGATGTCAAAAGGTATGCCTAAATTCCCCTGAGTGGTACTTCATCTAGCATTCCCACCGTGGTTGCCATTATTGAGGAGGCCTGACTCCGTCTGGATTTATTGCTCTCAGAGACTTTCAACAGCCAGCAGTCTGGATGTTCATTCCATTACAGTTTTGTGTCATATTCCCACTTTTACCTGGCGTGAACATAATAGTCTTGGAGCCAATCAAATCCGGGACATTGTCTTCACCTTTGCCTCTGAAAGACTTGCAATCTTCAATTAAACGACCAGGTGCCCCAGAATGGTAATCATACTTGGCATCGAAACCCCAAAGGAAGCTTTATCGGAGATGATCCTGATGCAACTAACTCAATCAGTTTGAATCTGAGCCAATAAGGAAACTTGTTGCGCGTACGATCTCGGAATATGATCAAACTTCTTCTCAAGTTGTTTTGGCCTTTACCCATATGCTTTGGTCCCAGGACTCTCTTGGGAAGCTCAGGTTGGATGCTGACCAATGACATCTGGAGGGAAGAGGTTGATAAAGTTAATATATAAGGTTGCTCGGAAAGATCTCAGGTGATCTCCTGCCTACGTGTCTCCATTGGCCAATGGAGAATCAGAGCAGCGTAGTTCCCCTCACTAGGGATGAAAATAGCTTCGTTCAAAATTTTCATAACCAAGCTCATCCGAGTCTTCATCTGGTTGACTTCCTCTTTCAACAGTTTCTGACTTTGAAATAAAGCTTGTACCTCTGCCCTGAATGGTCTCAGCTGGGTCTTCGTTCGGTTACCTCCGTCCGGAGTTGCTTCAAATATATACCTTGATGAATGTGATTCAAGTTGTCCATTCTGATGAGAAATCAAGTCAGGAAAATAATCTGCCTCTGAACACCTGTCAAAAATGCAAGGATGTATGCAAATTCCACATTCAGTTACTTCTGAGGAATCTATCTGCTTTGATTCAAGTTTTGGTACAGAAAAATCCAACAGCATGATTCAGATATGTTATCCTCGGAAATAACTGAACATGTGTGCAAAAATGCTATGATGTCATGTATGCAACAGGCGTGTAATCAATGATCTGATGCTAGTGTTGAGCAGTGAACCAACTGTCTGTATAGAACCACAATAGCGGCACCATCTCTGTATAGAACCCCATAACTGAGAACCCAATAACTGTAGAACTGGATCACATAATTGAACAATCACTGATGGTGTTGAAGTTGAACAACGAGCCAAATGTCTATGGAGAGTCATAATAACAGTCACAATATCAGGGTCACCATGGTAATCACAGTAACAATCTCTCTGAATAGAAATCCTGGATCTCAGAATCAGAGAACCATAGAACACGGAATAATACTGACAAAGTAGGTATGTTGAAGTTTAGGGTTCCTGCAAACCTGTAAACCCCTCCCAATCTCACGGGTGTGCTACTCGGGTCAACATCACGGACTCTCAAAGCCGAATAGCAATAATACGTTCACCATTTCCGAGAAATGGCTCATGACCAAATCAGGGAATCAGTTTGGCATTATGTACTAATCAGGGAGGCCTCAGCTGAGTCCAAGGAAACAAGCATCCCTCATAAGTCCTCAGCTTCAAGCACTGAATCGAGAAACAATAGTACATTCATCCTGAAGGGTACAATACTATCGTCATACAAACAGTTTGCCTTGACTGGATTCCTATGAGAGAACCAGGCCATCCTATGCGAGTTCCCAGTGGGCCCTCGGATGCGAGTGGGTTTGCCAACAAATGTGGTCTGCCACTGTCATCACTGGAGAGGGATGTTACAACAAAGGTTCTCAATGATCGATCCCCTGACTGCATATAACTATCAAGGTAGCGCATCAACCCAGAAAGATTCCGGTATCAATACATTCTCGAGAAGGCCGCAAGTCAAGGTGTGGAACTCACTACTACTAACATAGCAAGATGCCATGAAGCCAAAGTGGAACCACTCTAAGTCCTAGGGTGCACTCGAGCCCCGGTTACGAGCTCATCTCACAATAACTCCCATCCCACAGAAAAAATGAAAACCAGCACAGCTAGACAGTCCAGTATAATATGATGCATGGAAAATAAAATACTGAAAGCGGTAAATAAATGCGATAAAGTAAAGTTGTAAAGTAAAACTGTAAATAAAACAGTAAAGCTAAACTAAAGCACACAACAACAAACAGATAAACACCCAAAGAAACAAAACCAAACAGGCGCTAGGATTGACTCTACAAGGGAAACCGGAAGAATCAGGTTAGTCCCCAGCAGAGTCGCCAGCTGTCGCTCCCGGGATTTTCATCCTAGTACAAACGCGAAAGTGGCGCGGAAAGGTAGAGTCGCCAGCCAGACATTTTTATCCCGAATGAATGGGAAAGGTAATGTTGCACAAACCTGAGGAAGAAGGAAAGGACAAGGTCCTGCGAACCAAAGATCTGAGTTCGGGAGTCGGTTACGACCTGGGAAGGTATTAGCACCCAGATCGTCCGCCGTACCCGACGGGATCCACGCTTGCTTGTTTGTTTCAAAGGGTGAGAAAATAAAGATGCTGCTGAACAAAACCACTAACTGGAAACTGGAATGAAATGAGAAAAGGAATTAAAAGAGAACAAAAAGAAAGAATGGGGAGAATGTAGGGAAAATAAAGAATGTGCTCGAACGGGCCCTACCCCGCTGCCTACGTACCTCATCGGGATAATGAGGATCAGAGTCGACATAGTTCTCCTAACTAAGGCGAGAACTATTTGTTTGTGTTTTTTATGCTGGAACTGTGTATGTCTATGCTCAGGTGTTGCAGGCTCGTCTGGTACGAGTGCGTTTACCGTCTTGCATGTGTGACAAGTCGTCGCGAGTTCGCGTTGTGAGTGAATGAGATGAGAAAAGAAGTTCCCGCAAGATAGTCACTTGTTATTTGTTTTTGTCTTTTAAAAGAAATATTTTGAATTTATTTGTTTTATGAAACAATCCCTTGATGAGACTTATGCATCATGATATACGAGCTTACACCACTCCAAGATGGAATGAATGCAAGTGCTTCATGGAATAAGGCTATACACAAAGGATCCTTTCATTTATTTGTTAAGCGTTTTTTTTGGATTTTGTTTGAAGATGAGAAGAGAATGACTCAAATTGCAAAAAGGGAAAAACTAAGGGGGACTAAGACACAACCCTAATTTTATTGATTTATTTACAAGAGAGGTCCTATGGTTAATGATGTTTTCTAATCCTAATGAGAAAAGAGAAAAGAAGAAAAGAGAACTTAGAAATCAACTTACTTCCTAAGGAAGGTAAGTTGTTTCTAAAGAAAGGGAACACCTATAAGCAAGCACCAAGTGCTAAGGAAAACACAACTATAATGCATAAGAGATAGGAATGAAGTGATACTTACCTCAATCTTCCCCCCTACAAAACAAAAGTTAGCATGACAATGCATATTGAAAATAAAATCAAAGCATGAAAGCGATTAAGTACCATAAACGTCCTAGAATGGAACTAGGGTTCAAAATAAGACCTAAGTCTAAAGGTGAAGGTACCTAAAGGTCACATGACTTCTAAAGTCAGTAGATACATGCTATAAGTCCCTAAGTATGCTAGGATACCTCACAAGGTCAAACTATGTACAAAAAGTTCACATAAGTTCACCTAAATGCAAGTTAAGACTCATGGATGAAGTATGAATGCATATGGCTTACAAACATGAATTAGTACATGAAATGAACATAAAAGTCAGTAGTGAATGCTTATGAAGATGGATTAATGAATATACAATCATGGATGCAATGGATTAGGCATATGGAGCAATGAGAAGAAGATATGAGAAGAAACGAACAAAAATCGCATAAGATCGCGCATGATGAAAGTTAAGGAAGAATGGCATGTGAATATGCATGAAATTATTATGGGTAAGTAGCATACAAGGTATGAGATGCAATTAGAATGCATGAATAGGCATTAATGATTTCCACATAATTCAAGTTATTATTTAGAGGAGAAGAGAAACTAGTTTAAGTTAAAGTATGTTCACATAATAATGCACTTTGAAACACCGAAACAAACCAAATGAGTATGGTTCAAAAAATGACCTATGACTGGAATTAAAGACATACAAATGACCTATAATCAACTCCTAAAAGTTACCAAAAAGTTTCTCAATCAAATGGCATGAATGCCTTCTTATCATCTAAGTTATGCGACACATAAACACATGAATCAACCTAGGATCTGGGTGACATGGAAAAATAGCAAAAACCCTTTAAAAATTATGAAATTAAATCCCTGGAATTATATAGTCATTATCTCACATTTCCTAAAAGGATTCCACAAAATTATGCACCAAAGTGCCAAAACAATCCCTTGATTAGCAAGGTAACAAAGCATGGTTATCAAAAAACAACTCCACAAAGTGGATTAAAAAGGTCACTAAAAATTATGAAAAAAATGACTAATGAGCATAAAAATGTCACAAATTACAGTGATTAATCATACACAAAAAATAGGTCTCACACCTATGGGGAAAAATCGTTTTTGGTCCCTTATGCCAAAACACTCCCTTTTGGGACAGCTCATGATCAAAAATCCAAATTAATTATTAAAGCCATCCAAATCTGGAAACAAAAAATATGACAAATTAATTAAGAGGATGAGGATCACTCATGAATTTTTCCAGAATTTTATCACACCTAAAACTATTTTTAATAATTGCGACGAAACGGGCAAAAAAGTGGATTTTAAGGGAAAGTGAAAGGAATCGATCCTAATGGTTCGTAACCTAATCCCTAAGTTCCGAAATCGACACATATCATCATAAATCACAAATATATCCAATGCCTCAGGTGGGAGGGCTCAATATGCACCTTAAGTTATATGGTCCTAAGCCGCATACGACTAAAATGATGCTTAAAGGCCGAAAAAACTCGAAATCACTTACTTGATCGAAGTGTCGATTCCTCACCAAAGGAAATCCGAAAAAACCTTAAGCAAGGTCTTGCAATCTCCATAAGCAAAATAAATGCTTATCATCCATATTCGCTTTGTGAAGCTTTTCCATACTCGAAATCGATTCGAATCGATCAAAAACACTTATGAACACTTTAATTCCAAATTACTACATAATTAAAATTATGAAAAAAATCCTAATTAAAATTGACAAAGAGTTAATCAAGATTTTGATTAACAAAAATTAATTACAAGAAATTAAACGCAATTAACAAACAAAAATCAATTAACAATTTCTAAGAAAAAGCTAACAAATATGAATAAGACAAGGAGCTGCAGTGAGAATCCTTTAGCAGCCAATAGCAAAAATGGCCCAAGGCCCAATTCCCTTGAATACTTTGCAGGAGGGTATTGAAGAAAACAAAGGGTGTGAATGGAAACTCAGAATCCAAAGGCCCACCATATTACCAGCGCATGGGGGTGTGGATGGCAATTTCATGGACCTTGGGCCCAATACGTGAATGACCCGCAGGGAGGGGTGTAGATAGGAACTTAGGTGGTGCGTTTTGAAAATCCATGGCTGAGAATTATAAGCCCAATTTGATTGTAAAACACAATACCCTAAATAAATAAATATCCCTGAATCATCAACACCATCATTATCTTCCTCCTTTTCAACCCGACGCCATTCCTGTCTTCTTCCCCAAACCCCCTTCGAATCGCGCCGCCGGACAATAAACAACATCGATTTCATCTTCTTCACCTTAACAAAACAAAACCACCATCGAAAGCTACGCAGAATCCTCATCGTGATACAATACCATCCCTCGAACTATCTTCGACAAATAGAAATCAACGCGAAACCTCTTCGACCACGGCGCCACCACCACCACACCATGGTTCTTATCGACGGCGGCCAAACAAAGGCCTCGTATTAACACCATGTTTGTGCTCACGGTGCCGCATCATTCATCTTTCTCAGCCTCTCCTTTGCGGATGGTTATCTCAAACTCGTTACGAAAATCCTTCGGAATCTCTGCTCGGCGTCAATGTTGACGTCGTCTTCTTCACAACAATATTTGCGGCGAACCTCATCTTGACGACACCGGTTATCTCACGTTCGCCGACGTCTCTTTCTCAACGGAGCCTCCGCCGATAGGAAAGAACACAACATGGCTCTCTTAACTTCAAATTGATCCTTCCCCAATTCTGATCCTCAATCCTCAACCACTCCGTTCGATCGATTTGAAACGGTATTATGAAGAAGGGTTAGAGCCTACCAATCGGAGCTCAAGCGTGATTTTGATAACGAATTCGCAACTCAACTCAGGTTCTGTTTTCGCTCATCCCACTTTCCGCTTCGCGATTTTTTTTGAATTTCTTTTGTATTGATTCGTTCTTGATTTGCAACAGTGTTGTTATGGTTGCGATTTCAGTCTATGAATCTTTTTCCCCTACTTTTCTTGCGCAATTGTTGTTGAACATTGATGATTTTGATGCTGGAGATTCATTGTTATGAATTTGTTGTTGACGTGTTCTTGATACGTTTCTTATGGCTCTGCATGTGTTGGTTTGATGTAGAGCGATGGTGATTGATGAAGACATGAAGGTTCTTGGAGTTTTGAAGGTTGAGGAGTGTTTTGTTGAAGATGACAAAGTGAATCAGAATATGGAAGAGAGAGCCCAATGTGAAGAAAATGAAGAGGAGTTTTTGTTCCCTGTTATCAAGTCCCCTCCTTCTGGTTTTCTGTTATTGAGTTTTTTCCTTCTGTTATCTCAGTTGGTTATAACTGATTTCCGTTATAGATATTTTGCGAATGATTATTTCCCTGTAATTCTGTTAGGAATTTTCTGTGTTGTAGTTCTGTTATTAGGAACTTCAAAGGGCAAAAAAAAAGTGAAAGGAATTAGAGTTTTTGAGAGTTTCTTCTGTGTACTATCTTTCCCAATTGTTCTGTTCATTTTTCTCTGTCATGACCATGGGCCCTTTTTAATTGGGGTCCCCCTTGTTTGTTATATTTCACATGCTAAAAAATGAATTTTAATGTGGACCTTGATATGGTATAAGCACTTACATGGGCATTGGTCTTAGAGATTGGATAAAATCATGGACTTAGACAAATGATACAAATTGGATATATGGTTTATGGTTTGTAAATGAAAAAAAAAATGGTTAAAAGAATAGGTATGGTTTAATGAATAAATTGAGTGATGAAAATTAACACAAATAGGAATAATAAAAAATGGATTATCGGGTAAACCAAGGCTTAAGAAATTGTTTTTAAACAAGTATTTAAAAAATAGGTTTTTGGACACATTGATTTGGATTTAGAATGGGCTAAGCCAAAATGGGCTTGAAAAGATTTTGATAAACAAAACCTGAAAGTGGTTATTGGGAGTGAATTCTGATTTAAGGGATTGAGTTGAATCAAAAAATGGATATGGAAAATGAATGTGACTTGTTTGAAATGGATATCGGGCATTCTCGAATGAACTTAAACGATGCCTTCAAAATAACCCAAAGACATGAATTCTCCACCGTTAATTTGAATCACATTGTTTGAGGGCACTCATTGAATAACTCCATGAAAACCAAACCATCTCCCATATGATGATGAACATGCAATAAGGAAGAAATCTCAATGTATCCTTGAGGAGAACCCTAGCACCATTAATCACTGTTGAAGGACTTTTTCCTGATTCACACCAATGAAATTTTGAACCTCTGAAATGGGAAGACACTCATGATAATGTGAGTCCAACCCTTGCTCCGACTTGATTGAAGTGTGGACACACTGAACCAACCCTGGATAATAACTTAATCATCCCTGGTTAAAGCCAATTCAAATTTCCAGAAATCCTTTGATCCCATGCCTTATGAATTCAATGCAAATGCAGGATTTTGAATATTATGACCTAGTGGAATATGCAGATGAATGCGAAGCGATAAGCCAGTTGGGGTAAAAAGAGTGAGGGCAAATTTTGAGGTATTACACATGTATGCAATCAAAGTAGCCTTGCATCCACACTTTTTCTCTTCATTGTTGGTGGCAATGATGGATTGTTGTGACCTAAAGTTACTTGCCCTAGATGAAGACGACATCACGATTTGGAAGAAGGAGAAGAATTTGTGGATGTGACGAAGAGCTGAAGAGAAAATATGAACCCTAATTTACAAATTATGTGCAAATATGAACCCTAATGTTTGACTACATATACACTGCAATGCATTCACACGTGGGTTCTTTCAGTTACACCATGGAAAATTATTTACGCACACATGGCCTGCCAACTCAGCATCTGTTAGTTCAAACTAACGGGAGGGACAAAATTTCGAAACGGAAAAGTTTTGGAGGACCAATGTTTGAAGAAAATATTTAGAGGGATCTAATTCAAAAAATGAGATATTTAGAGGGACCAAAAACATATTTAACCCTAAAATAAATTGGGGTAATTTTTAAGTACCGCAGTTTGGTTTGGTTTGGGCCAATTTCAAGATGTAAACCGCAAACCGAATCGAACCGCGCAGTTTTGTCTCAAACTGACCCAAACTGGTTCGAAACAAACACGGTTTTTGCAGTTTTTAGTTTGATCTGGTTCGATTTGCGGTTTTTAATTGGGTTGGTTTGGTTTTGAACACCCCTAACCCCCACTATATATATTAATTCATAAAAATAACTAATTTATTATAAAACTACAAAAGGAAAATAATAAATCTAAAATATATTAAACCTCAAATTTAACTTAATCTTATAACACATATTTGCATGTAAGAAATAAAAATTATATATATATATATATATATATATATATATATATATATATATATATATATATATTCAACGTACATATATATATAGACCACGTACATATATATATATTCAACGTATATATATATATATTCAACGTACATATATATATATAGACCACGTACATATTGAAGTGTGGAAAATTAAGGTGGTTGGATCAGACCACGTACATATTGAAGTGTGGATTAAATTTATAACATGTACCATGAAGTTATGGGAAGAGTGAATAAAAGGAAATTAAGAAAGAGACTCAAGTCATCGAGAAGCAATTTCATTTTATGTTTGGGAGGTCAATCATGGAAGTAATCTATCTACTTTGACGACTTGTGATGGATATGAGATTGACCAACAAGATTTGCGCTTAATTTTTATTGACTTTGAGAAAGCATATGATACAATTTCTTTAGAGATTTTCTGAAAGCCCGAAAAACAAATGGGTTGGGATTACATACACTCAAGTTATCTAAAATATGTATGAATGGGTATTGACTAGTGTGCACACATGGGATGTAGAAATAATCGATTTCCATATTTCAATGTGTTTCATCAAGGTTCAACCATGAGCCCTAGCCTTTTTAATTTAATTTTGGATGTGTCCACAAAACACATCCAAGAGTTAGAATTGAGATACATGTTTTTTTGCAGATGATATAATCAAACTTTGAGAGTCGAAGAAAGATTTAAATGAGAGGTAAGAGACTTGAATACAAGTTTTAGAAATGTATGGATTTCGCCAAAGTAGAAGTATAACAGAGTATATGGAATGTGTGTTCAACAAAAGGAGAAGAGTTTATAACCTAGAGGTGAAAGTTGAAGACTATATCATTCCTTAAGTCACAAAGTTTAAATATCTTGGTTGTTTAACTCAAAGTGATGGAGAAATATAAAGAGATGTAAACAATTGAGTTCAAGCATGGTCGTTGAAATGAAAGAGGGTTTCATGGGTCTGTAACAAAAAAGTACCGCTTAAGTTGAAAGAAATTTTTATTGGACTGTGATAAGACAATTGATGTTGTACGAGACAAAATGTTGAGCAGTTAAGAATCAACACAGAAATAAAGTTAGTGTAGGAAATATGAGGATGTTGCATTAGATGTGTATAAGAATAGTCGCGATAAGATTATAAATGAAAATATTAGAGAGATCGTTGGTGTAACACCTATAGTAGTAAAGATTGTAGAAAATAGACTTAGGTGATTTGTGCAAAACAAAAATAAAACATATAAATTTTGTGATGAAGAGAGTAAATCAGATGAAGAGTCAAAGTGCTTGGGGTAGAAGATGATCTATAAAAACTATAAGAAAAGTTGTTAAGAAAGATCTAAAGATTAACAATTTTTAGGAAAACATAATTCTGAATATAACATTATGGCAAAAGTTGATTAATGTAGGGATAAGACTGGTTGTTTTAATATTAAATAAATCTAAAATTTGACAAATACATTCAATAAAGTGATTGCATAATCATTATTATCTTTTTAAATGAATTTATTTTGTTATTGAAATAATGCTGAAATGATAGAAGGATGTGTTAGTTTGTTGTAACTTGTAAGATAAGCTTTCTAGTTCAAAGTATGTCTTAACAAACAAATGTGTTCATTTTCCTTTGTTTTTCAATAACTATAATTAGTTATGCTACTAATTAAATATTTATCACAAAGCAAGATGCATGCATGCTTAGTTACAACTTGCAACAGTCAAGAGACTAATTTGACTAATCCATAAGAAAAAGGACATTTGAATAATTAATTAGCATGAGCTGTAGTTTCACATCAAATTAATTCAAATCAATATATTGTTGGGTCTTCTTTATATTGGCCTATTTAACTATCACTAATGACAATTAGAATGTTAACATCAACAAAGCAAAAAGACCATTATTGATCTAATTGTGTTTATGTACTTAAACTATGTGAGTTTGTTTCTTAACTTGTCATTATTCATCGATAATCTCATGTTAATTAACAGTCAAGTGCTATATTAGAAAATGACATACGTTAACATATCCTTTGAGGTGCTTATAACCTCATCATTTCATGCAACTAGTATATATTAATTAATGCATGTCGACTTTCTTCAAACAAAAGTGCAAGATTTAAATAAACGTCTTTGTCCAATTCAGAAAGAAAATTTCTTTTAATTTATAATCATTGACGACCCTAGTCAAAATGTTTAGTACAAATTTTATATTTATATTTCTTTTTTATCATTTTAATTCAATTTTTTTAGCACTAGAAACTACACAATATTCCTTAAATTTCTTCAAATTAAATTTAAAATTTATTTTGGAGGTATTCTAAAGGCGATGAGGTAAAAAAACAGTTTTATTATATATTTTACACTGAACATCTATTGGTAGAAATTATACTTAAAAATATTCTGATTTTTATTGAATTCACCACACACTTTTATTTTCTCTTCATTTCTTGATGCTTACAACTTAGCATTGCAATACCTTTATATAGGTTTGAAAGAGAAACCGATAAATAATACAATAAAATGGTAATTAAGATAAGAACTTTTTGGTTCTCTCAATCTTAATGATATAACTCTACCATAAATCTAAATAAAGTCAGTAATTATAATGTGGTGGTTACAATTCTCTCATAATGCTTACTAATGATAGTGGTGGTTATAACACATTAATTTAACACTCCCCCTTAATGTGTTACTCTTTAACTCTCATTGCTTCTCTAAGTTCCTGAAATCTTCATCTTGGTAGTGCTTTAGTACAAATGTCTGCAAGTTGCTCTTGTGAACTACAAAACGTTAACTCCACATCTCATTCTTCAATCACACTTCGAATGAAGTGATGCTTTATAATAATATGTCTTGTTCGACTATGGAAAACATGATTTTTTTTCATGGTTGTTGCTTATTTATTGTCACAGTGAAGCAACAGATTTATTTCGTGCTTTTCTCCAATATTTTCAAGTATTCTTCTCAACCAAAGTGATTGTTGTGTAGCCACACCAGCTGCTGAATACTCACTCAACTTCAGCTGAAGATTGCGCCATAGTATCTTGCTTCTTTGAACATCAAGAGATCACACCTGAACCAAGGTTGAATACATAACCTGAAGTGCTCTTCATATCTTCAACACTTCTGACCCAATCACTATCACAATAACCTTTAGCTTCAAGTTTAGAATTCTTCTCAAATCCGATTCCATGCTTCATGGTTCCCAAGACATACCTTAAAATTCTTTTTGCTGCCCAAAGATGTAAATGACTTGGTTTACTCATGAATCTTGAGAGTAAACTAGTAGCAAACATTAAATCGGGCCTTGAAGCTATAAGATAAAACAAGCTTCCAACCAAACTTCTATACATGCTTGCATCTACTAATCTTCTGCTATCTTCCTTCTTTAATTTTTCATTCACCACTAAAGGAATATCAACAGATTTGCAATCATACATGCCAAACTTTTTCAAAATATTTTCAGCATATCTCTTTTGAGAAATAAAAACTCCATATTCATCTTGGTAAACCTCAATACTAAGAAAATGATGCAACAAGCCAAGATCACTCGTCTCATATTTCGATTTTGTTTGAAGGAGAAAATTATGATTTTTGGGCTATTAAAATGTAGATACTATTCACCTCATTTGATGTCTTGGAGTTCGTCCAAAATAGGTATGAAGAACCAGTACCAAAAGAGGCTAGAGAATCAAAAGAAAAAGCAGATGAATCAAGCCAACAACTTGAAGAATTGAAGAAGAAGAAGAAGATCACAAATGTTGGTGTTCTCGGGATGATTCAAATAGGAGTCTCTATATCCATTTTTCCAAGGATTATGATAGCTAAAACATCGAAGGAAGCCTAAAGTATCTTACAACAAGAGTTTGAAGGAGACTCAAAGGTGTGAACGATGAAGCTTCAATCTCTTAAGAGAGATTATGAAAATGAAAGGATGAAGGAGAATAAGAGCATGAACGAATACTTCAACAGACTCTCTGAATTGGTGAATCAGATGAAGTCGCATGGTGATATGAAAGAAGGTCGCATAATTGTTGACAAAATTCTGAGCAGTTTGTCAGCAAGATTTGATCCAATGGTGGTTGTGATAGAAGAAACCAAAGATCTATCAACCATGATTGTTCAAGGGTTGATGGGGTCTTTGATATCATACGAGAAAAGGTTGTTACAAACTCTAAAAAATCAATTTAGAGTGCCTTTCAATCTAAACTCAACATTCATCCCAACAATGGTGAAAAAAAGCCTCAAATACAAAATAGATGTGAGTCTTCTAGAAGTGGCAGATTTGGAAGAGGCAAAGGCAGAGGAAGAAACTCACGAGGAAGAGGAAGAGGCGCGAATGGCAAAAGATGGCATGAAGGGGCATCCAACAAATGGTGCAGAATTTGTAACAACAACATTCATGACGAGAAGTATTGTTGGAACAAAGGCAAACTGCAATGCCACAATTGCAAGAGATTCAGGCACCTTCAAAAGGATTGTCATCTTGCAAATCAAAAACATGCTTCGTAGGCAGAAAGAGAATATGGTGAAGGAAATTTGTTTTTTGCTTGTCATAAAGCATTTCATGAAGAAGGTAAAAATGTTTGGTATTTGGACAGTGGATGTAACAACCATATAACCGGACAGAAGGAACCATTTATATTTTACGGATCATTATCGAATCAATTTTTTTTTGTCTTTTTTCATATCATATAATTTTAGCTGTGCGTTTATTTCATGATTCTAATTAGTTTATGATCTCTCTTATTTTACCAGTTTTTTCCGTGTCAGTGTAAAATGGTTAGAGAACTATAATTCTCCCTAATATTAAATCTTACTTAAAAAAAAAAGAGAAAAGAAAATAAATGATATTAAACACACAAAATAATAATAATAAATATATAAAATTATTTATTTAATCAAAGGAGAAAGACTTTAATACATATATGTATCCAAGCATATACAAAATAACAAATTGAATAGTAACAATAATAAAAGAGAAAAACTAACTTAATACTATCTATAGTTCCTATAGTTGACCCTTTTGACAAAAGAGGCAACCGACAAACATGGCATCTTTGTATGACCTTTGTACAAACGAAAACCAAACAAAAACTACATCACAATTATTGTCATTCACCATCCTTTTCTTATACAAAGAAACCAAACTCACCGTTTCAAGTCTTCTCCACCATATCACTTTCATAAACCTGCATCAAACGGCACGCCAGATATCCATGACTCACCCGCCAAGAAATTACCAACCGAAAATTTAACAGCTTCTGAAGGATTTGTAATTACATGAAATCCAGGCCAATTTACTCTCCCTTCTGTATTACCACCAGCACCGATATTCATATATTCGCCATAATATAGTGTGCTCAGAGCAAAACCACCACTCCATGGTGCCCAACCTTTTGAATTTATAACACCATCTATGTTACTTTTCATTACTACTGTTCTTGAATACTTCTGCCACGGTCTTCCTAGATAACTTTTCACTGAATTTTGATATGGCTTCAAATCACCTGCGGCGGTGATACGGCAGTTATGAATCACAATTCCGGTATTCTCATTTGGATCTGTTCTTGCCTGTGCCGTTACACTGTTCTGTTGGTTGCTCATCGGTTTTCTTATTAAGATGTTGCAGTTTTGAAGGACGGTTACAGCGTTACCGAAGATGAAATCAACTGTTCCGTAGATGTTACAGTCACGGTAGAATTGTCGATTGGCGTAGACATATAGAGTGTCCTGATAGCCTTTGAAGGAGCATCGATAGAAAACAGAATGATCGGCGCCGGAACGGAGAGCCACCGCTTGATGTTTTTGTGGTCCGGCAGTGTTCTCGAAGGTGATATCTTTTGCTATGAAACCATCTCCCATGACAGCTGCAGTAATTATTCATTATTTAAGACTTGGAAATTTTTATTTATTTTATCTACTATTTATATTCATGTATTTAATGAAACTATTAATTGAAAAATATTATCCGTTTTCCGACAAAAGATACAATTTTGACAGCAATATATATGACAAAAACCTTATGATTCAATTTGTACATAAATAAGTACTGCATGTCCCTGTCTTAATAATTGTGGCAAAAGTGATATTTCTGTAGTTACTGATTCACTTAACTCAAGAGTGTTACTATTTCATTGATCATATAAGTGTTAACAGTTAAAGAACTTACCAAAAGTAGCTGAACGGAAGGTAGTAGAACCATCTTGAGCGTTATGATTACCGGTAATAATTGTGGAATCCATTCCATCTCCAAATATCATAATGTTCTTGACTGTCTTCTTTATATCAATGTTCTCTTTATATACACCTGCTTTCACATGAATTACTACTCTTCCTTTTCCACTTCCCTTTGCAGCTGCTACTCCCTCTGAGATTGTCTTATAGTTCCCACTTCCATCTTGTGCCACCACAATATCAGCACTTGGCGTTGTCTGAAGAAGCTTTCTATCTGAACCTGATACCCAATGTGGAAATCCATCTGATAACAATCTTCTTCTTCCTCCTCCATTTTCTTTAGTATTTGACACTGACGAAGATGATAAAGTGTTGGTAATGGACAAGGAATTACTTAGCAATTTAGTAAAGTTGGTTAAGATGGAAGGAAAGTAGTTTAAGTGGGAGGGAAGGTTGAAATCAATGAAACCATTTAGGCAAGTATGATGATTGGTAATGGAAGCACTTTGCCAAGTTAATTTGTCATTTAAATTGTTTGAGTTTATGGAGCGATTGAGTTGATAGATGGTATCCTCATAAAGCTCTAAACAATCTTCCCATGCAGACTTGGCTCTATTGTCTTTGAAATGATTCAAATCCATGATAGAGACAAGTTTGTAAGCTTGAATAGCTTGGTCCATGGTAACCTTAAGGGAAACATCATGGAAGGAAAAAGAATGTAGGGATGATAGTGTATTAGTGGTTCCAATATAATGGTTACAGACATGAGGATATGGTGTTTGAGTGCATGATAATTCTTTGGCATGCACAAACAAGAGAGAAAAAAGCAGAAAGTATGCAATGCAAAGATTGAAAATGAGTATATCCATATATGAATCGAAAATGACTAATGATATGGGAAGAGGTGGGTAGGTGTATAGGAATGGAAGAGGGGATTTGGTTATGAATGAAACTAAAGTGCAAAGGAATGGTGATATTTATAGCTAAAGATGTTTGGCTTTCGTAGGCCATAAACACATTTTATTGGTCTGTCTTTTTTTAATGGCCAGACATCACACAAAATATTTGATTAGTATTATCATTATTACTTTTTGTTTTGATTATTTCAATTTAAAAAATTGAAGAAAAAAAATAATCAAATTGGATAAAACGTAAGCGTGTGTAGAATTTGAAAAACATAAATGAATGAATTAAAATAATAGATGCGAAATATACTTCGGTAAAACAGACAATCTCGGAGAGATGATAATTTTTTTGTCTAAACTAACGAAAATTAAAAGTCAATTTTTACATACCACATCAATATTCGATTAGAAAATAATACTGAAAGGTGATGTAGTGAAGTTGTGTTTTGGTATTCGTTTGGATTTTGAAAAAACACGCATGTTTGAACTTGATTATAATTTTTTCAATGGAAGAACAATGACTTTTGACCGTGGAAGAGACTATCCTCAAAGTCACTTCAAGTACAATAATCAAATATAAAAAATCATGTTATGATAATCATCATATTTTTTTGTACCATTATTTTTTGATACCTTTGATTTTCTAATATATGAGATAATGAATATTTTAAGACAATAAATATAAAAAATAAATACCGATACAATTTATTATCTATTTGACTTTTATTTTGTATAAATTTTATGATCATAATATTTTATTTTATTGTGTATTTAGGAAGTCATCTCCAATTCAAAAAGCAGTTTTTTTTTTTTAATTATGCTTAGAATACACCTAATTTATAATTTTATAGGGAGAAAAATAGAGGGTATCAAATCATTAATTCAAAAAGAAAAGGAAAGAGCAACCGATGATGCACTAATTAAAGTAGGTGAACCATATATTTTTCCTCTCTAACACACACAATAAGACTCGTGAAGCTTTAAGGTGTTGATTTTGATACCATTTTTCTCTTTTCATCTAAACGAAAACATATAGTAATTATATGTTAGGTGTCCATTACATATATAGCTACATAGTCATGAACACATTACACTAAAACACACAATCTTCATCCTAAATAAGGCAAATACAAATATATGGTGTGTGGTGTATTTTGTTCGGATTCATACTTGGTACATTAATATGAAACTACGTGTCCCTCAAGAGGTTTCTTCTTATCAAACTTTTATTCTACACGTACGTGTGAAGCCACAGGCAATGATTTCCTTTTCATATATCGGTGGGAATATTTAAGAAAAACTAAGTATACAAAAAAAAATGAATACTGAAATACAAAATTATTCGGAAGAAATTAAAATGTAATAATAGGAAGGAAATTAAATTGAGAGACTTATATTGTACGGAACGTGGCTCTCTTCAGTTTACACTATTTCATAAAATCCTTATCATCAAAAAGTGTTTTGACATCACTTTGATGTCTATGATAATGTATATGTTATGGTAAGTCAGGTTAAATTGTAATTCTTTATCGAAGCATGTTTTTCGTATGAGACAACAAAGTTGTTTGAAATGTTGAAATGTGTGTTCGATAGATTTGTTTGCACTACGCCAAAACTGCTTTTTAACAGCGCATCTTAGACAGCGCTTTTAAGAGAAAGCGCTGTCCAAGTTTAAAATTTAAAAAAAACACGGAAAATGTTCCAAAAAAATAATGAAAGCGCTGTCTAAGGGGGGGTCTTAGACAGCGCTTTTAGAAAGCGCTGTCTAAGACCCCCCCTTAGACAGCGCTTATAGAAAGCGCTTTTAAATATTCACCTTAGTCAGCGCTTTTGATAAAGCGCTGTCTAAAGCTTTTAAATTTAAAAAAAAAATAAAACCATAAGCGCTGTCTAAGGGGGGGTTTAGAAAGCGCTTTTGAAAAGCGCTGTCTAAGGCATACCTTAGAAAGCGCTTTTCCCAAAAGCGCTGTCTAAGGTCTTATTAAAATTAAAATTCAGACTTCTATTTTCGTTCTCTGTTCTTTCTGTTTTCCCTCCTAACAGCGAAAGCGAACCCTAACAGCGAAATCGTTCGTTCTTGAAAGTGTTTCAGCCATTGATTGTGCTTCATTTCTTCACTTTTTCACTGCGTTTGAAGAATCGGTTTCATTGCTTCTTCATTCATTCACCGCCGTTGAAAGAATCGGGTTCATTGCTTCAGTTCTTCGTTACAGGTTTCAGTTCTTCAGTTCTGCGTTTCATTTCATTTGTTTGACGAATCGTTCCTGGTATAATCACATTACGGTATGTGTTTGACGAATCGTTCCTGATATAATTGCTTTTTTTTCTGGTTGTGGTTGGTTATGGAAAAATCATTTTTTCTGTTCTACGTTTCAGGTTTCATTTCTTCAGTTCTTCGTTTCATTTCTGTAAGTAACTTGTTAGTTTACATTTCGGGTTTAATTGCCATCGCTATATATGTTTTCAGAACAAAGTTCAGGCTGATGTAATGTTTTTTTATGTTTCTAGTTACTATTTTGAATGTAACTTGTATGCACCCTTTATGCAGGTGTTTATTGTGTTCTCTGTATTAGCTTCTCTGCTGTTTGAGGTTTTTGCTGTAGCATTTTTAAAAGGTATTCTTCTTAGTACTGGTCTTTATAATGCCTTTCACCTCTTAACTTTGATCAATCTTTTTATATGCTTTTTATTTTATTGTGATAGATTTTTGTCTATACATACATTTAGTTGTACATATCATTTATGTTCTGTTAGTGTTGCAAATTTTCTTGGTATCATCTTATGATATTTTCTTTATGTCTTTTTTGTTTTCAAATGCTGATTTTGTGAGGAACCCATATGGGGGATAAATGGTTATATGTATATGTGGAACTTCCCTTTAAATGAAATGTTAATATCGATACAACTTCGAACTTTTAAAGAGGGAAAAATCTTGGTCACAAAACAAGATTTCAAAGAAAGGGTGAAGAGTTACTTTCACAGCTTGGTAGTTGGAGGCCATAGGATTTTATTGCACTTAGATAGGCTATTCACTAGAATGGAGGGCTAATATTACACCTTGTATCCTAGGATTCAGGAGTCTGGGGTAAGTGAAAGATCAAAGAGAATAGACAGTTGCAAGGTAGTTGGACTAGATATTTTATTTATACCTGAGACATAGATTGGACGAGGAGAAGACTGTATAAGATTACTCACATCTAATTGTTGTTTAGTGAAATTGATGTCTAAGATGATTTATGACGAGCGAGGTAGAAATACTTTTATCCATATCTTATGAAGTTGACTTCCAAACTAAGCAAATTATAATGAATTTATCTCATGTTCTGTATTATGAAGTTGTGTAAAAGGGTAATTAGTAGAGATTATGACAAGATACGCTACAGAATCTTAATTTGGTTTTATACCGTGGAGGTTGACCACAAGAACAATTTACTTATCGTGAAGAGTGATAGAGATATTGGACAAATAAAAAAGACTTATTGGTAACAAGTTAAAAAATGCCATTAATTTTTCTATTATTTGAATATTTTAACTAATATATTTAAATTTTATTTATCATTAATTGAGTGTTCTTTTAAATAAGTAGGAAAACCATGGATAAAACATGGATCTGTGCCGATCGAATGACCAAAGAGTACGAGAGTGGGGTTGCGGAATTCGTTAAGTATGTTGTTCAACACGCTGAAAACCCCAGACGAATGCATTGTCCTTGCTTGCGTTGTTGTTATATTGGTAAGGTTGACGCACATGGATTGAAATCGCATTTGCTGAGGCATGGAATTGATCAAAGTTATCAGTGTTGGATATTTCATGGTGAGAAAATTAACGGGAATGTTGAATCGAGTGGAAAAAGAAATACGACCTATGCTTCATACGACAAAGACACGGAAACATATGATTGTGATCGAGTTGAAGAGATTGTAGAAGCACTGGAAGAAGATCTTCATGATTGTCCTGAAATGTTTGAGAGGATGGTAAGCGATGCAGAGAAACCGTTGTACAAAGGTTGCACTAAATTCTCAAGACTTTCTGCGGTATTAAAGTTGTACAACTTAAAGGCGGGCAATGGATGGTCGGATAAAAGTTTCACAGAGTTGTTGGCCCTTATGAGAGAAATGCTACCGGATGATAATGTTCTTCCTAATCGAACCTATGAGGCAAAAAAAATGTTGTGCTCTATTGGCATGAGCTATGATAAGATACATGCTTGTCCTAACGATTGCATTTTGTTTCGTAACGAATATGCAACGTTAACTGAGTGCCCCAAATGCGGTTTGTCTCGATATAAGAAAAGATTATCTCCCGCAAAAGTCTTATGGTATTTTCCGATAATTCCGAGATTTAGGCGCATGTTTCGTAGTGAAACCGATGCAAGATATCTTACTTGGCATGCAGATGAAAGAATCACCGATGGAAAGTATCGGCATCCGGCTGATTCACCACAGTGGTCGAAGATTGATAATGATTATCCTGAGTTTGGATCAGAAGCAAGAAACCTTCGATTGGCATTATCTACTGATGGAATGAACCCACATGGTCTTCAAAGTATTTCACATACCACATGGCCTGTGATTCTTATGATTTATAACCTACCTCCGTGGCTATGTATGAAGCGTAAGTACATGATGTTATCTATGCTAATCTCTGGGCCTAAACAACCAGGTAATGACATAGACGTATACTTGACACCTCTGATCGAAGATTTAAAGATTTAGTGGGAGAACGGTGTGGAGGTTTATGATGGATATAGGAAAGAAAGTTTCAATTTGAGGGCGATGTTGTTTGGCACAATTAATGATTTTCCAGCATACGGGAATCTATCTGGGTATAGCATTAAAGGTCAACGTGCGTGTCCTGTTTGTGAAGACGGAACTGATACGATCCGATTGGAACTTTGCTAGAAGAATGTGTTTCTCATAGCGCATATTCAATTAATGGATACACATTTTATACCAAAGAACAAGATGATAAGAGTACTATGCAAAATAGTGGTGTCACCGTGCTAGCTGAAGCAATGCATATATCAAGCATGAAGGACTTAAACCCCAAATATGCAAATCTGTCATATTTTGGAGTTATTGAGCACATTTGGGTGTTTGATTACGAGAAGTTTCAGATTCCCATCTTTGGTTGCAAGTGGGTGAATAGTAGTGGCATACGAATGGATAAGTCTGGATTTTTGCAAGTTGATCTTACTAGGGTGGGGTACAAAGATGAACCTTTTATTCTAGCATCTCAGGCTAAACAAGTGTTCTATGTGAATGACCCGAAGAGTACAAAATTGTTCATCATATATTAGTTTTATCTGATCAAATTGTATGACTTAATGTGTAGCTGCAGAAGGAGGAAAGTTCAGAAACTTCTCTTCCTGCACATGTTTTGTGGAAGGAAGCCCGTGTGGGCAAATCTGGAGTTCCTCAAGAAGAAGTTTTACACGTATACCAGAAATGTGTAAGTATAACATTTTTTCATTAATTGAATAACATTTTTATAGACAAATATTTGACAAGTGTACGGTATTCATCTGATTTTTCAGGAGGAGCTATCTCAGTCTTTATCTCCCGATGATACTAGGAGCATACTTGGTCGGGCATTAGATGTCCCTGAGTACTCTGGTCGGGTGAGGGGTAAGGGATTTGGAGTCACTCCGACCTCCATGAGTATTAAAAAAGGAAAGGCTCCTAGTAATCGGGAGCTTCATGCAAGAATGGAAGCCATGCAAGCTGAGCTTGATGCATTGAGGAGAGAAAGAGAGGCTAGCGCCTCAACAGTATACAGAGATGCTTCGGACAAAGACAGCATCAACTGTACCTTTCAGCCGAACATTCCAGAGGTAATTACATATAATTGTCTTAAATTGAACTATTTGCTTAAATTATGTATTTGACATATATACACATTAACGATTTCTTGTTATTATTGGTTTTAGGGCATTTCCCATTGTCAGCTGTATTTGTCGTCACCATACTATCGGATGGTTGGCAAGGGAAAAGTGCATAACGTTAGCGGAGTATTACTCCACACTAGAGAGCTCCCTGCTGGATGTTTGAAGGTATCAGTTGATATTGCAGTTGAGCCGAATGCAGCATTACCATATCCTAGCGATGATTCGGATGCAACAACGGTGCACGAAGCAGTAGGTTCGTTTGTTGCATGGCCGACAAACCTCATATGCGTAGGATATGAGGTATGATTAAAACTTATGTTAACTTTCCTTGGTATATTCAAAGTTTAAAATTTATGCTTAAAATTTTACTTACATATTTTCCTATGTTAAATAGACTCCCACACAATCCAAATCAAAAGAAACTGCGATTCCACGGCATACCGAGTCCACGGTTTCAAGAAAAGAGGTAATATACAATTATATGACATATATTCATGGAAGTTGTTACATTCTTAATTTGATCTAACTATTTATATGACATGTAGGTTCAAGAAAATGAGGCTAGCAATGCCTCCGCACAACAAAAAAAGGAGGTTAGCAACGCCTCCGCACGGGTACAAAGTTCTGGTGCTAAGAAGTCCGTAGCTAGGAAAAAACCTACCACCAAGTATAGGTCGTGCCTCAGGACATTTCTAGAGATGACCGATATACCGACCGGAGGTGTTCGGACTATACCTATGGAGGTAGGGATTTTCGGCTTTGATTACGAACAAATGATTGGTAATGAGGACTTCATGCAAGTTTTTGGTCGTGAAGAAATCGGCGTCAACGTTGTCAATACATATGTTAGGTAAATTCGGACTACTTTGTTTTATTAATTAAACAACTTATTTTAATGATGTTTACTTTATGTTAATGATGTTTTTATATTAGGTTTTTGTATGACAAATTGATGCGCCCCAATGGTTTGGACGTGTCATTCGGATTCTTAGCACCCGCGACCGTCAACTTAGGTTTAATGATAAGTAGACCGGATACCGTGACGGAGTACGTTCTTCGGATCCTCGTGGAGAATAAAAATGCGGAGAAGTTGTTTTTTGTACCGTTTAATACCGGGTTAGCATTTCATTCTAAATTCATCTATTATAATTATTTTCCAAGTTACCATCTAACATTTGCCTAATCATTACAGTGGACATTGGTTGTTGCTCGCAATCAATCCTATCCGAGAAATTGTGTATTATCTTGACTCGTTAGGAAATGATTGGACAACATACCCGGTTATGAAGGACCTAATTGACACGTAAGTGAGAATGTTCAAAATTTTTCTTAGTTTATGTGAATTGTTCTAATTGCTTCATTTTTATTTTATTAGCGTCCTACAAGTTTTTCGTGCCCAACGAGTTATCCAGACCTCAAGGAGGGGCGCCAACTCCATTTCATGGATTAAAGTGGCGGTATATTTTTAATTACCGCGTTTTTTATTATATTAGTGATGACTACACTTGATAAAACTTAGGATTTATAATTCATATTTTTTTTCATATGTAGTGTCCTCTTCAACGTAATCAAATAGATTGCGGGTATTTCATGTTGAGGTTTATGCGAGATACTCTCATGTTGGGCCGATTAGAGATTCCCACCGATGTATGTATTTCTAACTTATGAGTTATTTTTATATTTACACATATCTCATATAATTAAGTAGTTGGAATTAATTCAAAATATGTTATATTATTATGTAGTACTTTGATGAATTCAAGTGTGCATCTTATACAAAGGATCAAGTGGACGAAATCAAAGAGGAGTGGTGTCAATACATGATAGAGCTCAAAGTGTGTAATTAATGTGTACATTTGTAGTAGTATATGTAATGACTTATAAATGTAAACATAAATTTGTATATATTTTGATACATTTATGGCAAATTTGGTTTGAATTGGTTTGAATTGGTTAGCCAAATTTTGGTAAAAAAAGGCCAAAATGGCATATATAAAATGTGATAATTGACTGCAAAAATCTGGTTGAAAACAGGTACCAATTCTGGTTTATATACCTGGAAAAAATGTGGTTACAAACAAATCCTACAAAAAATTTCGTATACCTTAGACAGCGCTTTTGCCAAAAGCGCTGTCTAAGGGGGGGGATTAGAAAGCGCTTTAGGCAAAAGCGCTGTCTAAGGGGGGGACTTAGACAGCGCTTTTGGCCAAAGCGCTGTCTAAGGTATACCTAAAAAAATTAAAATATGAGGGGCTTAGACAGCGCTTTTGGCCAAAGCGCTGTCTAAGGTATACCTAAAAAAATTAAAATAGGAGGGGCTTAGACAGCGCTTTTGGCCAAAGCGCTGTCTAAGGTAGGGGGCTTAGACAGCGCTTTTGAAAAGCGCTGTCTAAGGTGTACCTAAAAAATGTAAATTAAGAGGGTCTTTTAAAGCGCTTTTGGCCAAAGCGCTGTCTAAGGGTGGGGGATTAGACAGCGCTTTTAACATTTTTAAAAGCGCTGTCTAAACCTTTAGCAGCGGAGGTTTAGACAGCGCTTTAAAGCGCTGTCTAAGGCTAAAAAAAGCGCTGTCTAAGGTCTTGTTTGTTGTAGTGTTGATTTAGTTTTATTTTATTACTTTAGTTAAGTTTATTAGGTTATTTGAGATTATTGTTTGCAAACAATCTCAATCTATAAATAGAAAGATATCTTATTATTGATTGTAACACAACATAGAAGTATAGTTGAACAGTTGAATAGAAAATCTTGATTTGAGAGAATTGAGAAACTCTACATAAACAATTTTTCTTCTTCATTCTCTCCTTATTCCCCAATTCAATTTTCTTTTTTCAATAATCATTGTGCAGCAAAATCTTACAACCGCAATATGTGATTGACTCACTCGAGTGAAGAGTGAAGAACAAGAGAAATAATCAATAAAAAATATTGATTATTGTACTCAAGATTTGATTCAGAATTCATCAAGTTTTGGTGAAATTATTGAGTGGAAATCAAGCGTATTTCCAACATCTGATATCTAGAGCATTGGCTGATAGAATCGTGGGAAGTAAAATACGATGGCAATGAATCATCCAAATGGACATTTTTCGGCGAGTCTTTCAATTCTAACAGGTCAAAATTATGAGAATTTGTGTAAACAGATGAATGTTGTTTTATATTATAAAGACCTTTGAGATCTTGTGAAGGATGGAGTGACACCACTTATAGGAAATGCGACGGATGAAGAAAAAGTTGCACACAAAGAATTGAAGAAGAAAGATTATAAAGCTCTCTTTTATAACTTGTAGCGGTAAAATATTTGAGATTAAACTATTGATTAACTTAACTTATAGAACAAGAGTCGTCACCGTACTTTTATTGTTTCCAAAGGAAAAGGAAAAAAGAGCAGAAAAACCCTAAAGAAGTTTTAAAATAAAATTGATAAAACAAGATAAAACAAAGACAAGGGTAAGGGGTTGGTTACACAAAAAAGAAGGTATTAGCATCCAAAACGTTTATAGTACTCTATAAGAACTTATTTGAAAAATCTATGTGTTTTTTTGTTTGAAAGGTTTTGCTTGTAAAAGATTGGGGAGGTGAGAAGAAAAGTTTATTTTAAGATTTTTGTGTTTGACAAGACATTTTTAGTCTCGTACATACATACCCACAAAGTGCAATATATGATCAAAACCTCGTAGTGCGTGGTACAAATAACAAAATTGGTTTGTTTTGATTGATTTTAAATGAAAAGACAATTTATCATTTTAAGGACAATACTCAACTAATTACCCACAAGTATAAGAACTTTGCATCACCATGAGAAGGGCTCCGATTTGGATAAAATCAACAAGTATGTCACTAGCTCTCTTAAATGGAAAAAAAATATCATTACTATTGGGATATGAGAATTACATCTCAATTATGAAAATGACTCGTGTCTAAACTTCGAGAGAAGATTTAAAAGAAAAAAAATGCACAAATGACACATAAAGTTAGAGTGAGTTTGATATTTTTTAGGTCTTTGAAAATTATATGAATATGCTTAAGATGTCTTAGTATTTATTTAAAAGAGATGAAAAGTTTTGAAAAAATGGTTCAATTTTATTAACAATAAAGTATACAAAGTCAATGTTTATTGAGAAGGTGGTTCAATTTTAAAACAATAAGGTTTTGAAAAAAGGAGAAGATTTTGAAAATTAAAGAGGGGGAGATGAAGAGGCTATCCTAAAGCATAAAATAAAAGCTAGGGAGGAAAGATCTAACCAAGAGATGACAAGCTTTATAACATAAGGCAAGCAAAAAATTTCTTCCTTTGGATTAAGCCACAAGCAAGTCAAGTCTCCAAAAGATATCCACAAGACAAATGTACAAGGCTCCAAGATCTCAAATCCACAAACTCAAAGCATAGGGAAAAAACCAACTTTGATCATAATTGATCAAGTCATCATCAAGATCAATCACCTTTCCTAGTGTATTAAGAATGAAGTCTATCAAAATATAAACACTACAAGAAAATAAGAATTTTACGACACAAAAACTGCGACAGTTACTTGATAACTGTCGTAATACTCTTATAACGACAGTTCCCACGACGGTTTACACCAACCGTCCTTTTAATTTAAAAAAAAACTAAAGATGGCGACAGTTGGTCATTGAACCGCCTTAAAATCTATGTAACGATGGTAAAAGAACTGTCGGCACTCATAAATCTTTCAACCCGCGGTAATCCATTAAAAAACTGAAAAACCACAAAGTGAAAACCACGCTAAACTCTATCTTCCCAACGTTTCATTCTCTCCATTTTTTGGTTCAGTATCCATTGTTTTCTTGTTCTCAGGTGAAAATATTCTATTATTTATTCTCTTCTTCTTCTTCTTTTCATTTCAAATTTTTCTTCCTATTTCTAATCATTCTTCAAATTTCTAATGGTTCTTCGCATTTCTAATTGCTCTGTTTGATGTTTATTCTGGATGCGAGCTTTTGACCTCCGTGGTGCTGGTTATATTTTTCTTCCTAGCATCTTACTCCTCTTCATATTACCAGGTAAAGTGATAACTTATGCTCACTATTTCTAGGGTTTCGATTGTTATTTGTCAAGATATAATCTCTATTACAATTGTTTCTTTGATTGTTTGTAGCGGAATATATACTTTGTTTGTTGTGGCCAATCTTTACAATTGATTATTTATGTAAACAGGTTTCCTTCACACTTTAATTTATATTGACCAACTTCAAGTTTTTGTTACATGTGTTGTTCATTTTTGTCAAATCCATTTTGCAAATAAGGTGTTTGTTGAAATGTCACCATAATTTTTGTAGTGTTAGTTTTGAGATGAACATGTTTCTAATGATATTAACATGCTTAGTTTTAGAAACGATAGTTGTCACATCTATCTTGCTTATATCGATAAGAACACGCGGCCTAAACCTATTCTTAGTAAACATAGATATTGAAATAAGGGATTTAGCAAAACAAATGGTTTCTAATGATATTAACATGCTTACAAATAGTGGTTATCAAATCCTTTTTGTTTTCACCTTGATTGAAGGTTTCTAATGATTTAGCCAAACATCCATTGTCGAAACACCGAAACCCAAACGAAGGTTTATTCCTTCAAAGTGGGAAGCTAAGAAGGTAAATTGTTCCTTCATTTAATTTGTGAATTATCATGAAAGAAGTTACATGGTATTGAGTGTGACTTTAATTTTGGAATTCAATATAATATTAGTTTTTCCTTTGAGGTACATTTAGTGTTAATAATTTCAATTTGCTTCTCACGCCATGATGAATCATATAATCCTCCTTTAGAGTACATTCCAACACAAGAAGAGATTAATTCATATCAGTTGACGTTTGAAGAAGATCACCCTATGTTTATTCCAAAAATGTATTGTGCTTCTAGGGTAGACATTTTTTGCTTCCTCTCATATAGTTGAACTAACAAATATTAATTTCTAGCTTTGCATCTATGAGAAGCATCCATGCGTATGAGAATACCATGAAGGAAGCTTTTGAACTCTGTTTAGAGTTGTACTTGTGCCCACGAATTTGGAAAAAAAACGTGTGAGTGAATACTTTGTATCATAGTACTTTTGCTGATTTTTTTTCAACTCAAATGCTAGACACTAATAGGTGAAGCTCCAGGGCAGTGGATGGCTTCAGGTATTGATGTTGGTAACATATTTTGTTCTCGATTACAAGATGATTGAGGTGTGTATACTCACTTTCTCGTTATTAGCATATGTTTAAGTGATGGAACAAACCATGTTTTGTAAGTTATAATTTTGAACTTACATGATTTATCAAATGCAATCAGTAGTTTAAAATTTCTAGAAGGGGATATTGATCTTTATAGGAAGGGTTTTGTGATAAGATTAGAAATATTTAGAGTGTGACAAATGTGCAGTTATTAGAAAGACTTATTATAACAGAGGGAGGTATTATAAAGACTAATTATGTTAGTTCTAGGCATGTGCAATTTTGTGCAAGGTTGAATTGAGAATAAAACTTAACATGGATTGCATTGACATAATAAATCTGTTCAAGAATTCTATCCTGTTCAAAAATAAAATGTGCCTCTTCCTGTCAAGAATTATGTCTCGTTCCTGTATTTTTCAACTGTTGCAGTAACAAATCTGTTCAAATTCGTTGTTGAATTGGAAGTCTGCAGTGTTCGATTTCTTAGCAATTTCTTGTTCAATTATGAGGGTCGTAGCAGAAACTGTATTGACCTGTTAGTGCATCTGTTGGTTTTAAAAGTTCTTTAGCTTGTGTTTGTTATTTAGATATCAAAGCGGTTTTCTTTGACTTCCAAGCGTCTGGATTCAGTCGTTTGGCATGGTCGATTTGGGTTTTATGATTGCAATGGTTTTTTGTTTGGTGTTACTTTGTGCTTTATATTTGGATATTTGTTGTTTCTGGTTTTGGAATTATTCAGGCGACATGGAGAAGTCTTTAATTAGTAGATCGTTTGGCGTGTGCATGCAGGGGCGGAGTGTTTCATTATTATGTTTTTGTCTACTTTTAGTTGTGACAATGAGAAGTTAGTTGGTTTTGAGCAATTTTGTTAGTGTGTTTTTCATGATTTAGGTGCTTGGGTGTGGAGTATAACAGGTGGCTGTTGTTTTGCATATGAAGCCTAACCCTAGGGGACTGGGTGATTAATGTCTGGATAGCTGTATTGTACTTGCCATTGGAGACATAAATTAGTAAGAGTAAGGGGATGGCCCTGATATCCATTATTTGTAAAAATTGTCCCATGTATGTATGAAAATAATCTCTAACATGTCTTAAGCTCCCCTATGTGCTCCTCAGTCTGATCCAACTACCTTTACGTATGAAACTTTCTTCGGCACAGTTCCATTGTTCCACTGAGTCTATATGACATGTTTATAATAACACTGCACTGTAAATTTTCCACTAAGAAATATACTCATGCTGAGAGACAGGTATTCTATATGTTCTTGACATACTTGTTAGTTAAATTTTGAATGACAAATGGAAGTTATTATGATAGAAAAGCCCTTAAGTAAAAAAAATGAGAATTTCAATTTTTTGTTTTCATTATGTTATGATTGTTCCGTTATACCATATCTAATCTTTTTTTAGTCTAATCTTTATGGTTTTAAAATAACACGTGTTTGGTGGCAGTGGTGCAGAGTTTGTAAGAAAAGAAATCATTCTCTATGTTTTTACCATCCTTGTCTCTTATCAACCTTGATTCACCTCCATCATCATACACGGATCTGCAACATGTACTATTTGAAGAAGAGAAGACTTTAAAAAATAAGGCCATCTTACAAAATACTAGGTGATACTTTATAAACTTTATACATTCACTTAGTGCATATATGAAATTTTATTGAAAGCCATTGTTATTTGTTTACTGCATTAGCTACGTTTAATGAGATTATTTCAATGCCCATATATCTTTATATATAAGTATATGTGTAATGTGTGTTTTTTTTAAGGTGTTTTTTTTTAATTATATGTATCAAGGAAATTGTAGTGGAAGATAAGTAAGATTTTCATGAAATCTTTTATTAACTTTAAAATATATATAATTTTAAGATTGATGGTTCATTCTAACATTCTTCTAAATTTAATATTTTTTTTCAGGGATTAGAGTCACCCGTTGATGGTAGACGTTATTCTGAGTCTAGCTATCGAATTACAGACAGTGGATCATCAAAAAGGATAAATTAGATTTTGATATATTTTCTATGTACTTTTCTTGCTACCTATTGATGGTAGACGTTCTTATGAATTTTTTTAATGTATTTTTGACATTATGATGCTTATTATTATTAGATTAAGATATTATGATTATGGATATTATATATTTTATGGATATTACATGATTATGATTGGATTTAATTTTACTACGTTAAAAAGTAATATAGAAAATCATATAAAAGAATAAAGAAGTATTAAAAATAATTATACCATAAATAAAAATATTTTTGTGGAAATAATTTAAAGAAAATAAACAATATTGAAAAAAATAATATTATATTTAAAAATATTTTAATAAAAGAATAATTATATATATATATATATATATATATATATATATATATATATATATATATTATATAATTTTACTATGAATAAAGTTATGACGGTTGAAACCGTCGTAATTAACAATAAAAAAATTAGGAAAGTTACGTCAGTTATAACTGTCGCAATCAACGACATAAACTTGTATCAAACAGAAGTTACGTCAGTTGTAACCGTCGCAATAAAAAATAAAAATACAAATTATTAAGCAATTTAAGACGGTTGGAAACCGTCACAATATGTAATTTACGACAGTTAGATACCTGCCATGAAAATAACAACGGTTTGCATGACGGTTTTCAAAACCGTCGCAATATGGCCTCGCGACACACGTTTCCGCGACAGTTCTGAAACCGTCGTAATTTGCAAATTGTGACTGTTCTAACCGTCGTAATCTTTCAAAATGAACCGTCACAATTTGCCAATTTTCTTGTAGTGTCTCCATAGCCTATATTTGACAACACAGATCTATCTTCTCTCTCTGTAATCATCTGCCATGATAGAATATCCCATGTTTGATGCACTTAAAACCTCAGCAAGTTGAGAAATGTGGACTTCTCATTTCATAAAGGGTTGGGAGTTTCATTCCAGCCTCGTATTAGCCACTGGCATTTGTCATTGTAAAAATGTAATTACGGCGGTTCTAACCGTCGCTATCTTTAATGAAATATATATTATATAATTATGGCAGTTCTAACCGTCGCAACATTTAAGTAAATTCAATGTATATTATACAATTATGGCGGTTCTAACGGTCACAATTTTTAATTAAATTCAATATATATTATATAATTATGGCAGTTACAACGGTCGTAATAATATATTGGCGACAGTTTCAAAATCGTCGTGGAATGTTACGGCAGTTGGAGCGACAGTTTTTAAAACTGTCGTAAAACAGCCTCGCGATGCACGTTTCTACGACAGAAGAGGAACCGTCGTGATTTACAAATTGCGTCGGTTCTAACCGTCGTAATCTTCCAATATTAACCGTCGTAATTTGCCAATTTTCTTGTAGTGTATTTCACTATCAGACAATTCCCTTGATTCAAAACTAGGTGAATCCATCTGGAAAAAAAAGTGAATAAGCATTTTTACATTCAACATCATTACTAGTATTTACGTCTTAGTCTTAGTGTTAGTGTCGTGTTTAGTTTCTGTGTCAACGTGTACACTTCATAGACATAAATGTTTAAAAACTATAACTGAGACTAAAATACTTCATAGACTTACCGAGAGTCTCGGAGCACCAACAATTTCTTCGTATTCAGCTGCATCAAGTTCTCTTAGATGATGAAGACTAAACAACTTTGGGAGAATATATTGCCTCACCAAGATCAATAAAAAGAAAGGCAAAGGGAACAATATTCCAGCTATTGGAATCCATGTCACTCCAAAACAAACCAAGAAATAGACACATTGGAAGATTGTGAACAAGACTATGTTTCTAATTGGTACTGATTCCACAAAGGAAGCATGATGACCCTCCAATAACCTGTCATAATATGTTAACTTGATATATTAGCATGCTTTTAAATTGCGATTGTGATTACATTTAAGAGTAACTTGTACATACTTGAACCATCTACTAGGCGTTACGAAGAGAAGTAATATCCTTTCCCAGAATTGGTTACCGGGAAGACTATCAATGGCCATGTATGCAAAGTATCCCCACAAAACCGAAGTCGGAATCTTTTTTATGACAGACATAGCGAAAACTGATGCTCCAACAAAGAGTGATTGTAAGAGATTGCTCATTCTTTGCTCATTTACTCTAACAGGTAAATATGCATCAATATGCTTATCAGGGTCAAATGTATCCTTCTTGTTGTCTCCTTTTAGAACAACCTCTTTTAAGTTCTCTAACTCTCTTTCCACTGAAGTAACATGGCTGCTGCTGTCCATTTCTACAAACACTGCTTGCATCTTCCCGTAGATTTCGATGTTACTAGCTTTCTTTCGTATGCTTTCTTTCGCACTTTCAACCATCTTTCTTCTGATCATCAGACCCTTGAGAACTGCAAGGCTCTTAGTGTGCATAGGGGATTGAGGAAGAACACCATTTGAAGGTGGTAAGCCAAGTAGTCCACAAATCAAAGTCTGAAATATTTTAGCCAAAACAAAGGTGTGGTCATAACATATGAGTGATGAGGCATTACAAAGGGATGTATATATAGTATTGATATATACCATTAGTCCTAATAAAAATATGTCATAATGATATGCAGAAGGTTTCTTGAGATTGAATTCTTTTTGTTGTGCCATCCCAGAAGCAACACTATGATCAAAGAAGTAAAGTCCTGCTATCATCAAGGCAGGAATAAAAGCAACAAAAATATATGTTGGAGAAACCTTTCCCATGTCCTGTGTCATATGTTACAATCTATTAATTATTAGTTCATTAACATTTCGAAAGAAAAAAAAAACTATGCTTTAGTTGGACACGTGCGAATTACTTCGATAACTGTCCAATGGTGTAAAGATGTAGATTCCCAAGCAAGAGGAGCAACTAGTCTTCTTGGAATTTCAGATGGTATTTCTCTTGGCCCTGAGAATGACACAATTGTCCATACTACCACCAAGAAAGGGACACCATAGTCTGCAATAAATCTTCTCAACCACCCTATACAATAAACAAGACCCATGTCATATATACTTAACTATGAAATATTGATACAGACACGATACTGACACTAAGACATGTCATGCGACACCAGATATACCTTCTAGTGTCGGTACTAAATAGCCTAGTTAAATACAAAATTAAGAAGTATTGATTAACTCTTAACAAAAATCTTTTGTAATGATAAACCTGTCCCATATAACCATGATCTTGCTCTTCTGCTCTTCAATGTTGTATAGAGAAGGCCAAATGTGAATATAACACCTAATAAGCCATTCACATAAAGCCAGTGAAATTGGTATTGCTCTAATTTTGAGTTTTCGTTTTTAGGAACACTAAACTCCTTTATTATTCCCTGCATTATTACAGTATACTTGTATAGTTAGATTTGTTTTCATGCAAAATAGACTCCAATGACATGCTGATCACTGACCTTAATAGCCTCTTGAATGAACAAGACTGAAATCAACATGCCAAAAAGCTCTTCAGCAACCCTGGTAAATCGGTTGATGATATTGGCAGCATTGAATATTGCTAGGAGAAAAAGCAAGATAGAAGTCCATACACAAACCCTGAGATATTAATAATACTAATTTTCAGTTGCATTGTTAGTGCTAATTGCTAAACAACATAAAGAAGGGTTTGCGCTATTGTTACCATCCAGCCCAAGCCAAAAAGAGTTGTTGTCCCAAGCCATCTGTATTTTTGGCAAAGTTGTACAAATATGTATACATGATGATGGTTGGTTCTGCAACTCCTACAATAAGCAGTGGTTGTCCTCCAATAATTGAATGTATGATTCCACATATCGCCGTTGAAGCTAGTGTTTCTACTGTGCTCAATCTTCCATCTACACACAAAATAAACAACTTCAGCCTAATACATTATTTGAAATATTTATGATAATATATATATATATATATATATATATATATATATATATATATATATATATATATATATATATATATATATATATATATATATATATATATATATATATATATATATTTATTTCTACAGATATAAATACAATAGAGATATTACTTTTATCCAACATAATAAATAGCAAATGAATATTATCCGTCCTCAAGGATACAGGTAACATCCATCAAATCAATGATGTAAAATATAAAATAGTCCAAATTTAGTTAATAAAATGTAATTATTAAATATTTAATATAATAATTAATTTAATTAATAAATATTAATTAATTTATTACATTATTATGAATTAACTGAAAAATTAATTTAAATATTTAAATAATATTTAACGAAATAAATATATTGAATCAATATATTAAATTATTTAAATTAATTCGTAATTTAATTAAATATTAATCAATTTAGTAGTATTTTTTAATTCAATTAAATATTAATCAAGAAAATTGTATTTAATTTAAATTAATAGTAATTAAATGATATATAACATATTTATTATATAAATTCTATATTTAATAACACTAATTTATTATATATTTTAGTAATATAAAACATATCATATATTATTATTAAATTAATAATATATGATATGTTTTATATTACTAAATAACATATGATATGTTTTATAATATTTAATATTTAAATTAATTATTTAGTTAATTAATATTAATTTAATATATTAATTAGGAGTGACAAATGGATCGATTGAGACAAAATCCATCTAATTCATCTATCAAAAAGTTTTATTAAATCTACCTGTCACATAAAAAGTAAATGAATTAATTAGATTAAATTCATTCATTTATTTACATGGATTGATCAAATTCATCCAACGAATTTTAATGATCCAATGAAATATATTATATTCGTTAGGTTTTTTTTAAATGATAAAAAATAGATTTTTTTTAATAAAGAAAACCAATTTTTTTTCAAAAAATATAAAAAAAAAATCATTATTTTGGAAAATAAAAAAATTCAGTTTTTTTTTCGAAATTACAAAAAATCAAATTTTTTTCAAAAATACAAAAAAAAAATTCTCGAAAAATTATATAAAAAATTGATTTTTTTTCGAAAATAAAAAAAAATGATGTTTTTCCAATTTTTTTTTTCAGAAAATACAAAAAATCAATTTTTTTCTCGAAAATACAAAAATCATTTTTTCTAATACAAAAATCAAAGTTTTCTCGAAAATACAAAAAATCATTTTTTCTAATACAAAAAATCAAAGTTTTCTCGAAAATACAAAAAAAAAAAATTTAAATAAAAAAAATCGATTTTTTTAAAAATACAAAACATTTGTTTCGAAAATAAAAAAAATTGTTTTTTCAAAAAATAAAAATCGATTTCTTGAAATTATAAAAAAAATTCTATATTTTCAAAAATAATAAAAATAGTTTTCTTTTTTGAAAAAAAAAAATTGGTTGGATTAATATTCATCCATTAAAAATATGTTGATAAATGGATTAGATAAATTTTATCTTTAATAGATGGATTGAATTTGAGGTTTTTAAGAAAAATTTAGTGGATTGTTTTGATCCATTCATAAACAATCCAATTTATATTCATTCAATCCATTCATTTTACCACCCCTAATATTAATTAATTTTTATTATAAAATTTTGTAATATAAAACATATCATATATTATTATTATTATTTAATTAATAATATATTATATATTTTATATTACTAAATAATAAATGACATGTCTTATATTAATATTAAATATTTAAAATATTATTTAGTTAACTAATATTAATTTATATATCATTCATATTTATTAATATAAATAATGGTTATTTTGAATATTTAATAATTACATTTTATTAAATGTAAATTAATTACTATTTATTAATTAATTATTTGTACTTTATTAATTATTATTTAATTATTTAAAATATAATTATTATTTAATTAAATCTAATTAATAATTAAAAAATTAAATAAAATTAATTAAATAAATATATTCAATTGATATGTAAATAAATTTAATTTAAATAAAACAAAGTGTAATCAAAATGTTTAAAATATAATTATTCTAATCAAATAAATTAAGTATTCAATATGTATATTTAAGTGAGATAATTAAAAACTAACAACATGACCTTGTCATAAAGGGTTCTATATATGCATCCAAAGGAAAGGTCTTTATCAATTTTTTCTTATTGTATAATTTTGATTTTTCTTGAGGGATCAAAATAAAAGAATCTTCGTAAAAATAAGGAAATCAAAACTTATTTTCCTTAGAGATTTTTCAAAAATCGTCTATATGATAGAAGCAAAATAAATAATAATAATAATAATAATAATAATAATAATGAATAAACTTGTTACAAAAGCAGAAGAGGAACCTGTGTCTCTACTCAGCTGTTCCCCAAAGGCAATAACAGGTAAAGCAGAAGCAAAGAAAATATAAGTAGTTGGAGCCAATATCCTGTCATTATTCAAACAAACAGTGTAAGTTCATTACACATACAGATTTAAATTTTCCCATGCAGCTATAATTACTACAGCAATATTAAGATTTATAGAAACTTACCCAATACCTGAATGGAATGCACAAATCCAGTCATCTTTATAACATTGTGATCTTCCTCTTATATCATTCATAATTCCCTTACAAGGTGTCTTTAACCACTCCATTTAAGCCACAAATTAAGCAGCTGTAACTGAAACTATAACACGATGAAAACTGAATAACTTCACATTTATGAACAATAATTTTAAAAATATTGCAATACCTTAACTCATAATTAATGGACTCACATGCATAAGCATGTGTGTGAGTGTTTTGAAGAAGATAATTAGCAATAATTAATCAAGTAATAAGTACCTGAATAATTGTTCTAGTCAGGCAAGGATGTGGTGGAGATTTGACTGGAACAGTTGGTGGTGAGGTGAGTCTAAACCAGAAGAGAAGATTTGGTTAATATATAGACTTTTCAGAAATAGTTCAATGAATATCATTAATTACATTTTATAAATTTTACGTAAAACTAAATATAATATATGATTTGTGACGTATATATAGTACACACGTAGTATTATGTAGTTCTTTAAAGAGGGCTATTGTCATTTAGCAGAGGTAACGTCAATGACTATGTATTTAGTATAAGCCTCTTCAAAAGCCATAATTTCAAAGATATTTTTCTTTTTCCTTTTATTTTGGTTGTACATGAGTTTTTTCTACTTTATATTTATTGGTTCTTATTGATTCATCAAACTTGAATGAACCAGCTATTGTATTGCTAGCCATTAAAATGATCTTTTCAGAGTCACAACTATCTTCATGTGCAAATTGAAATACACCCTTGTCATTACTAGTTTTTTTTTTTTTTTAAATAATTTTTATAAACAACAGATTAGAATATATATTCCACCAAAGGTTATACTAGGATAGGAATACACCACATCCATTACAAACGGGCAAAAGTACACTGATATACCAAATCAAAATTCCCGATTCTTACTTTAAAAAATTAATCGGTTAAAGATATTAAAATAAAATGAAATTTTTTGTAACATTCAAGAATTGAACCAATACCCTTATAATTGAGAAATTTATGTGTGACCACTAGACTATTATATTTTAAATGTATATTTTTCTTCAAAAGTGTATCTATTATAAACGAAATTCAAAATTTAAATATCATTTAAAAAATTTATTAAATTAATTATCATTTAAATTATTATTTTCAATTAATAAATTTGTATAAATATATATTTTATTTGTTAAAATAATATAAAAAAACTGAAACTTCCACTGTATAATAAAATTTAAAAATGAATTAAAATATTAGTGATTGAATTTTCAATCACTAAATTTTTTTTAAAATTAATTTTCTTATACAAATACTTATTTAAGACTAAAATTAATTGTCACAAATTTTCAGTCACTAATTTGATAACTAATTTTATTCAATAACCTTTAAAATTTTATTAATTTGATATTCAATTTTAATGGTTAATTTGATGACCTAAAATTTTTAGTCACTAATTCGATCATTAAAAAGAGAATTTTATAGTAGTGGTTAGGAGAGAAAATGGAGATGTTAGCAACTCTCTAAAATCGGAACGAAAACGAAGCTGAAGGTGAAAAAAGCAAGAAAAAGCATCGAAAAAAGCAATATGTTGAGTTGGTCAATGAGTTTGGGGACTTGGGGTTGGGTCCTTTGGAACAAGCTTATGGTGTTTGTGTAAAGGGTCTTGTCAATGAAGAGCAACAAAAACAAGAGAAGCAATTTCACAAACAGTTGGTAGACACAAAAATTAACGTTTGTTTTTGTTTGTTCCTCTTCAGCATGGTACCATTGAAGCATGTAGTAACCAAACTCAAACACAAATTCAAACTCAAATCCGTCTTTTCATCTTCCAATTCAATTCTCAATGAAATCCCAAACATTCACTTTGCATCATATACATCACTTTCTTCACAAACAACACCTTCGTTTTCCATCACCCAAAACGACGTCGCTTCCACCTTCAAAACGTGGTTTCAAATCCACCACCGTTCCAAAGACCCACTCCTCATTCGAATCTACCAGATTCTCTCTTCCGGTGACGATTTCTCGCCTTCTCTTTCATCACTTTCGCTTCCTCTATCTGAATCCTTTGTTGTTCGGGTCCTCCGTTACGGCGGCGACAATAATGATATTCTCTCGTGTCTCAAGTTCTTCGATTGGGTTGGTCGGCAACCTCGTTTCAACCATACAAAGGATACTTTTGTAGCGATTTTCCGTATCCTGACCCGGGCTAGCCATGTGCCGTTGGTTCTTGAGTTCCTTCAAACGTTCCAGAAGCGTGTTTTTGCTCATCGGGTTCGTTTTTATGATACCCTTGTTGTTGGTTATGCTATTGCTGGGAAACCTGAAGTTGCACTCCATGTGTTTGGGAAAATGCGGTTTCAGGGGCTTGACTTGGATAGGTTTTCTTACCATATTCTACTCAATGCTCTTGCTGAGCAGGATTATTATAATGCTTTTGTTATTGTTCTTAGTCAGATTCGTTTGAAGGGTTATGCGACTGGTGTTACTGATGCTATTGTTGTTAAGTCTTTGTGTAAGCAGGGTAAGCTGGATGAGGCTGAAGATTATCTCAACTGTTTGTTGGGGAGTGGGAAAGAACTGTATGGTTCTGAGGTGACTATTCTTGTTGGTTCGTTGTGTGAGAATAATAGGTTTGACCATGCTGTTGAGTTGGTCAATGAGTTTGGGGACTTGGGGTTGGGTCCTTTGGAACAAGCTTATGGTGTTTGTGTAAAGGGTCTTGTCAACGGTGGTAGGTTGGATGAGGCTTTAGAGTTTTTTAGGAAGAAGAGAGATTCTGAAGGGTATGTTCCTGATTCTCGTAGGTATAACATGTTGATTTGTAGGCTTTTGAGGGAGAGCCGGCTTCATGATGTCTATGGTTTGTTGATGGATATGAATGAGTCTTGTAGTCCACCTGATATGGTTACCATGAATGCTGTCTTGTGCTTCTTTTGCAAAGCTGGAATGGTGAATGTTGCGCTCCAATTGTACAATTCCAGGTCACAGTTTGGACTGAATCCGAGTCAAATGGCTTACAAGTATTTGATACTTACTCTGTGTTGGGATGGGAGTGTTAAGGAGGCGTACAGTGTGCTCAAAAGTTCTCTCAGTAATGGCTTTTTTCCTGATAGGCAAGCCTTTACCACGATTGTCCATGCTTTGTGTAGAGAGTGCAAGGTTGATGAGGTGAAGGAGCTGATCCATCTTGCCTTGGAGCGGGGTTTCACGCCGAGCGCTGTAACATATGACAAGTTTATATCGGCTTTGTGCCGAGCTGGAAGAGTGGAAGATGGTTATTTGGTGCATGGGGAGCTTAACAGTGCCACTGCTAGATTCTCCTACTCTAAGATGATTAGAAGTTTTATTAAGTCAAATAGGGGAGACATTGCTGCTCGCCTTCTTGTTGAAATGATAGAGAAGGATTTTGTACTAACACGGACCTTATGCAGAGCTGTTATATGCAGTTTACTTCATATGGATAATCCAGTATCACGTGTTTTCAATTTATTAGACATGCTGACTCATGGTAAACCTGATGTTGAGATTTTCAACTTTTTCATGGACGGAGCTGGGCATGCCAATAAGGCAGAGTTGACCAGGAATGTATATGAGTTGATGATAAGGAATAACATTGTGCCAAATAGTGTTTCTCAAATTCTTTTGTTGAATAGTTACTTGAAAAGTGGAATGATTTTTGATGCTTTGAATTTCTTTAATAGTCTCCGGCGTCAGGGTCCGGTCAAACGAAAATTATATAATGGCGTGATTATTGGTCTCTGCAAGGCTAATAAGGCTGACATTGCACATGATATCTTATTTGAAATGTTAAACACTCAATTAAATCCAAGCATTGAATGTTATGAGTGTCTTGTGCAGGCGCTTTGCTCATTGAAAAGATATCATGAAGCGATAAATCTCGTTCACGTGTATATGAAAATGGGACGTCGATTAACTTCTTTTCTTGGCAACGTACTTCTTTTTCACTCATTGATATCGCCGGATTTCTATGATACATGTGTTCATTTAAGATGTGCAACTGAGAGAGAAAGTTCTCCTATTTCTACACTGAACTTTGTCATTGGTGCATTTTCTGGTCGTCTAAGAGTAAACCATTCTATTGACGAATTGGAGGAATTAATAGCGATGTGCTTTCCGCTTGACATTTACACCTACAATCTTCTGCTGAGAAGAGTAACCAATAATGATATGGACCAAGCTTGTGAGTTGTTTAATAGGATACTTCAAAGAGGTTATGAGCCTAATGGTTGGACTTATGATATTATAGTGCATGGTTTCTCAAATCATGGGAGAAATGACGAGATTAAGCACTGGATCGAAATAATGCACGAAAAGGGATTTTATCCAACAGAGAATACTAGAAGAAATGTAATAAAAAGTATTTTTTCCAACGAAAAATACTAGCATATTCATTTAAGGAGAATGGATTGATGTGTTAAAGATGCAGAAGGGTTCATACAATTTTGGTAAGGATCTTGTTATTCTTAACTGAGTATTAAAAAATATTATGGTTACATAGTTTTTTTCTCTCATCTAATTGTTATTTTAGAGCAATCCTGTATCTCTTATGTCGATTCGTTTTTTTCCTCTTTGTGGAAGCATTAGGAATAAAATATGTTTCCACCTTGTATTATTTATCAAACTAGAAAAACATTGGTGATGAGTGGACATAGCTTTTATACATCATTTCATTTGTCATACTGTATTTTTAAAGTTTGAAGCATTGCCTATTATCCTCTTTTCAATATAATTGCCATCACACATAATGAAAAATAATGTCATCAGTTGATTCATGTTTCTTGGCACAAATTTGATAGATTTCAAATTTCAATACAGTAGTCGCGCTTAGTGTCAGTCACTACTCATTTGATGTGTTTGGTTTTTCTATTGATTGTCTATTTGGGTAGGATTGTAGAATTAGAGATGACATGTATAATAATACGGGATTATTATTCTCACTTATTTTACATATGTTTTGTACTACACTTGATTTTGCTATATCACCACTAGATGGGTTATTCACAAGGAAATTGGTAGAATGCCTCTGTCTCAGTGTTATCACCATGGCTGAAAGCCAAAATAAACTCCGCCAATTTAGACCGCCATAAAATGAGTCCATCGATATTGATGAGACTTTAATCAAACAAACAATGATCCAAGAATCTAGATATAATTCCAAAGTCCAACCTAATCACAAGATAACAACAATTCGGGATTACGATAACCAAGTTTTTTAGAGGTTTCATATTTATTAATGTTTTGAACAAGATATATGGTCCAAGGGAACAAAGAAAAAAGATCACAAGCATAAACAAAAGTCCAAATGGACAAAGTGGAAATAACATAAGTATAAACAATATAAGTATGAGATGTGATGCTAAAATAAAAAGTATGAGATGTGATGCTAAAATAAAAAGCATAAAGTAAAAACGGAAAGTAAATGACAAAAATTTAAAGAGAAAGAATTTAAATGACATAGGTAAAATTAGTACAATAATATGGTTAGTATTAGTGATCAAAATGAAGAACAATTTGTCATTTTTTGGAGAACACTCAACTAGTCACTCATAAGCATGAAAACATAGACTTCTACATCACCATGAGAAGGACTCCAACTTGGATAAAATTAACAAGTATGTCACTAGCTCCCATAGGTGACCAAGAACCAATATATTTCACACAATACCATAGAGAATAGGAGGTTGACAAATTCACTTACAAAAATAACTTGTTTTCTGATTTGGGACAAATTTAGCGCTATGTTAAGCAATCGTAATTGGACTTATGTAGAAGTCGCAATAATATAAGGTCGGTCAATAACAATATTTGTGTTAATACAAGCTAGAGGAATGATATGTAAATCATCCTCCTAAAGCATGTCACACAAAAAGAAAAGAGGAGTGATCTCATCTTAATAAGGAACCAAAAAATAGTTCTATGATGCTTAAGATTTTCATCAATGCAAAAGAAATAAAGGAGATGAAAGAGAGGCAACAAAGCAAAAGAACCCAAATTGGATCAAGACCTTGACTAAGCTATCATCAAATTCAATCATTCATTATGGTGAATTAGGATTTAAATCCCATCAAACACCCTAGTTCCATTGAATTTGATGAAGCTAAAGGTCAAACAAGCTAAAATCCAAGACATCAGAAAGTCAACAAGTCAAATGATATCAAAGATGAAATAAAAAGAAATAAAATGCATGATAAAATATATTTTAATGATTTTTAAATTGAAAATAAGAAGGAAAATCAAAATATAGTTCAAAATGAAAAGGAAATGAATGAGAAAATTGTGGAAGGTCAAAGACATAAATTAATAAACAATCCAGTCATTGTATCACCAAATTGGGAGCTTCCTTTTGAAATTATGTGTGATTTCGGTAATTATAATGTTGGCGTAGTACTTTGCCAAAGTTTTAAATGAAAATAAAATTAATTACACCATTATTGAAAAATAATTGCTAGCAGTAGTATTTGTTTTGGAAAAAGTTCGTCCTTATTTAATTGGTTTCAAAGTTATTGTTTTTACAGATCATGCAGCTTTGAAGTATTTGTTCAATAAAATTAACTTCAACCCAAGATTGTTACAATGGGTACTTTTGTTGCAAGAATTTGATCTGGAAAGTATGGATAGAAAACGAATAGAAAATTTGGTGGCAGATCACCTTTCAAGATTAGAAAATGAGGAGATTACCAAAAGTAAGCACAACATAACAGAGACACACTACTATAGAAAACCCATTTCACAACGGTTGAAAAAGGGGTAACGTCACGTCTGACATACTGTTGTTAAGTAGAGTGTCACTATAAGTTTGTTATTTCTACAATGGTCTGGAAACCGTTATTGAAAGGCAGGACGCACGCCACATATTACAACGATTATGTTTATAAATCGTTATACATTTAGGCACTGGATTCGAAACCCATTAGCAACAAATATATAAAACATAAATTATCTTTAATCTCGATTATAATAGATATCTGTCATTGGAAGTACCCATAATTTATTATATTATATGTAGATTGCTTATTTTTCATACACCTCACTAAAGAAATACAAGGATTCAAATTGAAGTAGAAGTCTATGATCTGAAAATTAAATTATTCTTGAAAACCAACTTAAACAAATCATTGTTGTTTTCTGATTGTATTCGTCTCATTGTGCATTTCACGCTCTTTTATATATATATATATATATATATATATATATATATATATATATATATATATATATATATATATATATATATATATATATATATATATATATATATATATATATATATATATATATATTGGTTTATTAGTCTAACTTCTTCGATACATCGCTATCTTCGATTATATTTAAATTTCTATAATTAGATCACATTAGATAATCTGCTTTATCTTTATCACTTATCATTGTAATTTTTATAATTGTAATTTTTACGATTATAAGTGTTGTTGGAGAGACAAATTATCTAATAAATTATAGTTAATAAAATTTAACTATACTTGAAAACATGATACATCTAAGGAGGGGAAGGAAAACAAAAGACCAAATGATCATGCACTAATATTAATTGGCTACACTATATGTAGGTTTAACCATATATTTATCCTCCCTAACACACACGATTAGGCCTGTTTTCGGTCCGGACCGGTCCGGGTAGAAGGGGATCCGAAAATTGGACCGAAAATCCTATCGGTTCGACCGGAACCGGACCGCTACAGTGATGGTTAATTTTTTTACCCAAAACCGGTCCAGTTTTTTCGGTTCATCCAGAACCGGACCGCTACAGTGATGGATAATTTTTTTATCCAAAATTTAAATTTAATTTTTTAAATGCTGAAACTTAAATTTTAATTAAAAGAAAGCGCATATCGAAATATTATGATTAAAATTTTAAATTTAAGCTTGTGAACCTTGTGATCAAAATATCACATATCATAATTCATAACATATTTCTAAATATTGTCCCCTAAGTTAAGAAACATGTTCAAAATTATCTTGTTTAAACATAAGTTAAGAAACTTATGTTTTCAATTACAACAAAATAAAATAATTACATATGATTAGCCTCAGAACAAAATCATCATTGGCTTTGCAAAGTTGCTCGCGTCGACGAAGCGGCACCCGGATCCTCACCAAAATGAAATGCTAAAGGTTCATCCTGTGGTTCTTCAAGCTACATCAATCAAAGCATAAGTTAAATGGAAAAACATAAACTCAATAAATATTGAACTATAATATATCATTTGCAAAAGATACTTACTATACTGGCAGTGCATCCCTTCTTAATTCCATATTTTTCTTTCACCCAATCTCCCCCACAAAGTACCATCTCAACCGTCTTAGTTTTCATAGAAGCCCGTTTCGGATCAATAATCCTTTTACCAGCACTAAAGGTTGCTTCAGAAGCAACAGTTGTAACCGGAACAGTTAGGATATCTTTAGCTAGCTTACTAAGAACATGATATTTAGCCTCATTCCCCATCCACCATGTTAAAACATCAAACTTAGATGAAGGAGGAACCTTCAAAGGAGGCTCCTCAAGATATAATTCAAGATCAGTTTTTGAATTTGTATTACCAACAACAGTTTCTAAAAACATTTCAAAACTCCTTCTACCCAAACCAGAACTACATCCTACATCAGATACAGGTACAGTCTCATCATTTGTTCCAAAGGTATCTTGATACAATTGGAAGAGTGATTTTAAGTTGGTTGCCAACTCTTGTTCATAGGTAGTGGCTTGAGTAGAATTTGGATACAAGAAGGGATATACCCATTTGATGAAGATCATTTTATACCTAATTGAACAAGGATGTGTCAACCAACTTATAATCATTAATACATAATTGCATAAATTATTTTCAGAGTCTAATTATATAAAGTCTATTTGCCTCAGATAGACTTTCATCATTGGCAACTAAAGTAAATATGTGGTAACTGAATTGGCCATAGACACAATTAAATCACATCTCAGAAAGGCTGGGCAACATAATTTAATCCAAGGCATCAATTAAGTCACACAACTCAGAATCAGAACTCATAAGATCAGTATCAGAATCAGAACTCATAAGGTCAATATCAAAATTAAAACTCAGAAGCAGAGGCCTCAGACAGATTGGCAGTCATCATTGGCAGGTAACATAGCAAAACCTCTTTATCAGCAATCATCAGAATAAGAAGCACTTATCAGAAGCAACATAGCTAAACCTCAGATTTTAACAATCATCATTGGCATCATTACTGAATTATTCCATAAATAATCATCATTGTCAACATTACAAAATTAATCCATAATTAATATCAGAAATAAATTTCAGTTTCTTTGTACATGGTATTGGAAGTCCTTAATAATTCAAATGCTTGATAGAGCAAGTGAAAAGCAGAGAAATACGAAAAAGGCAGTTTTTGAATAAAACTTCCACCAGTGGAAGTATAGTAGAAAAAGTGTCCAAATACGAAAAAGGCAGTTTTTGAATAAAACTTCCACCAGTGGAAGTATAGTAGAAAAAGTGTCCAAATACGAAAAAGGCAGTTTTTGAATAAAACTTCCACCAGTGGAAGTATAGTAGAAAAAGTGTCCAAAATAGTTTAACTGCAGAATTTAGTTTCTTACAATTCTTGGGTCTGTTTGTGGTTCCAATTTGTACCCTATAAATAGACATTGTATGTCATAGTTGAATAGTTAATGCCATATGATTCAATTCTCTCAATCTTTCTCTATATCTCTATCTGTCTCTAATCACATAATCATCTTCATCTTTCCCAAACACACTGTTTTTCACCACTCCATTTCTGGTTTTTTCCAACACATGGCACAAATAATCCAAAATAAATTTCAGAAGGTAAAACCTCAGATTTTAACAATCATCATTGGCATCATTATAGAATTATTCCATAAATAATCATCATTGGTAACATTCCAAGCAGAATAGTTGCTACCTATGTGTATAATGCATGGCAACTTAAATAACTATCTACTTGTAAGTTGTACATACCTTGGATCCAGGACTGCCCCAATTGATATCAGTGTGTTAGACTCTGACCAATACTTTTCATACTTCATCTTCATCTCATTAGCAAGGGCCTGCAGCTGAGGATTAGCTGAGATGGATGAGGGATCGTCAAGTAAAACCTTAACCCTGTAAAGCTCAGCCAAAAACAAGTTAGCAGTAGGGTAAGAGGTACCACTGATAATGGATGTCACATCAGCAAAAACCTCCAAGAACTTGCAAATATCACGAACATCTTCCCAATCATTCAAATCAGGCAAAAAAATGCAAAAATGCACCATTTTCTTCAGCATATCTGGGCCAGACTTCTCTGTAGTGATATGCAGTGGACAACATCAACCAAGTTGAGTTCCACCTTGTCTTAGTATCCAAGACTTGCATTCTGCCATCAAGTTGCAACTCATCCACAATTTTTTTGAATGCCTTGCATCTAGTTTCAGAATTCAGCAAGTACTTCACCCCACTCCTAATCTTATCAACAGTCACCTTAATCATATCTAGACCATCTTGAACCAATAAATTTAATATGTGTGCACAACATCTCACATGAAAAAGTTTACCATCCAATGGAAGATTTCTCCTACCAGAATAATCTCTTTTCAATCTAGCAATACAGTTATCATTGGCACTAGCATTGTCAACTGAAATTGAAACCACTTTATCCCTTATGCCCCAATCATCCATCACCTTTATCAATTCCCTACACAAAACCTCACCAGAATGTGGTGGTGGCACATTCTTAAAAGATAAAACTCTTTTGTGAAGCTGCCATTTTGTATCAATGAAATGACCAGTAACAGTCATATAACCAATTTTTTGTTCACCAGACCACCAAAGGTCAGTGGTAAGACTTATCCTGTTAACCAAAGACATACTCTTTTTCATATTAACTCTTTCAGCCTCATAAAATGTCTCACAGTCCAACTTAACCTGTTGTCTAGTAATCTTTTTGTACCATGGATATATTTCTTTAAGAAACTCATTAAAGATAACACCATCCATAACAGAAAATGGAAATTCATGACCTAAAATCATATGAGTTGCTACCTCTCTAACCCTCGCATGATTATATGTCCAAGTTGCCAAACTTGGGGTACTATCTACACCTATATTTAACCTAGACTGTACAACCTCTTGACCAGTGTTACCTCTCAACCTCAACTTCCTTTGAATGCAATTCTCTAAATGCTTTTTACCATTTGAAGTACTTTTCCATTTAGAATCATAAGTGTAAAGCTTACCGCACCATTTGCATTTCCATTTCTTTGCACCATCTGGCATCTCAACAAGCAACATCTCAGTATGAACAACTGATTTCTTGGGACGAGGGGCTTTACCATAGGCATTAACCTGACTTTGAGAACTCTGATTTGGGTCAACTTGAGTTGTTGGCTCATCAGCAGTACTAGTGTTTTGAGATGTAATATCATTTTGCGTAGTGGATGTATATTGAGTGGTTACATCTGTTGGAACTGGACCTGGAGCTTCCAAGTCAATCATCTCACCAATCTCTATATTACCTTCATCCATTGTCTCCTCTCCCCCGGCAAACAACATATCAATGTCAATCAGATCATCCATGCTTTGAGGAGTCAGTGAAGAATCTTGATAAGACATGACACAAAAAATATATATATCAATCAAACAATAATGAAATATTAAACAAATTCAAAACTGAGCCAACATTGAGATTTGAGACATACAACCTCAGCAACAAATATTATAACACGAACCCTTTAATAAAAACATTATTTTAGGTCAAAACTCAAAATCAACTTATGTTGAAGCCTTTAAACAAAATATCTCAAGGTCAAAATCAGAAACCAAAACAACCCTAGGTCAAAACATTTTAGGTCAAAACTCAAAATCAACTTATGTTGAAGCCTTTAAATAAAACATCTCTAGGTCAAAATCAGAAACCCCAATCAGAACATCTCTAGGTCAAAACATTTTAGGACAAAAAAATGGTACATGCAACCTATATAACGAAATCGAACAACATAAGAAAAAATATACAGGATAGAGTTTAAAGACATTACACCGTTGTATATTGAAGCTTTCCACGATTCACAGAGTCACAAATCAAAAATCGCCACTCAAACTCAACACAATACTGAAACAGTGATGCTAGAATGATGATCAACAGACACAATGCAAGCCATAGGAGAGAGATACGAACGGAATGGAGTCATAGTTGAGGGAGGTGAGAGTGAGACTGTGAGTGAACCATGCGAGAGAGAGAGAGAGAGAAAGATAAGGCTGTCTGAAAATAGAGAGGAAAAAAATGAGAAAATTATAAAATCTTAGAATTTATATTAATAGTAACCGGGTACTCGTTGGATACTTGGATACAGTTCTTCAAGCTGGATACGGATATTATATTTATCCATTACCATACCAAAAGCCATACTGGACGGTTCTTTGGTCTGGTTCTACCGGTCCGGTTCTCGGACCGGTTCTCGAATTTGAAGACCCATGCACAGCCCTACACACGATAAGACTCGTGAAGAGAGAGATTAAACCAAAACCTAACAAGTAATAATATATTAGGTCACCGTCATAAAGCTACATACATGGTGATGGACACACTACACTCAAATACAGACACACTCTTCATCCCAAATAAGGCAATTGTAGATATATATATATAGTTGGTGTGTAGTCTACTTTTACAGGTTCATGTTCATGTTTATGTATATACATTTGGTATTACTAATATGAAACTACGTGCCAAGTTATTGGCCACAATTTCCTATTCATATATATTTTCTCAAGTTTTTATATAAATTTACAATACATATATATAATTTGTTTTGCTTCTGAGTCATTAGTTTAATCATTGATAATCATGTAGCTCGTTATACTATTATAAAATAATTATACTAAAGATATTCATTTAGTGAGTTTTTGACTAAATTGTAACAAATTTGAAAAATAAGTTCTAAAATGCAATTTTTTGAAAAAAATATCTCATAATACAACATTTTTTTGTTCTCTAGTATTCTTAGATGATCCACATGGTAGGTAGATATGCAGAAGACGTGCTATTCTGAATGGAGAATCTATTTTTTTGTTTGTTTTGTTTTTATATTTTTTGATTTTTTAAAATGTTTTTCTTTTTATGTTTTATATATTTTAATTAATAAAATTTTAATTTATTTTAATTAAAAAAACTAATTTTTTTAATATTTAATTTTTTGTTTAGAATATTTAAAATATAATAAAAAATACTAAATATTATAAAATACAAATTAAAAATAATTTCGTAAATAAAATATAAATATAAATTACAATTGATGCATGACATAATAAAAAGAATTAATTTCTATCTTAAGGTTGATGTTGATAGAAGTAATAGTCGGACACATCGAGTGATCAAAGTTTGGAGGTGGAATCGATGTGTGGTATCAGGAAGATGATGGTTGGTTGATATTTGAGTGATCAAAATTTGGAGGTGGAATCGTTGTGCGGACAGATGTGTCAGAGTATTACGTCGCGATCATTATCTATTAATATTTTATTAATTAAAATGTTAAAAAACAAAAATAATCATTTTAGAAAATCAGAAAATATAAAAACGAAAAAGAAAAAGAAAAGATTTTCCATCCAGGACGACAAATCCCTTCTGAATCATCTAAAATTATTACAGAAAAAGGTGATTACAAGACTTTTTTTTTAAGAGTGACATTTTGAGAATTATTTTTTAAAATTTGTGACAATTTGGTCAAAAACTCTCATTTAGTCTTAGTCATTGCATAAAGACTACTCAAATAATTGTGGCAAATGTCATAATACATTGTTATTAACTTATTAAAGTGATACACTTTTCCACCAATAATAAGCTTTGGAGGAACCTTGCCCACATATTTTATTTAGTAAATTGTTTACTTGATCAAATTCAATGTAGAAAACAGTAAATTAGTTTAACTATCATTAGTGAATCTCCAATAGACTAAATTTAAAAATTGAACAATACAATAGAAGAGGAAAATATAATTTAATTTTAGCCACAATTATTTTTTAATGGTAAATAATATATTGATAACGGAAGTGAAAAAGTAACTCAACAAAATACAAAAATTATATTCAAACAATATAAGATATACCAAATTAAGCAGTCAAATAAACATTTTGAGTAAAAAATCTCTCAAATAAAAAAAAAACACTGAATAAAAATCAAAACAAGCAACCTAAAAATAAACTAATAAAGTCAACACACAAAAAAACCAGAGAGAAAATTGGAACAACCAAAGACAAATTCCACATAACCACAATAAAAAAATTATTTAGATTTAAATGAAGCATTGGATTGATCAAAGTATATCCAATTAATCCAAGTTTGGTATATGGTTTAAAAAAAATGGTAACCTATTAAATTTGAGACCCAATAAGCATTATTAGAATCATGCAATGCAAACTTCATATTACACTTATTTATTAGGACATATATTGTATTAATGTTGGGCCAAATTTTGAATCTTTCTATTTTCGTATAAGTTGTTATACTGAACTTAGATAAACAATAACCTAATTAGCACAATAAACACTACAAGAAAATTGGCAAATTGTGACGGTTCATTTTGAAAGATTACGACGGTTAGAACAGTCACAATTTGCAAATTACGACGGTTTCAGAACTGTCGCGGAAACGTGTGTCGCGAGGCCATATTGCGACGGTTTTGAAAACCGTCATGCAAACCGTTGTTATTTTCATGGCAGGTATCTAACTGTCGTAAATTACATATTGTGACGGTTTCCAACCGTCTTAAATTGCTTAATAATTTGTATTTTTATTTTTTATTGCGACGGTTACAACTGACGTAACTTCTGTTTGATACAAGTTTATGTCGTTGATTGCGACAGTTATAACTGACGTAACTTTCCTAATTTTTTTATTGTTAATTACGACGGTTTCAACCGTCATAACTTTATTCATAGTAAAATTATATAATATATATATATATATATATATATATATAAAATTATTCTTTTATTAAAATATTTTTAAATATAATATTATTTTTTTCAATATTGTTTATTTTCTTTAAATTATTTCCACAAAAATATTTTTATTTATGGTATAATTATTTTTAATACTTCTTTATTCTTTTATATGATTTTCTATATTACTTTTTAACGTAGTAAAATTAAATCCAATCATAATCATGTAATATCCATAAAATATATAATATCCATAATCATAATATCTTAATCTAATAATAATAAGCATCATAATGTCAAAAATACATTAAAAAAATTCATAAGAACGTCTACCATCAATAGGTAGCAAGAAAAGTACATAGAAAAATATATCAAAATCTAATTTATCCTTTTTGATGATCCATTGTCTGCAATTCGATAGCTAGACTCAGAATAACGTCTACCATCAACGGGTGACTCTAATCCCTGAAAAAAAATATTAAATTTAGAAGAATGTTAGAATGAACCATCAATCTTAAAATTATATATATTTTAAAGTTAATAAAAGATTTCATGAAAATCTTACTTATCTTCCACTACAATTTCCTTGATACATATAATTAAAAAAAAAACACCTTAAAAAAAACACACATTACACATATACTTATATATAAAGATATATGGGCATTGAAATAATCTCATTAAACGTAGCTAATGCAGTAAACAAATAACAATGGCTTTCAATAAAATTTCATATATGCACTAAGTGAATGTATAAAGTTTATAAAGTATCACCTAGTATTTTGTAAGATGGCTTGATTTTTTAAAGTCTTCTCTTCTTCAAATAGTACATGTTGCAGATCCGTGTATGATGATGGAGGTGAATCAAGGTTGATAAGAGACAAGGATGGTAAAAACATAGAGAATGATTTCTTTTCTTACAAACTCTGCACCACTGCCACCAAACACGTGTTATTTTAAAACCATAAAGATTAGACTAAAAAAAGATTAGATATGGTATAACGGAACAATCATAACATAATGAAAACAAAAAATTGAAATTCTCATTTTTTTTACTTAAGGGCTTTTCTATCATAATAACTTCCATTTGTCATTCAAAATTTAACTAACAAGTATGTCAAGAACATATAGAATACCTGTCTCTCAGCATGAGTATATTTCTTAGTGGAAAATTTACAGTGCAGTGTTATTATAAACATGTCATATAGACTCAGTGGAACAATGGAACTGTGCCGAAGAAAGTTTCATACGTAAAGGTAGTTGGATCAGACTGAGGAGCACATAGGGGAGCTTAAGACATGTTAGAGATTATTTTCATACATACATGGGACAATTTTTACAAAGAATGGATATCAGGGCCATCCCCTTACTCTTACTAATTTATGTCTCCAATGGCAAGTACAATACATCTATCCAGACATTAATCACCCAGTCCCCTGGGGTTAGGCTTCATATGCAAAACAACAGCCACCTGTTATACTCCACACCCAAGCACCTAAATCATGAAAAACACACTAACAAAATTGCTCAAAACCAACTAACTTCTCATTGTCACAACTATAAGTAGACAAAAACATAATAATGAAACACTCCGCCCCTGCATGCACACGCCAAACGATCTACTAATTAAAGACTTCTCCATGTCGCCTGAATAATTCCAAAACCAGAAACAACAAATATCCAAATATAAAGCACAGAGTAACACCAAACAAAAAACCATTGCAATCATAAAACCCAAATCGACCATGCCAAACGACTGAATCCAGACGCTTGGAAGTCAAAGAAAACCGCTTTGATATCTAAATAACAAACACAAGCTAAAGAACTTTTAAAACCAACAGATGCACTAACAGGTCAATACAGTTTCTGCTACGACCCTCATAATTGAACAAGAAATTGCTAAGAAATCGAACACTGCAGACTTCCAATTCAACAACGAATTTGAACAGATTTGTTACTGCAACAGTTGAAAAATACAGGAACGAGACATAATTCTTGACAGGAAGAGGCACATTTTATTTTTGAACAGGATAGAATTCTTGAACAGATTTATTATGTCAATGCAATCCATGTTAAGTTTTATTCTCAATTCAACCTTGCACAAAATTGCACATGCCTAGAACTAACATAATTAGTCTTTATAATACCTCCCTCTGTTATAATAAGTCTTTCTAATAACTGCACATTTGTCACACTCTAAATATTTCTAATCTTATCACAAAACCCTTCCTATAAAGATCAATATCCCCTTCTAGAAATTTTAAACTACTGATTGCATTTGATAAATCATGTAAGTTCAAAATTATAACTTACAAAACATGGTTTGTTCCATCACTTAAACATATGCTAATAACGAGAAAGTGAGTATACACACCTCAATCATCTTGTAATCGAGAACAAAATATGTTACCAACATCAATACCTGAAGCCATCCACTGCCCTGGAGCTTCACCTATTAGTGTCTAGCATTTGAGTTGAAAAAAAATCAGCAAAAGTACTATGATACAAAGTATTCACTCACACGTTTTTTTTCCAAATTCGTGGGCACAAGTACAACTCTAAACAGAGTTCAAAAGCTTCCTTCATGGTATTCTCATACGCATGGATGCTTCTCATAGATGCAAAGCTAGAAATTAATATTTGTTAGTTCAACTATATGAGAGGAAGCAAAAAATGTCTACCCTAGAAGCACAATACATTTTTGGAATAAACATAGGGTGATCTTCTTCAAACGTCAACTGATATGAATTAATCTCTTCTTGTGTTGGAATATACTCTAAAGGAGGATTATATGATTCATCATGGCGTGAGAAGCAAATTGAAATTATTAACACTAAATGTACCTCAAAGGAAAAACTAATATTATATTGAATTCCAAAATTAAAGTCACACTCAATACCATGTAACTTCTTTCATGATAATTCACAAATTAAATGAAGGAACAATTTACCTTCTTAGCTTCCCACTTTGAAGGAATAAACCTTCGTTTGGGTTTCGGTGTTTCGACAATGGATGTTTGGCTAAATCATTAGAAACCTTCAATCAAGGTGAAAACAAAAAGGATTTGATAACCACTATTTGTAAGCATGTTAATATCATTAGAAACCATTTGTTTTGCTAAATCCCTTATTTCAATATCTATGTTTACTAAGAATAGGTTTAGGCCGCGTGTTCTTATCGATATAAGCAAGATAGATGTGACAACTATCGTTTCTAAAACTAAGCATGTTAATATCATTAGAAACATGTTCATCTCAAAACTAACACTACAAAACTTATGGTGACATTTCAACAAACACCTTATTTGCAAAATGGATTTGACAAAAATGAACAACACATGTAACAAAAACTTGAAGTTGGTCAATATAAATTAAAGTGTGAAGGAAACCTGTTTACATAAATAATCAATTGTAAAGATTGGCCACAACAAACAAAGTATATATTCCGCTACAAACAATCAAAGAAACAATTGTAATAGAGATTATATCTTGACAAATAACAATCGAAACCCTAGAAATAGTGAGCATAAGTTATCACTTTACCTGGTAATATGAAGAGGAGTAAGATGCTAGGAAGAAAAATATAACCAGCACCACGGAGGTCAAAAGCTCGCATCCAGAATAAACATCAAACAGAGCAATTAGAAATGCGAAGAACCATTAGAAATTTGAAGAATGATTAGAAATAGGAAGAAAAATTTGAAATGAAAAGAAGAAGAAGAAGAGAATAAATAATAGAATATTTTCACCTGAGAACAAGAAAACAATGGATACTGAACCAAAAAATGGAGAGAATGAAACGTTGGGAAGATAGAGTTTAGCGTGGTTTTCACTTTGTGGTTTTTCAGTTTTTTAATGGATTACCGCGGGTTGAAAGATTTATGAGTGCCGACAGTTCTTTTACCATCGTTACATAGATTTTAAGGCGGTTCAATGACCAACTGTCGCCATCTTTAGTTTTTTTTTTAAATTAAAAGGACGGTTGGTGTAAACCGTCGTGGGAACTGTCATTATAAGAGTATTACGACAGTTATCAAGTAACTGTCGCAGTTTTTGTGTCGTAAAATTCTAATTTTCTTGTAGTGAAAACAAGTCATAGAGTTGAAAAACAAACCTTAAACCTACATGAAAAGTACTCTTAACATAAGTTTTGCAACCAACATGATAAATAAGTTTGCACTTTTCATAAAGTGAAAAACAAAACAATCATGTTATACATTCCCAACCATTCAATCTTAGATGTCACATTAATTTAATTAATTAATAGTTACATATATGACACACCCATGACCCACTCAAACATAATTTGTCATTGTTCTTAGGTAAGCTAGCTAGCTCTTGCCCTTATTGTCTTAAGCAATTAAGCAATAATATTACTTTTTAAACATATTTGTTTGAAAAAGAAAAGTGTGATTAAGAGTATTAACAATATTTCTTTATTGACTTGAAAGTCTATATCATGATTTCTCGTCTTAATTCTTAACTCTTTTGTCAATATAGCTCTTCTCTCTTTTTCTTTAGTTCTGGCATTACTCACGTAGTATGTTTGAATACATAAGATTCACTGCACTTTATTGAACTTTTTAAAATGTTGTTTTTTGATAAATTAGTTTATCTTTAATTGTCTTTGTAAATCTTAAAGTAATATTAATTGTGCCATTGATAAATACACTTGTTAACGATAAATTATCTTCGGTATCCGATGTGTTGTATTCAATCAAGTTGTTCTCTTCGAGATGGTTATTTAATAGGATAAATTTGCCGGTGTGACTTTTTCGAATTGTATAATACATCAATTAATTGTATTAAACGGATGTAGTTTTTCCCTGCACTGTATTTTTCGGGTTTTTAATACCCCTTATACTACTTTTGAATCTCAATTACTTATTAAAAAAATTGTGTCTTTGTTAAAGTTACTCTTTATTATTTATTATACATAAATTTCGTGTTAATTTGGATACCGCTTAAATTTCAAATAAAGAAAATATATTATGTTTAGTTCATTGAGTATACATAATATTCTTTAAGAAAATCGATTATTTCTGTTTTCTGTGCATTGAATAAATATATATTTAGAAAAAATAATTTTTTTAATCATTTAAATAATGTTCAACTTATCATTGTAATCTCTTAATCAATGCACTCGGGACACTCATTAGCATTTCTCATTATCTATCAAAATATTGACTGCTTCTATCTTGCACCGACACATAACCTCATATTCCCTATAATCCTTACCGATTCTTAGAAAAAAATTAAGATTGTTCATGGTACATTTCATAGAGAAAACAATTCTGAAACAAACCAAATCATAATAAAAATTTATTCGAACTAAACTGAATTATTTCAATTTATTTAGAACCGAACCGAATCAAAATTATTAATACCGTTTAGAAATTATAAACCGTTACAAAATAAATTTTCCAAACCGAACCGTTATCGAAGAACCGAACCATTCAACTATTTTTTAATTTATTTTTTTAAATTAAAATTTGTTTTTAGTATTTTTAATTTTTAGTTTAGGTTTGGTTCAGTTTTAGTTCGATACAATTCTAGAACCATTTTGTATAATATGGTTTGGTTCACTAACCAAATATTCAATTATTTTAAATTCAGTTTGATAGTTCGACGGTTCGATTCAATTCATGATTTTTTTAAATATCCCTGCTTAAAATTCTCTTATGGCTTACATAACTAAGAATCGTTATTCATTATTTTTTAACAAATATTTATAGTATATTTCATAATTAAATGTGGTAAAGAACGATTAAAACTATTTGATAGTATATTAGATTAATCATTTTTTTTTAAATTTAGAGTATTAAATTATTCACCTAAAATTATAGATTTTAATATTTGTTTGATTAAAGGGATCAAAATCAAGCTAAGCCACTAATTTCATTTAGGACTGGATATGATTTGTCTGCCACGTAAAATACACTTTATACTTTTCTGAGAAATTTGTGCCATCTGAGGTTTCAAAAGATGGATGCAACCGTTTATTTAAAGTTATTTCTGTTTAACAATATCACTTTAATGACATTTATAAATTTAAATAACTATTTAAATTTTAGAGCTGTAAAAATATCAAAAAGTGATTTCATAATTTTATGTGGTTTGGCTTAATAAGTTTGTTATAATTTGGTTGTCCAAGTTAGATTATGAGTACATTTTTACAGACCGACCCAATTTTTATTTAATTAAAAAGCAATATTTAGTTGACTAATCTTCGAAGAAAATGACATTTGAATAATTAATTAAAATGAGTTGTAGTTTCACATCAAATTATCTCAAATCAATAGTTGGGGTCTTTTGCTTATTGGTCTATGTAACTATCACTAATTACAATTGGAATGTTAACATCAACAAAATGACCAATATTGATCTTAACTTGTCATTCATTAATAGATAATTTCATGTTAATGTACGGTCAAATGCTAGATTAGAAAATGCCATCTTTGAGCCTCATGTTGTTAGAAGCACAACTACACACATACACACTTTGATAATACAGAGTGAGAGAGAGTGCACACAATTGTGAGAGTGTATTATAATTTAGAATTCAATTAAGGTATTTATATAACATTTCCTACACAACACTACTAATTGATTATCTGAAAATTAAAATTGTCATATAGGTATTCAACAGCCACCGTATAATATTCCGTTATCAGCAGGGAACAACTTTAGTATCTATTACAAAAAGTTGGGTAATGTACCTTTAATCAATCCATCAATGTCATATTATTTTATTCTTTTAATTTTTTAATTAATAATTTAAATTTTGTAGATTTCCAATGCAATGTAATCTAATTTACTTTATAGGTAACTCTACCCAACTTTTTAAGATTGGTAGATAAAAATACACCTTATCACTATTATATATTTAAATGTCAAGGTATTCGACTACCACTATCATGTATCCAACTGTCACTATATAGTATTCAGCTATCACTATTTTATATTTGAATTTCAAGAAACTTGAATTATAAGTTCATAACACAACACATTAATTTAAGTTTCCAAATGTCTCCAAGCTCATTATCATCGTCAATCTCTAGAATATGTCATATGTTACACCTTTAGTTAGTAGATCAGTCACCTGATATTCACTTTTGCAATGTTTCATCTTCAATCTCCTTTCACTGACTTGTTCCATCAAGTAATGAAATCACATCTCTATATGCTTGTTTCTCCCATGAACTATGGGATAGCAAGATTTATTGGAGACACATTGCCAATCTTTAATACCAATTCATCATATTTCTCATTGCATATCTCTTTAATCCAATTCATCAACCACACAACAGGACAAGCACACAAGGATGTTGCAATGCACTCATTTTCACATGATGATAGGGTTCTCCATACATAAAATTGTATCATTCACTAGATTTCATGTCATCTTTCTCACCTCACCAATTAGGATCAGTGGATCCAAGAAATTTGTAGTTTTTTCCCTTGTCAATTGTTGGAAACAAGATGTCACAATACATTGATCCTTTAATGTACATAAGTATCATTTTGGTTGCAACTAAGTGAGACACTTTTGGCTTCTTCATAAACCTACTTATCATTTCCACATTATATGTCAAGTATGGTCATGTGTTGCACAAGTATCTCAATGATCCAATGAATATTCTATATTGTGTTGGGTTAACCCCTTTTCCCTTTTAATTTTTGTCACAATTGCAACCTTGATTTTGTAGGTGTTATGGCAGCATTACAATGTTCCATTTCAAACTTCTTCAAAATTTCAAGTGCACACCTCCTTTGATGCACAAACAACCTTTTTCTTGTCTTATAAAATTCAATTCCAATGAACTATGTGATTTGGGAAAGATCTATCATTTCAAACTCCATCATCAAGTCCCTCATAAACCCTTTAATTTAATTGTCATTACTTTGTGTTCTCATAAGGTCATCAACATAAAGACATAGAATAATTACCCATTTTCTTGCATCTTTCATGACATACATTCCATGTTCATATACACATTTGTAGAATCCCAACATATTTAGGAAACTATTAATCCTCTTATCTGAAGTCTTAGCTGCTTGCATGTGGCCATATAAAGCTTTCTTTAATTTGTAGAATTTTCGCTCTTAATTTTTCACAATAAACCTAGAGCTTGTGCTACCTACGCCTCCTTTTCTAATGGACCAATAAAAAATTCTAACTTAAAATCCATTTGATAGATGGAAAACTTTTTGCTATTTTTTATTTGAAATTGCAACAACTAGTCTAATGGCCTTAATCATTGCCACATGTGCAAACACTTCTTCTTTACCACTTCATAAACTTTGTATCCTTATGTTGAATGATGCCTTACAAGTATCATATTCTCTTATTTATCATCAATTTGTCTTCGTAGTTGATGAGGGAGATGTTTGTAGGAAATTGATCTAAACATTTTCATGTGGATGACATTTGGTTTCATTCCTGACCAAGCTTCCTCATGGGTAATATTTCTTAACTTTTTTGTTGGACACCTACTCGACAAGTATGTGGCAGTGGATACAATGTATCCCCATAATTTTTTTGGAAAAGGCTTACATTCAAGCAATCTCCTTACCAATTCATGATTGACCTATTCTTACTCTCATAAATTCCATTTTGTTGAGGTGTATAGGGTGGAACTACTTCATGAACAACACCTTATTGGTCACAATACTTCTCAAAATCATTTGAGACATGTTCACCTCCACCATGTGTCCTCAAGGTTTGAGTTTGTTACCACTTTGTCTTTCCACTATGGACTTGGACTTCTTGAACACTTCAAATACTTCATATTTTCTCTTGATCAAGTATGTCTATAGATTCCTACTAAAGTCATCAATAAATGTGATAGAGTATTTGTTCCCTCAATTGATTCCACTTACATATGACTAAATACATCAGAATACACCACCTCAAGTTGACATTTGGTATTATTCCTTGCATTTTTACTAAAATTGTCTTTATGTTGATTGGCTTGGACACATTCTCCACACACTTCATATGGTATAGGTATCTTTGGTAAGCTTGAAACTATGACATTTCTTTACATAGAATTCAAATCTCTATAGTTGATATGCCCATGTCTATAGGGAAAAATCCATCCTTCTTTACAAGGAGTTGTTGTCAAGCATCTATGCTCTATTACATTGAGCCAAATCTTTAAGGTTTTATTATTTAACATAGGATCCTTGAGGACCAAGTTTTCCTTTGAATCTAGTATCCTCATCACTTTGTCCTCCATGTGAATCTTGTAATTCTTTTCAAGCAATTGACCTATGCTCAAAATATCACGCTTGATCCCAGAAGTGTATATCACATATTGTCTACAAATTTCTACTTATTCTTCATAGCTTGATTGAATTTCACACAACAAATCATTCCTTCCAATCATGTTAGTTGAGCACCCTGAGTTAAGGTACCATTAATTATTGCATTCTTCCTCTTCTATGGTGGTTACAAGCACATTTTCTTCAATTGGTAATTGAAAACAAGATTTTTCTATTCATTTACTAGATGCATGTATTCGACTACAACTTTCTTCTTCAGCAATCACCATTAGCAAGGTGTTTTCATCATCATTTTCTTTCCTATCAAGATTTGCTTCATCTTCTTGTGGATCTTTCTTGTTGTCATAACATATATCAGCAGAATGCCTAAAGTTTTGACAATTGTAGCTTTGGACATTGCTCTTGTCAAGTTTCTTCTTTCCACCTATTCCTATATAGTTTCCAACTCCCTGTAGTCATTATTTGATCCACCAAGATTGTTGATACCTTCACCCTTTTGATATGTTGCTTTGTTGGAGTTTTGAAAATTTGTTGTGCTATTTATATGTATAAGTATACATAGTCAAATAATAGCAAGTGATGTAAAAGTAAGAGTAACGATCTCATAAAGATTGCAATAATTTAAGTTGATTCTCAATGTAAAACTTTGTGAATAACCATGAGAAACATGTAACTATAATAGTTGGTTGTTAAATATTCAGGTTGAATAATATTAAATAAGATTAGAGAAATCATATCAATAGGGATAGTTATGTTGTGCACTGATCCATTTAAAGAGTGTTTTTTCTTGTATGTCTAATGAGACATGTTGTGACAGATAAAACATAAACTAATCTAGTAGTGTATGTCTACAATATCAAAGAATATACATTAAATTAGGGGAATGATGTGTAGAATAAAAAATAAGCTTAAAAATATAGTAATATTTTATATTAATGTCCGCGCCATCAAAAATTTGCAGAAAAATAAAACATAACAGATTCATTAAAAAATGTTGGGATTAAAACATTGATTTTAATAAAGATATCTGACGGTCCGAACCCGTTTTACCGCTACTATTAATACTCGTTTAATTATTTAAAACCAGTGCTCCAATAATATTTTATCAAGAAAGGGAATAAAATATGTGGGCAGGCTTCCTCCTCTGAGTTAATTATTGGGAAATCTTCCACTACTATAGGTTCCATGGTAGCTGGAGGAGTCTTTGTTTTAATAATGATTATAATTGTATGACATGACCATCATCAACTATACTTGGTAGGGCTGGACAAACGGTCCAAGCCCGATCCGGAACCGGCATAACCGGAAAAAAAAATGAAAAAGGATTGGGCTGGGTCGATTAAACGGTTTAATCGGTTGGTCCAAACAATTTAATATGGGTAGCATTGGACCGGTTCAGACCTATATATATGAACCATTTAAAACCGAACCGAACCGGTTTAATTCACAATTTTACATGCTGGCAATTTGTAACATGTTATGAAATATATATACTAATACTAGGTCACATTTTTTCCATTCAGACTCAGCAAAACACACATTCCCTCACTTTTCTCATCTCACACTCTCTCATTTTCTCTTCAAGAACCGTTCATCTTCTCAAACCCTAATCCACCGTCGCCGCTGCAAAAACCTTAATATGGCGTAGATCCTTCTTCTAAACCGTGTATATTGTTCATTGAACTCTTCTTCATCATCTTCTTTAAGGTATTTTCGTTTTCTTCTTCTATTTTTTCAGTCTTTTGTTTCTTCTATATGTTTAGGGTTTTACTTTGTTCATGAGTTTTCATATGAATATTTGAGTTTTAATGTTTCAAAGTTATAAACTAACATTATTTATTTGTTTTGACATGTTAGATCTCCGATTCTTCTAAAAAACACTAATCAGGTAATGTTACTTTTCTGTTTGATTCTTGATTTAGTAGCTAATGTTATCTCTCTGATTCTTGATTTATTTGTATTAATTATTTTGTTGGATTTTGTTTTGACATGTTTTATTATATGGACTGGAAATTGGAAAGATGGAGCAAGGAGATAGTACTAGAGAAGTACCACAAGTTGGGTTGGAAATTATGGAGCAAGAACAACAACACAGTAAGTGTTAATTAACTCTATTTTTTGCCTATGTTGTTTGAATGTGAAATGTTGGTTAGGCTATTAGAAGTTTTGTAATGTTAATTTTATTTTGTGTTTTGAAAACCTGATATGAATTAATTTTGCTACGTTTGGTTCATAAGTTCTACTGGTAAAATTATACACCTGGTGAAATTATATTAGAAACATATCACTACTTGTTTAAATTGTTTAAATTATACAAATAGTGAGATGTGATGATGTGTTAGGAACAAACAAATATATAATTCTAATTATTTAAATTGTACAGTATGTGAACAAACAAATATGTAACTAGTATTCCTTTTAATAATCTAATACTACTTATTACTAGTGTTTCTTTCATGCTCATTAGTAGATACAGTATGTGAAAAATAAATAATTTATTAACTGTCATACCCTAAATTTTGACCAGAAATTTTCGATTTTTGATCATCTAGTGCGTTTCATAGCATTAATCGATAATCGATCTTTTTTGCATACATTCGTTTGACATCTCATATTCCATTAATCATACATATTTCTCCAATTTTATCATTTCACTAGCCTTCTAGTTTTGTTCTAGATGTCGGGATTGATCTTGAGTTATGTCTTGTAGTATAAATGATTATTATGTTTTAGACTAATTAGTCATTCCTTTTCTTATTTTAAATAAATAATAATAATTCAAAAAATATTTAGGTTTAGTTTATGTCCAATTTCAAGTCTCGATTTCCAATTTCATTTCCAAATTGTTTTCAAATTGTCACTTTTCGAGTTTATTCTTAATCTCTGGGTCTTTTCGAGTTCCCAAATATATTTCCAAGTGTCAATTACAAGTTTCCATTCAATACATGTTCCGAGTTTAGTTCAAATTCCTAAAGCACAATTTCAAATTCTCATGTCATATTCCAAGTTTATTTTTTTTTAATTCCTAAATTCTCATGTCATATTCCAAGTTTATTTTTTTTAATTCCTAAATTCTCATGTCAAATATCGAATTTATTTCAACACAATTTCAAGTTCTATGTCAAAATCACAAAATTGTTTCCAAACTACAAGTTTCAATTCAAAGTTTCCTTTTAAAGTTCCTTTATCATTCAATATTTTTCAAGTGCCATTTCCAAAGTTTATAATTCCCTGTTTACACCAAATTTAGTCTAGAGAAATACATGCCCATTACTTCTATGATTAGGGGTTTCGGCAGGAAGTTATTGTTGTTTTGATGGAGCGATGTCAAACATACAAGCAGAGAGTGGTACACCTTGTAAATTCAACTTCGGATGAGTCACTACTATGCCAAAGACTAGTTCCTAAGAATGAACTGCAGCGTATACTTGCCAAGCATGAATCCATGGCTTCAGGACCTACTGCTGTCAAAAAAATCAAACAGAGAAATCAAATTCAACGCCTACTGGAGCACGTGTAGATGCTGATGCTCCTCTGGTTGATACTGGAGATACTGGCAAATAAACTGATGGGAGATCCTCTTCTGGTGCTGAAGCAGGCTCCCAAACATTGAATCAGTTAATGCTTCCCGCACCAGCTGCATCTAATGGTTCTGCTGTACCTGCCAAAGTTGATCCCAAGTGGGACCTTCTCAGTGGTGATACCTATGATTCACCAAAAGCAGATACTTCGCTTGCTCTTGTTCCTCTGGGAGAACAACATGTTGCCAGTCCTGTGTCTGATCAAAATGCCCTTGTTCTTTTTGATATGTTTTCTAATGGAAGCAATGTGCCACTTCCTGTTAATACCCAAGCTCCAGCTGCGGTAAACATGAAAGTGATATAAAAATCACAGAATTAAAACGTGCACCGCAGGTCAGCAAGGGAGTTTTTGAAAACAATACCAATAAACATCACCAGCAGGAATTATCAAAAATGTATCAGTAGCAGCCACAGTTACAACATCAGCAGCAGCTGACTACATCTGCCCACCTGCAACAATTGGCAGCAATCAATGAACAAATTCTGAAAGAAGAGGGCAAACAGGAATCAAGTAGTTTTGCAGTGTTACCTATTCACATAATAAGAACAAGGAAACGTCAAGACTTTGTGAACCATTGTATTCAAGCCTCAGAACTAAGACCGAAGCATTAGTCATCAAAGTTATTCCTGGCCAGAAATCAGGAATAAACGTTGGGGACTGTGGCAGGGCTTGATTCGCGGCTGAAACTCCAGGCCAGGACTTTTGGTGCCTCTCCCTCAGGTCATTGCCATGGAAAAAGAACAAGAGTCAAGAGTCAGAACAAATAATAAGAAATGTTTTAGTGCACCAGTAAAAATAAAATCATAACAAGGTTATGCGGTAACAATGTTCATTTCACCACAGTAAAATTGCAAGTGTTAAGGTGATAAGCAAGCAGAAACAGGACAATTCATTCAATCCGAGTTCAACCATTCCAGTTTATTTTGAACGAGAAAAGGACAAGTCAGAATAGCAAACCTGCTGCAACTAAAGTCAGAACGGCTGCAAGTACAGGAATGTCAACCCTATCTCCATCACTTTTGCCAAAACATGAAAAGCTCTTGCTCCAAGTAGGACAAGACCTGCACTGAAAGGGACAACACTGGAGGGCAAAAGCAAATATCAAATCAATACTTTTGGGGGAAAAGGAAGGAGAGGAAAGGACTGAATCTATTGATATAAAGGAGGAGAACATAAACAACAGGGGGGAGGACGGAGGCAACATCAAAAACAATTTCAAAAAAACTCCAGCCAACTTCAAACCAGCAGCCACAAAACCGTTTCCTACCCTCTTCCATCAACATCAAATCTTCATCCTTCATCCTTCACCTTCACTCATCAACTCGCGAAACCGCCTTGCAAAACCTTCGTAATCCTCACCAAAACCTCCGTCTGAAACCTTTGAAGCCCAGGAAAGCAGAAACTATCACATTCAAATCCTCTTTGAAACAATCACCACCGAATCCACCACACGACTCCGTTTCGCTCGTCCACCACCACTTCGAGACCACCTTCATCACCGCGAGACAAACACAGACACGATCTGGGTAGGTGCGAACCGAGAAAGTCGCAGAGAGGAGAGCATCGAAGGAGGATTTTGAGGTTCGTTTTCGCTGTTCTTGTTTCCGTTCGTTCCTTTTCTGAGTTTGGGAGTATAAGTGGCTGTGCCAAAACCCTAATCCTTTCCCCTTTTGTCTTACCAACCGAACCGGGTTCAGGGTTGGGCCTAACCCGCCCGGCCTCTCCAAAACCATCGCCCTTTTGGGCCTCCCCCTTTTTACAAGCCTTGTTTTCTTTCTGCAATACCCTTTCTTGTTTCATTAATTTTTTCTTTTTCATGATTTAATGTTTTAATCTTTCAAGTTTTCTAATATTTCCCTTTTTAAAAAAAAAACAGCAACAACAACTCTAAAATACTTTATAGTAATTAATAATTTATAAAATAGTTGTATTTAGTTTCTTTTCTGTTAATTAACTTTTAGTAAAATAATTCATAAGCCACCTTATTTAGTCATTTGGTTAGTTAATTTTAGTGATAACAATATTTAGTTTAATTGGTCAAATATTTATTTTGTTTGTTTGATTATTTGTAAGGACTGGTTTGTATTTCTCGTCCGTTATGGGGTTATGATAACATACGACTAGTACGAATATAATTTTTATTCTCGCCTTTCGGATGTAAATTGTTAAGCAAAGCAGGCTGAAAATATTTTAAAATAAAGATAACCATTTTTCAAAAAAAATATAATTAATAAATTTCTTGGTCCAAAGCCAAGTAGATCCACACGCCTACACTGCACGCACGTAAGTCGGCCTTATGATCGCCATCTGCACATTTCGCGTCTCTTCTCAAATAATTAATTTATGGAAAAAAGTAACTCCGGAGTCTAGAATTCCGCACGTTCTGGATTGAACCGCAAATGGGCTAGCCTCACGCGTTGGTTCAATCACCTTTCGTATATCAAATATTCAAATCTCAAATTAAAACATACCAACCAATTCAAAGCATTTTCATAATTAATTAGCGAGTAACTGGACTCCGGAGTCTCGCACTCCGCACGTTCTTGAATGCGATCGCAACATGGGCTAGCCCCACGCGTGGTTCATTCGCTCTCTCGTTTTAAAACACCCTTAACAAAGATCAAACATCTTTTCTCTAAACGAACGCTGTTTAAATCATTCTACCTCGCAAACAAGCTAGCGCTTCAGCCTCCTATCACGAGCAGATAAGCCAACGCTTAGCAGTAGAATGCATTTTCAAACAGTCGTCCTATAAAAAACACAAATCGTAGTGGCACGAACTACGAAGCTCTGACTTTCCCATTGCACAGGGGAATACGTAGGCACGGGGATTTTAATCCTTCGCGAGCACCCTAATAAAAATTAACTATCTCTCCGTCACAATAATAAAAAACTCTAATCTTTCCCTCGTAATAATAATTAAAATATTTCATTAAAAGTAATCATTAAAAGAAGACAATAATAACAAGTTAACATTTTAAGCGCAAACTAGACTAAGAGGTTCCCGTTGAGTACAACGGACGTGAGGGGTGCCTAATACCTTCCCCTTGCGTAACTGACTCCCGAACTTAGATTAGTGGTTTCGTTGACCATTTCTTATCCAATTTAGGTTGTGTCTATATCTTCCTTTTCTCTTGTAGAATAAATAGAATTAGGTGGCGACTCTGTTGTTTGTTTTAGGATCGTATTTTTCGAGGTGCGACAGCTGGTGACTCTGCTGGGGATTGAATTGCCTTGTGCATAAGAGAGTCGAGCCTAGCTTAGGATAGTATGCGTTTGTTGGATGATTTGTTTGATTGTCTTCTTTATTTACTGTTGATTATTCTATCTATTGCTTCCTTCTTTATTATTTGCTCATTATATCTGCCTGTTGGATCTCGGGTTATCACGGGTATGAATCTGTACTTGAGTTTTGAAAAAGAAGAGGGAACACCTAAGTTTAGATTTGGATGTTATTAGTGTTAGTCTCCAAGGACTCGCTCCTTACACGCCTAGCATGAAAGCTCCCCCAGATAGTTAGACTTTTCGTAAATCTTGTCACAACGCAGCTAGCCTGTCGCGGGACCTGATTCACGAAAGGGCTGTGATTCTGGGACCCCCTAGAACCTGTTTCAATTTTGGTAGTTGTGTAATGTTAGGCTCCAAGGACTCGCTCCTTGCACGCCTAGCATGAGAACTCCACTCAAGGTAGACCTTATCGTTATTATCGTCACAATGCAGCTAGCCTGCGGCGGGGCGTTAGTACGATAAACGTCCGTGACCTTGAGTATCCTTATACCATCACCATAGAAGCTACCGTGTGAGTGGGCATTATGGGTAGAAAAGATATAGACCGACCCTCTAGAGCCTACACTTTAGAGTTCCAAGCTCCCATTGTTATCCCGGATCCAGCTTTGTGCATTCATAACCATGTAGCATACGCATCATAACCTACACATCTTGTTATTTCAGGAAAACACATCTATTTGTTGTTTCACATTCAAAACAGTCATGAGTTCAGGGAAAAGGAAGACTCTACAGCTAAAAGCTTTCTCACCAAATACTGCTGTTCTTAAGGACTGCTTAGAAAAAATGTCCGCCTCTTACAAGAGGGCTATTGAAGTAAGGTTCGTCCAAGTACTGCATCTTCTAGAAGTCGACGTACAAATCCCGGGTCTCACGGCTTTGGCCCAATTCTATGATCCGCCGATGCGAAGCTTCTTGTTTCAGGACTTTCAGCTAACGCCGTCTCTGGGAGAATTTGAAGGGTTCTTGGGATTTTCTATGAAGGGAAAGGCACCTTACACCCTTGTCAGTCGGGATCTTAAGGTGGAGGTATTAGCGGAAGCTCTTCAGATCCCCATTCCCACAGCTAAAGCTAACTGGAAGCAAAAGAGGGAGTTTTGGGGTTTCCATAGGCTATTTTTAGAGTAGGAAAGCAAGAAATTAATAAAGGAACGTCAATGGGCCGCTTTAGTCAACGTATTAGCTCTCCTCATTTACGGTCTGGTTTTATTTCCAACTTTCGAGGATTACATTGACACGGCGGCAATTAATATATTCTGGGCGGTTTGGAAAGAAGGTCAAAGCCCTGTATACCCGTTGTTGGCAGACGTGTTTTATAATCTCCACCTCCGTCACGAGAAGAAAGGTGCTGTTTTGACTTTTTGTCTCCCGTTACTGTATAAATGGCTCACATCTCATGTTTTCAAACGCAATGCTCTAATTCCCAAGATGACAGGCGGGGAATGGTCCCAGATGTTAGCTTCCCTCACCGAAAGAGACATTGCCTGGTATCCCAACAAGTTGGATGTTGATCGGATCATTATGAGCTGTGGAAATTTCAGAAATGTGCCACTAATGGGATCAAAAGGGTGCATTAGTTATAATCCCATTTTGACTATACGGCAACACGAATACCCTTGTAAACACCCCAAATTTGCCCTCACCCATTCACACTATGTCTTGTGATCATTTCATATGCATAAACTCAATCATACCATCTCATATCACATTTTTGATTCACTGCATAGATTCTAAGTCATCTGCATCTAGGGTTTGTGATCTGAGCAATCCAAGAGCTTCTTGAGCCACCCAAAAGGCCATCAATCACTTAAAAGGGGTATATATGTGTTCAAGCATCATATTACATCCTCTCAAAGTCAAGAATGCCAAAAAATCACAAGAACTGGGATTGGTATGGATGCAGAGCCAGGTTTAACTGCACAGTTGACCTAAAATTAGGGTTTTGGTTTCAAAGGCCATAACTCCAATTTTTTTGGTCATTCTTGTTTCTATTGGTCTCTATATGGTATAGGGAGTATGCATATCAATTTTCATGAAGAAATTCCATGGGGAAGTCATCTGATCAAGAGTTGACTTTTCAGACAAGTCAGTGCAAAATCAGGGCATCTGAGGCCCCCAATGACCCAACCAAGGAGTGATCTTCATCATTTTGAGTGTATATGACCTTTATTTGATCATGGAAGAAGGTTGAAGTTCACAAAATTCAAGAATTACAAGTTTTTGCAAAGTTGACTTTTTAGGGCATGGTTGACTTTTAAAGAATATGTCATTTTATGCCACTTTTCAAACCTTACTTTTTGATCCAAAAATGCTTCAAATGGGAAAACTTTGGTCATGAAAGTTGTAGATTAGATCTTTCCCTTTTCAAAAAGTACAAGAACATGATCTAATTCATTTTGGATCAAAAGTTATGGTGTGTCAAAGTTGGCAAAAATCACTAATTTTCAAGTTATGCCTCAAATGAGAAACTTGCAATTTCATGTACCAAGCATTCTTGTGACTTCTAATTGACATCAAACCATTACACAAGCATCATGTAAGTCCTAAAGTTCAGATTGGACCAAGATTTCCTCATGTTTTATGGCTTGTGGGACAAGAAAGTTTCATATGAACCAAAAGTGAACAACTTGCAAAAACCATCATCACACCTCACCCACTTGTTACCTTGGTTGCTGAACCATTCTAGCATCTCTCACACACCATGCTGCGCCAGCCCATACACATGTACTAGCCTAGGGCTCAACCCATGCTTTCCTTACACCAAAGTTGACATTTTGCAAAAGTGAACTTACCTATCACAGCAGGCCAGGTCACATCATCTGACCAATGGGAGTTTTTTATGCAAGCCAAATGCTAACCATTTCACATAACAAGCAAGGCTGAAGCTCACCACAACAACACATTCACAAACTCACTCCCTAAAGCAAAACCCTTCGAATCTCTCTCCACAGCTCACAAACACACAAGCAAACTTCATAAACCTCTTCAACATCCCTCCCTGATCACTAAGCACCCTTCAAAACATCCCAAAGCTCAAGGAATCAGAAACACGATTCTTACACCATCCTGAACAGAACTTGTTCAAGTTGCCAAACCAGCCACATTCCAAGTTGTCCAAGCATTGCAAACTCATCAGGAAGGCCATTAGGAGCTTTTTGCACCAAGGAAGCAGCCAGTAAGCTCAAAGGGTGAAAGCTCCATCTCAGGTAGCCTTCCAAATCAATTTTTCCAGGACCTCTATTTTATGTTACAAATTGATTAAGCATGCCTCACTGATCACACTGAACTAAAAATTATTGAAAATGGTTGAGAGATGAAGTTGTATTGCTTGTCTGAAATTTTGGCAGTTTTTGTTCTTAGCTTCGATTCTTGGTTATGGTTGGAAATAAATGAGAAATGAGGGTGGGGTTGAGTTTAGGAGGGTGAAAGGAACAAATCTGGAGCTTTAGAGCTCCAGAAATGACCTAGGGAAGGATTTGGAAATTCTCAGGGAGGGAGGTCACCGGAGAAGACGACCGGAGCTCGTCTCCGGTGACCTGAAAGTCATTAGTCATTTAATTAGGGTTAGGGCAAATTTTAAATGTGGACCCTTGGATCTGGCTTCCCGCGCGCGTGTGTGTGGTCTGGATCATGTCATTAGTTCATAATTAGGTTTAATTTGTTTAATTAATTAAAATTAGGAAGTTTGAACCTGGGCCGTCCAGATGCGCGCCCAGTCAAACCTTTTGAAACCCAGAATCAATCTCAGCCTCTCCTTCAGCTTACTTCCATCTATTTACTTTTTATTTCCATTTTCTTTGTATTTAACTTCCATAATTTATTTAAAATAGCAAAATTGTTTTAAAAATTATGAAACTTTTTGTCAAGAGTTTCATTAAATTTTAAAACACAAAAATATTTTTATTTTCATTTTTAGCATTAAAAAAGTATTTTTAATTATTTAAAAGTTTATTTTTAATTGATTAATGAAAATTAATTTATTAAAAATACTTTTAGGTATTTAAAAATCACCCAAAAATTCATGAAATGTTCTAAGACATTTAGAAACATTGTCCAACCTTCAAACCAAATTTATTTTTTGATCTTGATGCATTTTGAGAATTTTCCATTGAATTAAAATCATTTTTATGCATTAATTTGATCCAAAGTTCCAAAAATCATTTCTGCCTATCCATGAGGAGTTGGACATTGATTCTTTTTGCATTGTATTGTGTTTAGCATGTAGTTTGTGAGATTAAATGGCCTTTATTTGATCTTTCATTTTCCATTTGTTTGATAATTTTCTTGTTTAGGAACCCTAAAACCCTAGAAAGCTTAGAAAAATCATAACTTGAATTTGGTTAGGAGTTGAGACCTCTCCGTTGGGCATTAAGTTAGTATAGGATTAGGGGTCCTTTGAGTGGCATTTTCAATTTTTTATCTTAGGGTTTGCTTCTGATTTTGATTTTTGTTTGATGTATTGTTCATAAACCCTAATTTGGGGCTTTCATATGCATCCATCTTACATCTTCTTGCATAACATGACTTGCCATGACATTCCATGCCTCCATTTGATTCATTTAACATCATAAGGCATATTGAAAGCATGTTTGATCATTGCATCATGTATTTTCCATGTGGTATGTCATGTGCACTTCATAACTTTTCATGTATGTCCTTGCTTATTAACTTGCTTCATTTGCATTCATGAGCTTGTATGATCATTTCCATGTGCTGCCTCATGTTTGTAGCATCTCATAGCATCATTAGCATCATGTATATGCTTCTGGTTTTGTTTCTCATCATGTCATCTCATCCCATTTTGCATTGCATTGCATTTCTTTCCTAACCTTTCAGGTGGTAAGTAACTTTGAGAAGTGAATTTGCCTTCACTTCTCATAACTTCTCTTCATCTCTTTTCATGCATCCTTGCTGCATTTTTGTATGTGTTTGAGTTTGAGCTTGCTCATTCTTCCTCTTCCCACTTTCTTTCTTCAAGTGACTTGACTTCTTGAATGAAGCAAGTTACTTTGCTTCTCCTGATCCTTTCATCTGCTTCCTGGTGGTTCCATTGAAGACTTCTCTTGAAAACCTCACAAACCTTAGGAACAACCAAGCATGACAATGATTAGGGTTTTGATTAGTCTCCCCTCTTAGTTTTACCTTTGTGTCTCTTTTGAGTCTTCTCTTCTCACCTCATAATCAGGGACTAAACCCTAAAGGCTTTAAGGCTTTGTGATTAAGCTTATGCCTGCATCCTTATCTTAGGATGGAGTGTATAACTTTAATCCTAAGTGTTAAACCCTTAATGTGTTTAAATCCTTTAATCAATCCATCTAATAATCATCAAGACATCACACTTGTAACTTGGGCCTTGCATTAGGGTTCTAATTCTTCCTTCATTTGGTTAAGAAGGACTAACCCTAGTGTTAATGGACAAGTCCCCCTCAAGTTGTCTTACAAATCATAAAATCCACTTCATCATCATACCATTAAGTAAAATCCACTTAATCAAAGGCTTGTTTTGTCATGAGTTTAATCCCTAATCATGGATTAAGTTGAGGAGCTTTCCTCAGCTTAAACATTCTCATCTATTATCCTTCTATTAGGATGGTGTAATGAGTCTGTTTAATCCTTGATTATGGCTTAAACTCATTACTTAACACTAAACAAAAACAACAAAAACATCTAAATAATCACAAGTAGGTTAATGATCTTAACCCTACACCAAAGGTGATTAAGTGTGAGAAGCTGACTTCATACTTAAGGTATTCTCATTACCCCTAATCAGAGGGAAGATGTGATGAGTTTGCTAACCCATTGGTTTAGGCTTAAGCTCATTAACTTATGACAAAATCCAAAAACAATAAAAGACTGAAAATACAAAAACAAACAATAATCGTCTCCTCCGGGATTCTTTTCTCATCATCTTCACTCACAAACGAGAACTTGCTTCTTCCGTCTAATGCAAGACAGTTTGCACCTGAGCCAGACAGGTCATACACTTGAGCATAGACAAGTAAGCAGTTCATTAGTCAATTTACCTTTCAGTCTCTTTGGGTCGAACTACGGTGTTCTGACTTCCTCATTGCACGAGAGGATACGTAGGCATAACTTAACGGTTATCGAACAAAAGTCTCTGTATATTCCCCCTCTTTCCAGCTTCATTCTTTAGGCCTCATGATCTTGAGCATTTCACCCCTGTCCTTACACTGACAATGTATATATCACACTTCACACTTCCTTTACACTGACACCTGTACATTCCTCCCAGCTATTTTATAAACAAAATTGCACTGACACTACCCCTTTAAAACACAAATCTTTCAAGCGTGGATCCCGTCGAGTACGGCGGACAATCTGGGTGCTAATACCTTCCCAGGTTGTAACCAACCCCCTTTCTCAGTCTCTCTGGTTCGTAACCGTCTTATCCATGTCTTTCTAGGTCTATGCAGCATTGCCTTTCCTCCGGGATAAAAATGCCTAGCTGGCGACTCTATTCATCTCCAGTGAGTTCACGGCTGTGTGTTCTCATTGTCCCTTTCGCCGACCGTTCGCGTCTGTACCTTTATCTGGGCCTGGTCCCATTTATCGGGAGCGACAGCTTGGCGACTCTGCTGGGGAACCTTATACTGCAACCAGGGCTTCTGGTTCTTTTTGTGGGTTCCTCCTAGCGCTTGTTTGATTTGTGTTTACTGGGGTGTTATGTGCTTATTTGTGTTTATATTTGTATTTATTTTTGCTTTATGTACAGTTGTTTATTTTCTTTCTTTACTGCTTTACATATATCATACTGTCATGCTGTCTGGCTGGATCTGGTTTTGCTCTGGTGGGTGGGGTTCTACTGAGAGTTAAGGTCCTATACCTGGGACCTGAGTGACACCTAGGCTAGAGTGAATCATATTCTTTCCCATTCCATCTCGGTCTGGTGCGGGAATATGAAACACGGTTCAGATATGGGTTTCTTCTTGAGAACTCTGTGTTGCAGATTTCCTGCAATACTAGGGCTATCTGGGAAGCCTGCTAAGTCTGGATGACCTTTTAGTATTGACCTTCAGAAACTGAGGTGAATTAGAGGAGGAACATTTATGGTTATTGTAAACACTGTACCTCCGGGTTAGAAGTGTTTACACTTCTCATAACTGATCCAAGTCTGAGGATCCTTGTTTTAGAACACCACCTGTGAGGGGGTTGGGCTGTTTACAGGTTTGCAGGTACCTTGGCCTCAGAATACCTTATTACTTTGTTTGTTTAAGAGTACTTCATTTTGGGACAGTTCTTGTGATTCTAAAACCCTGGACATGTGGCTCTTTATTTGAGCCCCCCACCTTGGTTACTGGATTTATAGACCTCCATCTGGATTTCTTGAACATACTTGGACCTATATCAGGGCATTTGATCAGATCCAGCTCAGTCACAAACCCTTGCATATCATTTGCATACATAATCATTGCATCATATTGACATTTGCTTATTTGTGTTTCAGGGTATCCACCTTCATTTTTGGTTTGGTTTTGACCCTATCTTCAGTATTGACCTATCTTCATCAGCATCTGCTTCTGCTATCAGCTATCCACTTCAGTCACCTGCACCAGCCAATCAGTGGCCCATTTCTTCAGTGTTATCATCAGCACCTGTCTCCACTCATCTTCAACAACATGGCTCCTAAAAAGAGTAACATCACCTACCACTTCTTCCAGCCAGAGCTAGCTGACATCAGGAGGATTCAGACCCTGATCACTCCAGATCACATACCATTGTTCAGGGAACACTATGGGGATATACTTGATATGGTTATGGATCTGGACCCTTCACAGAGAAGCCTGATCCACACTTGCCTTCAATTTTATGATCCCCCACTAAGATGTTTCACTTTTCAGGACTTTCAGCTGGGCCCTCTATTAGAAGAATACTCATCATTGGTTGGTATGCCTATCAGGGGTGGAATCCCTTTCAACCCTGAGATGGTCTTTCCTGGTAATGGAGAAGTAGCCAAGGCTTTGCATCTGGAACCTGTTCTGATTGAGCAGCATATGACTTCTAAAGCTGGAATCCCTGGCTTCCATCTGGATTTCTTGATCTCTCAAGCTACCCTGAAAGCTTCTTTAGGAGAGTGGAAAGCTGTCTGTGCTTTATTGGCCCTGAGCATATATGGAATTGTATTGTTTGCAGATGAGCCTCGATTCATTAGCAAGAATGCAATCCATCTTTTCATCCTGAAGAACCCAGTGCCCACTTTATTGGGGGATCTCTATTACTCAGTGCATCAGAGGAATGAAAAGAAGAGGGGAAGATTAGTGAGGTGCTGTGCTCCGTTGTTCCACACTTGGCTTCTCAGGCATCTACCCAGGACAGATGCATTTTTGAATCCTCATCAGCAGAGAAACTGGGCTAAGAGACTCACTGCTCTAACTTCAGCCGATATCAGATGGTGCACTCAAAGCACCAAAGGCAGGGATATCACCACCAGCTGTGGGCATTTTCCCAATGTGCCCCTAATAGGAGTTAAGGGTAGTATTAATTACAATCCTCTGCTGTTCAAAAGGCAACTGGGCTATGCACTGGTCCACACTCCTAAGGCACAGGACTTGATTGAGACTCTTTATTGTGAGAACAAGCCTAATCTGGCTATTGTTAGGCAGGCTGCTTGGGCCTGGGATAATGTTCAAACCAAGGGAGTAACCATTCTGGGGAAGTGCAACAATGTGGCATCAGCACAATATTATGAGTGGTCCCATGCCAGGGCCCAATTCTCTAGAATGCCCTTTACCATGGAGGATATGCCTGGACCATCCTCAGCACCACCCCCTGCCACTATCAGTTTAGAGGAGTTTGAGAGCTTGAAAGAAAGAAATGAGAAGTTGACTCAGGCTTTGCAGAAGACCCTCCGGGAGAGGAGTGATGGCAGGTTGGATATTGAGAGGTTAGAGAAGTTGAGAGTGGAGTATCTGGCTAAAATTGAGAAGTCTGGGGATTATATCAAAAAGTCTAAGGCTGGAGAACAAATTCTGAAGAATGCTTGCAAGGAAGCCCAGTTCCAGAGAGCAAGGACAGACTTGTATCTGAAGGAGAGTCAGGCTAGGTGGGTCAGGATCACCGAGGCTCGTACTCTGGAAGATAAAAGGGTCCAAGACAAGATGGAGCAACTGGAAGCCAGTGCAAAAGAGCAGCAAGAAGCCCTGGCAGCAACCCAGAAGGAGATATCAGAGATGAAGATCAAAGCTGGAGTGAAGAGGTCAAAGGATCAAAGTCAGCACAAGAAGCTAACTGCAGTTGTTACGACCCGGAATCTCCTTATCAGGAATCTCACGGAGCGTCCGGCTGATCCTGTGACCGAAGCACTTCTCAAGGAAGTTCGGGAAGATGAGTTCGGTCTTGGTGTTTGACCATTTGCTTGTTGTTGCTTTCATTCCATGTACTTTTTATTTTCTTGTAATATATTTTGACCCCTCATAAGGCTTGTATTTGTAAACGAACTACGTACCATTTTGCTTGTTGTAATATATGTATTAGTTTGTTCTATCCGAGTTTACTTCGAAAGCAACATCAACAGCATCTTCAAGGGTATGGAAGGGTCAGAACTGAATGCCAAGCCGGATACCTTGAAAACAAATAAGCATACTGCATTGCATGCTAACCCTTTGTTTGTTTTGTAGGTTTTTGTTTCATTGTTGCTAACTCTGTTGTGATGTTCAGGAACTATTGCTCGACGCCGGGTATTTCCCCTCAACCGTCCGCACCGTTATCCAACCCGTAACAACCTTCCGGGCATACAAATGGATCAGGTACAGCAGGACCTTGCAGAGGTTAGAAATCAAATGGCAAACGAAAGATTGGAAATGAGAACGCAGATGACTCAGTTTATGGAAGTGATGAACAACATGGCTCAGAGCCAGGAAAGATTGAGGGCCATGGTGGAAAGGCAAAATCAAGAAGATCCACATATAGGGACTGCCGGCACCAGCAACAATGAAAGGGTCCAACCTCATGTTAACCCCCCTGTATTTGGCCCCCATCTTCATCCGGAGGTCAATATTCCTGCAAATGTTCAAGGGACTGCCACTGCAGGCAGGGTACTGCAAGAAGACCCCCAAGAGGATCAGTTTACAGTAATGGGTGCTGGGGAGGAAGCGTATGATAGAAGGCTGGATGAGATAGCTGAGAAATTGAGGTCCTTAGAGTCTCAAAACTCTTTGGGTTTCGATGTCATGGACATGGGCTTGGTAGACGGGGTCAGGATTCCCCATAAGTTTAAGCCTCCTTGTTTCAAAAAATACAACGGGACTTCATGCCCCCGGACTCATTTACAATCATTTCTGGGAAGGCTGAAGGCCTACACTATGAATGAGAAGCTCTGGATGTTCTATTTTGAAGACAGCTTGACGGGAGCCTCAAGAGAATGGTACTCTCATCTGACAAGAGCAACTATCAGGTGTTGGAAGGACCTGGCAGAGGCCTTTATCAGACAGTATCAGTACAACTTAGATATGGCACCCAACAGGACCCTCCTAATGGGAATGTCACAGTCTTCAAGGGAAAGTTTCTGAGAATATGCCCAGAGATGGAGGCAATTGGCTACCGCTGTTCAGCCACCTATGTCTGAGAGGGAAATGGCAGATATGTTTATGAACACCCTCCAGGGAACATATATTGACAGGTTGGCTGCTTTCTCTTCCACTAGCTTTGCAGATGTTGTCATAGCTGGAGAGAGAATTGAGAGCCTGTTGAAGATGGGCAAGATCTCTGACAATGGTGCCAGCTCGTCCGGCAACACAAGGAAGCCTTTCGCGGGCCCAAGAAGAACTAGCGAGACCAATGCCATCCACACCAGCAGGGGCAGGCCCCAATATATCCATAGATCTGTGGCAGCAGTCACCATTCCCGCTCCAGCTCACCCTCAACCAGCTTATCAACCTCCGCAGCAAAACTATCAGCAACAACCTCAGTACCATCAACAAGCTCAGTATCCTCCAAGGAACTACAACAACACCAACAATAACAACCAGCAAAGGCCATTTCAGCAGAGGCCATCTCAAGCCAATAGGGTGATCGATCCGATCCCTATGCCATATGCTACATTGCTGCCACAACTCCTGAAACTCAACCTAGTTGAGCTAAGGACGTTGGCACCTCCAGATCCTAACAGTCTACCCAGGAATTATGACTCCAACGCCAGATGTGCTTTTCATTCAAATGCACCTGGCCACAGTACAAAAAAGTGCAGAGCCTTGCACATGAAGGTACAAGACCTGGTAGACTCAAAAGCTCTGAATTTCGCACCACCACCTAATGTCAACAAAAATCCTATGCCAAACCACGGGGGTCCCAGAATCAATGCTATTGAAGAAGACAAGCCGTCTTATTTAGTAACCAGTGTGGGTCAGATTCGGACACCGTTGGTAGAAATTAAGGCTCAGCTCCTCGAATGTCAAATGTTCCCGGGGTGTGAGTTAGGGTGTGCTTACTGCAATATTTCGGTAAATGGGTGCGATAACCTGAGGAATGGCATAGATGATCTCATTCAGAGTAGCCAGCTTCAAATCACCACATCATTTCCTACTAATCCAGCAATCTCACCAGCAACAGTTCCAGCAACTCCTACAACTGCAACAACCATTGTTCCCGACAATTCTTCGGCTTCATCAACTAGTACTTCATCTGTCATTTCAACTGACCAGATATCAACAAATGTTCCTTCTACAACTCCAGCACCACTTCATTTTGAAACTCCTACAACAACAACATCCATCCTTCCAACAATGTCTCTTACAACATCAGCAACAAATCATGAAGACGTCTCAACTGTCACAATATTTTATGATCCTGAAAACAACTCTGCCTACAACTCAGAAAGTGCTGCTCCCATCAGAGCACTAGTCACAATTTATTACGATCCACAGATTATCACCATTCCTTCCGCAGCTACAATCAGTCCAGTCACTATCACGGTGCCTGGACCAGTACCTTATGAAAGCAGTAATGCCATCCCGTGGCATTACGGCTCTGACCTGTACTGCGAAGGACAAAAATCACTTTTGAATCATCAACCCCTGTACCACAAATAGACAATGTGGGAGGAGGCGGAGGCTTCACTCGAAGCGGACGTCTCTTTGCTCCACAAATTCAGAGACCCACTGCCGAAGCAGAAGCTGCTGCCAAGGCAAAAGGGAAAAGCTTGGTGCAGGAAGACCAAGCTGTTAAGGAAGCTTTGAAAACACCATTCGATCAAGAGGTTGATGAGTTCATGCGAATCATCAAGAAGAGTGATTATAAAGTAGTGGATCAGCTTCATCAGACGCCTTCCAAGATCTCAATCCTATCATTGCTTATGTGCTCCGAAGCCCATCGGAACGCACTACTCAAAGTTTTGCACGCAGCTTATGTGTCTGAAGAGATCACTATCAATCAGTTGGAAGCCGTAGTTGGAAATGTTAATGCTAGTCATGGACTAGGGTTCACCAACACTGATTTGACGACGGAAGGCCGCAACCATAACAAGGCCTTGCACATAACCATGGAATGTAAGGGTGCTGTCCTTTCCCATGTGCTGGTAGACACGGGGTCATCCCTCAATGTCTTACCTAAAAAGGCTCTGGTGAAGCTAGAATATGACGGATTGGCATTAAGACCCAGCAACCTGGTGGTGAGAGCCTTTGATGGTTCTAAAAGATCGGTTCTGGGAGAGATTGAGTTGCCCATAACGATTGGCCCGCAGACCTTCAAAACGACCTTCTACGTGATGGATATACAGCCTGCCTACAGCTGTCTATTGGGTAGGCCATGGATTCACGCCGCTGGCGCCGTGACCTCTACCCTTCACCAGAAGTTAAAATACGAGTGGGAGGGTCAAATCGTTACAATCTGTGGAGAGGAGGATATTTTTGTCAGCCACCTGGCTACTTATAAATACATTGAGATGGATGGGGAGATCCATGAAACAATGAGTCAGGGGTTCGAAGCTTTGAATGTAAATGAAACTTCTGCTGTGCCTGGAACTTCAATGACATCATACCAACAAGCCCGGAAGGTTGTTGAGGAAGGAACCGCCCAAGGCTGGGGCAAACTGTTATCGGTGGAGAAGAAAGAGGATAGATTTGGGTTGGGTTACAAACCAACTCAACAAGATCAAGCAGAGGCTGCGAAAGAGCCCAACTTTTTGAGTGGGGGGATGCTCACCCCTGATGCTGTCAACAACTTGGAAGACGAGCTGGAAGAAGAACGCAACCTGGAAAGCTGGATTCGTCCAAAGATCCCGGGGAGCAGTATCTCAAACTAGTCTTCCCAGGAAATTATAAGAGTTACTCATGCAGAGTAATTATTATTTCCTGTATATTTTATAGCATGCATCAAAGTCTTGCATCTTGCCCAAGATGACAAGACTCATTTTGTAATCGGGCCATCTGTACTTTTTGTGCAACAAGATTAATCAATGAAATATCAGACATCTTTTTGCAAACGAGTCCTTTTTCTTTTCCGTTCACCGTTTTTCCATTTTTCTTTTTGTACAAAAAAAATAAATGGCAATGTTTTCAAAATGACAACTTTATTTCACTTTTCTAAACAAGATTAAAATCAAATCACTAAAATGAACAAACTGAACCCTTGCAGAGTGTGCCTTCCAGACAGCACCGACAACAGCACGGCTATGACTTCGTATGACTTTGACAATCCAATCAATCAAGCTGATGAAGGGGTTGAAGAAGAATATGAGCTTCCTGAAGAGCTAGCCAGGTTGTTAAGACAAGAGGAAAAGGTTATTACTCCTCACCGGGAGGAGGTTGAAGTGATCAATCTTGGTACAGATGAAGACGTGAAAGAAGTTAAAATCGGGGCCTTCCTGCAAGACTCAGTGAAGAGACAACTGATTGACCTGCTTCGAGAGTATGTGGATGTATTTGCTTGGTCTTATCAAGATATGCCAGGGTTGGATACCGACATTGTTGTGCACAAGCTGCCTTTGAGAGAAGAATGCCCACCGGTCAAACAAAAGCTGCGCCGTACTCGCCCGGACATGGCAATGAAAATCAAGGAAGAGGTACAGAAGCAGTGGGACGCCGGGTTCCTTGCTGTAACTAGCTATCCACCGTGGGTTTCTAATATTGTGCTTGTGCCTAAGAAAGACGGCAAAGTAAGGATGTGTGTTGACTACCGGGATCTGAACAGAGCCAGCCCGAAAGATGACTTCCCATTACCTCACATCGATGTATTGGTGGATAACACGACTCAGTTTTCGGTATTCTCCTTCATGGACGGATTTTCAGGATACAATCAGATTAAGATGTCACCTGAAGACATGGAGAAGACAACCTTCATCACACCCTAGGGCATGTTATGTTACAAGGTGATGCCATTCGGACTAAAGAATGCTGGTGCAACATATCAACGGGCCATGGTGACCTTATTCCACGATATGATCCATAAAGAAATCGAATGTTATGTGGATGACATGATTGCCAAGTCCCTTACTGAAGAAGATCACCTGGTGAATCTGCTGAAGCTATTCAAGCGTCTGAGGAAGTATCAACTGAAGTTGAACCCCAACAAATGCACATTCGGGGTGAGATCTGGTAAGCTGCTGGGATTTATTGTAAGTGAGAAAGGGATTGAAGTTGACCCTGATAAAGTCAAAGCCATCCAAGAGATGCCTGCACCAAAGACAGAGAAAGAAGTTCGAGGGTTCTTAGGTCGATTGAACTATATCTCGAGGTTCATCTCTCACCTTACGGCTACCTGTGAACCCTTGTTCAAGTTGTTAAGAAAAGAACAAACGGTCAGGTGGAATGAAGACTGCCAGAAGGCTTTTGACAAGATCAAGGAATACTTACAAGAGCCTCCAATCCTTATGCCTCCAGTTGAAGGAAGACCTCTGATAATGTACTTAACAGTATTAGAAGAGTCGATGGGGTGTGTGCTGGGCCAACATGACGAGTCTGGTCGAAAAGAGTATGCAATATACTACCTAAGCAAAAAGTTTACCGACTGTGAACAACGTTATTCACTGCTCGAGAAAACTTGCTGTGCTTTAGCGTGGGCTGCTCGCCGACTGAGACAGTATATGTTGACCCACACTACTTTATTGATCTCCAAAATGGACCCAGTTAAGTACATATTTGAGAAGCCAGCACTTACCGGACGGGTTGCAAGATGGCAAATGATCCTTACAGAGTATGACATCCAGTACACTTCTCAGAAAGCCATCAAGGGCAGTGTATTGTCTGAATATCTTGCTGAGCAACCTATTGATGATTACCAGCCTATGAGATTTGACTTCCCTGATGAAGACATCATGTTCATAAAAGCGAAAGATCATGAGGAGCCTGTTCACACTGAAGGGCCTGACCCGGAAGAAGAATGGACTATGATGTTTGACGGGGCTGTTAACATGAATGGTCGTGGTGTTGGTGCACTACTCATTACACCCAAAGGAGTTCACATGCCTTTCTCGGCAAAACTCACTTTCAACTGCACTAACAACGAAGCTGAATACGAAGCTTGCATTATGGGTCTTGAGGAAGCCATTGACCTCAGGATCAAGACATTGACTGTATTCGGAGATTCAGCTCTGGTAGTTAATCAAACCAACGGAAAATGGTACACCCACCAGGATCATCTGATACCTTACAGGGATTATACAAGGAGGTTATTGACTTTCTTCACGACAGTCAAGCTTGAGTATATCCTTCGGGACGAGAATCAGTTTGCAGATGCTCTTGCTACCATTTCATCCATGATCAAAGTTCAAGCTGCTAACTTTGTACCTCAGATTTCAGTGTCCAGACTTGATAGACCAGCATATGTGTTCGCAGCAGAAGTTGTCAAAGATGATAAGCCTTGGTTCCATGACATTAAATGCTTCTTGGAGGATCAAGCATACCCACCTGGGGCATCTTCCAATGATAAGAAGACTTTGAGAAGGCTTGCTGGTAGTTTCTTTCTGAACACTGATGGGTCTTTATACAAAAGGAACTTTGATATGGTACTCCTCAGATGTGTTGATAAGACAGAAGCAGACTTGTTGATGCACGAGGTGCACGAAGGATCCTTTGGTACCCATGCGGGAGGGCATGCCATGGCTAAGAAGTTGTTAAGATCAGGCTATTACTGGATCACAATGGATGCAGACTGTTGTGCCTACGCCAGAAAATGCCATAAATGCCAGATTTATGCGGATAAGGTGCATGTGCCTCCCAATCCTTTGAATGTGATGTCTTCACCCTGGCCCTTTGCTATGTGGGGCATTGACATGATTGGAAAGATTGAACCGACTGCTTCGAATGGCCACAGATTCATCCTGGTTGCCATTGACTATTTCACCAAGTGGGTCGAAGCAGCATCCTATGCAAATGTTACCAGGCAGGTGGTAGCCAGATTTCTGAAGAGAGATATCATCTGTCGATACGGAGTCCCCGAGCGAATCATTACTGATAATGGTTCCAATCTAAACAACAAAATGATGGCTGAGCTATGCCGGGACTTCAAAATTCAACATCACAATTCTTCTCCTTACAGGCCAAAGATGAATGGCGCTGTTGAGGCAGCTAACAAGAATATCAAGAAGATTGTGCAGAAGATGGTAGTCACCTACAAAGACTGGCATGAAATGCTACCATTTGCCTTGCATGGGTACCGCACGTCAATCAGAACATCCACTGGGGCAACACCGTATCAGCTTGTATATGGTATGGAAGCAGTCCTACATGTCGAAGTTGAATTACCTTCCCTACGGGTGTTGATGGATGTTAAGCTGAACGAAGCAGAATGGGTCAGGGCCCGATACGAGCAACTGAGTCTGATCGAAGAGAAAAGATTGGCTGCAATCTGTCATGGGCAGTTATATCAGAAAAGAATGAAGAAAGCCTTCGATCAGAAAGTCAGGCACCGAGAGTACCAAGTAGGGGATCTCGTGCTGAAACGAATCCTCTCTCCTCATACAGACCACAGGGGCAAATGGACTCCAAATTATGAAGGACCATTTGTGGTAAAGAAAGTTTTTTCCGGTGGAGCACTGATGCTCAGCACCATGGATGGTGAAGACTTCACGTCCCCTGTGAATTCAGATGCAGTTAAAAAATACTTCGCATAAAATGACCCGCTGGACACAAAAACAGAATGTAAGTCCAGGCAAAAATAGGGCATCCCGGCGAGTCAAAAACAGAATAAAAGACTCGGGCAAAATAAGGGAAAATGAAAAAAAATATATACACCCGCTGAGTTGAAAAGCCACATTGGACAGCTCAGGCAAAAATGGGTATCCCGATGGATTGAAAACCCGAAAGGGCGATCCATGCAAAATAAGGGAATAAGCGAACAACTGCATTCTGAATTCGTCCGTATCGTTTACAACTTGGTAAGCTTCGAAAGGATCAAGCCTCAATCAGAATCAACATTCTTCAGAAAGCAAGATGAGAAGAACGTCAAAAGTCATACGAGTCATGGTAAAGAGGAAGCTCCTTAAAGCGTCATCAACACTGCCAGCATTTCGTTTCTCAATTCATAACGATCTCCTCATTTCAGGGGATTTGTTTCTTTGACTGTATCTCGCCAATTTAGGGCATATGAATTAATAAAATCAGATTTTCGATCATGTCTCGTTTTGTACATTTTATTTGCAAGAAAATGTCTGATGTCTAAAAAACTGATTGCACAGAATACAGATGTTTTATCTTCAAAAATAAATAAAAAAACATGCTTGCAGGAAATATGCTTACTCTCAGAAGTGTCTAACTCCTATGACGGGATCCAGTAAAGGATACCTCGGGATTACTTGTGCGTTTCTCTATCTTTTCAGGATTGCAGGGATCCAGAATGCAACCTGGGGCATGAAAGCTTCACTCCAGCAAGCTGGCAAATCAACACTCAACCTTAGCACCCGAAATGCTCTCTCCTCAGCTGAGCTGCCACTTGCTACTACTCCCAGCCGAGTTGCCATTTCATCCTCAGCCAAATACAAGTCAGGGAACCATTTCCCCATAGAGCTCCAGCCTCTGTCCAAAAGAACAGCGCATGGAAGACCACAACAGGGTAAAGAAAGCTTCTACAAACCCCAGCTGGGTCTCTCATTTATTGGAATAGGTCTCTCAGTGACCCGAATCCCTAAGCAGATATCATCTCATCAGATCTACCGATGATCTCATCCCCAGCTGGGATGTCTACTTCAAACAGATCGATCGAAGATCTTCGCAGCAACGGGACCCGGATCCCGGTTTGGTATCTTTGCACAGTCATAGCATTCGCATTATATTCACCCGCAAAGCGTAGCATTCCGTTTTAACACGGAGCATTACGGCAAAAATCCAACACATAGCATAATCATAAGTCATGTTTTAAACCAACATTTGTGAATAATGACAGTTCATCAACGTACAGAAAAATCCCCACCAGAGTCCCCGGCAAAAGCAGCTGCCTCACAATCCACAAATACCAGTATATACTCATTTTGACATCCGTCCGTGCCATCTTTCCCGAGTAAAGTCGCCTGAACACTCCTTGCAAACAACACCACCCGTATTACAGATACTTCCTGACACCCGTCCGTGTCATACTCCCAGCAGAAAGCCAAAGACATCCTCTTTGCACTCACATGTACTTACATACACAATCCTTTGACACCCGTCCGTGTCATATCCCCAGCACAGTCACCTACACTTTGTATATCAGATACTTGTTCATATTACACTCTTCTCCTTTTGACACTCGTCCGTGTCGCTCTCCCCAGCAGTTAAATACTCATCTATATACCAATCACTCTTATACAGATACTCGTCCGTGTCTTGTACATATCACTCAAATCCCCTCAGATTCAACACTCGTCCGTGTTCTCTGTTAACCAGATGATACTCGTCCGTATCATCATCTTTGAACACGTGTCAGTATTTGTTTCTACTCGATACTCGTCTGTATCGTAGTCTTAAGGATGCTCGTCCGCATCTTTAGTCTATACACAAAACATCTAAACACTTATACCTTTTGTTTCTTGGATGTAAACACTCGTCCGTGTTTACTACTCCCCAGTAGATTTCCAACAAAGCAAATTTTCTTCTTTATCTGACACTCGTCCTGTGTTATGATAAACCCTGAGAGCAGCCGTACCCTGCTAGGTGGTCGTCCTCCACCTCTTGATGGCCGTCCTCATCGTTGATTTTCTATCCGACATTCGTCCTATGTCGTGATATTTAGCAGCCGTCCCCTGCTAGGTGGTCGTCCTCCACCTCTTGATGATCGTCCTTCATCATTTTATCCAATGGCCGTCCCCATTGTTGATTTTGGTTATCTGACATTCGTCCTATGTCAAGACAAACCTTGAGAGCAGCCGTCCCCTGCTAGGTGGTCGTCCTCCACCTCTTGATGGTCGTCCTCCATCATGCTCATCCGATGGCCGTCCCCATCGTTGACCTTTTATCCGGCATTCGTCCTATGTCGCGATATTTTCGGCAGCCGTACCCTGCCAGGTGGTCGTCCTCCACCTTAGATGGTCGTCCCTCATCTTACCCCCAATAGAGCAGCCGTCCCCTGCTAGGTGATCGTCCTTCACCTTTGATGACCGTACCTCATCATCTGTTTATTTCATTTATTCTTTAACCCGATGGCCGTCCTCGTCGTGGTCCCTTTTTCTTTTTCCTGATGATCGTCCTTCATCAGTTTAGCCCGATGGCCGTCCCCATCGTTGGTTACTTTATTTTATGAACTTGATGGCCGTCCCCATCATGTTTCATTAATCCCCAGGAAATTTTATAGCTTTATCTTGATGGCCGTCCCCATCATAGTTCTTTTATCCCCAGCATGTCGGCCGTCCCCGTCATTGCTTCATTTCCCGCACTTTTCCCAGCATGTCGGCCGTCCCCGTCATTGCTCTTTACCCAGCAGTCGTCCTCTGCTCGACGGTCGTCCTCCGTCTCCCACACTTTACAATATACTTTATTTTCTTTTACAATCTATATCCCTTTTCTTCTTCGTTCTGTGAGTGCAAATTTTGGACTGTCTTTGGTATTCAACCACAAGTTATCTTGTTTGCCTGATAAGTCGTCGCTTACATCCTGCACAGCTAACTCATGTTTGAATAGGGGCAGCTGTAAACACCCCAAATTTGCCCTCACCCATTCAGACTATGGCTTGTGATCATTTCATATGCATAAACTCAATCATACCATCTCATATCACATTTTTGATTCACTGCATAGATTCTAAGTCATCTGCATCTAGGGTTTGTGATCTGAGCAATCCAAGAGCTTCTTGAGCCACCCCAAAGGCCATAAATCACTTCAAAGGGGTATATATGTATTCAAGCATCATATTACATCCTCTCAAAGTCAAGAATGCCAAAAAATCACAAGAACTGGGATTGGTATGGATGCAGAGCCAGGTTTAACTGCACAGTTGACCTAAAATTAGGGTTTTGGTTTCAAAGGCCATAACTCCAATTTTTTTGGTCATTCTTGTTTCTATTGGTCTCTATATGGTATAGGGAGTATGCATATCAATTTTCATGAAGAAATTCCATGGGGAAGTCATCTGATCAAGAGTTGACTTTTCAGACAAGTCAGTGCAAAATCAGGGCATCTGAGGCCCCCAATGACCCAACCAAGGAGTGATCTTCATCATTTTGAGTGTATATGACCTTTATTTGATCATGGAAGAAGGTTGAAGTTCACAAAATTCAAGAATTACAAGTTTTTGCAAAGTTGACTTTTTAGGGCATGGTTGACTTTTAAAGAATATGTCATTTTATGCCACTTTTCAAACCTTACTTTTTGATCCAAAAATGCTTCAAATGGGAAAACTTTGGTCATGAAAGTTGTAGATTAGATCTTTCCCTTTTCAAAAAGTACAAGAACATGATCTAATTCATTTTGGATCAAAAGTTATGGTGTGTCAAAGTTGGCAAAAATCACTAATTTTCAAGTTATGCCTCAAATGAGAAACTTGCAATTTCATGTACCAAGCATTCTTGTGACTTCTAATTGACATCAAACCATTACACAAGCATCATGTAAGTCCTAAAGTTCAGATTGGACCAAGATTTCCTCATGTTTTATGGCTTGTGGGACAAGAAAGTTTCATATGAACCAAAAGTGAACAACTTGCAAAAACCATCATCACACCTCACCCACTTGTTACCTTGGTTGCTGAACCATTCTAGCATCTCTCACACACCATGCTGCGCCAGCCCATACACATGTACTAGCCTAGGGCTCAACCCATGCTTTCCTTACACCAAAGTTGACATTTTGCAAAAGTGAACTTACCTATCACAGCAGGCCAGGTCACATCATCTGACCAATGGGAGTTTTTTATGCAAGCCAAATGCTAACCATTTCACATAACAAGCAAGGCTGAAGCTCACCACAACAACACATTCACAAACTCACTCCCTAAAGCAAAACCCTTCGAATCTCTCTCCACAGCTCACAAACACACAAGCAAACTTCATAAACCTCTTCAACATCCCTCCCTGATCACTAAGCACCCTTCAAAACATCCCAAAGCTCAAGGAATCAGAAACACGATTCTTACACCATCCTGAACAGAACTTGTTCAAGTTGCCAAACCAGCCACATTCCAAGTTGTCCAAGCATTGCAAACTCATCAGGAAGGCCATTAGGAGCTTTTTGCACCAAGGAAGCAGCCAGTAAGCTCAAAGGGTGAAAGCTCCATCTCAGGTAGCCTTCCAAATCAATTTTTCCAGGACCTCTATTTTATGTTACAAATTGATTAAGCATGCCTCACTGATCACACTGAACTAAAAATTATTGAAAATGGTTGAGAGATGAAGTTGTATTGCTTGTCTGAAATTTTGGCAGTTTTTGTTCTTAGCTTCGATTCTTGGTTATGGTTGGAAATAAATGAGAAATGAGGGTGGGGTTGAGTTTAGGAGGGTGAAAGGAACAAATCTGGAGCTTTAGAGCTCCAGAAATGACCTAGGGAAGGATTTGGAAATTCTCAGGGAGGGAGGTCACCGGAGAAGACGACCGGAGCTCGTCTCCGGTGACCTGAAAGTCATTAGTCATTTAATTAGGGTTAGGGCAAATTTTAAATGTGGACCCTTGGATCTGGCTTCTGTCGCTCCCGATAAGTGGAACAGGGCCCAGATAAAGGTACAGACGAGAACGGTCGGCGAGAGGGACAATGAGAACACACAGCCGTGAACTCACTGGAGATGAATAGAGTCGCCAGCTAGGCATTTTTATCCCGGAGGAAAGGCAATGCTGCTTTGACCTGGAAAAAAGATGGATAAGACGGTTGCGAACCCGAGAGACTGAGAAAGGGGGTTGGTTACAACCTGGGAAGGTATTAGCACCCAGATTGTCCGTCGTACTCGACGGGATCCACGCTTGAAAGATTTGTGTTTTAAAGGGGTAGTGTCAGTGCAATCTGTGTGTAAAAGAGCTGGAGAAGGATGTACAGGTGTCAGTGTAAAAGAAGTGAAGTGTGATATATACAGTGTCAGTGTGAGACCAGGAATGAAATGCTCATGCTAATGAGGCTTAAGGAATAAAGCTAGAAAGAGGGGGAATATACAGAGACTTTTGTTCGATAACTGTTAAGTTATGCCTACGTATCCTCTCGTGCAATGAGGAAGTCAGAACACCGTAGTTCGACCCAAAGAGACTGAAAGATGAATTGACTTGTGAACTGCTTACTTGCCTATGCTCAAGTGTATGATCTGTCTGGCACAGATGCAAACTGTCTTGCATTAGACGGAAGAAGCAAGTTCTCGTTTGTGAGTGAATAAGATGAGAAAAGAATCCCGGAGGAGACGATTATTGTTTGTTTTTGTGTTTTCAGTCTTTTATTGCTTTTGAAAGTTTGTCATAAGTTAATGAGCTTAAGCCTAAACCAATGGATTTAGCAAACTCATCACATCTTCCCTCTGATTAGGGGTAATGAGAGTACCTTAAGTGTGAAGTCAGATTCTCACACTTAATCACCTTTGGTGTAGGATTAAGATCATTAACCTACTTGTGATTATTTAGATGTTTTTGTTGTTTTTGTTTAGTGTTAAGTAATGAGGTTAAGCCATAATCAAGGATTAAACAGACTCATTACACCATCCTAATAGAAGGATAATAGATGAGAATGTTTAAGCTGAGGAAAGCTCCTCAACTTAATCCATGATTAGGGATTAAACTCATGACAAAACAAAGCCTTTATTAAGTGGATTTTATTAATGGTATGATGATGAAGTGAGTTTTAGGGTTTGTAAGACAACTTGAGGGGGACTTGTCCATTAACACTAGGGTTAGTCCTTCTTAACCATTTAAGGAAGAATTAGAACCCTAATGCAAGGCCCAAGTTACAAGTGTACTGTCTTGATACTTATTAAGTGAATTGATTAAGAGATTTAAACACATTAAGGGTTTAACACTTAGGATTAAAGTTATACACTTCATCCTAAGAGAAGGATGCAGGCATAAGCTTAATCACAAAGCCTTAAAGCCTTTAGGGTTTAGTCCCTGATTATGAGGTGAGAAAAGATGACTCAAAAGAGACACAAAGGTAAAACTATGAGGGGAGACTAATCAAAACCCTAATCATTGTCATGCTTGGTTGTTCCTAAGGTTTGTGAAGTTTACAGGAGCAATCTTCAGAAGAAACACCAGGAAGCAGATGAAAGGACCAAGAGAAGCAAAGTGAGAAGAAAAAGAATGAGCAAGCTCAAACTCAAACACATATAGAAAATGCAGCAATGGATGCAAGAGAGATGAGAAGAAAGGTTATGAGAAGTGAAGGAAAATTCACTTCTCAAGTTCACTTACCACCTGAAATGTTAGAAAAGGAATGCAATGCAATGCAGAATGGGATGAGATGACATGATGAGAATGAAAACCAGAAGCATATACATGATGCTAATGATGTTATGAGATGCTACAAACATGAGGCAGCACATGGAAATGATCATACAAGTTCATGAATGCAAATGAAGCAAACTAGGAACCATGAAAACACATGAAAAGTTATGAAGTGCACATGGCATACAACATGGAAAATACATGATGCAATGATCAAACATGTTTTCTATATGCCTTATGATGTCAAATGAATCACATGGAAGCATGGAATGTCATGGCAAGTCATGTTATGCAAGAAAATGCAAGATGGATGCATATGGAAACCCAAATTAGGGTTTATGAACCAAACATCAAACACAAACCAAAACCAGAAGCAAACCCTAAGATAAAAAATGGAAAATGCCACACAAAGGATCCCTAATCTCATACTAAACCACTGCCCAAAGGAGAGGTCTCAACTCTTACCCAATCTCAAGTTATGATTTTTGCAAGTTTTTAGGGTTTTTAGGGTTCCTAAACAAGAAAAATGCCAAACAATTTGAAAATGAAAGATCAAATCATGCCAATTTAATCTTACAAACTTCATGCTAAACACAATGCAATGCAAGAAGAATCAATGTCCAACTCTTCATGGATAGGCAGAAATGATTTTTTGAACTTAGGATCAAAATAATGCACAAAAATGATTTTAATTCAATGAAAAATTCTCAAAATGTATCAAGATCAAAAAAGAAATTTGGTTTGAAGGTTGGACAATGTTTCTAAATGTCTTAGAACATTTCATGAATTTTTTGGTGATTTTTAAATACCTAAAAGTATTTTTAATAAATTAATTCTCATTAATCAATTAAAAATAATCTTTTAAATACTTAAAAATACTTTTTTAATGCTAAAAATAAAAATAAAAATATTTTTGTGTCATGAAAATTAATGAAACTCCTGAGAAAAAGTTTCATAATTTTTAGACAAATTTTGCTATTTTTAATAAATTATGCATTAAAAAAGTATTTTGTGTTTGTATATTGGTATTTATTTTTGCTTTATGTACAGTTGCTTTATTGCTTTCTTTATAGCTTTGCATATATCATATTGTCATACTGTGCTGGCTGGATCTGTTTGTTATTTTGGTGGGTGGGTGTTCTACCGAGAGTTGAGGTCCTATACCTGAGACCTGAGTGACACCTAGGCTAGAGTGGTTCATATTCTTTCCCATTCCATCTCGGTCTGGTGCGGGAATATGAAACACGGTTCAGATATGGGTTTCTTCTTGAGAACTCTGTGTTGCAGATTTCCTGCAATGCTAGGGCTATCTGGGAAGCCTGCTAAGTCTGGGTGACCTTTAGTATTGACCTTCAGAAACTGAGGAGAATTAGAGGAGGATTTTTTATGGTTTTTGTAAACACTGTACCTCCGGGTTGGAAGTGTTTACACTTCCCATAACTGATCCAAGTCTGAGGATCCTTGTTTTAGAACACCACCTGTGAGGGGGTTGGGCTGTTTATAGGTTTGCAGGAACCCTTGACCTCAACATACCCTCATTACTAGTACATTTGTTTGATCCGGTCACTATGATCCTGAAGTTATTGACCTCTGGTTTTCAGTTACTATTTCGGGTTACTATACAGAGATCTTGTGGTTACAAACACTCGATTCTTGGTCCGACATTCCAGATTCCAGGCAGTTTCCAGCTGTGATCCCATGTCTTTGCATCTTTTGCATCATCATATTGCATTTTGCATTTGCATTTGCATTGCATTTTCCTCCTCCAGAGAGCTCATCCTTCCTCTTTTGTCCATGACCAACCAATTGATTTCCCGGTACTCAGCTTGAACAAGTGTTAACTGTTGGAAGACGACAGTGTTTGAAGGAAGACTGAGCAGTGCCAAGAGTTAAAAAGGTCAGTTTGGAAGCCGTCAGTAGCTATGTCAGAGAACAACCGTCAGAATGTTGATTTTCCACCTGGTTTCACTTCAATGACCAATCCTTTGTATGGTCTTTCTCCTGATGAAGATCTTCCACAAGTGAACAATCTTGCTCAAGCTCAACCTGTACAGACCCCGATCGTGAATCAGAATATACCTGAACCATCTGCTGTCCGAGGTGGACCTTCAACTTCTTCTGATTCTACAGATTATCAGAGTTTTGCCTTCCCTATGCCAGACTTCCAAGGGGAAATCCCTCTTGTGAAAACCAAGGATCCACAAGTTATTGATCCTGCTGAAAGATTTCGTGTGTTGGACGAGCAACTCAAAGCCTTAGCAGATCCTGATGCCTTCGGTTTTGATGCTCTAACTCTGTGTTTGGTGCCTGGCCTTGTCATTCCTCCAGATTTCAAAACTCCGAAGTTCGAGAAATACACTGGTGTCAGTTGCCCGAAGCGTCATTTGGTGATGTTCTGCAGGAAAATGACTTCTTATGCCTGCAATGATAAGTTGATGATTCACTGTTTTCAGGACAGTTTAAGTGGGGCATCTTTAAGTTGGTACATGGATTTGGGGAGCAGTCATATCCGATCTTGGAATGATTTATCCAGAGCTTTCGTAAAGCAATACCAGTACAATATGGACATGGCGCCCAATCGCACGCACTTGCAGAGCCTATCCCAGAGGAGTGGTGAATCTTTCAGAGAATATGCACAGCGGTGGAGAGAATTGGCAGCCCAAGTGCAACCACCACTTTCAGACAGAGAATTAATTGACCTGTTCGTGGGCACCTTGCAGGGTCCATACTTGGAAAGAATGAGTAGCATTGGGATGACAAGCTTCTCTGATTTGATGATAGTTGGAGTACGCATTGAGAGCCTGCTCGAAAGTGGAAAGATCCAGGACTTTTCGAATATCCCAGCTAGTGAAAGTGAATCTGTTGTTAGCTCCCAAGAGGAAGAATGGGATGACGTCAGTGCAGTCATGGCAAATATCGAGTACTCTAGAACAACGTCTTCTCAGAGATCATCTATTCCCGTGTCTGGTTACTCTTATAGGCATTCGGCAATGCTTAGAGCACCCTATCAGAAACCCTGGGCTCCTCCTCGTCCAAATCTGCAATCTCATGGTCGAAGACCTCAGAATCAACTTCAGAGCCAGCCTAGGCCTCGTAACAATCTGGAAAGAAGGATTGCTCCTCTTCATCCAATCCCCATGGCATACAGTGAACTCTTGCCACATCTAGTTCAAAGCTCATTGGTGGCTCCTAAACTTATCAAGCCATTGTCAGAGCCGTACCCTCCAGGGTACAATCCTCATGAGCAGTGCGGGTATCATGGTGGATCAACGGGGCATTCAACTGAAGATTGCAAAGCTTTTCAAGCCAGAGTACAACAATTGATCGACAAGAGCTACATTTCCTTTCCAAAAGGAAGCTTGGTTGTGCACGTCAACCTTTCACCTGATTGAGTTCAAAGACTTCAGAAGAAGCGTACCTTGATTTCAGTGGCTCGGACAACAGTATGTCATCAGAGTTGGTGATCGCTGTATCCTTTTATCATTTGCATTGTAGTTTCTTTCCTGTTAGCAGCTACTTGTCTTTTAAGCATTGTTATTTTAAATGGTAATGTTAATGTAGTGATCTTGCACTTTTGAATCAATTATGTCGCATTCGCTCAGTTTTCTTTACTTGCATTGAAAAAAAAAACACGAAAAATATAAAAATTGCATCCATATACCTCCCATCTATGTCACTGTTGTTTAGCAGGTTTGAGGGAGGATGATGACAACTGAATACCCATAATTGTTCAAGGTATGCTTTCAGGGTAGAACCTGCTGACGATGTACAGGCATTGCTTCAATCCCCAAACACCGGAGACATAAGGGAGATAGACCCTCGTCAACCCCTTTGAGCCTTGAAGTAGGAGTTTCTTTTTCTAAACGAAAAAACCATCACATTCAACCTGGGGCAGGGTAGTCATCAGTTAATTTGACCGAGCGTTCAAAGGGAGTGTGCATCCGAGGATCCATTACCTTTATTCATTACACCTCAAGAGGTCAAGGGACGTGAAACCACAATGGTTATCCCTCACCAACAAAGGAATGAGGCAGTCAACCCTTTCAGCAAGTCATGACAAGCCAGTGTCACACGATTTGTTCAACAAAATCAAAGAAAAAAAAGAAATAAAGCCCGCTAAGTCGAAAAATGTGTGAAAACATATGACTTAGGCAAAAGTTAGGGCATCCCGCTGGACTTCAAAATCGAAAAAACATTCAGAAAGAATCAGTCCAGGCAAAAGTTAGGGAGTAAAAAATATATATATATATCAAAAGGAAAAAAGGTTCCATGAGAACAAAGTTGTGTGACCAGACACAAAGTCAGAATGGGTGACTGTTACTCCAAGAAACCTCATTGGTGCTTAAACCATCAACGTCATTGGTTCCTCAATCATTACAAAACCCTTGTGAGAAGCGAGCGCTTAAGTCGAATTAGCTGAACATAGGACTGGAGAACATCAAGGAGAATGGGTGGGCAAATATAAACTTTGAGCCATAAATCTTTCTTTCTAAAACCGTGAACCAGACCATGTTACAACCCTTGAAAGTCCTAATTGAATCAGGTTTAGTTCTGAAAGCATACTACGACAAGGTTGCGTAAACTGAGTCCTAACGATTTGCCAACTCAACACTACGTTTGGACTAATCGTCCATTCGTCACACACTGTCACAACATCAAAATAAATAAATTTTCAAAAACTTGCATGTGTACTGCATTAAAATTACCATTTGTAAATGAATAGTTTTAATTGCAAGTCAGTTTGTGTCATCAGGAAAGCTCCTACAAAGGACAATCAGAGGAAAGCTTGATCATTCAACAATGATGACTAGAGTCAAGAGCATCCTATAGGCCCATGAATCAGAGGCGTGTCATCCAGTGGTTTTGTTGACCAAGGAATCTGTCAGGGTAAAGAGAGTTCCCAAGCATCAGTTGATCGAGGAACGTCATTCGAAGTCAGTTGATCAGAGCTGAATCTGCCAAGCAGGGGCAGGACACCCGGAGTTTCCGTTGACTAAGGGTCAATTCTTCCAATGCTCAGTCAGAATGAGTCAGGTCGCTTTCACGCTCATGCCGGGGCAGGACACTTCCGGAGATCACTAAGTGCAACTCTCCTCGAGAGAACATCCAAGTCCGCCATGCCAAGAATTGGATAATCAGCAACAGTCTGTTCAGAGACTCGTCCAACAGGGGCAAACTTTGGCTATGCAGAGCAAGTGTATCAGTAATCTCAGAGTTCAAGACGAGTGTCGGGAAATCATGCTACCCACCATCGCCTTTGTCACCCTTCTCAACCAGAAGCCTTGTCGCCTATGACTTTTTCCCCATCCTCGGGAGTTTTTCTGGCCTTTCATAATCATTGCATAAATCATTTGCATACGTTATTCATGTCGCATATAGAGCATATGCATCATCATTGCATTGGTCACAACCCCGCAAACATCAGATCTCACATCCAGGGCCTCGTAACCCCAACTTATCAACCTTTCAAAGCCCAATTCTCGTCGGGCAAGCCTTTTCAAAGTCCAGTTCTCGTCTGGCAAACCGTTCTAAGTCCAGTTCTCGTCTGGCAAACCAATCCAAAGTCTAGTCCTCGTCCGGCAGACAAACCCAAAGCCCAGTTCTCGTCTGGCAAACCCACTTCAAATACCAGTTCTCGTCTGGTAGGCAAATCTTTTAACCAGTTCTCGTCTGGTCACCTTTTCATTCAACCCATTGAACGCCAGTTCTCGTCTGGTAGTCATTCTTTTTTCAGAGTCAATTCTCGTTTGACAATGAACCCAAGGAGTCAGTTCTCGTCTGACGACCTATTCTTTGCCCATCAGTTCTTGTTTGTTGGCCTACCTTTAATAAACCGGTTCTCGTCTGGTAATTCACCTTCAAAAGTCCAATTGCTTGGCAACCCAAAAAAAATATATATATTTATCAACCTGGCCCTAGCGCCCAACCATCCTTGTTTCATATCTTTGGTTATGAGCATACGTCTGCATTGTACATCATTTGCATTGCATCTTCATACCGCATGGTTTCTGTTTTAGCTCTGATGTGGGGCAAGAATCGTTTCAAGACGTAATCTGGGGCAGTTATCTCAAGACTTGTTGAATTTCTGCAAGAGTTTGAAGACACCGGGGCAATTCTGGATGCCAAGTCTTCTGTAAAATCCTCTGAAGACGATCTTTTATGGATGATGCAGTATGGTATAATTGAGGAGTTAAGGGAATGTTAGTTCACTCAGGATGATCAGTAATGCTTTTGTTGAGCACCAGAAGTTTGAAGCACTGTGTTAATTCTCAGGGAATGTCTGGTATTTATTTTACCAGCAGGGCATTGGAAGTTTATTTCTTCCCCGAGCATAAAGATCTTCTTTCAGCCGACAAGATTCCCTCATGAGGAGTTGGTTATTCGCATTCAGTCAAAGCCAATTTTCATTGGCATATCTTCCCAACACAGCTGTTATGTTATACTTGGGGCATATTTTGATTCTCCAGCAAAGTCTCTCCTCAGCAGAGCATTGCCAAATATTTTCTTAACCATGCCAGAAGGTTGACATCCCCATCTGAGTTGGAACAGATGATAACCCCAACAGAACTTCAAGGCTAATTGAATCGTTCTCGTCCCCAAGCGGACTTATCTTTCCACAGCAAAGTTTTCCCAACAGGCGGCTGAAGGCCTTGTTTCCCCACAAAGTTAGAATTATCAGAATTCCCTCCTCAGCAGGATTGTGTGATCAAGCATCTTCCCTAGCCAAGTCTAAAGATGATCTTTCCCCATAAATTCACCGGGATTCTCATTTCCAAGGGATTTCCCCAGCAGAGCAAGAAGAAATTCTCCCCAGTGGAGTCAGAGCAGGATGATCAGATCCTCAGCAGATGTTCAAAACAGTTAAATGAAGTATACCTCACGCAGAGTCGTTTTTTCTCCAGTGAAAACCTCTCCAACAAGCATCAGGTTGCTAACACTTCGTTCCCATCAGAGTTAAAAGCTTTCAACCCGTCAACAGTATACAGAATGCTTCCCAAATTCCCCAGCGGAGAGTTAAAGCTAAAACAGTTGCCTCACATTCACAAATATCAGTACATACTCCTTGTGGCACTCGCCCGTGTCATATCCCCACCAGAAAACCAAAGCGTCCCCTTTGCACTCACATATACTTACACATGACAATCCTTTGACACCCGTCCGGGTCATATCCCCAGCGCAGTCGTCAACACTTTGTATACCAGATACTTGTTCATATCACACTCTTTTTCTTGACATCCGTCCGTGTCACCTTCCCCAGCACAGTAACCTAAACACTTTGTATATCAGATACTTGTTCATACTATGATCTTCTCCTTTCGACACTCGTCCGTGTCACTCTCCCCATCAGTTAAATACTCATCTATATACCAATCACTCTTATACAGATACTCATCCGTATCTTATATATACCACTTGTATATCCCCACAGATTCAGCACTAAGTCCTTGTTCTTTGTTAACCAGTTGATACTCGTCCGTATCATCATCTCAGAACATGCGTCAAGCGTTTGTTTCTACATGATACTCGTCCGTATCATAGTCTTAAGGATGCTCGTCCGCATCTTTAATCCATACACTGTGTCAAACACTTTTGTCTTCTTGAATTTAGACACTCGCCTGTGTCTACTTTTCCCCAGAAGAGTCCCTTCAGATTCAAAACTCGTCTGTGTCCTTTGTTAACCAGTTGATACTCGTCTGTATCATCATCTCTGAACACGTGTCAGCATTTGTTTCTACCCGATACTCGTCCGTATCATAGTCTTAAGGATGCTCGTCCGCATCTTTAATCTATACACAAACATCTAAACACTTATACCTTTTGTTTCTTGGATGTGAACACTCGTCCGTGTTTACTATTCCCCAGTAGATCGCTACCAAAGCAAATTTTCTTTTTTATCTGACACTCGTCCTGTGTCATGACAAACCTTGAGAGCAGCCGTCCCCTGCTAGGTGGTCGTCCTCCACCTCTTGATGGTCGTCCTCCATCATGCTCATCCGATGGCCGTCCCCATCGTTGACCTTTTATCCGGCATTCGTCCTATGTCGCGATATTTTCGGCAGCCGTACCCTGCCAGGTGGTCGTCCTCCACCTTAGATGACCGTCCCTCACCTTAACCCGACAGAGCAGCTGTCCCCTGCTAGGTGATCGTCCTTCACCTTTGATGACCGTACCTCATCATCTGTTTATTTCATTTATTCTTTAACCTGATGGCCGTCCCCGTCGTGGTCCCTTTTCCTTTCAGTTTAGCCCGATGGCCGTCCCCATCGTTGGTTACTTTGCTTTGTGAACTTGATGGCCGTCCCCGTCATGTTTCATTAATCCCCAGAGAATATTGCAGCTTTACCTGATGGCCGTCCCCATCATAATTCTTTTATCCCCAGCATGTCGGCCGTCCCCGTCATTGCTTCGCCTCACACACTTTCCCCAGCGTGTCGGCCGTCCCCGTCATCGCTCTTTACCCAGCAGTCGTCCTCCGCTCGGCGGTCGTCCTCCGTCGCCCACGCTTTACAATATACTTTATCTTTCTTTTACAATCTATATCCCTTTTCTTCTTCATTCTGTGAGTGCAAATTCCGGGGTCTTTTTGGTATTCAATCACTTTTTATCTTGAACGTCTAATAGCCGTTGCTCTCATCCTTTTCAGATTAACAGTTGCTTGAATAGGGGCAGCTGTAGACACCCTAAATTTGCCCTCTGATTTTCTTTCTTCGCCTGTCTTTCATTTGCATCTCATTTGCATTTTCATTTGGTCATTAACATTTAGAATGCATACCATTTGCATAGTCTCCAAAGACATGGGATCAATGTTGTCTGAAGATTAGGGTTTCACACTTTATCCGCAGATCATCAGAAAATTCAAGGTTTCAGCTATGCAGTCATCAATGGAATCATGCTTATTGCTTTTATCACTATATTAGGGCTTATTTCCCTGATTAAGTGATATTCGAGAATTTCACGATTCACCTGGCCCGTCATCAGGGTATTTTCTTCTTCTTTAAGTTACAAGGTTGTCAAGCAGTGTTTCCAGTGGGGTTTGTTTCAGAAATCAAGTTCATCGAGGTCCATCAGGTTCAGTTGTGGCCATCTGCGGATTTATTTTCCTAAGGATTGATTCAGATTGTTCAAGATGATTGGGAGTTATTTTGTCAAGAGGAGGATTAATTCAGAAGGTTGTTTATTTCAGTTATGGGGTTTCTGATGGTATTTGTATTCATTCAATCAGTGGTTTACAAAAAAAGGTGCAAGTTTGAGTTTGGCCATGTGGACTTCTCAGAATTCAATTTTCAACTTGATCTCAAATATCTACCTCGTTCCATTTTCTAGCCAAATTCATGTCCGCGTTCATTGTATTTACCATTTAAATTTCCATTTTTTCTTTAAAACCCTTTCCTTACCCTATTTATTCACATCCATTTATCCACATAAAACCATTATTTCCAATATTCATTTTTTTGATTTTTTATCCATTCACTATTTTGATTCATTTCATTTTCTAAATCACATTTTATTATTAAAATATCCATTATTATTCTTATTATCCATTTATATATAACCATTAGTCATATTTATTTATTTTTCCTTAACCATTTTATTTTATATCATTCTTTGTTACCAATAAGCCCATTTAATCTTATGTTAAGCCCATGTTAAACAAAAGACAGAAAAGACAAGTTGACCTAGATGTTTAAAGGAGATGTCACGGTTCCCTAAAAAAGAAACATGTTGGCAAAAGGGAGAACAATTTCAGCAGCAAAAAAGGAGGTTGTGCCGCATACAACACACACCCAACAGCCATCACCCTGTATCCTGCAAGCTTAAAACAGACAAAAACAATCACCAACACCAGAAAAATCTCTTCTGCAAACTCACAGCAGACCCACCCTTCAATTCTTTCATTTTTTTTTATAAAGCCAACTCACAAACCACCCCACAAATGATCCCTGCTTCCGTAAACTTTCAGCAATACTCTTCATGAACCACCGAACGCCTCCCCCTCACATCTCCATTTCCGTTTGCAACAACTTCAACAAATCCCTTACCATCAGCAACATCACCACGACAACCACATCCAAGCCTTTTTTTTCCTCATTTCTCGACAAACACCAAACACTCCTGCATTTTTTTTAATACTCCAACAACCAAACACAAACCGAACCACCATCTCCCAACATCATCACCACAACCACACCAATCGCAACATTCTTCAATCACGGAACCGCCCTCTTCGTCACCTCACCACCTTCATCATTTCTGCAAGAAAACAAACCTCACTTCTCCCTTCAACCAACAACAACAGCAAACAAAAACAGAAAACAGAAGCGGAAGAAGAAGATGAGAAGCCAACGAAGGCCGTAAAATGGAGAATGCAAGTTGAACCTGAGTCGGAGCAGATCGAAGAATGGAGAATCTTTCAACCTTTTCGGTGAAGCCGAGCCCTGGAAAGGGGAAACCGACATGATTTCGGGAAGGATTGCGCCGATGATTTTCTATTGAGGAAGATTCGGCGAAGAGGTTGACGGTGGAGGGCGTATTTTCCGACGATTTCGTGACCGGCGCGTGCTTCAAACAGTGATGAAACGAACGTTACCGGTGAAACCTTTTTGCTTTACTGCGACTTGAGACGGAGAGGGTCGATGGCGTCAAGAATAGTGGCTCTGCTTGGAGGTTGTTTCCGTCTTTTTTTTTTCTCAGGAGGAAGAAGAGTAAATTGGGCTGATTCTTTCTAACCCTTATTTTTATAATTTATTTCTTTTAGTATTATTTTATTTTAAATTTTATTTGATTTATTGGGCTCTATTTGTTTCAGCCCATATGATCTGGCCATCAGCACCTCACAGCAAGCGTTATCTCCCTCCTTTCTGTTTTTTTTTTGTTTTTTTTATTATTATTATTTTGTTTACCAATTTGTTTAGATTAATTTGTATTTAATTTTGAATAATAAGAGGTTGATTTAGAATTTTACCATATTCTAGTTAATTTTGAAAGTTAATTTCAATTAGTTTTTCTTTATATTTTTGCTTATTAATTAACTTTGGTAATATTGTATGAAGAATTAGATTTAGGTTTAAATTAAGTTATTATCTTAATTTTTTTTTTTTCTTCTAACTTTGTTTTAATTTCGATTAATGTAATTAAATAGAATCGTAACTAACTTTGGTTTTAGTTTGCGTTTGACGTTTTGTAGGTTCATTTCCCGATCTTGATGATGGTGTAGTATGATAATGACCCTGTGATTAATTTGTTAGTTATTTGTTGAGTTATTTGTGCGATTGTTGATGCAAGTTGTGACATTGATAATGACTTGGCATGAGGATTCTGATTGATTGGTAATTTTGGTGTACGCCTCTAGTTTGGTACCTCAAACAAGTATTCATGAGTTTTACGAGCCTATTGAAGAGGCAACGAACCTTTTCCGTTAGGTAACACTGAGGCCCGATTTTATTGCATGTTGTTGCATCTGGAAGTCCTACTGGTGTAGGCTCTGTTTGTGCCTTGTTCATTTATTCCATCCGCATTCTTTTCTCCTTATCTTATTCATCCATTTCTTCTTATTCATATCAGTTCTCCTTCCTCATCTTCTTTTATTCTTCCTTAATTTGAGGTGCGCTTAGGCCACCATGGTTCTCCTATCTTCTTCTTCTTCTTTTCTTCTTCATTAGAATAAAAACCTCACAAACCTTAGGAACAACCAAGCATGACAATGATTAGGGTTTTGATTAGTCCCCCACTTAGTTTTACCTTTGTGTCTCTTTTGAGTCATCTCTTCTCATCTCATAATCAGGGACTAAACCCTAAAGGCTTTAAGGCTTTGTGATTAAGCTTATGCCTGCATCCTTCTATTAGGATGGAGTGTATAACATTAATCCTAAGTGTTAAACCCTTAATGTGTTTAACTCCTTTAATCAATTCACTTAATAATAATCAAGACATCACACTTGTAACTTGGGCCTTGCATTAGGGTTCTATTTCTTCCTTAATTGGTTAAGAAGGACTAACCCTAGTGTTAATGGACAAGTCCTCCTCAAGTTGTCTTACAAACCCTAAAAATCACTTCATCATCATATCATTAAATAAAATCCACTTAATAAAGGCTTGTTTTGTCATGAGTTTAATCCCTAATCATGGATTAAGCTGAGGAGCTTTCCTCAGCTTAAACATTCTCATCTATTATCCTTCTATTAGGATGGTGTAATGAGTCTGTTAAATCCCTGATTATGGCTTAACCTCATTACTTAACACTAAACAAAAACACCAAAAACATCTAAATAATCACAAATAGGTTAATGATCTTAATCCTACATCAAAGGTGATTAAGTGTGAGAACCTGACTTCACACTTAAGGTGTTCTCATTACCCCTAATCAGAGGGAAGATGTGATGAGTTTACTAAATCCATTGGTTTAGGCTTAAGCTCATTAACTTATGACAAACTTTCAAAAGCAATAAAAGACTGAAAACACAAAAAACAAACAATAATCGTCTCCTCCGGGATTCTTTTCTCATCTCATTCATTCACAAACGAGAACTTGCTTCTTCCGTCTAATGCAAGACAGTCTGCACCTGAGCCAGACAGGTCATACACTTGAGCATAGACAAGTAAGCAGTTCCCCAAGTCAATTCATCTTTCAGTCTCTTTGGGTCGAACTACGGTGTTCTGACTTCCTCATTGCACGAGAGGATACGTAGGCATAACTTAACAGTTATCGAACAAAAGTCTCTGTATATTCCCCCTCTTTCTAGCTTTATTCCTTAAGCCTCATTAGCATGAGCATTTCATTCCTGGTCTCACACTGACACTGTATATATCACACTTCACTTCTTTTACACTGACACCTGTACATCCTTCTCCAGCTCTTTTACACACAGATTGCACTGACACTACCCCTTTAAAACACAAATCTTTCAAGCATGGATCCCGTCGAGTACGACGGACAATCTGGGTGCTAATACCTTCCCAGGTTGTAACCAACCCCCTTTCTCAGTCTCTCTGGTTCGCAACCGTCTTATCCATCTTTTTTCCAGGTCTATGCAGCATTGCCTTTCCTCCGGGATAAAAATGCCTAGCTGGCGACTCTATTCATCTCCAGTGAGTTCACGGCTGTGTGTTCTCATTGTCCCTCTCGCCGACCGTTCGCGTCTGTACCTTTATCTGGGCCCTGTTCCACTTATATGCCCTGATTTTACACTGACTTGTCTGAAAAGTCAACCCTTGATCAGATGACTTCCCCATGGAATTTCTTCATGAAAATTGATATGCATACTCCCTATACCATATAGAGACCAATGGAGACAAGAATGACCAAAAAAATTAGAGTTATGGCCTCTGAAACCAAAACCCTAATTTTAGGTCAACTGTGCAGTCAAACTTGGCTCTGCATCCATTCCAATCCCAGTTCTTGTGATTCTTTTGCATTCTTGACTTTGAGAGGATATAATATGATACTTGAACACATGTAGACCCCTTTGAAGTGATTGATGGCCTTTGGAGTGGCCCAAGAAGCTCTTGGATTGCTCAGATCACAAACCCTAGGTGCAGATGACTTAGAAACTATGCAGTGAATCAAAAATGAGATATGAGATGATATGATTGTGTCTATGCATATGAGATGATCACAAGCCATGGTGTGAATAGGTGAGGGCAAATTTGGGGTGTTTACAGCTGCCCCTATTCAAACACGAGTTAGCTGTGTAGGTTGTAAGCGACGGCTTAGCAGGCAAACAAGATAACTTGTGGTTGAATACCAAAGACAGTCCAAAATTTGCACTCACAGAATGAAGAAGAAAATGGATATAGACCGTAAAAGAAAATAAAGTATATTGTAAGGTGTGGGCGACGGAGAACGACCGTCGAGCAGAGGACGACTGCTGGGTAAAGAGCAATGACGGGGACGGCCGACATGCTGGGAAAAGTGCGGAAAATAAAGCGATGACGGGGACGGCCGACACGCTGGGGGATAAAGGGTAAAGCCAAGACGGGGACGGCCGACTAGCCGGGCAAAAGATTATGATGGGGACGGCCATCAAGATAAAGTTGTAAGATTCTCTGGGAGTCAATGAAACATGACGGGGACGGCCATCAATGTCACAAAGCAAAGTAACCGACGATGGGGACGGCCATCGGGCTAAAAGAAAAGGAAAAGGGACCACGACGGGGACGGCCATCGGGTTAAAGAATAAATGAAATAAACAGATGATGGGGTACGGCCATCAAAGGTGAAGGACGATCACCTAGCAGGGGACGGCTGCTCTGTTGGGGGATAAAAGAAGTATGATGGGGACGGCCATCAAAGGTGGAGGACGACCACCTGGCAGGGTACGGCTGTCGGAAATATCAACGATGGGGACGGCCATCGGATAAAAGGTCAACGATGGGGACGGCCATCGGATGAGCATGATGGAGGACGACCATCAAGAGGTGGAGGACGACCACCTAGCAGGGGACGGCTGCTCTCAGGGTTTATCATGACATAGGACGAATGCCAGATAACCAAAATCAACAATGGGGACGGCCACTGGATAAAATGATGAAGGACGATCATCAAGAGGTGGAGGACGACCACCTAGCAGGGGACGGCTGCTAAAATCAACGATGGGGACGGCCATCAGATGAGCATGATGGAGGACGACCATCAAGAGGTGGAGGACGACCACCTAGCAGGGTACGGCTGCTCTCAGGCTTTATCATAACACAGGACGAGTGTTAGATAAAAGGAAATATGCTTTGTTGGCGATCTACTGGGGAATAGTAAACACGGACGAGTGTTTATATCCAAGAAACAAAAGGTATAAGTGTTTGGTATTTGTGTATAGATTAAAGATGCGGACGAGCATCCTTAAGACTACGATACGGACGAGTATCGGGTAGAAACAAGTACTGACACGTGTTCAAAGATGATGATACGGACGAGTATCAACTGGTTAACAGAGAACACGGACGAGTGTTGAATCTGAGGGGACTTTTCCGGGGAATAGTAGACACAGGCGAGTATCTATATTCAAGAAGACAAAAGTGTTTGACACAGTGTATGGATTAAAGATGCGGACGAGCATCCTTAAAGCTATGATACGGACGAGTATCATGTAGAAACAAACCCTTGACGCATGTTCTGAGATGATGATACGGACGAGTACCAACTTGTTAACAAAGAACAAGGACTAGTGTTGAATCTGTGGGGATATATAGGTATATAAAAGATACGGACGGGTATCTGTATGAGTGTAACGTGAGTAACGAGTATGGTGTATTGATGAATGCTTATCTGCTGGGGAGAGTGACACGGACGAGTGTCAAGAGAGAAAAGTATAATGATACCAACAAGTATATGGGTTGTAAAAGTGTAGATGACTGTGCTGGGGATATGACACGGACGGGTGTCAAGAAAGTGTATATATATAGGCATATATGAGTGCAAAGAGGATGTTTTTGGCTTTCTGCTGGGGTATGACACGGACGGGTGTCAGGACGTATCTGTAATACGGGTGGTCTTGTTTGCAAAGAATGTTCAGGCGACTTTACTGGGGAAAGGTGGCACGGACGGGTGTCAAAATGAGTATATACTGGTGTTTGTGGATTGGGAGGCAGCTGCTTTTGCTATCTCCCCAGCAGAGTCGCCAAGCTGTCGCTCCCGATAAGTGGAACAGGGCCCAGATAAAGGTACAGACGCGAACGGTCGGCGAGAGGGACAATGAGAACACACAGCCGTGAACTCACTGGAGATGAATAGAGTCGCCAGCTAGGCATTTTTATCCCGGAGGAAAGGCAATGCTGCATAGACATGGAAAAAAGATGGATAAGACGGTTGCGAACCAGAGAGACTGAGAAAGGGGGTTGGTTACAACCTGGGAAGGTATTAGCACCCAGATTGTCCGTCGTACTCGACGGGATCCACGCTTGAAAGATTTGTGTTTTAAAGGGGTAGTGTCAGTGCAATCTGTGTGTAAAAGAGCTGGAGAAGGATGTACAGGTGTCAGTGTAAAAGAAGTGAAGTGTGATATATACAGTGTCAGTGTGAGACCAGGAATGAAATGCTCATGCTAATGAGGCTTAAGGAATAAAGCTAGAAAGAGGGGGAATATACAGGGACTTTTGTTCGATAACTGTTAAGTTATGCCTACGTATCCTCTCGTGCAATGAGGAAGTCAGAACACCTTAGTTCGACCCAAAGAGACTGAAAGATGAATTGACTTGGGGAACTGCTTACTTGTCTATGCTCAAGTGTATGACCTGTCTGGCTCAGGTGCAGACTGTCTTGCATTAGACGGAAGAAGCAAGTTCTCGTTTGTGAATGAATGAGATGAGAAAAGAATCCCGGAGGAGACGATTATTGTTTGTTTTTTGTGTTTTCAGTCTTTTATTGCTTTTGAAAGTTTGTCATAAGTTAATGAGCTTAAGCCTAAACCAATGGATTTAGTAAACTCATCACATCTTCCCTCTGATTAGGGGTAATGAGAACACCTTAAGTGTGAAGTCAGGTTCTCACACTTAATCACCTTTGATGTAGGATTAAGATCATTAACCTATTTGTGATTATTTAGATGTTTTTGGTGTTTTTGTTTAGTGTTAAGTAATGAGGTTAAGCCATAATCAGGGATTTAACAGACTCATTACACCATCCTAATAGAAGGATAATAGATGAGAATGTTTAAGCTGAGGAAAGCTCCTCAGCTTAATCCATGATTATGGATTAAACTCATGACAAAACAAGCCTTTATTAAGTGGATTTTATTTAATGATATGATGATGAAGTGATTTTTAGGGTTTGTAAGACAACTTGAGGAGGACTTGTCCATTAACACTAGGGTTAGTCCTTCTTAACCAATTAAGGAAGAAATAGAACCCTAATGCAAGGCCCAAGTTACAAGTGTGATGTCTTGATGATTATTAAGTGAATTGATTAAAGGAGTTAAACACATTAAGGGTTTAACACTTAGGATTAAAGTTATACACTCCATCCTAATAGAAGGATGCAGGCATAAGCTTAATCACAAAGCCTTAAAGCCTTTAGGGTTTAGTCCCTGATTATGAGATGAGAAGAGATGACTCAAAAGAGACACAAAGGTAAAACTAAGTGGGGGACTAATCAAAACCCTAATCATTGTCATGCTTGGTTGTTCCTAAGGTTTGTGAGGTTTTTATTCTAATGAAGAAGAAAAGAAGAAGAAGAAGATAGGAGAACCATGGTGGCCTAAGCGCACCTCAAATTAAGGAAGAATAAAAGAAGATGAGGAAGGAGAACTGATATGAATAAGAAGAAATGGATGAATAAGATAAGGAGAAAAGAATGCGGATGGAATAAATGAACAAGGCACAAACAGAGCCTACACCAGTAGGACTTCCAGATGCAACAACATGCAATAAAACCGGGCCTCAGTGTTACCTAACGGAAAAGGTCCGTTGCCTCTTCAATAGGCTCGTAAAACTCATGAATACTTGTTTGAGGTACCAAACTAGAGGCGTACACCAAAATTACCAATCAATCAGAATCCTCATGCCAAGTCATTATCAATGTCACAACTTGCATCAACAATCGCACAAATAACTCAACAAATAACTAACAAATTAATCACAGGGTCATTATCATACTACACCATCATCAAGATCGGGAAATGAACCTACAAAACGTCAAACGCAAACTAAAACCAAAGTTAGTTACGATTCTATTTAATTACATTAATCGAAATTAAAACAAAGTTAGAAGGAAAAAAAAATAAAAATTAAGATAATAACTTAATTTAAACCTAAATCTAATTCTTCATACAATATTACCAAAGTTAATTAATAAGCAAAAATATAAAGAAAAACTAATTGAAATTAACTTTCAAAATTAACTAGAATATGGTAAAATTCTAAATCAACCTCTTATTATTCAAAATTAAATACAAATTAATCTAAACAAATTGTTAAACAAAATAATAATAAAAAAAAAATAAAAAAAAACAACAGAAAGGAGGGAGATAACGCTTGCTGTGAGGTGCTGATGGCCAGATCATATGGGCTGAAACAAATAGAGCCCAATAAATCAAATAAAATTTAAAATAAAATAATACTAAAAGAAATAAATTATAAAAATAAGGGTTAGAAAGAATCAGCCCAATTTACTCTTCTTCCTCCTGAGAAAAAAAAAAGACGGAAACAACCTCCAAGCAGAGCCGCTATTCTTGACGCCATCGACCCTCTCCGTCTCAAGTCGCAGTAAAGCAAAAAGGTTTCACCGGTAACGTTCGTTTCATCACTGTTTGAAGCACGCGCCGGTCACGAAATCGTCGGAAAATACGCCCTCCACCGTCAACCTCTTCGCCGAATCTTCCTCAATAGAAAATCATCGGCGCAATCCTTCCCGAAATCATGTCGGTTTCCCCTTTCCAGGGCTCAGCTTCACCGAAAAGGTTGAAAGATTCTCCATTCTTCGATCTGCTCCGACTCAGGTTCAACTTGCATTCTCCATTTTACGGCCTTCGTTGGCTTCTCATCTTCTTCTTCCGCTTCTGTTTTCTGTTTTTGTTTGCTGTTGTTGTTGGTTGAAGGGAGAAGTGAGGTTTGTTTTCTTGCAGAAATGATGAAGGTGGTGAGGTGACGAAGAGGGCGGTTCCGTGATTGAAGAATGTTGCGATTGGTGTGGTTGTGGTGATGATGTTGGGAGATGGTGGTTCGGTTTGTGTTTGGTTGTTGGAGTATTAAAAAAAATGCAGGAGTGTTTGGTGTTTGTCGAGAAATGAGGAAAAAAAGGCTTGGATGTGGTTGTCGTGGTAATGTTGCTGATGGTAAGGGATTTGTTGAAGTTGTTGCAAACGGAAATGGAGATGTGAGGGGGAGGCGTTCGGTGGTTCATGAAGAGTATTGCTGAAAGTTTACGGAAGCAGGGATCATTTGTGGGGTGGTTTATGAGTTGGCTTTATCAAAAAAAATGAAAGAATTGAAGGGTGGGTCTGCTGTGAGTTTGCAGAAGAGATTTTTCTGGTGTTGGTGATTGTTTTTGTCTGTTTTAAGCTTGCAGGATACAGGGTGATGGCTGTTGGGTGTGTGTTGTATGCGGCGCAACCTCCTTTTTTGCTGCTGAAATTGTTCTCCCTTTTGCCAACATGTTTCTTTTTTAGGGAACCGTGACATCTCCTTTAAACATCTAGGTCAACTTGTCTTTTCTGTCTTTTGTTTAACATGGGCTTAACATAAGATTAAATGGGCTTATTGGTAACAAAGAATGATATAAAATAAAATGGTTAAGGAAAAATAAATAAATATGACTAATGGTTATATATAAATGGATAATAAGAATAATAATGGATATTTTAATAATAAAATGTGATTTAGAAAATGAAATGAATCAAAATAGTGAATGGATAAAAAATCAAAAAAATGAATATTGGAAATAATGGTTTTATGTGGATAAATGGATGTGAATAAATAGGGTAAGGAAAGGGTTTTAAAGAAAAAATGGAAATTTAAATGGTAAATACAATGAACGCGGACATGAATTTGGCTAGAAAATGGAACGAGGTAGATATTTGAGATCAAGTTGAAAATTGAATTCTGAGAAGTCCACATGGCCAAACTCAAACTTGCACCTTTTTTTGTAAACCACTGATTGAATGAATACAAATACCATCAGAAACCCCATAACTGAAATAAACAACCTTCTGAATTAATCCTCCTCTTGACAAAATAACTCCCAATCATCTTGAACAATCTGAATCAATCCTTAGGAAAATAAATCCGCAGATGGCCACAACTGAACCTGATGGACCTCGATGAACTTGATTTCTGAAACAAACCCCACTGGAAACACTGCTTGACAACCTTGTAACTTAAAGAAGAAGAAAATACCCTGATGACGGGCCAGGTGAATCGTGAAATTCTCGAATATCACTTAATCAGGGAAATAAGCCCTAATATAGTGATAAAAGCAATAAGCATGATTCCATTGATGACTGCATAGCTGAAACCTTGAATTTTCTGATGATCTGCGGATAAAGTGTGAAACCCTAATCTTCAGACAACATTGATCCCATGTCTTTGGAGACTATGCAAATGGTATGCATTCTAAATGTTAATGACCAAATGAAAATGCAAATGAGATGCAAATGAAAGACAGGCGAAGAAAGAAAATCAGAGGGCAAATTTAGGGTGTCTACAGCTTCCCGCGCGCGTGTGTGTGGTCTGGATCATGTCATTAGTTCATAATTAGGTTTAATTTGTTTAATTAATTAAAATTAGGAAGTTTGAACCTGGGCCGTCCAGATGCGCGCCCAGTCAAACCTTTTGAAACCCAGAATCAATCTCAGCCTCTCCTTCAGCTTACTTCCATCTATTTACTTTTTATTTCCATTTTCTTTGTATTTAACTTCCATAATTTATTTAAAATAGCAAAATTGTTTTAAAAATTATGAAACTTTTTGTCAAGAGTTTCATTAAATTTTAAAACACAAAAATATTTTTATTTTCATTTTTAGCATTAAAAAAGTATTTTTAATTATTTAAAAGTTTATTTTTAATTGATTAATGAAAATTAATTTATTAAAAATACTTTTAGGTATTTAAAAATCACCCAAAAATTCATGAAATGTTCTTAGACATTTAGAAACATTGTCCAACCTTCAAACCAAATTTATTTTTTGATCTTGATGCATTTTGAGAATTTTCCATTGAATTAAAATCATTTTTATGCATTAATTTGATCCAAAGTTCCAAAAATCATTTCTGCCTATCCATGAGGAGTTGGACATTGATTCTTTTTGCATTGTATTGTGTTTAGCATGTAGTTTGTGAGATTAAATGGCCTTGATTTGATCTTTCATTTTCCATTTGTTTGATAATTTTCTTGTTTAGGAACCCTAAAACCCTAGAAAGCTTAGAAAAATCATAACTTGAATTTGGTTAGGAGTTGAGACCTCTCCTTTGGGCATTAAGTTAGTATAGGATTAGGGGTCCTTTTAGTGGCATTTTCAATTTTTTATCTTAGGGTTTGCTTCTGATTTTGATTTTTGTTTGATGTATTGTTCATAAACCCTAATTTGGGGCTTTCATATGCATCCATCTTACATCTTCTTGCATAACATGACTTGCCATGACATTCCATGACTCCATTTGATTCATTTAACATCATAAGGCATATTGAAAGCATGTTTGATCATTGCATCATGTATTTTCCATGTGGTATGTCATGTGCACTTCATAACTTTTCATGTATGTCCTTGCTTATTAACTTGCTTCATTTGCATTCATGAGCTTGTATGATCATTTCCATGTGCTGCCTCATGTTTGTAGCATCTCATAGCATCATTAGCATCATGTATATGCTTCTGGTTTTGTTTCTCATCATGTCATCTCATCCCATTTTGCATTGCATTGCATTTCTTTCCTAACCTTTCAGGTGGTAAGTAACTTTGAGAAGTGAATTTGCCTTCACTTCTCATAACTTCTCTTCATCTCTTTTCATGCATCCTTGCTGCATTTTTGTATGTGTTTGAGTTTGAGCTTGCTCATTCTTCCTCTTCCCACTTTCTTTCTTCAAGTGACTTGACTTCTTGAATGAAGCAAGTTACTTTGCTTCTCCTGATCCTTTCATCTGCTTCCTGGTGGTTCCATTGAAGACTTCTCTTGAAAACCTCACAAACCTTAGGAACAACCAAGCATGACAATGATTAGGGTTTTGATTAGTCTCCCCTCTTAGTTTTACCTTTGTGTCTCTTTTGAGTCTTCTCTTCTCACCTCATAATCAGGGACTAAACCCTAAAGGCTTTAAGGCTTTGTGATTAAGCTTATGCCTGCATCCTTATCTTAGGATGGAGTGTATAACTTTAATCCTAAGTGTTAAACCCTTAATGTGTTTAAATCCTTTAATCAATCCATCTAATAATCATCAAGACATCACACTTGTAACTTGGGCCTTGCATTAGGGTTCTAATTCTTCCTTAATTGGTTAAGAAGGACTAACCCTAGTGTTAATGGACAAGTCCCCCTCAAGTTGTCTTACAAATCATAAAATCCACTTCATCATCATACCATTAAGTAAAATCCACTTAATCAAAGGCTTGTTTTGTCATGAGTTTAATCCCTAATCATGGATTAAGTTGAGGAGCTTTCATCAGCTTAAACATTCTCATCTATTATCCTTCTATTAGGATGGTGTAATGAGTCTGTTTAATCCTTGATTATGGCTTAAACTCATTACTTAACACTAAACAAAAACAACAAAAACATCTAAATAATCACAAGTAGGTTAATGATCTTAACCCTACACCAAAGGTGATTAAGTGTGAGAAGCTGACTTCATACTTAAGGTATTCTCATTACCCCTAATCAGAGGGAAGATGTGATGAGTTTGCTAACCCATTGGTTTAGGCTTAAGCTCATTAACTTATGAAAAAATCCAAAAACAATAAAAGACTGAAAATACAAAAACAAACAATAATCGTCTCCTCCGGGATTCTTTTCTCATCATCTTCACTCACAAACGAGAACTTGCTTCTTCCGTCTAATGCAAGACAGTTTGCACCTGAGCCAGACAGGTCATACACTTGAGCATAGACAAGTAAGCAGTTCATTAGTCAATTTACCTTTCAGTCTCTTTGGGTCGAACTACGGTGTTCTGACTTCCTCATTGCACGAGAGGATACGTAGGCATAACTTAACGGTTATCGAACAAAAGTCTCTGTATATTCCCCCTCTTTCCAGCTTCATTCTTTAGGCCTCATGATCTTGAGCATTTCACCCCTGTCCTTACACTGACACTGTATATATCACACTTCACACTTCCTTTACACTGACACCTGTACATTCCTCCCAGCTATTTTATACACAAAATTGCACTGACACTACCCCTTTAAAACACAAATCTTTCAAGCGTGGATCCCGTCGAGTACGGCGGACAATCTGGGTGCTAATACCTTCCCAGGTTGTAACCAACCCCCTTTCTCAGTCTCTCTGGTTCGCAACCGTCTTATCCATGTCTTTCTAGGTCTATGCAGCATTGCCTTTCCTCCGGGATAAAAATGCCTAGCTGGCGACTCTATTCATCTCCAGTGAGTTCACGGATGTGTGTTCTCATTGTCCCTTTCGCTGACCGTTCGCGTCTGTACCTTTATCTGGGCCTGGTCCCATTTATCGGGAGCGACAACCCTATGCTAGGAAAACCAGAAGACGCCGAATTGGAAGAAATGATACTTCACGATAGAGGTGTGAATGATCCAGCATTACTCTTCAGGATATGCCGTTCTTGGGAAAAAGTTCACACCAAAGGTTCCGAGCTAAGAAAAAGAGATGGGGTGGTCAGGATGCCCTACCGACAGTGGGTTCTTGAAAGAGTCCAAATCGTCAAACTACCCTTTTCTGGAGAAGCACTCCCCAAGCCTCCTGTGCATGAACCAATATCCCTTGAAGAAGTAGAGGAACTTCGAATGAAGGTAGCCAATCTTGGGAAGGAAAACGAAGAGCTCAGTTCAAAACTGCACCGGGTCACCCACGAAAGGAATGAATTGAGGTATGACTTGGCTCGTAAAACTGTTCAAGTCGAAGCAATTCAAGAAAAGGCCAACGAAGAAGAGCGAAAGAAAAATAATGTTAAAGGGTGTCTGGATCAAACTTATGGAACGGTGGTTCACTTGAAGGAGGATTTAAACAGGGTTTGTCGGAAGAGCGCGAATAACGAGGATTGGTATGTTCGGGCGACTAAAAAGGCAAAGATCGAAAGAGAAGAATTCGAGAAGAAGATTGCAGAGCTTACCGCAGCGCTAGAGGAGGCAGTAAGAAGTTCGAATCAGGAATATGAGCTTAGGATGCAGGCCATGAATGTCTCACGATTTACCGTGGAAGATTGGGATTTCAAGTGCCAAGAGGTAAATCGCGCTGAAGGAAACGCCCAGTACTGGAAGGAACAATACGAGGCTTTGACCAAGGATCGCAACATTTGGGAGTCAGCAAGAAATGAGGTGCGAGGTCACTTCCAAGGATACCAGCAAGCTGTACAAGATCGAATCAAGGAAAGAGACATGTACCGAGATAAGCTTAATCAGCTTATTGAATGGTGCAACTTGCAGGTAGAAAAGATACCTTTCCGACTCTCTATGGCAAGAGGGGAATTCGAAGACGATGGATCCTACCCAGCTGTGAGTTACTTTCTCTCAATGTGCCAAAACATGTTGAAGACTTTCAAGGAAGAGGTGAAAGAATGCAGTACCCAGAGACCCAAGAATTAGTCTTACCGTTGTAATTTATTTTGCTTTATTTATGTTGTTCATTTCAGAAGAGAATTGGTGTTATTTTTGTAATAGTTAACAAACCAGAATATTTGTAATTGATATTTTAAGTCTTGATTATTTGAGAATGAATGAAGTTTGGAGTTTTTCCTATAGTCCTTGACCTCTGTGATGTTTTGAATGTTGCACATTTGAATTTTGATATTGGTGTTTGTTTTTCCTGAAATTTACATTTTGTGGCATGGCATTCATACATTTCCATCATTTGCTGCATTTTGATAAAACATGAGGCTCATGTGTGTCTTTTTACCCAGTCGTCAAACTGTTTCGTCCATACAAAACCGGAGCCGACCGTCGCAGGAGGATGGAAAGACTCGAGCAGGAAAATCAAGAGCTCAGGGGAGAAGTGACTGCATTGAAGGATAGTTTGGAAAGGCTTACCAATATGATGGAAACAATGGCCGCTGCGCAGAATCAGACGTCTCAAAATTCTTAGGAGACAGGACAGAGGACCGAGGCCATGGCCATCCCAACGACCGAGGCCCCTAACAATGATTCCCAACATGTTGTAACCACTGGTTTCCCATGGGGCATTCCTCGTGATTTCATACCAGAGAATCATCAACCACATGTCTCACACGTCGCTGCTGTGATGACTACTCCTCAGCCTGTAATACACACCGCCCATTACAACGAAGACCCCTGTTGCACCCCAAAATTTGCCCTCTATTTTTAACTCTAACCAATTTTTTGTTTCACATTCATTTGCATCATCTTCATAGCATAACATTTTTTTTCTGTCTTAATATTAGCCGGAATAATTTCTCGGAATTTACAAACAGACTGGTCAAATTAATTTTCAATTATGCCTAAAATCAGTGAACGAAAAAATGTCAAGTTTAAGTTTGCAAATGTCGGTAATATTAATCTGCGGTTCACGTGGTTTAATTTGACATGCTACAAATATTTTTACGACTATTTTTGGTCATATGTTGATCAGTCTGAGCGACTTAAACGATCATAATTTTTATTTAAAATCCGACCAAACGCTGTATTTTTCCGAGTCATTTATTTCGCGTTGATTATTTTGACGTGTTCATTTTATTTTTTCGAGCACTTTGGCACTTGACTTTTATTTTTTTTTGAGTCTATTTATTTTTATATAGGGTCTAGAATAAATAAATAGGATTATTAATTTTTATTTTATTTTAACTAATTTAATTATTAAAACTTTATTTGTTTTTTAAATTAATATTTTATTGGGTCTAGAATAAATAAATGAAATTGTTAGTTTTTATTTTAATTTTAACTAATTTAATTATTAAAACATTATTTGTTAATATTTTATTAGGTCTCAAAATAAACACTTAGGCCCATTATACTAACCCTAATTGGTCCCTATATATACCTAATGTGTTGCTGCTGAAAAAGAGAAGAAATGGAAAAGGCAAACCGCGGATCTACCAAAAGCTGTTGTTTTCGGCTGGTATCTTATTTCTAACTACATATTCATATGATGTTCACATGTTAGGTGATATGATGTTCATATATTATATAATTTTCATATAATGTTCATAGAATAATCTAACCTTCACATGTCATATATAATTTTTTTTCATTTACTGAATTGTATGTGCATGTTTATGTATTCCGTTAATATATTCGCTTACTGTATGTGCAGCATCTACATGTTATATATATATATATATATATATATATATATATATATATATATATATATATATATATATATATATATATATATATATATATATATATATATATATATATATATATATATATATATATATATATATATATATATATATATATGATAAATAACTATTTTGTTAAATAATTTTTTTTATTTTATAATTTGATAATTTTGTTCGGATCGTGTCGATACGCTGTTTGTACATTGGTGTATATGATGCGTGACACTTGTATTGATCTGATCCAGTTGCGATGATCATAATCATGTGCTAGCAACATCATTGTTTATTTTTATTTTTATTTCAATAACTTTAGATCCGTATAATTTTTGATCCATATTGCGATGATCACGTCAAGTGTAGCAAACTATTGGTGGATCGTATCGGTTCAGATGCAATTTTTGTTAATTGATTTATTGTTGTATTTCGATTTTACACGCGTCCGACGGTTTAGCATGGTGATAATTCACCTTTAACGCTTACTGATTCGCGTTTTCGATTTACACTATGTGATTTAATTTAATTTTATTCTACCATTTGCGATGATCGCAATTTTGCGTTAGCAACGTCGTTGTTCCTTTTTTTTTTATTATTCATATCATTTTTATGTTATTCATATACATATATTTAGATCTGCACATTTTTTTTCATAACTAACTACCCTGATTTTTTCATAAACCTTGACAATTTCGCCATAAACTCTAAATTTCAAACCTAAAACTTTGACCCTGATTTTTTTCCTAAAACCTCAAATTTTTCATAAACCTTAATTTTTCATGTAAACCTTAAAACTTTCTCATAAACTTTAACCGTGTTATTTCCTTTAAACCATAAACCTTTCCACAAACCTTAACAAACATGTTATTATTTATTATTTTCGCTCATGTTTATGTTATTCATACACTGTAATTGCTTCGCCCTTGTAATATTTTAAGTTTTAATTTGTAATATTTTCAGTTTTACTTTTCGCCATCTTTATTATGTAACTGCACCAAAGCGTTGTAATAGTTAGGATTTTATTTTCTGCCATTTATTTTCTGCCATTTTATTTTTCTGCCATTTATTTTTCTGCCATTTAAATTTCTGCCATTGATCCTATATTAACTGCGTGGTTTAGTAACGTAGGGCGTGAAAACTTACTAAATTAATTATTTACTATTTTTCTATAACCTTTATATTTTTTTTGTAAAAAAATAATAAATACTAACTATTTTAATATTTTTTTTTATTACTTACTTATAATAATAAATTTTTATATATTTTGTAAATAAAATCTAATTGACCATTTTTCTAATTGAATAATAATAATTCTAAAATCTTGAATAATAATAATAAATCTATTAATCTAATAATTTGATATTTTCTATAATCTTTATTTATTTTGTAAATAACTAACTTAATATTTTTCATATAACTCTTTTATTTTATATTAATTCTTTTATTATTACTAATTTATTTTAAACTCATATTTTTCTAATAACTTCTAAAAAAATCTAACTTGTCTAATCCAAACTTTTTCTTTTTAATTAAATATTTAATTGTTATTTCTTTAATTTATTTTAACTTTATTATTATAATTACTTTATTATTATTATTATTGCTTTATTGTTATTATCGCTTCATTATTTTTGCTTCATTATTATTATTATTATTATTAGTATTATTATTATTATTATTATTGCTTATTTATTATTTTATTATATCTATTGTTCTTGCTTTATAATTTATTTTTATCCTATTATTATGTATCTGCCAAAGCCTTGTAATAGCTTATAGATTTATTTTTCCGTCTTTATTTTCTTTGTAAATATTTTACTATATGGTTAGTAACCTTAGGGTGTGTATAACTTATATGTAATTAAATTGAACTTAGATAATTAAAATAAGATAAATACCTGAATATAAACACTCACACACGTAAGTCGATCTTTGATCGCCATCTTGCACTTCCTAAGTTACCCCTCTCAGTTGCCTAATCAAAAGGTCAAGTAGGGTGTATAAAGCAAAAAGTCCCTCAAAGTAAAGTCATCTAGTCCCTTAACAGTAAAAGATCAAGTCCCTCTTCGAATGTTGCCTTCGTAATGATCTTGTCCCTTCCGAATAAAGATGACAGTCCCTCCAAAAATGCTTATACACCCCACAGTTGCCTACATTTACAGATGACCCTTACTTGTCCCTCACATCCAAGGTAATGACTACCTACTCCTTAATAGTAGGGATAGTCTTACCAATGAAAGGATAAAGAACAAGAAAGACTTTAAACATTAGGGTAGGTTCCTCTTATGTACTTGCTCACTTCAAAAAATTTTCAAACTCTTCACAATTTCAAACAAATTTTCAAAAACAAGTTTTACACATCCGTACATGGATTATTATTAACTATTCTGAAAATTTTTCTATTCACACACTACAATTTCAAAAAACAATTTAAAGTGAGTTAAGTAACTAAGAGCCCATGGATAACCATGGATGTAAAGGGTGCTAACACCTTCCCTTTACATAACCTACCCCCCGGACCCAAAATATTCTCTTAAGGTCTTTCCTGTTCTTTTATACCCTTTCCTTTTGGATAAAATAAAAGTCGGTGGCGACTCTTGCTATCCGCAACATTAACTAAAGTCAGTTCTCCCACCGTGTTACAGAACTGGCGACTCTGCTGGGGAGAAATTTAAGAGGGGTACCCTTAGGAATTAGATCACTTTAAATTGTTTGCCTTGTTTGCTTTATATTATCTTGTTGGGCTCTTATGTGTGAAAGGTCCTAACCCGGATCTAGTGTACCTTAGGTAAATGGCAATAGACCAAGGAAACTGTACGACGTATATCGATACGGTTGATCTGGTGGCCATAGTTAGTGTGACTTCTTGGTTGGTGCTTATGTTCCTTAAGTCAAGTTGAGGATAATATGAGGCTGCCATATGTTGTCAATGCACTAACTAACTTTTAGAACCCTAGTTAACTCATCTTGGCCTTTAGAAAGTAGTGAGGTAACCGGCTTTGGTGCAGACTGAAGTTGGTTGACACTCGATGCTACACTCATTGAGATCTTAAACTTGGAGGGTTTTGGTTGGCAAGTAAGTTGCCTTCTGAACAACCACCCTTGTGAAGGATCAATGATATTGAGATCCCTTAGAACCTGGTTACTTTATAGGACAGGATGAACCATCTAACTTCAGGGGAGGGTACTTACCTTAAACCTCATGCAAGCCTTTAAACCTAGGGCAATTGTGTGACTTGTTTGTGTGTGCCACATGTTTGTGATTGAGCATAACATCATGACATCATCATGCATCATAAGCATAGCATTTTCACTAACCATTTCAAGGACCAAGGGATTTATCTTTGTTCTTTGTTGCAGGTCATGGCTTCTGCTCGTAGAAACACCATCAGGATCAACTTTGTGGGGATACCCCCTAAGCTTAAAGAGTTGGTTTCTCAAGTGTCTGATCATTCCCAGTTCATCAAGAGACATGGTCACCTATTGGATCTAGTCACTTCAGGGTTCAATGAAGACATGATGAGTGTCCTATTTCAGTTCTTCGATCCTAAGCACCATTGCTTTACATTCCCTGATTACCAGCTGGTTCCAACCATGGAGGAGTTCTCTAAACTTCTGGGCATACCTGTTCTTGATCAAAGACCCTTCACAGGCTTGGAGAAGGAACTTAAACCAGAGGTTATTGCTGCAGCTTTACATCTGAAGAAGTCTGACATTGTTCTAGAGACGAGAAGCGGAGTCAAGGGTATTCTTGCCAAGGTGCTAATGGATAAGGCTCAAATGTTCTTGAAGGCCATGAGCTATGATGCTTTTGAGGAGGTCTTAGCCTTGCTGATATATGGCTTAGTATTGTTCCCCAATCCAGATCAGTTCATAGATGTTCATGCCATCAACATGTTCCTGAGTCACAATCCAGTGCCTACATTGCTTGGAGATATCCTACATTCTCTTCATACCCGTACTACAAGGGCAAGAGAAACTTTGATGTGCTGCATACCTTTGCTTTCTAGGTGGTTTATTTCTCACCTTCCTCGCTCAGTAATGAAGAATGAGCAAGGGTTCAGATGGTCCAAGAGGATCATGTCACTTTCTCACTCAGACATCCATTGGTGCTCCAGATCTATGGAGAACATCACTATCATTGACCGTTGTGGGGAGTTTCCTAATGTACCACTACTAGGCATAAGAGGAGGCATCACCTACAACCCCTCTCTAGCTTTACGACAGTTTGGTTACGCCCGGAGTGATGGTCCACATGACATGTTGATTCAGGGCATTGTATTTGACTACGACAACGATCTTCAGGGTTACCGTCAGAGATTCATACGAGCCTGGGGAAAAGTAAACAGGGTTGACAGCAAGACACTGGAGCCTAAGTACACTATTCCTATGGAGGCTTATCTCAGATGGGTACGATCTCGTGCTCAGACACTCATGATGCCATATCCTGCCGTCCTACCAGTTACCATGGAACCTGTTGCTGAAGGAGACACAGCTTATACCATCCTTCACCCAGACATGCCTACTGATAAGGAAGACTTGCAGAGATCATGGATCCAACTGAAGGAGCAAAGGGATACTTTCGAGGCTCATTACAAAGCAAGCCAAGCAAAAATCCTAGAGCTAACAAAGCAACTTCATGAGGAACGAAACCTCAATTCATACCTCAACATAAAGAGGAAACGTCCATGGGAGACTTAAAACCCCATCTTTTGTACTTATTTTATTTCATTTCATTGATGTACGCCTAAAAGGCAAAACAAAGTTATTACTAATAAAAGTTTACTTTCGTTTTTGTCTAAGCAAATTTAAATCCTGCGGTCCTTGAAAACATTGCATATGCATTCCCATATCATTTCATTGCATCACAGGTTTATAATTGTGCACAGGTTTCTCATCTTCTCGCTGTTTATTTCAGCAATGGCTCTTGAACAATCAGTTAAGGATCTCCAGGCACAAAATGCACAGTTCCAAGAGCTGATCTTGAACCTGTCCAAGGGGCAGGATGAATTGAAGACACTGCTGGCTAAGAAGAAGAATCCTGAGGACAAAAAGGATGATCAACTAAAACAACTACAAGCTGAGATGACAGGAATGAGGATCCAGATGAATGGCCAAATGGCTCTTATCCAAATTTTAGCTCAGGGGCAAGAAGAGCTAAGGACCCTTATCCACAAACTTCAAAGTAATAGAGTCAGGGATCTAATTGTCAGTGAACCTCCATTAAAACAAGCTGATTTGGTTGAAAGGAGGATGAGGATAAAAGAGGGTAAGAGACAGGTTGCCATTGATTGTTCTTCTGTTGAAAGACCTGATAAGGTTAATCCACCTCAACACAAGAAATATAGAAGGCAGTTTATCAAGTTCAGCACTCCAATGTCACAAGTTCTGCAATGCTTGTTGGAGATGAAGCTAATTTCCTTGGAAAATCCTCCTCAAAATCCTAAAACTCCCTCTCCTCGCTATAATCCCAGGGCAAGGTGTGAGTACCACTCCAACAGTCCTGGGCATGATACTAATAGCTGTTGGGCATTGAAGAAAAAGATTCAAGACTTGATTGACGAAGAAATCCTAGAGGTTACTCCAGAGGGTCAAGTTGAATTCTACTATCGTCCATCAAACACCAAAGCTGCAAGACAAGTCGCCCAAGGTTGCAAGAAAGAAAGCCTACCTGTTCCTGTTGAGATATGGGGCACCTTGGGATATCCAAGTGGTAAATTTGATTTCATGGTGAAGTATACTGCTCCTCAAAGTTCACAGATTGCAATTGAGGACATTCAGCCAACCGGATGGGACAACATTTGAATTTTCATTTGTAATTTCTTTTATTTGTTTGAACACTTACTATTATGTTAAACTTTTGTTTTCATTAATGCATCGCATATGTTTGTCTTGAATTAGTCCATTCGTTCCACTATATTTTGAATTATGCTTCTTATTTCTATCTTGTGATATTTAACTCCTGATAAAGCTATAAGCCTGTAGAGGGAGGATGACGAAAACAATACCATAATCTTATGCAGTATGCTTTTGAACAGACTATGCTGACGATGTACAGGCATTATTTCAATTCCTAAACAGTGGAGATATAAGGAAGTTAATCCCTAGTCAACCCTTTTGAGCCTATGAAGCAGGAGTTTTTATTCTCGCACAAATTAAAACCCTTATTCATAACATGGGGCAGGGTAGTTACTCAGTTAACTCAAATATGCCATTTATATGTGTTGTACACAATGAATGATGGTTCACTGTAATCATTAAACCTAATAGTCAATATCTAGCAAAAGAAAAGATCACTAAGTCAAAACCTATGAAGGAGACTTAGTAAAACATCAAGACATCCCGCTGACTGTAACCTTGAAATAAGCAGTTCAGGCAAAAAGAAGGGATAATAAAGTCAAAAGAAAAAAAAGAGGTCACTATGAACCCTCAACAAAGAAAGATGGCTGAATGTTCAAATAAATTTTGGGTTTCTGAACCATCACAAATATCGGTGTTACAACTCCAAACTGCTATGGAACTTCAATGCATGAGTTAACTGAGCATAGGACTGAAGAACATCATGGAGATTGGGTTGGGTACAAATAAAATTTGAGCCTTTATCCTTTGTTTCTTAAACCATGAACCAGGCCACGTTACAACCCTTTAAAAGTCCTAACTGAAGCATGGTTAGTTCGAAAGCGTACTGCTGCAAAAAGGTATCCTGACTCCTTTAGGGCTTGTCATAAAATTTGAGTTAATATCACAGTTTTCCCAAAAAAAAAAAAAGTTTTTCTAAAATAACTTGTTTCAAAACTTCAAGACAGACATAAGCATTGCATTTTTTTAATATATTTGTTTGCATATACCTAAGTGTTTGACAAATGGAGAAGCTTACAGGATGAATGTTCAATGAACCAAAGTCCTTCCGATAAACAAAGTTGCTTCCTGGATCAAAGTCCATGTATACAAAGGGGCATAGTCATGACCTCCCAATCAAGGGGGCAGGCCATGATACTTCCTAACTCATTTGGGGCAATCAGGACAAGATTCAACTATGTTTAAGCAGCCAGAGGCAGATCTCCTCATCTATCTGAAATGCCAAGGGCATAGTCACTGTTTCCCAGTCAAGAGGCATACCAAGTTACTGTTCAATTCAGTTGGGGCAATTAGGTCCAGACTCATCTGTGCTTAATAGCCAGGGGCATTTTTCCTCATACAGTTGAATTACCAAAGGTGACATTACAGAGTTCACAATGCCAGGGGCATTTTTCCTCATACAGTTAAATTACCAAAGGTGACATTATAGAGTTCACAATGCCAGGGGCATATGCTTATGGGGCATTCTGCTTGTTTCTCTTGAGATAGCTCATTACAGATACTTACATTATGGGACAATTCATCCTCAACCAAGGGGCAATGCTTTCTCTTCAAATCTAATACCTGGAGCGTATATGGTCCATTACAGTTTGAAGACACATTCCTCTCATTGTATTACCTTGATATTGGATTCTCAGCTGAAACCATGATGGAAATTAGTTGTCTACGCCAGTAGTATCAGATGGTGTCAATATCATGTATTCAGATCCAGCTATGAGGATTTCTGGAAAGGTACTCAGGAAAGTTAAAGAATTTCAGGAGCCATAGATCCAATTGGTTATACACTCTCGAAGTTGAAACGATTCTGTTTTCAAGTTCAGCTTTACTTTTCCCTCTGAATCCAGATTTACTTTTACCCTAAGCGAAACGTCCATTGGTTATGTTTGAATGTATCATGCTTTTGAATATGATTGATGTTTACCAGAAATGCATGTATGCTTTTAATACGATTAATGTTTACCAGAAATGCATGAAAATGCAGTAATAGTATTTACTAAGGACGAACGAGGGAAGGATCTCAACGAAGCTTCGCCGGTTCACCTTTACAAGACAGTTACAAAACCCTCAGTAGGGAAAATCCATCTTCATAAAGTCTCATCTCCCCTGGAATTTATATCCATCTCTTTTATCCTCATACGGATATTCGGGAATTTATTTTCCAATAAGGGTACGACGAACAAAGACGGGATGTTGTATCTACTCTACTATCAAACGAAGACGGGATGTTATGTCTACCCTACCATCAAACGAAGACGAAGGTTATATATACCTTACTATCCCAGCATACGGGAGGTGATATCTATCCTTACTATCCCCATCATACGGGAAGTTATCTATACCCTGTTACCCCTAGCAGACATAGGGTTATATATTCTTCAACAACGAATCGGGATTTATTTTCCCTGGCCAGCAGTTGTTATACAAAGATATCCAGACGCTCCCGGCAGTATCATATCATACATACATCATTTACATCATACCATAGCACATATATCCATAAACATATAGTACATTACTTGAGCACATCATGTTATACATGCATACATAAAGCATGAACTAATGTTATTATACAGAATGCTACCTTGTTTTCAGGTTAATTATCCAACAAACAAACTTATGATCTTCGGGACTGCTTTATCGTAACCTCAGGGTTACTTTATCCTCCTGATAAGCTTCTTATTACTTTGGGACTGCTTTATCATAACCTCAGAGTTACTTTATCCTCCTGATAAGCTTCTTATTACTTTGGGACTGCTTTATCGTAACCTCAGGGTTACTTTATCCTCCTGATAAGCTTCTTATTACTTTAGGACTGCTTTATTGTCACCTCAGGGTTACTTTATCCTCCTGATAAATTCTCATGACTTCAAGACTGCTTTAGAGTTATTGATTGCTCTATCCTCCTGAAATCACATTATTATTTCAAGACTGCTTTAGAGTTATCATTATTGATGGCTCTATCCTCCTGAAATCATTACTTCAAGACTGCTTTAGAGCTGTTGATTGCTCTATCCTCCTGAAATCACATTATTATTTCAAGACTGCTTTAGAGTTATCATTATTGATGGCTCTATCCTCCTGAAATCATTACTTCAAGACTGCTTTAGAGCTATTGATTGCTCTATCCTCCTGAAATCACATTGTTATTTCAAGACTGCTTTAGAGCTATTGATTGCTCTATCCTCCTGAAATCATATTACTACTTCAAGACTGCTTTAGAGTTATCATTTGGCTCTATCCTCCTGAAATCATTACTTCAAGACTGCTTTAGGGTCATCATTATTGATTGCTCTATCCTCATGAAGACATGCTGTTACATCAGTATTACTCCAATATCCTGAACGCATATCATTAATACCTCAGGACTGCTCCAGACTCCTGACAGCTTTCATTATACCTCCATATTTTGGACTGCTTTATCTTCCAAGAAATATATCCGAAGAACTTTCCCCTAGTGGCATCTTTAAGCCCACTCAATCATATTCAACCAACCATCAATATCACTCTATGCACTGGTGAGTGCAAATTTTTGGGCTTTTGTGTTCAATCCCCTTCAACCTTCCAGGTTACGACTGGCAAATATACCAATCTAACCCCTCAGGTTTCAGAAAATTGAACAGGGGCAGCTGTTGCACCCCAAAATTTGCCCTCTATTTTTAACTCTAACCAATTTTTTGTTTCACATTCATTTGCATCATCTTCATAGCATAACATTTTTTTTCTGTCTTAATATTAGCCGGAATAATTTCTCGGAATTTACAAACAGACTGGTCAAATTAATTTTCAATTATGCCTAAAATCAGTGAACGAAAAAATGTCAAGTTTAAGTTTGCAAATGTCGGTAATATTAATCTGCGGTTCACGTGGTTTAATTTGACATGCTACAAATATTTTTACGACTATTTTTGGTCATATGTTGATCAGTCTGAGCGGCTTAAACGGTCATAATTTTTATTTAAAATCCGACCAAACGCTGTATTTTTCCGAGTCATTTATTTCGCGTTGATTATTTTGACGTGTTCATTTTATTTTTTCGAGCACTTTGGCACTTGACTTTTTTTTTTTTTTTTGAGTCTATTTATTTTTATATAGGGTCTAGAATAAATAAATAGGATTATTAATTTTTATTTTATTTTAACTAATTTAATTATTAAAACTTTATTTGTTTTTTAAATTAATATTTTATTGGGTCTAGAATAAATAAATGAAATTGTTAGTTTTTATTTTAATTTTAACTAATTTAATTATTAAAACATTATTTGTTAATATTTTATTAGGTCTCAAAATAAACACTTAGGCCCATTATACTAACCCTAATTGGTCCCTATATATACCTAATGTGTTGCTGCTGAAAAAGAGAAGAAATGGAAAAGGCAAACCGCGGATCTACCAAAAGCTGTTGTTTTCGGCTGGTATCTTATTTCTAACTACATATTCATATGATGTTCACATGTTAGGTGATATGATGTTCATATATTATATAATTTTCATATAATGTTCATAGAATAATCTAACCTTCACATGTCATATATAATTTTTTTTCATTTACTGAATTGTATGTGCATGTTTATGTATTCCGTTAATATATTCGCTTACTGTATGTGCAGCATCTACATGTTATATATATATATATATATATATATATATATATATATATATATATATATATATATATATATATATATATATATATATATATATATATATATATATATATATATATGATAAATAACTATTTTGTTAAATAATTTTTTTATTTTATAATTTGATAATTTTGTTCGGATCGTGTCGATACGCTGTTTGTACATTGGTGTATATGATGCGTGACACTTGTATTGATCTGATCCAGTTGCGATGATCATAATCATGTGCTAGCAACATCATTGTTTATTTTTATTTTTATTTCAATAACTTTAGATCCGTATAATTTTTGATCCATATTGCGATGATCACGTCAAGTGTAGCAAACTATTGGTGGATCGTATCGGTTCAGATGCAATTTTTGTTAATTGATTTATTGTTGTATTTCGATTTTACACGCGTCCGACGGTTTAGCATGGTGATAATTCACCTTTAACGCTTACTGATTCGCGTTTTCGATTTACACTCTGTGATTTAATTTAATTTTATTCTACCATTTGCGATGATCGCAATTTTGCGTTAGCAACGTCGTTGTTCCTTTTTTTTTATTATTCATATCATTTTTATGTTATTCATATACATATATTTAGATCTGCACATTTTTTTTCATAACTAACTACCCTGATTTTTTCATAAACCTTGACAATTTCGCCATAAACTCTAAATTTCAAACCTAAAACTTTGACCCTGATTTTTTTCCTAAAACCTCAAATTTTTCATAAACCTTAATTTTTCATGTAAACCTTAAAACTTTCTCATAAACTTTAACCGTGTTATTTCCTTTAAACCATAAACCTTTCCACAAACCTTAACAAACATGTTATTATTTATTATTTTCGCTCATGTTTATGTTATTCATACACTGTAATTGCTTCGCCCTTATAATATTTTAAGTTTTAATTTGTAATATTTTCAGTTTTACTTTTCGCCATCTTTATTATGTAACTGCACCAAAGCGTTGTAATAGTTAGGATTTTATTTTCTGCCATTTATTTTCTGCCATTTTATTTTTCTGCCATTTATTTTTCTGCCATTTAAATTCCTGCCATTGATCCTATATTAACTGCGTGGTTTAGTAACGTAGGGCGTGAAAACTTACTAAATTAATTATTTACTATTTTTCTATAACCTTTATATTTTTTTTGTAAAAAAATAATAAATACTAACTATTTTAATATTTTTTTTTATTACTTACTTATAATAATAAATTTTTATATATTTTGTAAATAAAATCTAATTGACCATTTTTCTAATTGAATAATAATAATTCTAAAATCTTGAATAGTAATAATAAATCTATTAATCTAATAATTTGATATTTTCTATAATCTTTATTTATTTTGTAAATAACTAACTTAATATTTTTCATATAACTCTTTTATTTTATATTAATTCTTTTATTATTACTAATTTATTTTAAACTCATATTTTTCTAATAACTTCTAAAAAAATCTAACTTGTCTAATCCAAACTTTTTCTTTTTAATTAAATATTTAATTGTTATTTCTTTAATTTATTTTAACTTTATTATTATAATTACTTTATTATTATTATTATTGCTTTATTGTTATTATCGCTTCATTATTTTTGCTTCATTATTATTATTATTATTATTATTATTATTATTATTGCTTATTTATTATTTTATTATATCTATTGTTCTTGCTTTATAATTTATTTTTATCCTATTATTATGTATCTGCCAAAGCCTTGTAATAGCTTATAGATTTATTTTTCCGTCTTTATTTTCTTTGTAAATATTTTACTATATGGTTAGTAACCTTAGGGTGTGTATAACTTATATGTAATTAAATTGAACTTAGATAATTAAAATAAGATAAATACCTGAATATAAACACTCACACACGTAAGTCGATCTTTGATCGCCATCTTGCACTTCCTAAGTTACCCCTCTCAGTTGCCTAATCAAAAGGTCAAGTAGGGTGTATAAAGCAAAAAGTCCCTCAAAGTAAAGTCATCTAGTCCCTTAACAGTAAAAGATCAAGTCCCTCTTCGAATGTTGCCTTCGTAATGATCTTGTCCCTTCCGAATAAAGATGACAGTCCCTCCAAAAATGCTTATACACCCCACAGTTGCCTACATTTACAGATGACCCTTACTTGTCCCTCACATCCAAGGTAATGACTACCTACTCCTTAATAGTAGGGATAGTCTTACCAATGAAAGGATAAAGAACAAGAAAGACTTTAAACATTAGGGTAGGTTCCTCTTATGTACTTGCTCACTTCAAAAAAATTTCAAACTCTTCACAATTTCAAACAAATTTTCAAAAACAAGTTTTACACATCCGTACATGGATTATTATTAACTATTCTGAAAATTTTTCTATTCACACACTACAATTTCAAAAAACAATTTAAAGTGAGTTAAGTAACTAAGAGCCCATGGATAACCATGGATGTAAAGGGTGCTAACACCTTCCCTTTACATAACCTACCCCCCGGACCCAAAATATTCTCTTAAGGTCTTTCCTGTTCTTTTATACCCTTTCCTTTTGGATAAAATAAAAGTCGGTGGCGACTCTTGCTATCCGCAACATTAACTAAAGTCAGTTCTCCCACCGTGTTACAACCCCCCTTTCCACACAGCACCAAGCGAAAATGCAGGAGTAGACGAGAGATTGGATGAGTTCCAGGATCGTTTTCTAGAAATGCAAAATGAGATTAGAGCACTCCGAGGCCAGGATCTGTTTGGAAGAAAGGCTTCTGATCTTTGCTTGGTCCCCAATGTCAGGGTTCCGCACAAGTTCAGGGTACCTGAGTTCGAAAAATATAAAGGAAACTCATGTCCTCAGAGCCACTTAATCATGTACGCCCGAAAGATGTCCACCCAGCAGGACAATGACCCGTTACTGATCCATTATTTCCAGGACAGCTTAACAGGTGCTGCCCTCAAGTGGTATATGAGTTTGGACAGCACAAAAATCCGAACCTTCAATGACCTAGGAGAAGCTTTCATCCGACAATATAAGTACAACCTTGACATGGCCCCGAACAGAGATCAACTCCGGAGTATGTCGCAGAAGGACAAGGAAAGTTTCAAAGAATACGCTCAACGTTGGCGTGAGATCGCAGCTCAAATATCCCCACCTTTGGAAGAAAAAGAAATGACCAAGATTTATCTGAAGACGTTAAGCACGTTCTATTATGACCGCATGATCGCCAGCGCACCCAGTGACTTTACTGAAATGGTAAACATGGGAATGCGGCTTGAAGAGGCCGTTAGAGAAGGGCGTTTAGCCAAAGAAATAGGGTCATCCAGTGGCATCAAGAAATTCGAAAATGGTTTCCACAAAAAGAAAGAGCAGGAAGTTAGTGCCATTCACCAGAGAAGAAGTTATCAGCAGCAGGTGGCTGCAATCACCCCGATCATCAATACAGCTCCAGGTCCTAATTACCGGCCATTTTTCCCTCAAAATCAGCAAACCACTCCACAACACCAACATCAGCATCAACCTCAACAATTCCAGCAGCGGAAACAACAGCCTCCACAACAGGTTCATCACCAGTACAATAACAACCGTATTCCGAGAACACTCGCCTACGATCCCATACCAATGTCTTACGCAGAATTGTTTCCTGCTCTACTGCAAAAGGGGCATATTCAAACAAGACCTCCCCTCCCACCACCCAGGAATCCCACTTATGGATTCAAAGCTGACCAGTTTTGCGTTTATCATCAAGGCGGGCCTGGCCACAATGTGGAAAACTGTTATAGCTTTAAGGCCGATGTTCAGAAGTTGACTAAAAATGGAGTTTTGACATTTAAAGATACCAATCCGAATATTCAAGCGAATCCTTTGCCTACACACGGAAGGGCCTCGGTGAATATGGTGCACGGTTGTCCAGGGGAATATGCTGTTTACGACGTCAGATTGATCCAAGGGTCCTTAGTGCAAAAACATGCAGAACTGGCAGGGCTTATCTACTTCCATAACGGGATACATGATTACAATGCGTGCAGAATCTGTTCTGTTAATCAACGGGGTTGTCGCTTAGTGCGAGAAGATCTTCAGAGGATGTTGGATCAAAGGTCTATCAGAATAATGTATCCCAGAAACCCTAATGATGTCGAAATTGATGAAGAGGCATTTGTCATAATACCACAATTTAATGAACCAGGACCCATAGAGATCACATACGACAGTAGGAGGATCGCTGCAACTCCATTGGTCATTGCTGTACCAGGACCAATGCCATACCAGTCTGAAAGGGCCATACCATACAGATATAATGCAACCATGATTGAAAACGGGAGGGAGGTTCCATTGCCATCCATTGTCAACATTGCTGATGTCAGCCGAGTTACCAGAAGCGGGAGGGTATTCCCTAACAAAGCTAAAGAAATTGTGATGCATAAAGAAACCCCATCGGAGAACACTTTTAAGCAAGTAGGCCAGTCAAGCAATACAAATCATAGCAAGGGAGATGATGAAGTGCTAAAGCTGATCAGGAAAAGCGATTACAACGTAGTGGATCAGCTCGTGAGCATGCCTTCGAGAATTTCAATCTTATCTCTTCTGATGAGCTCTGAGGCGCATCGGGAGGCTTTGCAGAAGGTTTTAGAGCAAGCATTTGTGGATCATGATGTCACCATTGGCCAATTCGACAATATTGTTGCAAATATAACTGTTTGCAACAATCTTAGCTTCTGTGACGAAGAACTCCCAGAGCAGGGAAGAAACCACAACATGGCATTGAATATCTCTGTTAACTGCAAGACTGACGCTTTGTCTAGCGTACTGATAGACACCGGCTCTTCGCTAAATGTTATGCCAAGGTCAACTCTCTCAATGTTAGCCTTTCAGGGCACTCCTATAAGAATCAGTGGGGTTATTGTCAAAGCTTTCGATGGGTCCCGGAAGACTGTCATCGGAGAAGTGGATTTGCCTATAACGATTGGACCTCATACCTTCCAAATCACATTCCAAGTAATGGACATCAAGGTTGCATACAGTTGCTTGTTGGGCCGCCCTTGGATCCATGAAGCAGGTGCCGTAACTTCAACCTTGCATCAAAAACTCAAGTTTGTAAGCCAAGGAAAGTTAGTGACAGTGTTTGGGGAGCAGGCTATGATTGTGAGTCATCTCTCCTCTTTTTCATATGTGGAACCAGAAGATGATATTGGAACCCGTTTCCAGGCCCTAACCATTGCTGATAAAGAAGTGAAGAAGAAAGGGGCATCCATTTCTTCTTTCAAAGATGCTCAGCAGGTTGTTGAGAGTGGTTCGTCCGAAGGGTGGGGAAAGATTGTGGTTTTAAACGAGAACAAGGCCCGTGAAGGAGTCGGTTTTTCGCCCGAATCTGCAAGAATTACAAGGGATGAAGGTGTCATCTGCCCAATACAGGAAAGTTTCCGCAGTGGAGGATTCATGAGTCCAACTCCACCAGAAGTGGACGCAATTACCGAGGACGATCCTGAAGAAGATTTACCAGACGTTATTGTGCATGGAGCTTTGTGCCAGAATTGGACTGCTGTTGATATCCCATCTGTCGTTCGCCTATCTAAGTAATGATTTTGTGTTAACCTCTCGCTCTGCCCGAAGCGAGAGAGTACTTTTGTAGGGTTTTCTCTTTATGCAATTTAAGACTTTTGTTTCCTCTTTGCCCTGCCCAAAGCAAGAGAGTAATTTTGTTGGGCCTTTTTGTTTCGAAAATTAAACAATCATTAATGAAAGTGTTATTTTTCGACTTCCTTTATCTTTTGTCATTTTTTACTTTTTGCCTTTCGGAAAAGTGGTAATCCTAAAAAAAATATACACATCTACATGTTTGCATAAATAAAAGGTTTCATTTTTCAAAAAAAATCTGCATACGCTTCCATTTGTCTAGTGCTAAAATAAAACATCAATCACATGTGCAGATTAATCATAAAAAACCCCATTGAAAAACATGACCTATTACCTACTCCCAACTTTGAGTTCCCGGTGTTTGAGGCTGAAGAAGATAATGATGAAGAGGTCCCTGATGAGATCTCATGGCTACTGGAAAATGAGGAGGAGACTATCCAGCCATACAAAGAAGCAGTGGAGGTAATTAATCTGGGGACGGAAGATGATAGGAAGGAAGTCAAAGTCGGCACGCTACTCATCCCCGACGTCAAAGAAAGAATGATAGAACTTTTGAAAGAGTATGCGGATGTGTTTGCTTGGTCCTACCGGGATATGCCGGGATTGGATACCCGTATCGTGGAACATCGCCTTCCTTTGAAACCAGATTTTCCGCCGGTCAAACAGAAGTTGAGAAGATCACGCCCCGACATGGCTATTAAAATTAAGGAGGAAGTTCAAAAGCAGATTGATGCAGGATTCCTTGTCACTTCCGAGTATCCGCAATGGTTAGCCAATATAGTACCCGTGCCGAAGAAAGATGGGAAAGTCAGAATGTGTGTCGATTACAGGGATCTGAACAAGGCCAGCCCTAAGGACGATTTCCCGCTACCCCATATTGACATGTTGGTCGACAGCACAGCTAAGTTCAAAGTTTTCTCATTCATGGATGGTTTCTCCGGATACAACCAGATTCGAATGGCTCCAGAGGATATGGAAAAGACTTCATTTATTACGCCTTGGGGAACATTTTGCTACCAGGTAATGCCTTTCGGTTTGAAGAATGCAGGCGCAACTTATCAAAGAGCAATGACGACACTGTTTCACGACATGATGCACAAAGAAATCGAAGTATACGTTGATGACATGATTGCTAAATCCAGAACCAAGGAAGAGCATGTGGAGTACCTGTTGAAGTTATTCCAACGTTTGAGGAAGTACAAACTTCGCCTGAACCCCAGCAAGTGCACATTCGGTGTTCGGTCAGGGAAGTTGTTAGGTTTCGTTGTCAGCCAGAAAGGCATTGAAGTAGATCCCGACAAAGTTAAGGCCATTCGAGAGATGCCCGTACCAAAGACGGAAAAACAAGTAAGGGGATTTTTAGGTCGTTTGAATTACATCTCCAGATTCATTTCTAATATGACTGCAACATGTGGGTCAATCTTCAAACTCCTGCGAAAGAATCAAAATTGCAAGTGGACTGAAGATTGTCAAAAGGCTTTCGATAACATCAAAGATTATTTACTGGAACCGCCTATCTTAGTCCCCCCAGTTGAAGGAAGACCATTGATCATGTACTTAACAATACTAGAAGATTCCATGGGCTGTGTGCTCGGGCAACAAGACGAAACAGGACGGAAGGAGCATGCCATCTATTACCTGAGCAAGAAATTTACAGATTGTGAATCTCGATACTCCATGCTCGAGAAAACCTGTTGTGCTTTAGCTTGGGCAGCTCGACGTCTCCGACAATACATGATCAATCACACTACTTGGTTGATTTCAAGGATGGATCCGATTAAGTATATCTTTGAAAAACCGGCCCTGACAGGAAGAATTGCTCGTTGGCAGATGTTACTATCAGAATATGATATTGAGTACCACACTCAGAAGGCTATTAAGGGAAGTATTTTAGCCGACCATCTGGCCCATCAACCCATTGACGATTACGAGCCCGTAAAGTTTGATTTTCCAGACGAAGATGTCATGTACTTGAAGAGGAAAGATTGTGATGAGCCTCCCCTCGACGAAGGACCAGAACTGGGGTCCCAATGGGGATTAGTTTTCGATGGAGCTGTGAATTTGTACGGAAAAGGGATTGGGGCAATGGTTGTAACCCCCCAAGGAGCTCATATCCCTTTCGCTGCAAGAGTGACGTTCAATTGCACCAATAATGAAGCCGAGTACGAAGCATGCATCATGGGCTTGGAAGAAGCAGTTGATTTAAGAATCAAGAACTTGGATGTATATGGTGACTCAGCCCTAGTGATCAATCAGATCAAGGGGAAGTGGGAAGTCCTACAGCCTCACTTGATTCCATACAGGGATTATGCGAGGAGGATCTCGACATTCTTTAATAAAATTGAGTTTCACCAGGTACCTCGCAGCGAGAACAGAATGGCTGATGCTCTGGCTACAATCTCCTCCATGATTGTTGTAAACCGACAGAATGATATGCCGAAGATCGAAATTATGCGTCTTGATAGACCTGCTTATGTATTCACCTTGGAAGAGGTTGTTGACGATAAACCATGGTACTACGATATAGAGTGTTTCTTACGACACCAAGAATATCCTCCAGGGGCATCCGGCAAGGATCGAAAGACTCTGAGGAGGTTAGCCAATAACTTCTTTTTGAGTCAAGGTGTTTTGTACAAGAGAAATTTCGATATGGTTTTACTCAGGTGCGTAGATAAGCATGAAGCGGAGATACTAATGAGGGAAATTCATGAAGGATCGTTCGGCACTCACGCTAATGGACATGCTATGGCTAGAAGGTTGCTGAGGGCAGGGTATTACTGGTTGACAATGGAATCCGATTGCTGCAAATATGTGAAGAAATGTCATAAATGTCAGGTTTACGCTGATAAGGTTCATATCCCTCCGACTCTTCTCAACGTTCTTTCTTCTCCGTGGCCTTTTTCCATGTGGGGCATCGACATGATCGGTATGATTGAGCCGAAAGCTTCCAATGGACACCGTTTCATCCTAGTGGCCATTGACTACTTTACAAAATGGGTAGAGGCAGCTTCCTACGCCAATGTGACTAGGCAGGTGGTAGTCCGATTCATCAAAAACAACCTCATTTGCCGGTATGGTATCCCGAGTAGGATCATCACTGATAATGGATCAAACCTGAACAACAAAATGATGAAGGAAATGTGCGCGGAATTCAAGATTGAACATCATAACTCTTCTCCCTACAGGCCTAAGATGAACGGGGCAGTAGAGGCCGCTAACAAGAATATCAAGAAGATCATTCAGAAGATGGTCGTCACTTATAAGGATTGGCACGAGATGTTTCCCTTTGCCTTACACGGATATCGCACTTCGGTTCGCACGTCGACAGGGGCAACTCCTTTCTCCTTGGTATATGGCATGGAGGTCGTACTCCCTGTGGAAGTTGAAATCCCGTCAATGAGAGTTTTGATGGAAGCCAAGTTAACAGAAGCTGAATGGTGTCAAAGCAGGTATGATGATTTGAATCTGATTGAAGAGAAAAGGATGACGGCTTTATGCCATGGGCAATTATATCAACAAAGGATGAATAAGGCTTTTGATAAGAAGGTTCATCCTCGTGTGTTCAGGGAAGGCGACCTCGTGATTAAGAAAATCCAGCCTTTTATATCAGATTCTAGGGGCAAATGGGCTCCTAACTATGATGGCCCGTATGTTGTCAAGAGAGTTTTTTCAGGCGGCGCGCTAATCCTCGCGACGATGGATGGAGAGGAATTCACTCGTCCTACAAATGCAGATACAGTCAAGAAATACTTCGCCTAATAAAAATAAAAGAACAGCTCGGTAAGTCGAAAACCTGAAAGGGCGACTTAGGCAAGAAAGAGCGTCTCGGTGGGTCGAAAACCCGAAAGGGCGACTCAGGCAAAAGTTAGAGACATAAACAGAAATTAATCATCCCGCTGGATTGAAAACCTGAAAGGGCAGTCCAGGCAAAAGTTAGGGATAAAGGCAAGTAACTGTATCGGGTTGTGACGACAACATCGTGTGCCAAGATTTCTTCAAGATCTAATTCAAGCTCAAGAATGCCAGGGATTCGAAGTAGTTGGAGGAAATGATGGTCATTGTAATTTTAATGTAGTCTCTTCCACTTAATTACCATTTATTCCACTTTTGTAAGATCTATGGAATCCCGCTATTGGCAGATTACCATTCCATTAATGAAAATTTGAGCCTATGCCTTTGCTTGCAATTCTTATTCTATCTTCATCTCAAAAAATGACGCTGTTATTAATAATGATTTTCGAAACAAAAAACTTTTACTTTTGATGTGTGTGTACTTACTAAGTTGGCGAACCGAAAGACGGGCGTTAATGGTTGTTCCAAGAATGGTTAAAACTGCAAGATGTGAAATAATTGTCTCGTTAAATGTGGCATGCTCAGATTGTTGATTTGATTCCCTAGCGGAAGATAAACTATTATATCCTTGTCAAAGCCAACTGCGTTATGGGTCGCTCACGTCTTGTTGAGACTGGTCAGGCATCCGGTTGTTGTATTCTTCTCACCAATCTATCTTATGTGTCGGTTTTGTCTGTTCGTCAGCATAAACATAACACATATACATTCATGTACATCATAATTGATTCATATGCATATTCATGTTGCATTCATTAATGCATACCTCCTTCACCTTGGTCGCGTTTATCCCCAAGTGATGTGTCTCTCTCAAAATAGAGTTGTCAGCTTTAGGCAGAAAATGTACATTCTTTCTAATTCCCCACTGAGTTCTCACCCTCGTGGAAGATTTTTGCTTTAGTACCCCTTTCCACACTTGGATAGGATAAATCCTGGTTGAGTTCATTCCTCATGGATTAGTGTCTTGCTTGACAGTTTCTTTCCAGCTCGTTCCTGGATTTGAATTTTGGTCTTTGGCAACTTTGATGATTGAACTACCATTTGGAAAGTGCATTTATTTTGCACCTTTGGATGCTTAGTTTCCCAGAAGGAATTTGTTGGAAGCTTCCATTAAGAACAAATTTTGCTCTCCAGCGGTGTTACTACAACATTCCCTTGGATTACTTATACCCGACAACAAGTGGCCGTCTCCTTATTTGAGAAACTTGTTTCTTATCCACAGATTTCCCAGTGAATCAATAGATGACATTCTCTTCTCGAGCAATTTGTTCATCCTCAACAAGGTTTCCGTTTGGCAAATGGCATCTCATCTAGACACGGTGGGAAGTTTGTCGTGATTCCAATTTTCAACAAATGGCGTCTCATCCAGACAAGGTGAGAAGTTTGTTCGGCAAATGGCATCTCATCTAGACATGGTGGGAAGTTTGTCGTGATTCCAATTTTCAACAAATGGCATCTCATCCAGACAAGGTGAGAAGTTTGTTCGGCAAACGGCATCTCATCTAGACACGGTGGGAAGTTTGTCGTGATTCCAATTTTCAACAAATGGCATCTCATCCAGACAAGGTGAGAAGTTTGTTCGGCAAATGGCATCTCATCTAGACACGGTGGGAAGTTTTTCGTGATTCCAATTTTCAACAAATGGCATCTCATCCAGACAAGGTGAGAAGTTTGTTCGGCAAATGGCATCTCATCTAGACACGGTGAGAAGTTTGTTCGGCAAATGGCATCTCATCTAGACACGGTGGGAAGTTTGTCGTGATTCCAATTTTCAACAAAAGGCATCTCATCCAAACAAGGTGAGAAGTTTGTTCGGCAAATGGCATCTCATCTAGACACGGTGGGAAGTTTGTCGTGATTCCAATTTTCAACAAATGGCATCTCATCCAGACAAGGTGAGAAGTTTGTTCGGCAAATGGCATCTCATCCAGACAAGGTGAGAAGTTTGTTCGGCAAATGGCATCTCATCTAGACACGGTGGGAAGTTTTTCGTGATTCCAATTTTCAACAAATGGCATCTCATCCAGACAAGGTGAGAAGTTTGTTCGGAAAATGGCATCTCATCTAGACACGGTGGGAAGTTTGTCGTGATTCCAATTTTCAACAAATGGCATCTCATCCAGACAAGGTGAGAAGTTTGTTCGGAAAATGGCATCTCATCTAGACACGGTGGGAAGTTTGTCGTGATTCCAATTTTCAACAAATGGCATCTCATCCAGACAAGGTGAGAAGTTTGTTCGGCAAATGGCATCTCTTCTAGACACGGTGGGAAGTTTGTCGTGATTCCAATTTTCAACAAATGGCATCTCATCCAGACAAGATGAGAAGTTTGTTCGGCAAATGGCATCTCATCCAGACAAGGTGGGAAGTTTGTCGTGATTCTTTCCAAATTCTATCAAATGGTTGTCTCTTCCATACAAGTCGAGAAGTTTGATATGAATCTCTTTTATTTTTCCAACAAATGGCTATCTCTTCCAGACAAGTTGGGAAGTTTGTTGTGAATCTTTTCCAATCTCCGTCAAATGGCCATTTCTTCCATACAAGCCGAGAAGTTTGAGTGTGAAGTTGTTTCTCCATCATATGGCTGTCTATTTCAGAAGAAGGGAAGTATGGTGAGAATTCGATTCATTGGCATCCTTAGTTAAATCTCGGCAGAAGATTTAACAATAGGTGTTTCCTTTTATTTCTGGCAAGTCTCGGCAGAAGATTTCCAGTCTACCTCGGCAGAAGGTATTTACTTTTACAAGCTCGACAATGGCATCCTTAGTTAAATCTCGGCAGAAGATTTGGCGACAGGTGTATCCTCAGTTAATCCTCGGCAGTAGGAGTTTCATTTTGATATCTCGGCAGAAGGTATCTCATTCTTAGAATCTCTAGTCATCTCGGCAGTCAGATCTCCAGTAGACTTCGGAAGATTTGGTTTTCGTTTCAGAATCTCGGCAGTAGATTTCTGTTTCGTTTTGATACACCAACAGAAGGTTTTTCCAAATGAGGTTTTAAATCTCGGCAGTAGATTTCCTCAAAGTGGAATTTTGTTCAAAGTCTCAAGTCATCTTAAGACCTGTAGACAGTTGTCGTCTGGCTCCACTCATGAGAAAACCCTCGTATGGTTTGTACTCCAGTCATGTGCGTCTAGTCCCCAGTAGTGTCAGTCTTTTCTTCCCGGCGGCGTTACAACCCTTGTCTTGCATTCTTGCATCGCATTGCATATCATAGCATTTTCATCTGCATTTTCGGTCAAAATTTCCAGTATTCTGATATTTAATCACCTTCCACCTTGAATGTCCAAAAAAAATCTTTGTTGCTCAGACATTCAGATTCAGGATGATTAAATAGGGGCAGCTGTCATACCCTAAATTTTGACCAGAAATTTTCGATTTTTGATCATCTAGTGCGTTTCATAGCATTAATCGATAATCGATCTTTTTTGCATACATTCGTTTGACATCTCATATTCCATTAATCATACATATTTCTCCAATTTTATCATTTCACTAGCCTTCTAGTTTTGTTCTAGATGTCGGGATTGATCTTGAGTTATGTCTTGTAGTATAAATGATTATTATGTTTTAGACTAATTAGTCATTCCTTTTCTTATTTTAAATAAATAATAATAATTCAAAAAATATTTAGGTTTAGTTTATGTCCAATTTCAAGTCTCGATTTCCAATTTCATTTCCAAATTGTTTTCAAATTGTCACTTTTCGAGTTTATTCTTAATCTCTGGGTCTTTTCGAGTTCCCAAATATATTTCCAAGTGTCAATTACAAGTTTCCATTCAATACATGTTCCGAGTTTAGTTCAAATTCCTAAAGCACAATTTCAAATTCTCATGTCATATTCCAAGTTTATTTTTTTTTAATTCCTAAATTCTCATGTCATATTCCAAGTTTATTTTTTTTAATTCCTAAATTCTCATGTCAAATATCGAATTTATTTCAACACAATTTCAAGTTCTATGTCAAAATCACAAAATTGTTTCCAAACTACAAGTTTCAATTCAAAGTTTCCTTTTAAAGTTCCTTTATCATTCAATATTTTTCAAGTGCCATTTCCAAAGTTTATAATTCCCTGTTTACACCAAATTTAGTCTAGAGAAATACATGCCCATTACTTCTATGATTAGGGGTTTCGGCAGGAAGTTATTGTTGTTTTGATGGAGCGATGTCAAACATACAAGCAGAGAGTGGTACACCTTGTAAATTCAACTTCGGATGAGTCACTACTATGCCAAAGACTAGTTCCTAAGAATGAACTGCAGCGTATACTTGCCAAGCATGAATCCATGGCTTCAGGACCTACTGCTGTCAAAAAAATCAAACAGAGAAATCAAATTCAACGCCTACTGGAGCACGTGTAGATGCTGATGCTCCTCTGGTTGATACTGGAGATACTGGCAAATAAACTGATGGGAGATCCTCTTCTGGTGCTGAAGCAGGCTCCCAAACATTGAATCAGTTAATGCTTCCCGCACCAGCTGCATCTAATGCATGGTTCTGTTGTACCTGCCAAAGTTGATCCCAAGTGGGACCTTCTCAGTGGTGATACCTATGATTCACCAAAAGCAGATACTTCGCTTGCTCTTGTTCCTCTGGGAGAACAACATGCTGCCAGTCCTGTGTCTGATCAAAATGCCCTTGTTCTTTTTGATATGTTTTCTAATGGAAGCAATGTGCCACTTCCTGTTAATACCCAAGCTCCAGCTGCGGTAAACATGAAAGTGATATAAAAATCACAGAATTAAAACGTGCACCGCAGGTCAGCAAGGGATTTTTTGAAAACAATACCAATAAACATCACCAGCAGGAATTATCAAAAATGTATCAGTAGCAGCCACAGTTACAACATCAGCAGCAGCTGACTACATCTGCCCACCTACAACAATTGGCAGCAATCAATGAACAAATTCTGAAAGAAGAGGGCAAGCAGGAATCAAGTAGTTTTGCAGTGTTACCTATTCACATAATAAGAACAAGGAAACGTCAAGACTTTGTGAACCATTGTTTTCAAGCCTCAGAACTAAGACCGAAGCATTAGTCATCAAAGTTATTCCTGGCCAGAAATCAGGAATAAACGTTGGGGACTGTGGCAGGGCTTGATTCGCGGCTGAAACTCCAGGCCAGGACTTTTGGTGCCTCTCCCTCAGGTCATTGCCATGGAAAAAGAACAAGAGTCAAGAGTCAGAACAAATAATAAGAAATGTTTTAGTGCACCAATAAAATTAAAATCATAACAAGGTTATGCGGTAACAATGTTCATTTCACCACAGTAAAATTGCAAGTGTTAAGGTGATAAGCAAGCAGAAACAGGACAATTCATTCAATCCGAGTTCAACCATTCCAGTTTATTTTGAACGAGAAAAGGACAAGTCAGAATAGCAAACCTGCTGCAACTAAAGTCAGAACGGCTGCAAGTACAGGAATGTCAACCCTATCTCCATCACTTTTGCCAAAACATGAAAAGCTCTTGCTCTAAGTAGGACAAGACCTGCACTGAAAGGGACAACACTGGAGGGCAAAAGCAAATATCAAATCAATACTTTTGGGGGAAAAGGAAGGAGAGGAAAGGACTGAATCTATTGATATAAAGGAGGAGAACATAAACAACAGGGGGGAGGACAGAGGCAACATCAAAAACAATTTCAAAAAAACTCCAGCCAACTTCAAACCAGCAGCCACAAAACCGTTTCCTACCCTCTTCCATCAACATCAAATCTTCATCCTTCATCCTTCACCTTCACTCATCAACTCGCGAAACCGCCTCGCAAAACCTTCGTAATCCTCACCAAAACCTCCGTCTGAAACCTTTGAAGCCCAGGAAAGCAGAAACTATCACATTCAAATCCTCTTTGAAACAATCACCACCGAATCCACCACACGACTCCGTTTCGCTCGTCCACCACCACTTCGAGACCACCTTCATCACCGCGAGACAAACACAGACACGATCTGGGTAGGTGCGAACCGAGAAAGTCGCAGAGAGGAGAGCATCGAAGGAGGATTTTGAGGTTCGTTTTCGCTGTTCTTGTTTCCGTTCGTTCCTTTTCTGAGTTTGGGAGTATAAGTGGCTGTGCCAAAACCCTAATCCTTTCCCCTTTTGTCTTACCAACCGAACCGGGTTCAGGGTTGGGCCTAACCCGCCCGGCCTCTCCAAAACCATCGCCCTTTTGGGCCTCCCCCTTTTTACAAGCCTTGTTTTCTTTCTGCAATACCCTTTCTTGTTTCATTAATTTTTTCTTTTTCATGATTTAATGTTTTAATCTTTCAAGTTTTCTAATATTTCCCTTTTTAAAAAAAAAAAAACAGCAACAACAACTCTAAAATACTTTATAGTAATTAATAATTTATAAAATAGTTGTATTTAGTTTCTTTTCTGTTAATTAACTTTTAGTAAAATAATTCATAAGCCACCTTATTTAGTCATTTGGTTAGTTAATTTTAGTGATAACAATATTTAGTTTAGTTGGTCAAATATTTATTTTGTTTGTTTGATTATTTGTAAGGACTGGTTTGTATTTCTCGTCCGTTATGGGGTTATGATAACATACGACTAGTACGAATATAATTTTTATTCTCGCCTTTCGGATGTAAATTGTTAAGCAAAGCAGGCTGAAAATATTTTAAAATAAAGATAACCATTTTTCAAAAAAAAATATAATTAATAAATCTCTTGGTCCAAAGCCAAGTAGATCCACACGCCTACACTGCACGCACGTAAGTCGGTCTTATGATCGCCATCTGCACATTTCGCGTCTCTTCTCAAATAATTAATTTATGGAAAAAAGGAACTCCGGAGTCTAGCATTCCGCACGTTCTGGATTGAACCGCAAATGGGCTAGCCTCACGCGTTGGTTCAATCACCTTTCGTATATCAAATATTCAAATCTCAAATTAAAACATACCAACCAATTCAAAGCATTTTCATAATTAATTAGCGAGTAACTGGACTCCGGAGTCTCGCACTCCGCACGTTCTTGAATGCGATCGCAACATGGGCTAGCCCCACGCGTGGTTCATTCGCTCTCTCGTTTTAAAACACCCTTAACAAAGATCAAACATCTTTTCTCTAAACGAACGCTGTTTAAATCATTCTACCTCGCAAACAAGCTAGCGCTTCAGCCTCCTATCACGAGCAGATAAGCCAACGCTTAGCAGTAGAATGCATTTTCAAACAGTCATCCTATAAAAAACACAAATCGTAGTGGCACGAACTACGAAGCTCTGACTTTCCCATTGCACAGGGGAATACGTAGGCACGGGGATTTTAATCCTTCGCGAGCACCCTAATAAAAATTAACTATCTCTCCGTCACAATAATAAAAAACTCTAATCTTTCCCTCGTAATAATAATTAAAATATTTCATTAAAAGTAATCATTAAAAGAAGACAATAATAACAAGTTAACATTTTAAGCGCAAACTAGACTAAGAGGTTCCCGTTGAGTACAACGGACGTGAGGGGTGCCTAATACCTTCCCCTTGCGTAACTGACTCCCGAACTTAGATTAGTGGTTTCGTTGACCATTTCTTATCCAATTTAGGTTGTGTCTATATCTTCCTTTTCTCTTGTAGAATAAATAGAATTAGGTGGCGACTCTGTTGTTTGTTTTAGGATCGTATTTTTCGAGGTGCGACATTAACTAGTGTTCTTTTTTATGTAAATGTTTTTGTTTTACTAAGTGTATTTTTGTATGCTTTATTAATCGTTTGCAACTGCAACTGAGGCTCCTATCCCTCCTATTGACCATAGTAGAAAGAGAAGGAGGCCTAATGCGGATGGTCCCAAGAAAAAATCTTCATGTTGGGACCATTTTATCGAATTAACTGATGTTGTGGAACGAACTGCTGCCTGTAAGCATTGCCATAAACGATATAGATGTGATCCTAAATCACACGGAACGTCTAACATGCTCGCCCACTCCAAAATTTGTTACAAAAATCCTTACCTAGAAAATGACCTGAAACAAACCAACCTTGCTTTTGGTAGTGGTGGCTTGATTTCTGTTAGCCCAAAGTTTGATAAAGAAGCTTGTAGAAAGGCAATAACTCTGTTTGTTATCCTTGATGAACACCCATTTAGAGTAGTTGATGGTGAGGGTTTTATATTCTTATGTAATCAATTAGAACCACTTTTGACTATCCCATCTAGGAGGACAGTTGCTAGGGATTCTTTTCAGTTGTATCTAGATGAGAAGTTGCGATTGAAAGCTTATTTTAGGTCTGATTGCAGCAGGGTAACACTTACTACAGACTGTTGGACTTCCATTCAAAACCTTAGCTATATAACAGTTACAGCTCACTTTGTTGAGAATGATTGGAACTACCAAAAAAGAATCATTAGCTTTAGTTTAGTTCCTAATCACAAAGGGGAGACCATTGGTAGAAAACTTGAGGATGTATTGAGGGAATGAGGTCTTAGAAATGTGTCTACAATCACTGTTGACAACGCATCGTCCAATGATGTAGCTGTAGCATATTTAAAGAAAAGGGTTCATATCAAGAATGGATTAATGGGTGAAGCTGATTTTTTTCATATGCGCTGCTGCGCACATATTTTGAATTTAATTGTTAATGATGGATTGAAAGAACAAGATTCATCTATGTCAAGCATTCGTAATGCTGTGAGATTTGTGAGATATTCACCACAAAGGGCATTGAAATTCAAAGAATGTGTTGAATTTTCTAGGATTACTTGTAGGAAACATCTATGTCTCGATGTTTCCACGAGGTGGAACTCGACATACATGATGTTGGATGCTGCTGAGAAGTTCCAAACAGCATTTGAAAAATTAGAAGGAGAAGATGTAGGGTATGTGGAATGGTTTGGACGTCATGGTCCTCCTTGCTATACTGATTGGGAAAAGGCTAGGGCCTTTGTGAAATTTTTGAAAATTTTCTATGAAGCCACCAAGGTATTTTCTTCATCTCAACAAGTGTCATTGCACACTGCTTACCACCAATTATCATCTGTTTTTGGTGAGCTTCAAGAAACATCTATGAACTTGAACTCTGATTTAGCCTCAGTAGGACATGAGATGAAGCGCAAGTACGATAAATATTGGGGAGAGGAAAAGAACATCAATCAATTTCTTTATTTTGGAGTGATTTTTGACCCTCGTTATAAGTTTAGATATATTGAGTGGTCTTTTGATCAAGTTCACGGGGAAGGGACCGAAAAATCTATGAAAATGGCCAAAAATGTCAAGGATAATTTGTTTAAATTGTACACCTGGTACAAATTTGCCCATGACCAAACTAATGTGACCATTCGATCATCCGGTCCATCAGATAATCAATCTATTGTTGATGCTCAACCTAGAAATTCTTCACATTTTCTAAGGGCTGATGCATTTAAGCAATATTTGAAGGATAAAGATACCATTGATAAAAAAAATGAACTTGAGAGGTACTTAAATGATCCTTGTACAAATGATAATGACAAATCATCCATTCTAACTTGGTGGAAACAAAACAAACCTCGTTACCCAATCCTAGCAGCAATGGTGAAAGAAATTTTGGCCACCCCTGTATCAACCGCAGCTTCGGAGAGTGCATTTAGCACCGGGGGAGAGTTTTAGAATGTTATAGGAGCTCTTTGAGTCCAGCAGTGGCTGAAGGGCTGATATGTACTCAGAACTGGTTGAAACCAGCTCGTACATATTTCAAAGACGTCAATTACACAGAAGAGTTTGGGATAACTGAGGAAATCATATTAGGTACCAAAATTCTTGCTCAATATTTATTTATTTATTTATTTATTTTTGTTGGTTTCCATTAATTATAACATTTTCATTTTTATTGTTTCAGAATTTCAACAGTGCTTCATAACCGTAAATATTGGGGCTGCTGGAGCTGGAGCAGCAGTTGGAGGTGCTACTGGTGCTGTTGTAGGTTCTACTCAAACACAACCAATAGGTTGTGATTGAGAAATATGATGCTTCTAATTTTGTAAGATAATGACTATTTTGCATAATTATTTCTACTTTTTTATACTTAATTTATATTATACTAATTCTGCTTTTATTTATTTTTCCACAGTTTGAAATCATTTTGATATTTTGGAGTCATATATGACTTGTATATCTTGGCACAACACATAATTATATTTTGTAAGCCTTTTTTGGGAGGTCAAATTTTCTGTGATGAATCTTGGCACTCACTCAAGCTTCAATGAAATTAGGTAAGATTTAATTACTATATATCAGTTTTAATTTAACATTCATTATACTTATAATCTATTCAAATTCATTTCAGATTAAGATGTTTTGCTTGTTGGAATTTGGCATTTTGTTTTCAAATGTTTGGCTTGCTTACTATGAGACTGCTCATTTGTCAAAGAGGTACTTTATTTTATAACAAAACTGATTTGTCCATGTGGTTGTGAATAGATGATTTATCAAAACTGACTTAATTCATTTAATACATTTTCATGTAGTTTTAAAATATTGTTTCATTTAATTTCCATGTAGTTGTGAATTGAAAGCCACAAAACTCTATAACAGTAAGTAACGGTTCCAAGCAACATTAAATTTCCATGTAGTTGTGATTGAGGTACTTGTTATAATTAAATATTGTTTCATTTAATTTCCATGTAATTGTTAAATGATGATTTATCAAGAATGGAACCTTATAATTTTCCCATGCTCTTTCCTCTTTATAGGGTCAAGCTCTAGAATAGGCATTGCTGAGTTGAACCATGGAAAAGTGAATGCTCAATAGATTTAATTGGTGTACAAACAGTAGGTTCCGTTGATATCAAGGTATTTATTTCCTCTATTAAACAGTCAATTGAAATAAGAATTAAAAGAAAGTTATGTCAAAAACCACTACATCAATATTTTGGTTGTTCCTTTATTTCTGGTTGTACTTTGCAACAATCAGTGTTAATGTTATTCATGTTTCCCTTATTGTATTAAATTGTTAGGTTCAGCATATGCAGATTCAACATACCCCAATTCAACAAATATGCCAATTCAACAATGCATAATGGTTTATCTATATCTTTATCTCAAGAACTACAATCACAATATTTGTCCTTCTTGTTGGATGAATTATTGATCATGTTGCTTGTTGGATGGTTTTAAACTTCTTTGATACTCACTATGGATGATTGTAATTATAACTTTAGATGTGTTGTGTCTATATTAATAGTGTTGTTATAATGCTAAATGTTAAGATAATTAGACATGTGATTGATAATATATTTATTAATAGTCTTGATATATGGATTTGATTTTATATAATGATATCCTATATTCAATGACTTTGTGATGAATGATGTTATAGATATAGAAAAATCTGACTAGACAATTTTATGTGAAAATAAATTATTTTAAAATATTAAAAGAAAAGTTAACTTTCTTGTAGTTGGGCTGAAATTTTAAATAGGCACAACCCGTATAAATCCAACCGAGATACCCATCAAACCGTCAAACCGAAACCGAATTTAATCGATATTAAATCAACTAAAATTGAGTCTATTTTCTTCATCCACGATTTATCTTGGTTTGGGTTTTTGGACCCGAAACTGACCGGACCCGACCGTTTGTCCACCCCTGATGCTTGGGGCGAAGTTTGTAATTTATATCTAATAGTTTTATACAAAGTTTGATAAGAACAAACCCTTGAGGGCCATATGGTTTCATATATAGTAACATACAAATATGTATACCTGAACATGAACAAGTACACTACACACCAAAATTTATATCTGTTAATTGCCATATATTGGTGGTACCATTGAGCTATATATATGTGTCGGTCACCTAATATAATTACTTGTATCATGTTTATGGTAAATCATGGGAAGTTACAAAGCTCTATTTGAGAAGTTCCTAGAATTTAGATTTTAATCATAGGCTCATAGCATGATTTGAAAAGAAATTAAATATTATCCATTTTACAAGAGAAGATTAATGATATCAAAATCAACGAGTGGGAGCCAAACATTGATTAATATCATTAAAAGTGATATTAAAGAACAATACATTATTGGTTTTTATATTAGTCACTTCACTTCCTACCTTTTGAAACCTTAGGTGGCTTGAAATTCTCAAAAAGAAAAAGCGTATTTTATGTGGCAAAAGAACCATAGCAAACACTTGATTGTAATTAGTGGCTTAGCTTTATCGCTTCAATTAAACAAAATTCTAAATAATTATATATTAGGTGAACAATACAAATACTATAATGTTTGGTCAGGTGTATATTCATTATTTAGTATTTAAATATGAATTTTTTTATAATAATTTATTTTAATATAAATTTAAATTTTGAATAATATATATTCTTATAAGTATCGATACTCAATCAAACGAGTATCAAACTTTAGTATCAAATTTTAATTCAATTTTTTTATAATAAAAATAGTCAAATACAAATAAAATTTAAAATTTACTCTCCTTTTTTTCTAACTTAATCTAATTTGACAAAATTATATATAATTTGTAAATGATACTAATAAAATGAGTCAATCAAATAATATTATTGTAATTACTAAAACTATAATACCAGATAATCCCTTGTGTGTAGGGTTATCGAAGGTTTTAGAGTTGTTATGATGTTATAACAAGGCCACACAGAGATGGGGAGAAGTTATGCATGTGATATTTTGTTTAATGAATTATATATTCTTCTCAACCTCTGGGTTTAGGTAATTATAAGAAATACATTGACTTTGACATGGACCTTAGGATCCAAGAGAGTAGTAACCACTCTTTGGAGCGTAGAAAGTGAGTAATCAAGTCCTCTATTATTCTTAAGAGCGTGACCCCCCCCCCCCCCCCCCTTGAATTTATCATGTACCGTTTTGGATAAAGACATGTCACATCCCAGGTTCTCGCGAACATACGAGTGATCCAAGAGATGAGTGACATAATCAAGAAATGTGCGTCCATCCAGATAAATGAATGGCTAGGGAGTCTCTCACAAGGGCGACACAATCACTACTAGAAATAATACATTTTATGATAATGTTTTCACCTCACCCAACAAAAAAAGGTATAATTCTTGGATGGACAACAAAAATAAATTATGTTTGTACTTCTAGACCACGACTAAAATTGACCACGGTAGAGATGGCGAATTGAGTATCTTTGTCTGAATGATAACTCCTGAAAAACCGAACCTACACATGATCTGATGAATTGAAATGACATAATTTGTCTATTGTGATCTTGGAGACTTCAACTTTTATCCACATATAGAAATAGTTTACTCTAACGATCATAAACTTTAGTTGGTTAGGTGCTAATGGAAAAGGGCTCAAAATGTACCCACCCCATTGCTAGAGTGGCCAAGGTGACATGATATAATAGAGGAGTTCCACTGGTGCATGATGCATATTGGTGTACTTATATCATTTGTTGTACTTCTTAATAATAGCCCGCTCTTAGTAGTTTATGGGTCAATACTCGCCCATCAACCTGACTGTCGCAAGCCCTCTGGTACATGTCCATAACGATTAAGGTGATTTTATGCTCTCCTAGAAATCTTATCATAGGGGAAGCTTTTCCCAATTGGTAAAGCTTACATGACATCATGGTGTACTTTGATTCATGTTTACAAATTTTCTTCGCATAAGGACATTTCATTTGATTGTTGATAATGTATAACGAGTGTCATCCAATTGGTGGTTTAGGGGACTTAAAGAGTATTGGTTTCATCCGCCTCGATATTGGGTAAAGTAAGAGTATCTTGAATTATAGTGCAGTTAAGTCGTGCTCTTTTTGTGATGGCGAGTTTGGAGAGAAGGTAAACCCTAAAATTTTGTTCTCTAGGAATATACGTTATTTCAAAATCTTTGAAATGTTATAATAAATAACATGCCTTTTCAGATATTTGATGTTCTATGAACCTTTTTCCTGGTATTCCCCAACAAATTCATTTCCCACCAATTGGGAATCGCTTTTGAGCTTCATACTCAAATAGCTAATCTTAAGGGTGAGGATCATGTCGTCGATTGTTACTAGTTTTAAATTCAAACTTCACCGACAGCTCGATTAACACATTGTTTGGTCCTTCAAGAATTGTTATGGCGCCACTTCCCTTCTTGTTAGAGGAGTCATCTATAGACCATGTCCATGTGTGCAGAGCCTCATTGCCTATTGACGAGATTAATTATGTGTGGAAGTTAGCCAATACATGTGAATGGATACTTCCTTTGGGTATTTACTAGATATCGTACTCAGATAGTAAACCACCTAAGATACCATCCTTCCGTCTAGATATTTCTTCAAGACCTGTTGAATGAGTTAGTTAGTTTGTACCATTACTCGATGTCCCTGAAAGTAAGGTATGGTTTTTCTTGCAATTATCAGTATTTCCAAGGAAAGTCTTTAAATCTTCTGATATCGGGCCTCAACGCCCATAAACATTTTGCTCAAGAAATAAACAAGTCTCTTAGATTTATCTATCTTTTGGGCGATCGCTAAACACATAGTATGGTTAATATTAGACAATAAAGGAAGAGGAGTCGTCTCAAGAAGGGTGGCAACGCCTAGAAGGGCTTTAGGTTTAAGAACGTGTACTCGCATTCACTTGTCCATTCAAACTTCTACTTTTTCTTCAAAGTGAAAAAGAAATGAATTGTCTTATCACCTACACATGAAAGGAAATGAGATATGGCTGCTAAATTCCTTATTAGTTGTTGAACCTCTTTAACTTTAGAATGGCTCCTCGAATTGATGATGGCCTGAAACTTATCTAGGTTTGCCTCTATACCTTTCTTGGTTAACATAAAACCTAGAAAGTTGTCTACTTGAATGCCAAAGAAGCATCTTGTATCCATTCCTGACATATCAATGGAAGATCGCTCTTGTATATATTCCTGGAATCAATGGTTCTTCTGGATGAGGGGTGGCGTCTTTGGCGACGTGTTTGCTTCTCATTTCCAATTTGTTCTGCTAGCATTACTAGGTAAATCTGTGGTTCCCCTAAACTAATCCAATGCGCCTGTCAGGTAATGTATGTTTCTCATTTCCAATGAAGGGTGGACAGAACTTCCCCTAACAAGTTATGGGTGGTCCACCCTATGATTGAGTTGTATGAGGACAAGGCGTCTAGCACAAGATACTTTACTTTAATTGTTCTTGCACTTGCCTCTGAGCTAAAATTCATTTGAGCGTTATCTGACCCATCACTTGTACATGTCCGTATCACATACCAACTAGCGAACCTTGGAATGTTGGGATGTCGTTTAGATCGAAGCTTAATCCTTTGGAAGGTGCTCTATAATAAACATTTTTTAAGCTTCCAAGATCAACTAATACTTGCTTTACATCCCAATCCTCATGTTTCACTGTGATGACCATATGGGATCATTGTTTGTGAGGGAGAATGTCAATGGCTTCTATACCAGAGAAGGTAAGTTTGAATTTTAGGTCACTTTCCAGAGTTTCTATGATGTCGGTGACATTAGCCATTAAAACATGTATAATGTATTTTTTTCTAGGAGGAACTAGACTCTCCTCCACCGGGAAAACCTCTGGCAATTATGTTAACAATAAACAAGGAACTTTATTTTTGCATCATTTGTGGGAAGATGGCGAAAACAAATGGTGAATAATGATGAGTGTGGCCCATATAAGTTTTACTGGCCCCACGGTGGACGTAAAATGTACTTGATAAAAACAAAATATGTGATAACTCCTTATGGTGTAGGGTTGTGCGAGTTTTTTAGGGTTGTTGGGATGTTAGAGCAAGCTCAGGGACCGAGAGAAGCTTTGTATGTGATGTTTTGCATAAAGAATTTAATATCATTTTCAATCTCAGAGTTTAGGTATTGATTAGAAATCCCTATATCTTGACCTTAGGCTCCAAGAGTGTAGTAATCACTCTCAAGAGTATGGAAAATAAATAATTAACCACCTCATTATTCAGGAGAATATGATATTTCCCTTTTCACTCCCTCTCATGTATCGTTATGGATCGAGACACGTCACTTCCCATATTCTCACGAATGGGTGGATAATTTAGATAACGAGTAATATAATTAAGAAATAAGTGTTCATCCTAATAAATGAAAAGTTAGGGAGTCTCTCACATGATAAACATGCTACATTATCTATCCTAAGAGAAATCCAAGACTTCCTTCTAGAGACCTTTGTACCGGTAACAATACAATTATATTTTATAAAATGATGGAAAAAAAATGAATTCTAAACCAAAATATATTATATATTATATAAAGTAAAGCTATATTTGAATTTATTTTGTTGTAAAAGATTACATTTTTTTCACGTAAACCTTTCACAATATGTATTTATTTATCCTAAGCTTCTAGTTCTACACCCACAAATTAGTATACCTTTATGGCCTACGAAAGCCAAATCTCTTTACCTATATATATTACCATTCATTTGCACTTTATGTTCATTCATAGCCATATCTTCTCATCCATTTCTATATACCTAGCTATCTCTACCCATATAATTTGTCATTATAAGGCAAACTCCATTTTCTAATCATATGGATAAACTCTTATTCAATTGTTTCATTGCACACTTTCTCTTTCTGTCTCTATTGTTTGTGCATGCCAAAGAATTATCATGCAATCAAACACCATATCCTCATGTCTGTAACCATTATATTGGAACCACTAATACACTATCAACCCTAGTTTCTTCTTCATTCCATGATATTTCCATTAAGGTTACCATGGACCAAGCTATTGAAGCTTACAAACTTGTGTCAATCATGGATTTGAATAATTTCAAAGACAATAGAGCCAAGTCTGCATGGGAAGATTGTTTAGAGCTTTATGAGGATACCATCTATCAACTTAATCGCTCCATAAACTCAAACAATTTAAATGACAAATTAACTTGGCAAAGTGCTTCCATTACCAATCATCATACTTGCCTAAATGGTTTCATTGATTTCAACCTTCCCTCTCACTTAACCTACTTCCCTTCCATCTTAACCAACTTCACTAAATTGCTTAGCAATTCATTGTCCATCAGCAACACTTTAGCATCTTCATCATCGTCGTCTATGTCAAATACGAAACAAAATGGAGGGAGAAGATTATTATCAGATGGATTCCCCAGTTGGCTTCGAGGTTCCGATAGAAAGCTTCTGCAGACGACACCAAGTGCTGATATTGTGGTTGCACAAGATGGAAGCGGGAACTATAAGACAATCTCAGAAGGTGTAGCTGCTGCTTCTAGGCTTAGTGGAAAAGGAAGAGTTGTTATTCATGTGAAAGCAGGTGTTTATAAAGAAAAAATTGATATCAAGAGGACATTGAAGAACTTAATGATATTTGGAGATGGAATGGATTCCACAATTGTTACCGGTAATCATAACTTTCAAGATGGCTCAACAACTTTTGATTCGGCTACTTTTGGTAAGTTCTTCCATAGTAACACACTAAACTAACGTAAATAGTAGTAATATAAAAACACAAATATTATGAAAGGGACATGCGGTATAGATCATACATCATTATCATAATGGTTGACCGTGTAATTACTGCAGGTGTTATGGGAGATGGTTTTATAGCAAAAGATATGACCTTCGAGAATACAGCCGGACCACAAAAACACCAAGCAGTGGCTTTCCGTTCCGGCTCCGATCATTCCGTTTACTACCGTTGCTCCTTCAAAGGCTATCAAGACACTCTATACGTCTATGCTAACCGTCAATTCTACCGTGACTGTAACATCTATGGAACAGTTGATTTCATCTTCGGTGACGCGGTTACCGTCCTTCAGAACTGCAACATCTTCCTTAGAAAACCTATGAGCAACCAACAGAACTTAGTTACTGCACAGGGAAGAACAGATCCAAACGAGAACACAGGAATAGTGATCCATAACTGCCGAATCACCGCGGCAGGTGATTTGAAAGCATATCAAAATTCAGTGAAAAGTTATCTAGGTAGACCGTGGAAGAAATATTCAAGAACGGTAGTTATGAAAAGTAATATTGACGGTGCTATAAATTCAAAAGGTTGGGCTCCATGGAGTGGTGGTTTTGGTTTGAGCACACTTTACTATGGTGAATATATGAATGTTGGTGATGGTGGTAATACTAATGGGAGAGTAAATTGGTCTGGTTTTCATGTAATTACGAATCCTTCAGAAGCTGCTAAATTTTCAGTTGGGAACTTTTTGGCTGGTGAATCATGGATTTCTGGGAGTGGTGTGCCATTTGATGTAGGGTTGTGAAAGAGAGGGATGATGTAAGGTTAACCAAGATGTTGTACACTTTGTCTGTCCATTTCCTGTTTTATTACTATTTGTATATTTATACATACATATATAAAAGAGTTTCTGTTTCCACTTGCATAGATACGGTAGTTTTTTTTTTTGATATTGCACAATAGGTTCCACTAATTAACATGTAGGTCATGAAAAAGATAGAATACCAGCAACAAAAGTGAAAGTAATAACAACAATTAGGTGAAACTGATTACATGGATTAATTTTTGCACGACCATCTCAAATATTTTGGAGGTCCCGCTCTATTTTTAAATTAGACCAATAATAAAAGAAAACATAACAAATAAAAAAATTATTATCATTTAAATTGTAAATAAAATTAAATATTAAGACAAAATTGATTTTTTGTATTTTATATTTATAGAAAAGTCCATAACTCTTTGAACCATTTCGACAATATTAATAACTAAATATTTTATTTAATAAACAACAAATAATGTGAAACTTCAAATTTAGATGCAGACTTACTCGTATCTATAAATATAGTGATATAGTAAAATGAAAATCTAAATGAGTAGAAAAACTTGTAAAAGGGTTATGCTAAAATAAATAAAAGAAAATTTTAAATCTAATATCGTAATTTATTATCTATTTAATAATAATTTAAATAAAAATAATAATAAATTTACTTTAATTTGAAAATATTATTTAATAATCTATATTAATACTTTTAAGTATTAAATGAAAAATATTGACTAAAATTTCAAAAACGATTTTATATGGGGACTACACATCATTGATATCAACATATATCTTATGTTTGGAATCAGTGTTATATATTATTTACTGTTATATTTATATTAAGGACAGCGAAGGTCTTATGTGGTGGGGCACTCCTTGCACACCCACAAAGCTGGTTTTGAATTTTGTCAAAATATTTTTATCTAAATTTATGTTTTTCTCTTCATCGTTAATCTTTAACTTTTTCTTAATAATTTTTTCTTGTATCTCTAATTATTTAACTCATTTTTATCTGATATACTTCCATTACCACATAATTTATACAAAACTTCTTTTCATATATCCAAATCACTCAAAGTTACAAAACTTATTTTCATATATCCAAATCACTCAAAGTTTATTTTTTATTATCTTTTCTACTTAATCCAACACTCTCCATATTATTATCATTTATAATCTTATCAACTCTAGTATTGTCATATATCCAACACCCCATCCACATATATATTACATAGACTTTATCTCATGTTGATTCTTAATTGCCTCATCATGTCATATACAACATCACATGTGTTATTATAGTTCGATAAAAAATTTCATTCAACTTAGTGATACATTTTTGTCGCATAAAATCCTTAAATCCCTCCTCCATTTCAGCCATTCCGCTTAATTTTGATTATTTAAATCCTTTATATTTCTCAATCGTTTTCTATTACAGACGCAAGTTATTTAAATCGCGTGATTTGTGGAATGATATGGTTTCCAGCTTTCACCTCTAGGTTAGAAAGTCCTCATTTTGTTAAACTTACATTCCATATACACCATCTTAAATTCAGATGTTAGGATTCGAAGGTATGTCCTTTAAATACTTTACCCTTCAATTTATGGCTCAATCGAGGTAATATGTCATAAAAAAATTAAAAAATAAAAGATGCTAAAATTTAGTTGCAGATATTCGAAAGTCGCCACCCGAATATTTTGACCTTTAAAGGGATATTTGTTTTCCACGTAATGTTCAAAGCTAAATGAGTTTGTTGCTCAATTTCCATGACACTAGAATCATCAAAAAACCTTGTACCTGTTATAAAAAGAATTAACAGTGAAAACAGAATCAAAAGCCCAAGGCTAAACCATGATGTCACTTTTGTTCGGAACTGGCTGGATGTTTTCCTGCAGCAACAACATTTCATCGACTTCCTCTAGTAAAGACGAATTTCCAACCCAATGGTGATACCAAAACAGAACAGAATCCCTATTTCCCAACGAAAAACGCAATCCCTTCAAAATGTTTCCAGGATGTGATTCGTCTCTAAGAGCAATAAGTTCTCGCCACCAAAGAAAGTTAAATGGATCCCCCACTGAAGAATCCTTCTGAATTAATCACTTCTTATAATCTTCATATTTATGAGAAAGAATCCCTTCACAAAGAGGATTTGAATCCTTTGAAAGTATCCAAATACATTTCACCACAAGCGCTTTATTGAAAAGACGCATGTCACAAATTCCGAATCATCATTTATCTTTTGGACTGCAAACCACACTCCAACTTGTCCAAGTCATCGCTGATTTTTTCGATGTTCCTGCCCACAATAAGTTTCTTTGAATATCTACTAATTCAGACAGAACCACCACCGAAGTCAAATAAAAAGAGAATATATGAATAAAAAGATTAGTTAAAACATTATTAATGAGCGTTACTCTTCCATCTTAGGCTCACACACATGTATTGCTACTATGAAAAGGCCCCAACAATCGCTAGACTACACATCATTGACATCAACATATATCTTATGTTTAGAATCAGTGTTATATATTATTTACTGTTATATTTATATTAAGGACAACGAAGGTCTTATGCGGTGGCACTCCTTGCTCACCCACAAAGCTGACCCTGAATTTTGTCAAAATATTTTATCTAAAACTATGTTTATCTCTAAATCGTTAATCTTTATCTTTTTCTTAATAATTTTTTCTTATAGTTTTTCTATATCTCCTTATATCTCTAGTTATTTAACTCCTTTTTATCTGATATACTTCCCTTACCACATAATTTATACAAAACTTCTCTCCACGTATCCAAATCACTTAAAGTTTTTATTTTTCACTTTCTTTTCTACTATATATGTTAATCCAACACTCTCTATATTATTATCATTTCTAATCTTATCAGCTCTAGTCTTGTCACACATCCAACACACCATCCCCATATATGTTACACAGACTTTATCTCATGTTGATTCTTAATTGCCTAACATTATGTCCTGTACAACATCACATGTGTTACCATAGTCCGATAAAAACTTTCATTCAACTTTAGTGGTGCCTTTTTGTCGCATAAAACCCTTAAATCCCTACTCCATTTCAGCCATCCTGCTTGATTTCGATGATTTAAATCCCTTATATTTCTCAATCGTTCTGTATTACATATGCATGATATTAAAATTGCTTGATTTATGGAATGATATGGTTTTCATCTTTCACCTCTAGGTTAAAAAGTCCTCATTTTGTTGAACTTACATTCTATATACATCGTCTTACTCCTGCTTTGGCGAAGCCCGTGTGTTAATAAAACTCGTTTATAACTCTCCAACCTCTTATTTAAATCTTCCTTCGACTCTCCAAGAGTACTCTTGGATGTGTTATGTGAGTACATCTAAAATAAAAATAAAAAGATAATAGAAAATATATTGTAATGGGGAAATTTTCTGCCTCTTCACCATTTGTGCGCACATTAGTCGTTCTTGCTATCTGAGGGAAATGAAGTGGTAAATTGTTCTTGTTTAATATCAACAGGTTCAGGTTTAGGAACTATTGCAATATAACCTTGGTTACACAAGCGAGATAACGAAGGACAATATGAAAACTGCCACATTATCCCTCAATTTTTTAATAATCAAGGGAAAAAGTGGCTCT